>OX451736.1:988318893-988966618 GCA_948472305.1 Vicia faba
CTGCATTAGATGGCTTCCTTGATGCAGTTCAAACCAATTGGAGTGCTCATCTGGATTGTAGACCAATGTTTGTTCTATGGAATAAGTTGAAGAGGTTACAACCTGTATGTGATCGGTGGGAATAAAACTGATTGTTTTGGAATGCTGGTTCGCATTTTGCGTTTGTTTTCGCAAAATTTCGCGGTGAGCAAGAGTCGCCACCGTCTTTTATTTTATCCAACAAGGAAAGGACAAAAACACAGAAAAATTCCTTTTTGATATGTTTCTCGGGTTCGGGAGGTAGATTATAGAAAGGGAAGGTGTTAGCACCCTTTCTATCCGTGGTTATCCACGGGCTCTTAGGTACTTGCTCATTGCGTTTTCAAAATTTACTTTTCTTTGTGTTTGTGGGTTTGAAAGAAGTTTTGTTTTGAAAGGAGTGTAAGTGCGAAAAGTTTTGTTTTGTTTTAAAAGGAGCAAGTACTTAAGAACCATCTACCTACTCGAAAAGGGAATTAAACCGTGCAAATGTCCTTTAGACAACGTTATCCCACTATTGAGGAGTAGGTAGCATCTTCGTTGGAGTTTTCGGGTCAATTCGATTAAGGGACGTGTGGTCACTAAAGCAATGTTAGGACGCCTTAGCGGTAACCCTATTGTCTTAGATCATTTTTTCTGAGGCAACCGTTTCGAGGCAACTTATGATCTTTGGACAAGAGGATGACCTCTAAAACTTCCTATACTCAATGACCACGTTCAAGGCAACCAAGTGAGGTGTACCCTAAGAGTGGCATGTACGAGTGTGTTAGTTCGGTTAATTTATCTTTGTACATGTCATGGGTGAGCTATTGTTGATTTTAAGTTCATACATTGGATCTTGTCATGCATTCCCTATTATCAAACATCTAACAGTTAATATTGTGCGGAAATTAAATTGCAGGAAATTAAATCTAAACTATTACAAGGCGTCGGGTATTTACATCACCAAAAACAAACCCTTTAAATTAAATTGCGGAAAGTAAAATAAAGCAATAAATAATTAAAGTCCTAATTAAAAGCTATTACATACTGGAAGCAATTATAATATTGGATAAAAAAATGATACACGTGCGAGAAATTAAAACGGTGCATTTTTTAGGGTTTTGACCCTTTTTTTTTATTAAAGAAAAGATTTTTGCTTATTTTTGAATTAAAAAATTAAATCTAAGTTAATAATTAAATTAATTAATGAATGAAAATATTTTTGAATTTGTTTATATTTAAGGAAATAAAATAAAATAGATTAATGTTAATAAAACCTAATATTCTAAATTGATTTTTTTAGTTTATTGCAAAAAATATTAAATGTTTAAACTTATTTAAAACTAAGTTAATTAATTAATATTTATTCACAAAAATAAAATAATGAAATTAATAAAAATAATATTTTTTGTGTTTTTGATTTTATGAGAAAAAATTAATTGGTTAGTAATAATAATAATAATTAATTAAAAAAACAATAAAGCAATTAAATAAATATAATGAAAAGAAAATAAACCAAGGGGGTTTGGGCCCCAAATCTGGGTGTTTGAGTGGCAATTGTCTGGCCCATTTACTGCAAGCCTGCTTTGACTTTCCAGATCACCCACGCGCTTGGTGACTTGGACATATGATAGTCCTTCATTCCTGGCCACCAGATTTGGCCTGAAGGCCATCTGGCGCATGATCAGGTGATGATGCATGGTGGACCTTAAGCCCTGGCATATACTGGATCTCCTGAAAAAATTAATAATAAGCGTTTGGGGGGACCTGGGATTCGAACCCAGGTCCCATTGGATCAAGCACTAACGCCTCCACCAACTGAGCTGTGATGCTTTGTTTTTAATAAAATAAACAATGAATATTATATGTACAACAAACAATTATGCCTGAATTAAAAAAAATAAAAGCGCGTAATTTTGAATTGGCCAATTGGGAGAGGACGCGTGGTCTTCTTCTTCACAAATCTCTGGTTTTCTTACCTGCGGATTTTTATCCGTAGGAAGATCCATGGCTTGCTCTCAAAACTCGTTCTAGGCCATAAAAATACCATCCAAGAACATGGATGTGATCGTCTCTTCCTCCTGAGTTCACCTATGCCAATTATTTGTCCCAATTGTTCCTGCAAAACAAAAACCCAAATGCAAACCTCCAAAACCCTAGATTCGGGTAGGGAGATATAGGCTACAAAAATCCAATTGAATGATGCAGAATGATTGGAAATTGAATGGCAAGCATGATTATACAAAAAATTTGGCAAAAGGATGCAAGAAAATGGATTCACGATTCCATGTACAGGGCTATGTTCTTGAGTACTTACAGCGTGATTTAGGAGGTCTCAAGGCTTAGTTTTGATCGCTTTGGCTTCAGTGAACATCAGGCAAGGAAGCTATGTGGAGATTTTGCTTTGAAAACGCCTCCAATATGGATTTCGATCTCCAACTTTTTCAAGCTTTTTTCAGTTTTGGTTTTTCCGTTTCTGTCACTTTCAGGTTGTGTTCTCTTGTGTTCTAGCTTGTGTGTGTATAAGGGATTGCATTAGGTTAAATCTTGGGCCTCCAATCCTTGTGCATTGAAGATTCAAGATATGATTTGGTCACCATTAACAAAGCTTCCATATTTGTCTCAAATCAAATATTTTGTACATAACATGGCATGATTCAGATTTGATTTGGTCCATGATGATACTTGAAGCCTATATCAATCAAAAAGATTCTATTCCATCAATTTTTGGATTTTATTTGAATTAATATTGATTTAAAATGAATTAATTCAATAAAAATTAAATAAAATAGAAAAATTAATGAATGGACATGAAATTGAAGATAGGACACATGTGTGGTGTGACAAGATCAAATCAAGTGGAAAAAAAGTGGGCCCTTTTGTCAAAAATTAGAGTTTTGAGGATAGTTGACTTTTGGCAATTTTGGAAAAATGCCCAACTTCAACAATGCATAACTTTATCAATTTTGAACTTTTGGAGGTGTTCTTGGACTTTTAGAAACCTTGAGATGTCCTATAACCAACTCTTTTGGTCTCATCTCATTTTGATATTCCATGCTCAAGTTATAAGCTTTGGAAAAAAAGGTGTTTTTGTTGACTTTCAAAAATGACCTATAATGTCCAAATTTGTAACTTTTTGTGAGAGCATTTCTTGATCTTGGGGTGTGAATATGGATTGTAGGAAATTGCATCCTCTTCAAAATTAGCTTTTGATGGGTCATTTCTCATAAAGTATGAGAAAGTTATGCTTGGTCAAAGTTGAGTTGACTTTTCCTACAAAACCCTAATTTAACAACTTTTGAATCTTGAGCAATCCTTGATGAATCATGATCAACCCTTGATCAAATGATGAATTATCCTTCAAAATGAGAATGTTGACAAAAAATCTTGAGGTTTGACTATTTGTAGGTCACAGTTGACTTTTGCCCTAGCACAGTCGATTTTTGGACCTCTTGAGCAATTGACTGACCAAACTTTCTCTGCAAGGCTTGAAATTTGACATGGATGAACTTGAGAACATATTAGGACATTGGGTAGCACTTTAGGTCATTTGGATGCAAGGACCTTGATGCAACACAAAACCCTAATTTGAGGTTGACTGCCTTAGGAGGTGATTTGATTGTCCAACTCTTGAGCAATTTGAGCCACTTGGAGATTATTGTTGACATGTCTTGAGAAATATGGGAGGGCAAATTTTGGGGTACAACAGTTTCCCCTATTCAATTTTCTTAAACTTGAGGATATAGATTAGATTTCGAGCCTTTCGTGATCCGAAGGTGGAAGATAATTGAACACTAGAGTGCCCAGAAATTTGCACTCGCATGGTGTAGTATCAGCATTGTGATGTCGGGAATGGGCTTACAGATGCCCTTTGGAGATTGTTGGTAGGAGGATGGGCTTACAGATTCCATCTGCAGGAGTGTCGATCGCATAAGAGATTCCTTAGCGAGAACTTGCATACCTGTTGTTGTAGAAGATTCCGCTGGGGAAGCCTAACTTTTGTTGAGATTTAGGAACTTGCATGTACTTCAACTGAGAGAATGCCTCGGCTGAGTCTTAAGAACCTGTATATAATTCAATTGGGGGGGAAACATCTTCATCAAGATCTAGGAACTGTCTGGTCTTCAACGGAGTATACCATTGAAATTAGAGAACTCGTCCACACTACGACAGACGAAAACATCAAGATCTAGGAACTGACTCGTGCTCAACATAGTATACCATTGAGGTTATAGCACTCGTCCATATTATGACATAGGGAAACATATTCATCAAGATCTAGGAACTGTCTGGTCTTCAACGGAGTATACCATTGAAATTAGAGAACCCGTCCACACTATGACGGAGGAAAGCATCAAGATCTAGGAACTGACTAGTGCTTAATGTAGTATACCGTTGAGGTTATAGAACTTGTCCACACTATGACGGAGGAAAACATCAAGATCTAGGAACTGACTAGTGCTCAACGTAGTATACCGTTGAGGTTATAGCACTCGTCCACACTATGACATAGGGAAACATCTTCATTAAGATCTAGGAACTGTCTGGTGCTCAACGTAGTATAGCGTTGAGGTTAGAGAACTCGTCCACACTATGACAGAGGAAAAAATCAAGATCTAGGAACTGACTAGTGCTCAACGTAGTATACCGTTGAGGTTATAGCGCTCGTCCATACTATGACGTAGGGAAACATCTTCATCAAGATCTAGGAACTGTCTGGTCTTCAACGTAGTATACTGTTGAAATTAGAAAACTCGTCCACACTTTGACGGAGGAAAACATCAAGATCTAGGAACTGACTAGTGCTCAACGTAGTATACCGTTGAGGTTATAGCACTCGTCCACACTATGACATAGGGAAACATCTTCATCAAGATCTAGGAACTGTCTGGTGCTCAATGTAGTATACCGTTGAGGTGAGAGAACTCGTCCACACTATGACGGAGGAAAACATCAAGATCTAGGAACTGACTAGTGCTCAACGTAGTATACCATTGAGGTTATAACACTCGTCCACACTATGACGTAGGGAAACATCTTCATCAAGATCTAGGAACTGTCTGGTCTTCAACGGAGTATACCATTGAAATTAGAGAACTCGTCCACACTATGACGGAGGAAAGCATCAAGATCTAGGAACTGACTAGTGCTCAACGTAGTATACCGTTGAGGTTATAGAACTTGTCCACACTATGACGGAGGAAAACATCAAGATCTAGGAACTGACTAGTGCTCAACGTAGTATACTGTTGAGGTTATAACACTCGTCCACACTATGACGTAGGGAAACATCTTCATCAAGATCTAGGAACTGTCTGGTCTTCAACGGAGTATACCATTGAAATTAGAGAACTCGTCCACACTATGACGGAGGAAAGCATCAAGATCTAGGAACTGACTAGTGCTCAACGTAGTATACCGTTGAGGCTATAGAACTTGTCCATACTATGACGGAGGAAAACATCAAGAGCTAGAAACTGACTAGTGCTCAACGTAGTATACCGTTGAGGTTATAGCACTCGTCCATACTATGACATAGGGAAACATCTTTATCAAGATCTAGGAACTGTCTGGTGCTCAACGTAGTATACCGTTGAGGTTAGAGAACTCGTCCACACTATGATGGAGGAAAACATCAAGATCTAGGAACTGACTAGTGCTCAATGTAGTATACCGTTAAGGTTATAGCGCTCATCCATACTATGACGTAGGGAACCATCTTCATCAAGATCTAGGAATTGTCTGGTCTTCAACGTAGTATACCGTTGAAATTAGAGAACTCGTCGACACTTTGACGGAGGAAAACATCAAGATCTAGGAATTGACTAGTGCTCAACGTAGTATACCGTTGAGGTTATAGCACTCGTCCAAACTATGACGTAGGGAAACATCTTCATCAAGATCTAGGAACTGTTTGGTGCTCAACATAGTATACCGTTGAGGTTATAGCACTCGTCCACACTATGACGTTGGGAAACATGTTCATCAAGATCTAGGAACTGTCTGGTGCTCAACGTAGTATACCGTTGAGGTTAGAGAACTCGTCCACACTATGATGGAGGAAAACATCAAGATCTAGGAACTAACTAGTGCTCAACGTAGTATACCGTTGAGGTTATAGCGCTCGTCCATACTATGATGTAGGGAAACATCTTCATCAAGATCTAGGAACTGTCCGGTCTTCAACGTAGTATACTGTTGAAATTAGAGAACTCGTCCACACTTTGACGGAGGAAAACATCAAGATCTAGGAACTGACTAGTGCTCAACATAGTATACCGTTGAGGTTATAGCGCTCGTCCATACTATGACGGAGGAAAACATCAAGATATAGGAACTGACTAGTGCTCAACGTAGTATACCGTTGAGGTTATAACACTCGTCCACACTATGACGTAGGGAAACATCTTCATCAAGATCTAGGAACTGTCTGGTGCTCAACGTAGTATACCGTTGAGGTTAGAGAACTCGTCCACACTATGACGGAGGAAAACATCAAGATCTAGGAACTAACTAGTGCTCATCGTAGTATACCGTTGAAGTTATAGCGCTCGTCCATACTATGACGTAGGGAAACATCTTCATCAAGATCTAGGAACTGTATGGCCTTCAACGTAGTATACCGTTGAAATTAGAGAACTCGTCCACACTTTGACGGAGGAAAACATCAAGATCTAGGAACTGACTAGTGCTCAACGTAGTATACCGTTGAGGTTATAGCACTTGTCCACACTATGACGTAGGGAAACTATCGAGATTGAGAACCTTATCTGAAATTCAACCGAGGATGATTCAATTGATATTTAAGAACTGGTCAGGTCTTCGACTAAGCTGAGAACTTAACTGCATCTTTCCTGAAAGGTAAAGGTCAGTCATTTGCAATGTATGAGATGGATCAAGCAATGATGTTCTCAACATAAATGAGATTATATGGTATGATGCGTATATGCATGTATCATGATGTATGAAAATGTGATGTTTTAGCTGGGGAAAATAAATCTCGGAGCTGCTGGAGAATAGAGTTAAGTTCTTCGTTTCCGCTGGGGATGATGAACGAAGATGATTGTGAGAATAAGCCTGTAGGAGAAAAGAACTCCGTTGGTGGATAAACTGATGAAGAGATTACTCTGAGGGAAATTACTCTGTGGGGAGAGATATTCTGCTGAAGATTTTAACGATAAACTCCGTTGGGGATTTTGTTGATAAGCTTTGTTGGGGATTCCAATGATGAACTCCGCTGGGGATGGATTACCGTTGCTGGTGATATTGAATATGTTGAGGATTGAATTCCTGCTTGTGAAAGGAAATAACTTTGTTGAGGATGATCTTTCAGTTGCAACTTTCCGGGGATAAGCTTCTAGAGTCTACTGGGGATGGTGATTCAACTCTGTTGGGGAAGCTTTTTAGACTGCGCTGGGGAAATGGCTCCATTGGGGTATCTTGTATTCTGCCGGGGAACATTCTTATACTCCGTTGAGGAATATTAAGACTGCTGGGGATACTCTGATACTTGCTGGGGAATATTCTTATACTCCGCTGGGGAATATTAAGACCTTCTGGGGATACCAAGCCTTTTTAGGGTTGATGGTAGACTAATTCTGCTTGGGGAGAGTATTGCTGATTTGTACATAGCTGTAAGTCTTAGCTGGGAGAGCTACCATTACTGCCTTATTCTGCGGGGAGTGAAAGTATCTTAGCCATATTCTTCAGCTGAATATATACCTTGGTACCTGGTGGACAAAGCAACTACACAGTTCAAACAATTCTTATTGCCCCTGCTTCTAATATTACCAGTAATTCATCTTTGTTTCGCATGTAAATATTTATGATCAGCAATTAATGTCAAATGCATATATCAAAAATGAACTTTGGACGTTCATTGCAAAACAAAACAGATAAAGGAAAACAGTTTGAAATTTGTCTGAAAATGAATTTGTATTGATTTTGAAGTTGGGCCCGTAAATAGGCATTTTTCTACAAGAGGCTGACGTCTTAGTAAGAGAACACCGCCGAACAAATAGAATTTATACAATTTGTGAAAAGAAAACAAAACAGCTATGTGAACAATCCCACTGGGTTCCAACTCTGCTATTGCCCTTATGTCTTCGAGCATCTCATCACTTTGCTACTGGTTGAAGGTAAATCTGATTGATTAGTGCCATCTGAGCTTGATAGTTGATACCAAAGTCTGGATACAAGGTGATCCAATGATACATAGTGTTACGCTTTAATCCCTAATTTTTTCCTGGACCGCCCTTTCGGGTTTTCAATCCACCGGGATACCCTTTTTTGCCCAAGCCGCCTTTTCAGGTTTTCGACCTGCCGGGTGTACAGATTTTTTCCATTTTCATCCCTTATTTTTGCCCAAACCCTTTTGGTTCGCCAGGAAGCCCTCATTTTTGCCTAGGCCAGTCAACCTAGCGGGTCTTTCATTATGTGTAGTATCTTTTCACTATGTCTGCATTGACAAGGTGAGGAAGGTCGTCACCATCCATGGTGGTTAGAATCATAGCTCCTCCTGAGAAAATGTTCTTAACCACAAATGGCCCTTCGTAAGTAGGGGTCCATTTGCCCCTGGGATCACCTTGAGGTAAGATAATGCGCTTGATTACCAGGTCCCCAACTTGATACTCTTGTCGTCTAACTTTCTTGTTAAATGCCTTGATCATCCGTTTTTGGTACGTCTGACCATGACAAATAGCAGTAAGTCTCTTTTCGTCGATTAGGTTCAGTTAATCAAGCCGGGTCTGAATCCAGTCATCTTCACTCAAACCTGCATCCTTCATGATTCGAAGAGAGGGTATCTGAACTTCAATAGGCAAGACTGCCTCCATGCCATAAACCAAGGAATAGGGTGTTGCCCCTGTTGACGTCCGTGTTGAGGTACGGTACCCATGAAGAGCAAATGGTAACATCTCGTGCCAGTCTTTGTATGTCACTGTCATCTTCTGCACAATCTTCTTAATGTTCTTATTAGCTGCTTCTACATCCCCATTCATCTTCGGCCGGTAGGGAGAAGAGCTGTGATGCTGTATCTTGATCTGCTCGCAGAGCTCAGTGATCATCTTGTTGTTAAGATTGGTACCATTGTCCGTAATGATCCTCTCTGGTACACCGTATCGACAAATCAGATTGTGCCGAATGAACCGTGCTACGACGTTCTTGGTTACAGTAGCAAAGGAAGTTGCTTCAACCCATTTCGTAAAGTAATCGATAGCTACCAGGATGAAACGATGCCCGTTGGATGCCGTAGGTATGATCTTACCGATCATATCAATGCCCCACATTGCAAAAGGCCAAGGTTCCGTCAAGACGTTCAGAGGAACTGGAGGTATGTGCACCTTATCAGCATAGACTTGGAACTTATGACATGTCTGAGAATACTGATAACAGTCGGCTTCCATTGTGGACCAATAATATCCTGCCCGAAGGATCTTCTTTGCCATGGTGTGTCCACTGGAATGAGTTCCGAAAGCACCTTCATGTAACTCTGCCATGATTCTTTCTGCTTCATTCTTATCCACACAACGCAGTAAAGTTGAATCATGGTTACGCTTGTAAAGGATGTCATTGCTGATGAAGAACTTCGTCGCGAACCTCCTCAGAAACTTCTTGTCATTAACAGATGCACCCTCGGGGTATTCCTGAGCTTCAAGATACCTTTTCACCTCATGAAACCAGAGCTTTTCTATTAACTCTTCAGTCTCAAGATCACAACAATGTGCAGGTTCGTCCAATTTTTCAAAGATGATCCGGGGAGCTTCGTTGTCCCAATTGACTTTGAACATAGAAGACATCGTAGCCAGCGCGTCCGCCAACTGATTCTCCTCTCTGGGGAAGTGTTCAAAGGTTATCTCCTCAAAATGGGGAAGCAATGTCAATACATACTCCTTGTAAGGGATAAGATTTGGGTGTTTCGTATCCCACTCGCCTTTGATCTGACTGATCACGAGAGTGAAATCTCCGAAGACACTCAGAAACTTAATCCTTAGGTCAATTGCTGCTCGCAGACCCATGATGCACGCCTCATACTCCGCCATATTGTTGGTGCAGTTGAAACATAGTCGGGCGGTAAATGGAGTATGAGAGCCTTTAGGAGATATGATCACAGCGCCAATGCCATTACCCAAAGCGTTCGAAGCTCCATCAAAGTACATAGACCATAGAGATCCTTCCTCAGGTCCTTCATCCGGTCCAGGTGTTTCACAATCAGTTACCAACATGATATTCTCGTCCGGAAATTCAAAGTTCATAGACTGGTAATCATCCACCGCCTGATGTGCCAAATGGTCTGCCAACACACTTCCTTTGATTGCCTTTTGGTTCGTATACTGGATGTCATACTCAGTCAAGATCATCTGCCATCTTGCTATTCTTCCGGACAAGGCAGGTTTCTCGAAGATATACTTGATTGGATCCATCTTTGAAATCAACAGGGTAGTGTGAGTCAACATATATTGTCTCAGCCGTCGAGCAGCCCATGCCAAAGTGCAGCAAGTTTTCTCGAGCAGTGAGCATCGGGTCTCACAGTCGGTAAATTTTTTGCTAAGGTAGTAAATTGCATGCTCTTTTCGGCCAGACTCATCATGCTGCCCCAGCACACACCCCATTGAGTTATCAAGCACTGTCAAGTATAAGATCAACGGTCTCCCTTCAACTGGTGGCATCAGGATGGGTGGCTCTTGGAGATACTCTTTGATCCTTTCGAAGGCGGCCTGGCATTCATCGTTCCAACGTACTACTTGATCTTTCTTCAGCAGCTTGAAGATTGGCTCACAAGTAGCAGTCAGGTGTGATATGAATCGGGAAATATAGTTCAGTCATCCCAGAAAGCCTCTGACCTCTTTCTCTGTTCTGGGAGCTGGCATCTCTTGTATGGCTTTCACTTTTGCAGGGTCAACTTGAATACCTTTGTCACTCACGACGAAGCCCAACAATTTACCGGACCTCACCCCGAAGGTGCACTTGTTCGGGTTTAACCTCAGCTTGTACAACTTCAACCTGTCAAACAACTTCTGTAGATGGTCAAGGTGTTCCTCCTCACTTTGGGACCTTGCAATCATATCGTCGACGTATACTTCAAGCTCATGATGGATCATGTCATGAAACAAAGCAACCATGGCACACTGATACGTTGCCCCAACATTCTTCAGTCCAAAAGGCATGACCTTGTAGCAAAAGGTACCCCACTGAGTAACAAAGGTGGTCTTCTCCATGTCTTCGGGAGCCATTTTGATCTGATTATAACCAGAGAAGCCATCCATGAAGGAGAATACCTTATGCTGAGCGGTGTTGTCAACCAGAACGTCGATGTGAGGTAAAGGGAAATCATCCTTGGGGCTTGCCCTGTTCAAATCCCTGTAATCAACACACATTCGGACCTTACCATCCTTCTTCGGCACAAGAACCACATTGGCCACCCACTGAGGGTAATAAGTAACTGCTAGAAAACTGGCGTCAAACTGTTTCATAACTTCAGCCTTGATTTTCTCAGACATCTCTGGGCGCATTCGGCGGACCTTCTGTTTTACTGGAGGACAGTCTTCCTTGGTAGGCAGGCGATGAACCACAATATCAGTATCCAACCCAGGCATATCTTCGTAGGACCAGGCAAAGATCTCAACATAGTCACGCAGCATCTGAATCAACCGTTGTTTCACACTGGCTTCCAGATTTGCACCGATCTTGACCTCCTTCTTGTCTGTCTAAGTACCCAGATTCACTGATTCCACTGGCTCTTTATGTGGCTGAATGGCCCTCTCTTCCTGGAGTAACAGTCTTGCAAGTTCACCAGGCACTTCGCAATCATCTTCACCTTCGTCTTCGGCTAAGTTGATCGGATTTTCGAAGTCATAACCGGCAGTAGCAGAGTCGTTACCAGTAGGATCCAGAGTGGATGTGGACCTGTATACGTGAGTGTGTGTAAA
This sequence comes from Vicia faba, assembly GCA_948472305.1. Lineage (NCBI taxonomy): Eukaryota > Viridiplantae > Streptophyta > Magnoliopsida > Fabales > Fabaceae > Vicia > Vicia faba. The sequence continues at coordinate 988,330,821 of OX451736.1, forward strand.
ATAGCTGTTTTGCAATATATAATAAAGAAAAACAAGGAGCGCAAAATTTGAAATGCAAGAACGTCCAATGCTTTTATTAATGATATATGAAAATGACACACAAAAGCCCTCACAAATGAAGCCACAGTGCCCCGGGTAAGACGTTGGGCCATAAAGTTTAAAACATTGTCTATTACAAATTCAAAACAAAAGTTTCATTACTGGGTAACAAAAGTAATAGGGATGAAGTCCTTTGCTGTCCAGTTGCTCGGTCCATCGTCGGTCGTAGGATAAATCCAGCTGTCGAATTCAGACTCTTCTACATCATCTTCAATGGCATTCACTTCCGAGTTTCTGATGAACATAGGAGGTCTTCCGATCCTTGCACTTCGAACAACCCTTTGAGCTTCTGTAGTGAAACCCAAACCAAACTTGTTAGTCTTCTGTGTAAAATCAGGGAGTCGGCCCCAATTTGCACACTCACTCTTCTCAATAACAGCCCGGGCATCTTTTAAGGAAGCCATCTTCATATGAGAATCTTCAACCACAGTCTTAGCTGATGCCAGTGTCTGGGGAACCTCTTCAAAGTGCTTAAATGGGGTCTCAATGAACTCCCCATCCATTTCTACATATCGGAACGAGTTGAGGTGGTTGACCATGTACTCTTCCTCCCTTTGTACTGTCACAATCTTCCCTTTGACCGGGTACTTCAACTTCTGGTGGAGCGTATAGGTTACGGCCCCAGCTTTGTGGATCCATGGACGACCCAACAAACAAGAATAAGATGGCCGAATGTCCATCACATAGAACGTAGAGTTGAAGACCTGAGAACCAACCTTGATCGAGATATCAACCTCTCCATGCACCATCCTCTTAGACCCGTCAAAGGCCCTGACAATAATATTACTTGGTTTCAGCTCCAACCCTTCACAATCCAACCGGTCTAGAGCTTTCTTGGGCAAGACGTTCAATGAGGAACCAATATCAACCAATACATGTGCAAGAGTAGTGCCCCTGCATTCAATGGAGACATGCAAGGCATCATTGTGATTCTTCCCTTTAGCGGTCAAGTCGGCGTCCGAGAAACCCAACCCATTATCAGCAGTCAAATTAGCCATACAATCTGTAAACTGATCAGCTGATGTCTCTTGTGGCACGTGGGCAGTTTTCAAAAAGGTAATCAGAGCCTTGGCATGGGCCTCTGAGCACAGCAATAGTTACAACATAGAAATCTTAGACGGGGTTTGCCCCAGCTGTTCAACTACATTGTAGTCACTCTTTTTAATGATCTTCAGGATCTCTTCCATCTCTTGCTTAGAAGCTTCAACAGTAATTGTCTTCGGTGCCTCTGTCTGGGCAGGCGCATCAATGGTGATCCCTTTGCCCCGAGTGTTGGATGACTCGGCGACAGGGGTAAGAATAGGAACTTGATCAGGAATGGCAGTAGGTACACTTGCAGGTGTAATAACAACAGGTCTTCGGGCTGTTGGTGGAGCAATATCAGGTGAGCAAAGTCTTCCGCTGCGGGTGACTTTAGCAGGTCCTGTAATGTTGCTGATGTCAGTACCAACATCCAACTCTTGCTTAACTCCATGAAAATAAACATCAGCCCCATAGTGCCAAGGGACTGCTTTGTCAGAGGTGTAGGGGATGGGCCCCAAAACAGTGATGATCACAAGTGCGATTTTTGGAACAGATGTAATTCTAACAGGCTTCCTCGAGGGAGCCTTGGAAGAATTGTCGAAAATGGTAATGATGGCGACTTCTTCAGTAGAAACGGATGGAACAACAGTCTTCTCAAACAAGATTTCCTTACTATCCATCAGGTTTTGGATACCTGACTTCAGGAATGGGCAACCGGTAGGTAAAACAGAACACATATGGCAACCTTCGTCGCAGCTTGAAAATAAACCGGCTAACAAAAGGTTCTTCTTTACAGTCATCAAAGGGGTAACAATTTCATCCACAAAAACTACAAACAAGTCTTCTTCTAGAGCATTCACTCCATGCTTGGGCATGGGAGCAGTCACAACATTAGGCCTCTTGGGCGCCTCAAACTCAATCTCCTTCGCATCAATTAAGTCTTGTACCCCGTTCTTCAAAACCCAACAATCGTCCGGATTATGCCCCGGGCTATCAGAGTGAAAAGCACAGCGGGCATTAGGGTTATACCTTGGTGATATGGTATTTGGACTCTTCAGGGCTTCCTTTAGAACCACCAGATTAGTCTTCAGTAACTGTGGCAGAATCTGAGACAAAGTCATGCTGAGACGAGTGAATTGCCTTCGAGGTATCTCGTCCTTATGTTGATTATTGTGCTGAGGAGCACCAGCAGGTTTTGAAATAAAACCGCATTGACAGCTTTGCGGTGTTCAGGTCTATTCTGTCTTCTTGAACTGCAGACAGCACTTGACTCTTTCTTAAACGGCTTCTTCTCAGTGCTTGATGAGGAACCCCTCTGTATCTTCCCAGCCTTAATACCAGCCTCAATCCTTTCACCAGTCAAAATAAGATCTGTAAACCCAGATGAAGAGCTTCCAATCAAGTGGTTGAAAAATGGACCAGACAGGGTCCCCAGAAACATGTCAACAAGCTCCCGATCAGCTAAAGGTGGTTACACCCTATCGGAGAGGTCCCTCCACTTCTGAGCATAATCTTTGAATCCTTCACCCGTTCCCATTGACATACCCTGGAGTTGGGTACCCGTAGGATCGAGGTCGAAGTTGTACTGATATTGTCTGTAGAATGCAGTAGCCAAATCTTCCCAGCTACGGATACTGGCTCCGTCTAACTGATAGGACAACTCAAGCTGAGTCCCTGAGAGACTGTCTTGAAAGAAATGGATCCATAGGTTCTTATCAGCAGTGTAAGGCTGGATCTTCCTCACATATGACCGGAGGTGCAGCTTCGGACAAGAAACTCCGTCATACTTAGCAAAGGCTGGTGCCTTGAACTTATGGGAAATCACCACCCCAGATGATAGACCTAGATCTCCGAAGTCCAGACCAGGCACCTTCTGAATCTCCATAGCACTCAATCGGTCTTCCAGTTGTTTGTATCTATCCTCAGCAGGAGGATATTGTTCTTTATCGTAGTCCGTCTCGTTGTCGGAGACCACAGGGCTAGGAGCCCTCCTTTCTTGTGGACTATCTTTCCCTCCAGATGAGGTGGTCAGATCAACTTCATTTTGTAGCCTGTTCCCAAACCTGTGTCCTGTGTTAAACAGGATGGTCCTCTTCTTCTTCTTCTTCTTCTCTTTCAGAATCAAGGTCTTTAGGTCCTGCTGACCCTTGGCTAGATTCATGAACAACTCTTGAAATTGGGCATTTTGGGCCTGGAGGGCCTTGATAGCTTGCTCAGTTGAAGGTTCAGTAGACATGATGAGCACTGAAATAAACAGCAAAGAAGATAAGAGACCTGTAAAGGGTACCTGTTTATGAAGTGCATGGGATGAAATGCGTATGATTTATGATTTCAAAGACAATTGAGATTCAAATTTGTAAACAAGAAAGGAAACACACTTTATTAGATAACTTTGTAATTCAAATTGTTCAACAAATTGCCCTTAAGGCGTTACAAGAATGGAAATACTGAAAAGTAAACAAAAACTGGAAAGGAAATCATCAAAGGTCCAACAATGCTCCCATGGTCTCTTCTTATCAGTGCGGACATAGTCGTTGAGAATCCGCTCGTTCTCTAACTGCCTAGTCAACCTCTGGATCTTCTGCTTCTGCTCATTGAACTTCTCCCGATAAGAATCTCGTTCATCCCTCAACTGCATCCAAGACCTCTTCAGTGCCCCAATGTCAGTGGGCATATAAGGATGGAGAATGGTTGGAAGAACCCCTTCTTCATTAGCAACTTCAAGAGTGACATGCCGGACAGCTTCATATGGCATACCTAGCTTCTGGGCACGGATGCAGACCCATCTGAGGTATGGCTCCATTGGCAAAGAAGTCTTTGGGCCCAACTCATGTGGATCTAATTGGTGAACTCTGTCCCAAGCCCTTATGAATCTACGACGTTGCTCGTCGCTATCCCCTTGAAAATCAAAGATGATATGAGGCATTAGCATCTCATGAGGTCCTTCTCTTCTGGCTCTTCCAAACTGACGGAGAGCTAAGCATGGGTTGTAGGAAATTCCTCCATGGGTTCCTATCAATGGAACATTAGGATACTCGCCACAACGATCAATGATAGTCACCTCATCCATACCCTTGAGAGTCCAGATAATGTCATTATGAGAGAGAGACATCACCCTATAAGCCTAGCCCATTCCTTCTTTGTTCTTCAGCACTGACTTGGGGAGGTGCGAAATAAACCACCTCGACAATAAAGGAGCACATCACATCAAGGTTCCCCGCTTTCGGGCAGTACGAGCATAGAGCTGATGAAGAATGTCACCCAAGAGAGTGGGTACAGGGTTCTGAGAGATGGAGATCTTTATGGCATTCACATCAACAAAAGTGTCAGGATTCAAAAACAATACCAAGCCATAAATCAGAAGAGCCAGAATATCCTCGAAGGCCTTGAAGTCTAGACCATCCCTGAAATAGTTAGCCTTACCAACCAAAAACTTAGTCAGAAAGCCCTTTGCTCCACTCCTAGTCTCCCAATTAGCCATTACTTCCTCTTTGGTCAAATGAAGGGCTGCAGCAATCTCTTCGGGCCTAAGAGTCTTCTCCCAACCAGTGAACGGGGTCTGCTCCAGAACAGAGATACTGAGCAGCTCAGAGAACTCTTCTAGGGTAGGAACCAGCTGGAAGTCCTGGAAAGTAAAACAATGGTACATCGGATCATAGAACTGGACCAGGACACTCATCATTTGCTCGTCCAATTTGGAAGTGACCAAACTGAGAAGAGAACCATGCCTCCTGATGAAGGAAGTAGTGTCAGGCATATTGGAAACCAACTCTTTAAGCAAGATAGGAACTTGGACAAAGTTGATCCAGATGGTATTCTTACGCATGGGCATCATGATGACCTACAAAACAGAGCAAAGATGAATCCCTCCTGTCTATGAAATAGGTTAGTCTTATGCAAGATGTATGCAATGTTATGATGTCATGATGTCATGATAGTTGGCACATCACAAGTATCGACAAATAGCAAACATGGTAAAGGCACACAAGTCACACTGAGAGCCCTTAGATTTCAGGCTGGCATGGAGCTTAGGCACTACCCTCTTTCAGTTCAGTTGGTTTAAACCTGTCCTAAAAATAGTAACTGGGTTCTAGAGGATCTCAATATCACTGACTACCCTCAATCGGTCATAATTCCAGTTTAGAAACCTTTTCTTGTGGCCAGAATCATCGCGAGAGTTTAGTCTCAATGAGTGTAGCATACTGCTACTGTTCTATGGCCAAGTTGGTCAATTTAAGGTTCTAAGGTCAGTTGGTGCTTAATGACCCCTTAGAAGACCCATATTCTCCTCGTTCTAACACAAGGGATATCGGTACAGACTAAAATGCCACACCAACGTAGCTACTGCTTCAACCATGTCGGTCTACGCCGGACAGTTCCCTCACAGTTTATTGCTACTTACCTAAAGGGTACCCCCAGATCCGGGTTAGGATCTATAGAACTCCGATACAAGCCCACAAATATAAATCATACAAAGCATACAATTGAAAACACAATGATCTAATCCTAAGGTACACCTCACTTATAGACTTCCCCAGCAGAGTCGCCAGTTCTGTGATCGGTGGGAATAGAACTGACTGTTTTGGAATGCTGGTTCGCGTTTTGCGTTTGTTTTCGCAAAATGTCGCGGTGAGCAAGAGTCGCCACCGTCTTTTATTTTATCCAACAAGGAAAGGACAAAAGCATAGAAAAATTCCTTTTTGAGATGTTTCTCGGGTTCGGGAGGTAGATTATAGAAAGGGAAGGTGTTAGCACCCTTTCTATCTGTGGTTATCCACGGGCTCTTAGGTACTTGCTCATTGTGTTTTCAAATTATGCTTTTCTTTGTGCTTGTGGGTTTGAAAGAAGTTTTGTTTTGAAAGGAGTGTAAGTGCGAAAAGTTTTGCTTTGTTTTAAAAGGAGCAAGTACTTAAGAACCATCTACCTACTCGAAAAGGGAATTAAACTGTGCAAATGTCCTTTAGACAATGCTATCCCACTATTGAGGAGTAGGTAGCATCGTCGTTGGAGTTTTCGGGTCAATTCGATTAAGGGACGTGCGGTCACTAAAGCAATGTTAGGACGCCTTAGCGGTAACCCTAATGTCTTAGATCATTTTTTTTCGAGGCAACCGTTTCGAGGCAACTTATGATCTTTGGACAAGAGGACGACCTCTAAAACTTCCTATACTCAATGACCACGTTCGAGGCAACCAAGTGAGGTGTACCCTAAGACTGGCATGTGCGAGTGTGTTAGTTCGGTTAATTTATCTTTGTACATGTCATGGGTGAGCTATTGTTGATTTTAAGTTCATACATTGGATCTTGTCATGCATTCCCTATTATCAAACATCTAACAGTTAATATTGTGCGGAAATTAAATTGCAGGAAATTAAATCTAAACTATTACAAGGCGTCGGGTATTTACATCGCCAAAAACAAACCCTTTAAGTTAAATTGCGGAAAGTAAAATAAAGCAATAAATAATTAAAGTCCTAATTAAAATTTATTACATACTGGAAGCAATTACAATATTGGATAAAAAAATGATACGCGTGCGAGAAATTAAAACGACGCATTTTTTAGGGTTTGACCCTTTTTTTTTATTAAAGAAAAGATTTTTGCTTATTTTTGAATTAAAAAATTAAATCTAAGTTAATAATTAAATTAATTAATGAATGAAAATATTTTTGGATTTTATTTATATTTAAGGAAATAAAATAAAATGGATTAATGTTGATAAAACCTAATATTCTAAATTGATTTTTTTAGTTTATTGCAAAAAATATTAAATGTTTAAACCTATTTAAAACTAAGTTAATTAATTAATATTTATTTACAAAAATAAAATAATGAAATTAATAAAAATAATATTTTTTGTGTTTTTGATTTTATGAGAAAAAATTAATTGGTTAGTAATAATAATAATAATTAATTAAAAAAACAATAAAGCAATTAAATAAATATAATGAAAAGAAAATAAACCAAGGGGGTTTGGGCCCCAAATCTGGGTGTTTGAATGGCAATTGTCAGACCCATATACTGCAAGCCTGCTTTGACTTTCCAGATCACCCACGCGCTTGTTGACTTGGACATATGATAGTCCTTCATTCCTGGCCACCAGATTTGGCCTGAAGGCCATCTGGCGCCTGATCAGGTGATGATGCATGGTGGACCTTAAGCCCTGGCATATACTGGATCTCCTGGAAAAAAATTAATAATAAGAGTTTGGGGGGACCTGGGATTCGAACCCAGGTCCCATTGGATCAAGCACTAACGCCTCCACCAACTGAGCTGTGATGCTTTGTTGTTAATAAAATAAACAATGAATATTATATGTACAACAAACAATTATGCCTGAATTAAAAAAAATAAAAGCGCGTAATTTTGAATTGGCCAATTGGGAGAGGACGCGTGGTTGTCTTCTTCACAAATCTCTGGTTTTCTTACCTGCGGATTTTTATCCGCAGGAAGATCCGTGGCTTGCTCTCAAAACTCGTTCTAGGCCATAAAAATACCATCCAAGAACATAGATGTGATCGTCTCTTCCTCCTGAGTTCACCTATGCCAATTATTTGTCCCAATTGTTCCTGCAAAACAAAAACCCAAATGCAAACCTCCAAAACCCTAGGTTCGGGTAGGGAGATATAGGCTACAAAAATCCAATTGAATGATGCAAAATGATTGGAAATTGAATGGCAAGCATGATTATACAAAAAATTTGGCAAAAGGATGCAAGAAAATGGATTCACGATTCCATGTACAGGGCTATGTTCTTGAGTACTTACAACGTGATTTAGGAGGTCTCAAGGCTTAGTTTTGATTGCTTTGGCTTCAGTGAACGTCAGGCAAGGAAGCTATGTGGAGATTTTGCTTTGAAAACGCCTCCAATATGGATTTCGATCTCCAACCTTTTCAAGCTTTTTTCAGTTTTGGTTTGGCCGTTTCTGTCACTTTCAGGTCGTGTTCTCTTGTGTTCTAGCTTGTGTGTGTATTAGGGATTGCATTAGGTTAAATCTTGGGCCTCCAATCCTTGTGCATTGAAGATTCAAGATATGATTTGGTCACCATTAACAAAGCTTCCATATTTGTCTCAAATCAAATATTTTGTACATAACATGGCATGATTCGGATTTGATTTGGTCCATGATGATACTTGAAGCCTATATCAATCAAAAAGATTCTATTCCATCAATTTTTGGATTTTATTTGAATTAATATTGATTTAAAATGAATTAATTCAATAAAAATTAAATAAAATAGAAAAATTAATAAATGGACATGAAATTGAAGATAGGACACGTATGTGGTGTTACAAGATCAAATCAAGTGGAAAAAAGTGGGCCCTTTTGTCAAAAATTGGAGTTTTGAGGATAGTTGACTTTTGGCAATTTTGGAAAAATGCCCAACTTCAACAATGCATAACTTCCTCAATTTTGAACTTTTGGAGGTGTTCTTGGACTTTTTAGAACCCTTGTGATGTCATATAACCAACCCTTTTGGTCTAATCGCATTTTGATATTCCATGCTCAAGTTATAAGCTTTGGAAAAAAAGGTGTTTTTGTTGACTTTCAAAAATGACCTATAATGTCCAAATTTGTAACTTTTTGTGAGAGAATTTATTGATCTTGGGGTGTGAATATGGATTGTAGGAAATTGCATACTATTCAAAATGAGATTTGGATGGGTAATTTCTTATAAAGTATGAGAAAGTTATGCTTGGTCAAAGTTGAGTTGACTTTTCCTACAAAACCCTAATTTAGCAACTTTTGAATCTTGATGAATCTTGAGCAATCCTTGATGAATCATGATCAACCCTTGATAAAATGATGAATTATACTTCAAAATGATAATGTTGACAAAAAAATTTGAGGTTTGACTATTTGTAGGTCACAGTTGACTTTTGCCCTAACATAGTCGATTTTTGGACCTCTTGAGCAATTGACTGACCAAACTTTCTCTGCAGGGCTTAAAATTTGACATGGATGAACTTGAGAACATATTAGGACATTGGGGATAACTTGAGGTCATTTTGATGCAAGGACCTTGATGAAACACAAAACCCTAATTTGAGGTTGACTGCCTTAGGAGGTGATTTGACTGTCCAACTCTTGAGCAATTTGAGCCACTTGGAGATTATTCTTGACATGTCTTGAGAAATATGGGAGGGCAAATTTTGGGGTACAACACTGTATTAGTCAAACTTCAGTTTCCTCTGCTCCAAGCTAGGAAACATATTGTTCTGGCTAGGAACAAGTTGGATATGGCTCAAACTAGTCTGCAGAATGATAAAATGAACACTGAGAAGATGAATGAGGTAAAGAAGTTATCTGTGGAACTATTGGCTTGGAATAAAGAGATTGCCATCTTGAAGCAAAGAGCTAAAGTAAATTGGCTGAAATTTGGTGATGAAAACTCTTCTTTCTTTCATTTTTTTGTGAAATCGAAACAGGAATCTACGAATCTGTCTTGTCTAATTAGTGAGGATGGGTTTGTTTTGTTGTCCCATGCTGAGATTGAGCAAGAAATTCTTTCTTTTTATGGTGACCTGATGTGTAGCAAGGAGGAAGAAATTATTGGAATTGATTTGGCTGCAATGAGAAGGGGTGCACAACTTAATAATTCTCAAAGAGAATTCCTTGAATCTGCCATCAGTGATACATAAATCTATGAAGCCCTCAAAGATATCAGTGATGTGTCAGCCCCTGGTATAGATGGATTTAATTCTGTTTTCTTCAAATCTACTTGGGACATTATCAAGTATGATCTGCTTGCTGCAGTTCACGAGTTCTTTAACAGGAATTACTTATACAAAGCGTTCAACTGTTCCAGTATTACTCTGCTGCCTAAGACAAAATCTGCTAGGAGAATTTCTGAATTCAGGCCTATATCTGTCTGCACTACTGTCTATAAAATCATTTCAAAAATTTTGACAAACAAATTGGGGAGAGTTATTGGAAGTATCATCAGTCCAAATCAAGCAGCATTCATCCCTGGGCAGCAAATTCATAATCAGATTCTCCTTGCGTATGAGCTCATTAAAGGTTATTCGAGAAAATATACTACTCTGCGGTGTATGATACAGATTGATATGCAAAAGGCATATGATATGGTTGACTAGAGGGCCTTGGATAGTATTCTTCAGGAGATTGGTATTCCCAATAAATTCAAAAAATGGACCATGCTTACTGTTACCACTGTATCGTATCGTTTCAATGTCAATGGATCTATGTCTACTTTGTTGCAAGCTCAAAGGGGCATAAGGCAAGGGGACCCCATTTCCCCTTACCTTTTTGTCATCACCATGGAATACATGCATAGATGCCTCCACCAGATGCAAATGAACCCCAATTTTAATCATCACCCTAAGTGTGAAAAACTCCAGATTACAAATATTGCCTTTGCTGATGATTTGCTTCTTTTCTATAGAGGTGATATTGGATCCTTATCTTTGATGATGCAAGCTTTCAACCGGTTTTCTCGTTCTACAGGTATGAAAGTTAATTCTCTTAAAAGCAAAATATACTTTGGAGCTGTGGATTTGGATACTAAACAACAAATGCTACATTTGACTAAATTCCTTGAAGGGAGCCTCCCAGTCAGATATTTGGGGGTGCCTCTCTCTTCTAAGAATTTGGCTGAAAAATATTACCTGCCCCTTATTGATAAGATTGCCAGTAGGATTAGGCATTGGTCTTCCCAATTATTGAGTGCAGCTGGTAGACTTCAACTCGTCAAATCTATTATTTTTGCTATGAATAATTTTTGGTTCACTTGTTTCCCTATGCCTAAAGTGGTGCTGCAAAAGATCAATACTATATGCAGATCATTCTTCTGGGCTGGTACAGATAGGATGAGTAGGAAAAGTCCTGTGGCCTGGAAACAAGTCTGTAGCCCCAAGAAAAATGGTGGTCTTGGTTTAATTGACTTGTTTATCTGGAATGAAGTAGCTATGCTTAAATTGCTGTGGAATCTCTGTGCTAAAAAAGATAATTTGTGGGTTAGGTGGATACACTCCTATTATATGAAGAATGATGATATCATGGAATGTAAGATTAAGGATAATGGCACTTGGGGTAATGAAACGGGTTATGGTGACAAGAGAATATATTCAAGTTATTCAGTCCCTTTGGGAGGCCATGTTATGTGCTGGTAAATTTTCTATGAAATCTGTATATTCCCAGTTGAGAAGTAATGAGTCGGTGGTCAGTTGGAAGTCTCTCACCTGCAAAAACTCTGCTAGGCCTAGAGCTGTTATCACATTATGGTTGGCCTGTCATCATAAGTTAGCTACAAAGGAGAGGCTTGTTAGGTTCGGTTTTATTACAGATTCGAAGTGTTGCTTTTGTTCTAGTATTGAAGATAGCAATCATATTTTGTTTGAGTGTATTGGGTTGAGACAATTTTGGATTGACGTGCTTAATTGGATTAATGTTAGTCATACCTCGAAGACTTGGAATGAGGAATTGCCATGGATTATTGAGAAATGTAAGGACAAAGGTTGGAGGTGCACTCTATTTAAGCTTGCTATTACGGAGACGGTTTATGGAATTTGGTTATATCGAGATAAAGTTTGCTTTGGGGAGAAAGTAGAATACTTGCAAGCCTTAAGACACATTATGGATAACATCATCTTTAGGGGATGGCATAGTAGTATTCCCAAAAAATATATTGTTTCCCTTATGATGTAATAGGTTAACATTTGTTTTCTCTTGACCACGTGGGTTTGATCGTTTTGAGATCACCTTGTATTTGTGTTTTATTATAATCAAAGTTTGACGTATTAAAAAAATAAAATAAATAATAATACTAATAATAATAATAATATTAATAATAATATTAATAATAATAATAATATTAATAATAATAATAATATTAATATTAATATTAATAATAATAATAATAATAATAATAATAATAATATTAATAATAATAAGAAGAATATTAATAATAATAATAATAATAATAATGATAATAATATTAATATTAATAATAATTATAATATTAATATTAATAATAATATTAATAATAATAATATTAATAATATTATTAATAATAATAATAATATTAATAATAATATTAATAATATTAATAATAATAATAATATTAATAATAATAATAATAATATTATTATTAATAATAATAATAATAATAATAATAATAATAATAATAATAATAATAATAATAATAATATTAATATGAGACTTTAATCTTAATGAATTTATTAGTCAACTTAAAGAAAAATCCAAATAATATAATATATTAATGTCTAAGCATTTAACGTGAATAGTGTGAATTTTTTTAGCAATAATCAAGTATTGAAAAAAATACATAAATAACTATGTTTCGGAGAAAATTACGCAAATAACCATGTTTCAGAAAACCCTACAATGAAGGTGACAAGTGAGATGGCGCATGCAGTTAAGTTTTAGAAGGAGGCGCCAAGTGAGATGGCGCCTAGGTGCAACATGTTTGCCCTAAGCCATCTCAGATGATGCCTAAGGTCATTTAAGAGGCAATTTTTTTTTTTGCTTTCTATTTTAAATACAAGACAATAAGTAAACGATATATCTTCATGAAACTTCATTTTTTCATTAACAAAAACGATTACATAATGAAAAAAACCATGCATATTATTTAGTGGTCCCCCGGAACTCGGTAACGACCCGTGGTTCCGCATCCGCGTCCTCGCCTATCTTGTGGTGGGTTTCGTCGATTTTCTTGTTGCAGTTGGGTCGATGGCCTAATGAAGTCAATGCGTTCAAGATCCATGAAATTAGTTAGATAACCATATCTAGAAGATCCACTTTGGTACAATCGGTTATCCATACCCTCAAAGTTTGGTCGTCTTGGTGGAGGGTGGGGTTCCAATGGTCTATAGCACTGGTCGTCTGAGTAAGGGGGGTAAAAAGGAAATAAATCTTGGGGTGTTTGGTATTGCAACTTGTTATACCCCAAAATTTTCCCTCTCATTTCTCAAAGGATTCTCTCACAAGATCTACTACGACGTTAAGTTTGCAGCACTAATACATCAATTTAGGCTTGGAATTGGCGCAAGGGCAAAATGGTCAATTACATACTAGAAAGTCAAACTTTGACTTTTTGGTCAACATTATATTCCAAAGATCAAATTTCATAAATACATTCAAGAATATCAAGCTTGATCATCAAGAAGTCAAGAAAGTTAAAAGTCAACTTGAAAAGTCAAAATTTCCAAGACTTAGAAATTTTCTAAGTGTTTTTATACATGATAATTTCATCACTTCATGCCATTCTTTCACCAAGATGTAAGACGGTTCAAGGAAAACTTTCAACATGAAAGTTGTAGATCCCGATGAGATCTATAACTTTTCTTTGTTGATCAAATCCTAGAAGTGCTTGGATTTTGAGTTATAAATTCATGAAGTCATGACATTTTCATTTAACACTTAGAGAAATTTTCAACAGATTTTGTTCAGGATTTTATCTCAACTTCTTGGAATTTTTTCATATAGTTACAAGATGATTTTGTCAAAATGGCCAACATGAAAGTTATAGAGGATGTTTCAAGCTTTCCAAAACATCCAAGAGCATGAATTTATCATACTCGAGCTAGGAGATTCAAGGGCTTGAAGTTGGGCATTCATCCTTGAATTGCAAGTCATTCTATTGAAGAACACATAACAAAACCCTTATGTTATGCTGCATAATCTTATGTTGCAGGCTTCTTTGCTTGCAAATCTCATCATAATTTAATGCTTACACCCACTCTTGAGCTATTACCCAAGTGTTTAAACCATTGTCCAAAAGATCTTTCCATTTATGGCATAAAGGCACCATTGCTATTATTGAAAAGCAAGCTTTTTGTACAAAGTTTGTCATGAGCCCATAGCTTGATGGTTGTTGATTATACTCCACCATAAATCATGGGAAGTAGCTCCTCAATACCAGCAACTTTGGTACTTCATCTTGGGACTATGGAGTACTTGACTTAGTTTGATATTTGTAATCCAACCAAACCATAACATGCTGTTTTGAAAACCTAATCAGCTCATATGCACAAACCCCTTGCCTATAAATAGAAGAAGCATTTGCAAGAGAAAGAGGTTAGAAAAAATAGAAGGAGAAACAAACACTCAAATTCATTTTTGCTGTCAAAAAACCAGATTTGTCCATAAAACCTACATTTTTTAGCTTTGAAGTTCAAATCTTTGAATCTCATACCTTGCAAGTTTTCTCCAAATAAACCATCCAAACACTTCACATACACCATATAGAAATGGTTCAAACATAAGAATAACTTCTGTGAAATTCTGGCTGCAGATACTCAATGTCACGTTCAATGTTATGACACCGTATCTGACTTACTATATGACAGTAAATACAAAAGCAATAAAGAACACAGTCAATTGTTTACCCAGTTCAGTGTGCAACAACACCTACTCTAGGGGCTACCAAGCCAGGGAGGAAATCCACTATAAGAGATGTTAATTCAGGAATAAACCAACCAGTTTATCTCCTTCACTTAAGACCTACCCAATTCAATTCCAATCTAAGTACAACTTAAACCTGAGATCCTACTCACTCCCCCTCAATCACAGCAGTGATACATAAACCAATTTGACTTAAGAATTGATGAAGACACTCTTCAAAAACAAACACTTGATTAAGCTTCACAGCTTTTTAATCAAGCAATACAATCACTCGTGCTTCACAGCTTTGAGTGATGCACACAGCTAACTTGACTCTGCTTCACAGCTTTAGTCAAGGAACATTCAAACACTCTTGCTTCAAAGCTTTGAGTGCTACACAGCCCTTACAATTAGAAACCTATTCCAAGTCACTTATCACAATGATAATTGCTTGGAGTATAATAATCAAACCTATACAGATTACAAATGATCTTCTGATCAATAAAAAGGGATAGATTGCAAAACAGCAGCTCTGTTGAATATATAGCAGCTGCAACTTCAGTTAGGGTTTCCACAAAAACCTAGGGTTAATTCCGTTTGACCTAAAGACCAAGTCACAGGACTTTATTAACCAGGTTAGGGTTGAGCTAGGTTACCCCTCAGAAAACGCAGGATTCTGTTCAGGAAAGACTGAGTTATTTTCCTGAAAAAACTCAGACTTATCCAACCTGCAAACCTGTTAGTTCAGAACAGGATGTCACAACATCTGTTATGACATCTGAGAAAACCTGTCTACTGATTTAGCAAAATGTGATCATTTTGCAAAATGCTCAGATACACACTTATAAACATCAGTACTTGAATTACAATATTTTTCTGCAAAGGTACCTAATGAGTCAGTACAAACTAAACTAGAATGTTATGACATCAGTCATGACATTCACACATACACTTGGGATTTACCAAAAATGCAAGCCAATACCTAAACACCTACAAACTCCCCCTTTGGCAGATTTTTGGCTAAAGACCCTAAGCAATCAGAGATAGATAGCAGCAGAAATAAGTGACAGCAGAAAAATAGAATGTCAAGTACTAATTAAGTAAGTACCAAAATATTCTCCCCCTCTTTAGCCACAAATGGGCCAAAGATACATGTTCATAAAATTATACAGTTATCCAAAACAAAATAATAAGAGCAGCAGCAGAAAACAACTGAATACACTTCCAAACTCCACCAGATATCAGCACTGACCAGCAACACCACCAAATAACAACCAACCTTCAAGCACTGTCATCAGATCCAGAGGATTCGGGCTTCTTTATTTTCTTGTGAGCAATGTCAGCATTCTTCTCTTTGTTTGATGTCTCAACATTCTTAGAGACATCTGGATTTGTTTCAGCATTTGAACTTTCTTGATTCAGAGGAACAGAAATGCCAGGAACTGAGTGTTTCTCGTTCAGAATTCTTGAAACAATTTTTGCTATTGCTTGATTAACATAGGTTGTCCCTTCCCTATTTGCAATTTCAGGGGGAACTGAAGAAGAAGGATGAGATGGATTACCAGAGGCAGAAGCTTGGGGCTTTCCTGCATGTCTTGTTCTCAACTCTTTGACCTTGGTGGGGTTAGTTCCCACTTTTCTACGAGAAGAGATCTCCAGAACTTCAGAGTCCAGACAAGAAGAGATTGTCCTAGAATCTTGATCAGAGGAAGAGGTTGAAATAGTCGTATTGGATGATGATGGTGTTTGAGACATTTTGACAGTCCTAGAGGACCAACAGCAACTGAGGAGAAAATTCTGATTGAGAGACTGGGTTTTGATGAGGAGACGAGAGGGGAAGGAAGCAAGGGAGTGTCTATTCAACTTCTTAAAAGAATTGTAGGAAATGAGAAAATACAATTTTAAACCAATCAGAACAGGCATAACTCCTTTGATCCTTGTTTTAAGCAAAATTAATTGCTACAATTCCTCATGTTGGCAAATACCCAACTTACCCCTTAAGTTTTAAAATTGATTTGCATCCAGAGCCTTGGTAAAAATGTCAGCCAGCTGTAGCTCAGTGGCAACATGTTCCAATTTGATTGTCTTCTCTTCTACAAGGTCTCTGATAAAGTGATGTCGTGTGTCAATATGTTTGGTCCTGCTATGCTGAATGGGATTCTTGGATATGTTGATTGTACTCAGATTGTCACAGTACAATGTCATAACATCTTGTGTGACATTATACTCAGTGAGCATCTGTTTCATCCATATCATTTGAGAGCAACTACTACCAGCTGCAATGTATTCAGCTTTAGCAGTGGAAAGAGACACACAATTCTGTTTCTTGCTGAACCAGGAAACCAGATTACTTCCCAAGAAGAAACATCCTCCAGAGGTGCTTTTTCTATCATCAGCACTACCAGCCCAATCAGCATCACAGTACCCAGTCAGAGCTGGTTCATAGCCATGAGTATACATCAATCCATAGTTGTAAGTACCACTTACATACTTCAAAATTCTCTTCACTTGATTGATATGACTGACTTTGGGATCAGCTTGGTATCTTGCACAAACTCCAACTGCAAAGGCAATATCAGGTCTGCTGGCAGTTAAGTACAACAAGCTTCCTATCATGCTTCTGTATAGACTTTGATCCACCTTAACCCCACTTGAATCTTTGGAAAGCTTTAGATGAGTAGGAGCAGGAGTCCTTTTGTGACTTGCATTCTCCATACCAAACTTCTTTACAATGTTCTTAGCATACTTGCTTTGAGATAAGAAGATTGAGTCCTCCATCTGTGAGACTTGTAGTCCAAGAAAATAAGTTAGTTCTCCCATGAGACTCATTTCAAATTCAGCCTGCATTTGGTCAGCAAAGTGTTTAACCATATGTTCTGACATTCCTCCAAACACTATGTCATCAACATATATTTGGGCAACCATCAACTTTCCTCCTTCAGTTTTGACAAAGAGAGTTTTGTCCAAGCCTCCTTTTCTGTAGCCTTTGTCTGAGAGAAACTTTGTTAACCTGTCATACCATGCTCTAGGAGCTTGTTTCAAGCCATATAGGGCTTTTCTCAATTTGTAGACATGATCAGGGTGGGTTGGATCCACAAAGCCTTTAGGTTGTTCCACATAAGCTTCCTCATTCAAGTACCCATTTAGAAAGGCACTTTTCACATCCATCTGAAATAACTTGAACTTCATAAGACAAGCAATTGACAACAAGAGTCTGATTGATTCCAGCCTGGCTATAGGTGCAAAGGTTTCATCAAAATCAACCCCTTTAACCTGGGTGTATCCTTGAGCAACAAGTCTTGCCTTATTTCTGGTGACAACTCCTTCAGCATCTGACTTGTTCTTGAATATCCATTTTGTCCCAATGATGTTAGTTCCTTCAGGTCTAGGAACCAGTTCCCAAACTTCATGTTGCTTGAATTGGTTCAGTTCATCTTGCATTGCACCAATCCAATATTCATCAGTTAAGGCTTCCTTGACATTTCTTGGTCCCATTTTGGACACAAAACAAGAGTTTGAGATGATTTCTCTAGATCTTGTGATGACTCCACTATTGGGATCTCCTATGATGAGCTCTTTTGGATGATCCTTCTGAATTCTGATGGAAGGGATCTTGTTAGCTTCCTTTGATTCAGATTCTGTTGTGGTGGAGTTGGGTAGGTCATTCTGTTGGGTTGAAGTCTCAAAGAATGTCTCAACAGTACAAGGAACATCTATTTCTTCATGATAGTCATTAATTATAACATTTATTGATTCCATCATGGTTTTGGTTCTGGAGTTAAATACTCTATAAGCTCTGCTGTTTGAGGAGTATCCTAGAAATATGCCTTCATCACTTTTAGGATCCAGTTTTCTTCTTTGTTCACGATCAGCCAGAATATAGCATTTGCTGCCAAACACATGGAAGTACTTCACAGTTGGTTTTCTTCCTTTCCAGAGTTCATATATGGTGGATGAGGTTCCCTTCCTCAAAGTGACCCTGTTATGAACATAGTAGGCTGTATTCATAGCTTCAGCCCAAAAGTACATAAGAAGTCTTTTGGCATGTAACATTGCTCTGGCAGATTCCTGTATGGTCCTGTTTTTTCTTTCCACAACTCCATTTTGTTGAGGTGTTATAGGAGAAGAAAACTCATGACTAATTCCTTCTGAAGAGCAGAAATCACCAAACTTGCTGTTTTCAAATTCCTTGCCATGGTCACTTCTGATTCTGACAATACATCCTTCCTTCTCTCTTTGAATTCTTTTGCACAATTCTTTAAAAACTTCAAATACATCTAATTTTTCCCTAATGAAATTAATCCAGGTGAATCTGGAAAAATCATCCACAACCACATAGGCATATCTTTTACCACCAAGACTCTCTACTTGCATTGGTCCCATCAGATCCATATGGAGGAGTTCTAGAACCTTAGAGGTGGTCAGATGTCTTGACTTTGGATGTGACATCCTAGTCTGCTTACCGACCTGGCATTCACCACAAACTCTTCCTTCATCAATTTGTAGTCTTGGAATCCCTCTGACTGCCTCCAAGGAGATGATCCTCTTCATACCCCTTAGATGAAGATGGCCAAGTTTTTGGTGCCACAGTTTCACCTCTTTTTCTTCTCTTGCAATGGAACACACAGATGAGAAATTAGTGTTCTCAGGCTCCCACAAGTAACAGTTGTCTTTGGATCTGACTCCTTTCATTATTATCTCTTGTTTGTCATTGATTACAAGGCATTCAGATTTTGAGAAATTGACCTTGAATCCTAGATCACACAATTGACTGATACTAATGAGATTAGCGGTCAGTCCTTTCACCAACAGTACTTCATTCAGACTTGGAACTCCAGGGCAGTCCAAATCACCAACTCCTTTGATTTCACCTTTAGCCCCATCTCCAAAGGTCACAAAACTGGTGGTGTGAGGCTTAACATTATTGAGGAGGTTCTTGATCCCAGTCATGTGTCTGGAACATCCACTGTCAAAGTACCAGTCTTCCTTTGCAGAGACCCTCGGGGAAGTGTGAGCTATTAGTGCAGTAGTCTTTTTCTTCCATTTAGGAGCATGTGGTACCTTTTTAGACTTAGGTTTGACACCTGAGTTCTGATTAGGATATCCATGTAGTCTGAAGCAGAAGGGCTTTATGTGCCCATATCTCCCACAATGATGACATCTCCATCTTTGGTACCTTTTCTTCATATGTCTCTGTTCCTGATGTTGAGAGTTGTGTTGAGACATCTGTTTTGACATTTGCTTACCAGTACCAGATTTCTTTGCTTCCATAAATCCTAGTCCGGATTTATTTCCCACATTTTGTCCAACCTGAAGGATCTCTTCCAATTTGTCTGTTCCATTGGTCAACATCTTGACAGATTTGGTCATTTGATTCAGTTGTGAGTTCAGCAATTGAACTTCTCCTTCTAGATGACTTATAGTTTCAAGGTTTGCCCTTTTTTCAGCCTCCAGCTTTATGATGAGTTTTGATTGTTTCTCATTCTGCACACAGACTTCAGTACTTCTGATACACAATTTCTTGTAAGTATCAGCCAGTTCTTTAAAAGTCACCTCTTCATCACTGATGTCACTTTCAGAGGTACAAACACCAGTTAAAGCAGTAACTTGTTTGGCAGATTCTTCTTCAGAATTACTTTCTGAATCACAGTCAGACCAAGTAACTGTCATTCCTTTTTGTTTCTTAAGAAAGGTAGGACATTCAGCTCGAATATGCCCATATCCTTCACAACCATGGCATTGAATTCCTCTGCCTTGAATTCCCTTCTCTTCTGACCTTGGTCTTCTGCTGGAACTGTCAATGTAAGAGGGAATGTTATGAACATTAGACCTTGACTTTGGATCTATTCTTTTGATGAGTTTGTTGAACTGTCTTCCAAGCATGGCTACAGCTTCTGAAATGTTTTCTTCAACATCAGTGTTGGACATAAGTGCTATGCTCTTGTTCTTCTTGACACCATTATCAGTGATTCCCATCTCAAAAGTCTGAAGAGACCCAATAAGTTCATCCATTTTCAACTTGCTAATGTCCTGGGCTTCCTCTATGGCAGTTACCTTCATTGCAAATCTTTTAGGCAAGGATCTGAGAATCTTCCTCACCAGTTTTTCTTCTGACATCTTTTCTCCCAGTGCTCCTGAGGTGTTGGCAATCTCCAAGATGTTCATGTGAAACTCATGAATGGTTTCATCTTCCATCATTTTTAGATTCTCAAATTTGGTAGTCAACATCTGAAGCCTTGACATTTTTACTTTGGAAGTGCCCTCATGAGTAATTTTGAGAGTGTCCCAAACTTCCTTGGCCAGTTCATATTGATGTACTAATCTGAAAATGTTTCTATCAATTCCATTGAACAAGGCATTTAAAGCTTTGGAATTTCCCAGGGCTAACTCATCTTCTTCTTTACTCCAATCTTCCTCAGGCTTCAGACTGATTGTCCCATCTTTCTCAGTTATGGTGGGATGAATCCATCCTTTGTCAGCAGCTCTCCAAGCCTTTTTGTCCAGAGATTTTAGGAAGGCAATCATACGAGGTTTCCAGTAGTCATAATTAGTTCCATCCAGAATGGGTGGTCTATTTCCAAAAACTCCTTCTTTGTCCATAGTGCCAGAAAGTGATATCCCTAGATCTCACCCAGTAATACAGGCAGGGTGCCTGCTCTGATGCCAATTGAAATTCTGGCTGCAGATACTCAATGTCACGTTCAATGTTATGACACCGTATCTGACTTACTATATGATAGTAAATACAAAAGCAATAAAGAACACAGTCAATTGTTTACCCAGTTCAGTGTGCAACAACACCTACTCTGGGGGCTACCAAGCCAGGGAGGAAATCCACTATAAGAGATGTTAATTCAGGAATAAACCAACCAGTTTATCTCCTTCACTTAAGACCTACCCAATGCAATTCCAATCTAAGTACAACTTAAACCTGAGATCCTACTCACTCCCCCTCAATCACAGCAGTGATACATAAACCAATTTGACTTAAGAATTGATGAAGACACTCTTCAAAAACAAACACTTGATTAAGCTTCACAGCTTTTTAATCAAGCAACACAATCACTCGTGCTTCACAGCTTTGAGTGATGCACACAGCTAACTTGACTCTGCTTCACAGCTTTAGTCAAGGAACATTCAAACACTCTTGCTTCAAAGCTTTGAGTGCTACACAGCCCTTATAATTAGAAACCTATTCCAAGTCACTTATCACAATGATAATTGCTTGGAGTACAATAATCAAACCTATACAGATTACAAATGATCTTCTGATCAATAAAAAGGGATAGATTGCAAAACAACAGCTCTGTTGAATATATAGCAGCTGCAACTTCAGTTAGGGTTTCCACAAAAACCTAGGGTTAATTCCGTTTGACCTAAAGACCAGGTCACAGGACTTTATTAACCAGGTTAGGGTTGAGCTAGGTTACCCCTCAGAAAACGCAGGATTCTGTTCAGGAAAGACTGAGTTATTTTCCTGAAAAAACTCAGACTTATCCAACCTGCAAACCTGTTAGTTCAGAACAGGATGTCACAACATCTGTTATAACATCTGAGAAAACCTGTCTACTGATTTAGCAAAATGTGATCATTTTGCAAAATGCTCAGATACACACTTATAAACATCAGTACTTGAATTACAATATTTTTCTGCAAAGGTACCTAATGAGTCAGTACAAACTAAACTAGAATGTTATGACATCAGTCATGACATTCACACATACACTTGGGATTTACCAAAAATGCAAGCCAATACCTAAACACCTACATTCTGTAACATCACTATCACCATCTTCCAAATTCAAAAACATACATTGCAACATGACTTGGTTGGAGCGGTTCAACCATTTTCAGTATAAAAGGAAGGTTGTAGTTACTTCAAGAAGGTTCAGAGGAGCTGGATCAATCACCACTTTACACTCGGAAACATCAGTATGTGTTCTAAAGCTTCCGCTTCAAGAGTTAAAATTTCTCAAACTGTGGTATCATTGTTCATACATCATTTGCTTTTGCTCTCAAAAGATATAACAAGACAGATCAAAGAGAAAAAAACTAACAAAAAGCTAGACCCGAGGCTGACACGGGTGCCCGTGTCATACGACACGGCCCGTGTCAGCTTATTTGGGTTGAGAAACATGATAATGTGTAGGGACAGAGGCTGACACGGGTGCCCGTGTCAAACGACACGGCCCGTGTCAATGTTACTAGTGCATACACGAGCAGAAAAAAGATGAACAGGGGCTGACACGGGCGTCCGTGTCACGTGACACGGCCGTGTCAGATTGGCTGGAACAAAAAATAGTGTAGAGAGGTCATGGACAGATCCTGACACGGGTGCCCGTGTCCACTGACACGGCCCGCACCAAATTTCTTGACTTTGGAGATTTTTTAGCTTATTTTGGACATATTGCATTGCTTGGAAATGACCTAACATTATAAAACCTTTGTTTTTAAATGAAACCTCAAAAACATTTTTCCAAACAATTAGTTGTTTTTTTTAGTTAATTTAGACTTAGGTTTTTCTTCAATGAAATTAATTACAAAACCTTTTCTGTAAAAAAAACCCTAAAAAACAACTTCTCTCACTTTACATCTTCTTGCATATTTTACTATTTTTGCATTATAAATTATGTAATTGTCAAAGCCTTGTAATAGTAACTAGGGTTTATTTTACTTGTCATCCCCATTTGTAAATTTATATCCCCCATCCCCAAGTGATGTAATAGCTTAGTAATTTTAATTTCCGCAATTTATCGCTTTCATATAAATGTTAGTAATTAGGGTTTGTATGGAATGATAAAACCAACAAGTAGATAACCCTAATCCAAGATTAAATGCATGTAAATCAACACACTTGCACGCATACACCCCTAGGGTAAAATCCACTTTGTTGCCTTACAAAAATGGCCATATTATGTATGTGAGGTATCTTAGCAAAATACAAGATCATAGTCCCTTGATGGTGCTATATATGTTGCCTTTTCAAAATGATCTTAGTCCCTAAAGAAAAATGCTAAGATATCTTGCAAGATTTCTAATCATGGTTATACGATGACCCACGCCCATCCCTTTTACATCTAAAGATAGGTGTACTTACCAAATCAAGGGTAAGATAACAATGTCAAAGGAAAGAGGAAATAAACATGAAAGACTTTTGAGTAGGTAGAATGTTCCTAGTTACTTGCTAAATTTCAAAACCAAAACATCCTTGCTATTTTCAAAAACAAACACCTACACTTTCAAAACACCTTTCAAATTTGAAAACATTTTCAAAAGATCAACACCTTTATATACATTCTTACAAACGAGAATCATTACAAAGTTTGCCTAAACAATGGCATCTTTACAAAATACTTTCAAAAACCACACAAAGCATATTTTCAAACAAAAGCAAGTGATCTAGCAAGTAACTAAGAGCCCATGGAAAACCATGGATGAAAAGGGTACTAACACATTACCTTTTCATAATCTACCCCCCAAACTCAAGAAAACATCTCAAAGGTCTTTCCTGTTCTTTTCAGTCTTTCCTTTTGGATAAAAGAAAAGTCGGTGGCGACTCTTGCTAACCGCAACATTTGCGATCAAATGCAAAACAACCAATTCAGTTCTCCCACCGCACCACAGAACTGGTGACTATGTTGGGGATAACTTAAAAGTGGGGTTACCTTAGGGCTAGATCACCTTTATTTGCTTTCATTGTTTGACTTGCTTGCTTTACATTTTGGTTCCTTGTTTGGGCTTAAATCCTCTACCCGGATTTGAGATACCTTATAGGTAAGTAGCAATACATTGTGAAAACTGTGTGGGGTATACCGATATGGTCTAAGAAATAGATACGTTAGTGTGACATATTTGTGGGTATCGGTAGCCCTTGAGTAGTCAAGGAGAATACGGGGCCGCTGAGTGATGTCATGAAGCACTAATGAACTTTTAGAACCTTTACTTGACCAACTTGGCCATTAGGACGTAGTGAGATGAACGACTTTGGTGCAGTCCAAAGTTGGTAGATACTTGATACTACACTCATTGAGACTTGGTTTTTTGGGATATTTCGGTCGCCATTAAAGAGGCTTGCGCTGAAACAATGCCCGAGAAAACAAACCAGTGATATTGAGCTCCTTAGAACTCGATTACTATTACCATGATAGATTTGAGCTAACTAAACTTCAAGAGGGTACTTACCTATGAGACTCCATGCAAGCCTAAACCTAGGGACTAGTTTGGTTTGTTTGTATATATATACTTGTACATAACATCATAAACATCATATCATCATAACATCATACTCATACTCACTAACCATTTCAAGGATTTTTGGGATTTATCTTTGTTCTGTTTTGTAGGACATGGATTCTATTCGCAGGAAAACCATTCAAGTCAATATCGTAAATATCCCTCCTTAACTTAAAGAGTTAGCATCAAGCGTTCCTGAGAATTCTCCATTTACCAAAAGACATGGTCGCCTCCTAAAATTGGTTACCTCCAACATTGGTGAAGATATGATGAAGGTGCTTTTCCATTTCTTTGATCCTCTACACCATTGCTTCACATTTCCCGATTATCAACTTGTGCCAACTTTGGAAGAATTTTACCAACTCTTGAGGATTCCCATTCTCAATCAACTACCCTTCAACCGTACAGAAAGAGATCCAAAACCTGAAGAGATTTCTTAAGCTCTACACTTACAATAATCTGATGTCATAACTAATTGGGAAACAAGGAGTGGTGTCAAAGGTTTCTTGGCTAAATTCCTGTTTGAGAAAGCTCAAGATTGTTGGAACTCCTTGTACTTGCAAGATTTTGAGGAAATTGTGGCCCTTCTCATATATGGGATGGTTTTGTTCCCAAATCCTGACCAACTCATAGATGTAAACGCTGTAAAACTCTTCATGTCTCGTAACCCGGTGCCTACTTTGTTAGGAGACATCCTACATTCTTTTCACACCCGCACTATGAGGAAAAAGGTATCCTTATGTGTTGTACTCCTCTCTTGGCAAGATGGTTTATTTTGCATCTTCCTCGATCTGTGTTGAAAAATGAGCAAGGTTCAAGGTGGTCCCATAGGTTGATGATGCTCAGACATTCAGATGTTCATTGGTGTTCCCGATCCTTGGAGAATGTTACTATCATCGACCATTATGGAGAATTCCCTAATGTACCCTTTCTTGTCATTAGAGGAGGTATCACTTACAACCCCTGCTTATCCCTGCGACAATTTAGTTATGCCCGGAAGGATGGTCCCCACGAAATGCTTATCCAAGGAGTGGTATTCGACTACGAGAATGACGATCAAGGTTACCTTCAGAGATTTATCCGAGCTTGGAGGATGTTGAACAAGGTGGATAGCAAGACGTTAGGACACAAGAACTCCATTCCCCTCGAGCCTTACCTTAAATGGGTGCGAGATCATGCTCAAAAACTTGTGATGCCTTATCCTTCCATCTTACCAGTCATCATGGAGCCTGTGTTTGAAGGAGATATTCCCTACACTATCCTCCATCCCGACATGCCTACCTCTCTCGAAGACTTGCAAAAGGGTTGGATTCAGCTTAAGGAAGAACGAGATACTTTCAAAGATCAATTCTATGCTAGTGAGAAGAGGGTCTTGGAGCTTACGAAGCAGCTACAAGAAGAGCAAAGTGTGAATGTTATCTCGCGCCAAAGAGGACGTGTTCGGTCTTTTTATCTTAGAAAGTTATTTTGTAAGCTCAAGAGGCATGATGTATTCTTTCTTGTTTTGTCTAATGAAAATTAACATTTGTTCATTCGTTTGTCTATACAAATTTAAATTTCATTAATCCTTGAAATCATTTACATGTACATATTCCATGCATCATAACATGACAGGTTTTCGCATAACAGGTTTCCTTATCTTTCTGCTATTTATTTCAGCAATATGGATCTAGAGAAAAGTGTGAATGATCTCCAAGCCCAAAATTCTCAGTTTCAGAAAACACTACTCGCCCTAGCCAAGGGGAAGCAAGATATGATGGCTTTGTTGGCCATTAAGAAGAAGCCAAAGAAGAAAGCTCTACTCAACATGGGTAGAAGGTTCAAGGAGACAGTCCGTCAAATCCCAGTAGGAGGAGATTCATCTGAAGAGGAAGAGAACCAGATTGGTGAGGTCAAGAGTACTCAGGTTGACTGTGTCAATGATCAAGTATTTGATGATGATTATTTCAACGAGCAGTATCCACCCGCTGATATCAAATACAAGCAGTTAGAAGACAGATTGAAAGCTATTGAAATCCAGGTCGTCCCCGGTTTAGATTTTGATGATTTGGGTTTGATCTCTGTGGTAGTCAACCCCTACAAATTCAAAATACCAGTCTTTGCAAAGTACGATGGAGTTTCTTGTCCAAAACTCCATTTGAAATCTTATGTGCGCAAGATACAGCCGCACACTGCTGATAAGAAGCTATGGGTTCACTTCTTCCAAGAGAGCTTGGCTGGAACGCAAATTGAATGGTTTTATCAGTTAAATGGTTCTCGTATTAATACTTGGGAGGATTTAGCTATTGCCTTCTACCGTCATTATTAGTATAGCACCGACTTGGCGCCAACGAGGGTTCAGTTGCAAGATATGACCATGGGAAAGAATGAAGGATTTAAGGAATATGCACAAAAATGGAGAGACCTCGCCAGTAGGGTCCAACCGCCCCTGACTGATAGGGAGCACATCGACATGTTCATGGGCACTTTATCTGGTCCTTTCTTTAATCTGTTGGTTGGCTGCTCTTCTTCTGGTTTCACCGAATTGATCTTAACCGGTGAAAGAGTTGAAAGTGGCATAAAAAGTGGGAAGATCTCTGTGGCATATACCTCCACTCCCAATCCTCTCAAGAAACCTTTTGCTGCAAAGAAGGAAGTCAATGTTGTGTATGGGGAAAGGGCATGTATCAAGAAGAATGACCTTCCGTCTGTCAATATTGTCTGAATCTCCAATCCAACTCCTACTCCAAGACCATCTGCAAATCATCAATGTTTTGAAACTCCAAGAAGACAATTTACGAGGTTAGGCATGTAATTGTCTCAAGCCTTACAACATTTTCTCAAGGTTAATTTAATGATATTGCGAGATCCTCCCGCCAACCCTGATACCTCGTCACCAAAGTATAATCTGAATGCTAAGTGTGCTTACCACTCCAACAGCCCCGGGCACGAGACTGACCAGTGTTGGGCCTTGAAGAACAAAATCTAGAATTTGATTGATAACAAAATTATTGATTTTGATCCTCCTCCAACATCGAATGTAATCACCGCTCCAATGCCGAAGCATGACAAGAGTGTTAATGTTGTTGAAGATACAATTTTTGTTGCCTCTGTTGAAGAATTGACTACTCCGCTGAATATAATAAAAAACAATCTGTTGAAAGCCAGGATTTTCCCTGGATGCATAAAGGACTGTGTGTGCTGTACAAGATAACTCAATGGATGTGAAGGGCTGAAGAAATGCATAGAACGCCTGATGGATAGCCACAAAATTTAATTTGAAAAGACCCCACTTGCCAAAAGTTTGATTAACAAATGTGAAGACCTCTCCATTATTACCTTCTCAAACAAACCTCTTAGGATCACCTCCAAAGGTCCTATTAGGATTTCAAATGAACCCACTATTGCTCCCTTAACAATTACCAGTCCCGGACCGATTCCCTACTCTTCAAATAAGGTGGGACCATGGAATTATGGTGTTGAATTGTTCTATCATGGGATTAAACAAAACGCATGGATCAAAGAAGGAAAATATGACGATGTTGGTAACATAGCTGGTTCAAGCAAAATAACTAGAACTAGGAGAATATTTTCACCCAATATCTCACCACCAGTTGTTAAAAGGACGCCCATCTGCATTACTGCTGCCAAGCCAAGTACTGATACAAGAGGGAAGGAGAAGGTTGTTGAGCCTGATGTGATTGAAGTACCCTCCAAGGACATAGTTGATGAAGAACCCTCCGCCCGTGAGATGGATGAGATCTTGAAGATAATAAAAAGAAGCGACTTCAAAATTGTGGAACAGTTGGGGTAAACCCCTTCTAAGATTTCAATGTTGTCATTGCTGCTTTGTTCTGATGCCCATGCTCGGACATTAATCAAGTTTCTGAAAAAGGCTCATGTCCCCCATGAAACAACAACGGACCAATTTGAGAATTGCGTGGCTAGCCTGACAGCTGATAATGGCTTGGGATTTTCAGATGCTGACTTAACGCCTCTTGGGAAGAATCACAATAAAGCTTTACATGTTTTTGTCGAGTGTAAAGGGACTATCTTAGAACATGTGCTAGTCGACACTGGTTCTTCTCTGAATGTATTACCCAAGGGGCGTTAGACCATCTAGACTGTGAAGGTTTAGTCTTGAAGCCAAGCGATATCATTGTAAGGGAATTTAACGGATCAAAGAGGACTGTTCATGGGGAGGTAGATCTTCCAATCAAAGTGGGCTCCCAAATCTTCAACTTCACCTTCTAAATTATGGATATTCTTCCTGCCTATTCATGCCTGTTAGGTCACCCGTGGATCCATAAAGCTGGGGCAGTAACCTCAACTCCATCAGAAACTCAAGTATCCAATCAAGGGCAGAATAGTCACTGCCTGTGGAGAAGAAGAGTTTATGGTGAGCCACCTTAACTCTTTTAAGTACGTAGAGATGATTAGAGAATTCATTGAGACCCCGTGTCAAGCCTATGAGGTTATACCACCAATGGTTACTGCTACCAAATTTTCTTCTGATGAATCCGAAGCTGTTAAAGTCATACCAAAGATGGCTTCAGTCAAAGACGCCCGTGCGACAATTGAAGAAGGAAACTGCGATACTTGGGGGCAACTCCTCGATATCCAATTTAAAGTAGACAAGTTTGGTTTGGGCTTCACCGTCAAAGCTCAGAAGGAATTGAGGCGTGCTCGTGCTGGAAAGCCACCTCTCCGCATTGGAAGCCATGAAGTCAACATCATGGGTGATTCTGATGAAGAAGCTGCATTTGAAAATTGGGTGTATCCAACTGCAACGGAGCTGAAGAATTGGCATGCAAAGGACTTTGTGCCCATCTCCTTCATTGAGGAGTAATCTACTTGTGATTTCTTTTCTTTCAATTCAAGAACATTTTGTCTGTAATTTTCAAGCAATGACTTTTAAACCATGTGCCTGGCCCGGGGAACTTTGGTCCATTTGTCAAGGGTTTTATTTATGTTTATCTAATCATATGATCATTCAATACATTGGACTCTTTTGCATTCAAATATTTGTGTTCATTGTCTTTCCTTTCTTTCAAATACTTTTTTCAAAAAAATATCCATGTATCTTACATGCACACACACACTCTTGCTGGTCCACATCCACTCTGGATACTATTGCTAATGACTCTACTATTGTCGACTATGAATTTGAATGTCCTATCAACCAATCCTAAGACGAAGGCGAGGAAGATTGTGACATACCAAGAGAACTAGCCAGACTTCTATTACAAGAGGAAAAAGTTATTC
Organism: Vicia faba; assembly: GCA_948472305.1. Taxonomy (NCBI): domain Eukaryota; kingdom Viridiplantae; phylum Streptophyta; class Magnoliopsida; order Fabales; family Fabaceae; genus Vicia; species Vicia faba. The sequence goes on from OX451736.1 coordinate 988,360,789, forward strand.
AACCGCATAAAGAGTCAGTTGAAGTTATCAACCTGGGTACTGAGGCAGATAAGAAGGAAATCAATATCAGCATTAACTTGGAAAGCAGTGTCAAGAGCAGGTTGGTTCATATGTTGCATGATTATGTGGAAGTATCTTCTTGTTCTTATGAAGATATGCTTGGGTTGGATATCAACATCGTAGTCCATCGTCTGCCGACAAAAGAAGATTGTCCTCCCGTCAAACAAAAGGTTCGTCGCATGAGGCCTGATATGTCTGAAAAGATCAAAGCTGAGGTGATGAAATAATTTGATGCATGATTCTTAGTTGTGACATCCTATCCCCAATGGGTTTCGAATGTGGTACTGGTGCCGAAAAAGGACAGAAAAGTTCGCATGTGCGTAGCCTATAGGGATCTGAATAGGGCAAGCCCCAAGGATGACTTCCCTCTACCATACATTGATGTCTTAGTTGATAATACTGCTCAGTATAAAGTCTTCTCTTTCATGGATGTCTTCTCAGGCTATAATCAAATAAGGATGGCTCCCGAAGACATGGAGAAGACTACTTTCATTACGCAATGGGGCACCTTTTGCCACAAGGTCATGCCATTCGGACTAAAGAATGTAGGGGAAACATATCAAAGGCCTATGGTAGCTTTATTTCATGAAATGATTCATCATGAGATAGAGGTATATATGGATGATATGATTTCCAGATCACAAACCTAAGAAGAACATCTTGATCACCTGTACAAATTATTCGAGAGGTTGAAGAAATACAAGCTGAGGTTAAACCCTAACAAGTGCACGTTTGGAGTACGATCTGGAAAACTTCTAGGTTTTGTTGTCAGCAATAAAGGCATTGAAGTTAATCCTTCCAAGGTAAAGGCCATCAAGGAAATGTCAGTCCATCATTATGAAAAAGAAGTCATAGGACTCTTGGGTCGTCTCAACTACATTGCTCGCTTCATATCGCACTTGACTGCTACTTGTGAGCCAATCTTCAAACTCTTGAAGAAAGATTAGGTAGTCAGATGGAATGATGAGTGCCAGGTTTCCTTTGACAAAATCAAAGAATACCTACAAGAACCTCCTATTCTCATGCCTCCAGTTGAAGGAAGACCCTTGATCATGTACTTGACAATATTAGAGAGATCTATGGGGTGTATTTTGGGCCAACATGACGAGTCTGGCCGAAAAGAGCATGCTATTTATTACCTGAGCAAAAAGTTTACCGACTGTGAATATAGATATTCACTGCTCGAGAAAACTTGTTGCGCTCTGGCATGGGCTGCTCGTCGGCTAAGACAGTATATGTGACTCATACCACCTTGTTGATTTCTAAAATGGACCCAATCAAGTACATTTTCGAGAAACCTGCCCTTTGTGGTCGGATAGCCAGATGGCAAATGATCTTAACCGAGTACGACATCCAATACACTACACAAAAGGCCATCAAAGGAACCGTACTAGCTGATCATTTGGCCCATTAAGCTCTGGATGATTATCAGTCAATGAACTTTGACTTCCCTGATGAGAACATCATGCTGGTAACTGACTGTGCAAAACCTGAACTGTATAACGGACCCGAACAAGGATCCCGATGGACTATGGTCTTCGATGGGGCTTCCAACGCCTTAGGTAACGGAATTGGTGCTGTGATCATCTCTCCTAAAGGTTGCCACACTCCTTTCACTGTCAGACTATGCTTCGATTGTACGAACAATATGGCCGAGTATAAAGCATGCATCTTAGGTCTGGAAGCTGCTATTGACTTAAGGATCAAGCATTTGTATATGTTCGGGAATTCCGCCCTAGTGATCAGCCAAGTAAAAGGAGATTGGGACACTAAACACCCTAATATAATCCCTTACAAGGAACTTGTGCTATCCCTAATTCCTTACTTCGAAGATATCACTTTTGAGCACTTCCATAGGGAAGAAAATCAGTTGGTTGACGCTTTGGCAACCATGTCTTCAATGTTCAAGGTCAGATGGGACAATGAATCCCCTATGATTACAATTGAAACATTCGATGAACCTGCACATTGATATGAGCTTGACACCGATGCGGAAAAGCCATGGTACCATGTGGTGATGAGATACCTTGAAGCACAAGAGTATCAAGAGGGAGCATCTATCAATGATAGAAAGTTCTTACGAAGATTTGCAGTCAAATTCTTCCTAATCAATGAAATATTGTACAAGCACAACCATGATTCAACTCTACTCCGATGTGTGGACAAGAAGGAGGAAGAGGAAATCATGGAAGACATGCAAGATGGTCTCTTCGGTACTCACTCAAGTGGACATACGATGGCTAGGAAAATCTTGAGAGTTGGTTACTATTGATCAACAATGGAGACTGATTGCCATTAACATTCAATAACTTGTCACAAATGCCAAATCTCTGCTGACAAGGTCCATGTGCCTCTTATCCCTCTGAATGTCATGATCGCTCTGTGGCCATTTGCAATGTGGGGCATTGATATGATTGGAGAAATCAAGCCAACCGCTTCCAATGGACATCGCTTCATTCTTGTTACTATCGACTATTTTACCAAATGGGTTGAAGCCGCCTCGTTTGCCTCAGTCACCAAGAATGTGGTAGCCAGATTCATCATACACAACTTCATCTTCCGTTATGGCATCCCGAAAAGGATCATCACCGACAATGGGACTAACCTCAACAATGATATGATCACTGAGCTTTGCACTCGGTTTAAGATCAAGCATCACAATTCTTCTCCGTATAGACCGAAAATGAATGGTGCAGTCAAAGCGGCTAACAAAAATATCAAGAAGATTGTGCAGAAAATGGTAGTAACCTATAAGGATTGGCATAAGATGTTATCGTTTGCTCTACATGGCTACTGTACTTCAGCTAGAACATCAACTGGGGCAACTCCTTTTTCTCTAGTCTATGGCATGGAAGCTGTTCTTCTAGTAGAAGTTTAGATTCCCTCGCTAAGAATTATGAATGAGGTAGGCCTAGGCAAAGACGAGTGGATTCAAACGAGATTGGATCAGCTGAACTTGATTAATGAAAAATGATTGGCTGCTATTTGGCATGGTCAGGCGTACCAAAAACAGATAATCAAGGCTTTCAACAAAAAGATCAAGCCTCAAGTATATCGTGTTGGTGACTTGGTGATAAAATGCATCATTCTACCACAAGGCGACCCCAGAGGCAAGTGGAATCCCACCTATGAAGGGACATTTGTTGCCAAGAGAGTGTTCTCTGGCGGTGCCATGATGTTGACTACCATGGATGGTGAAGACTTCCCGCATCCTATAAACGCGGACATAGTTAAAAAATACTACGCATAAGAGACCCACTAGGTTGACACACCTAGACAAAATAAGGGCATCCCAGCAAACCAAAAGGTTTGGGCAAAAATTAGGGATATATGCAAAAGATTGTACACCCGGCATGTTGAAAACCCGAAAGGGCGACTTGGGCAAAAAAGGGTATCCTGGTGGGCTGAAAACCCAAAAGGGCAGTCCAGGAAAAAATTAAGGATTGAAAGCGTATGACTATGTCCCGTAGAATCACCACAATCAATTTTATCACCAAGGTCCAAGTTCAAACGGTTCAAGATCAATCCAATCAACTTCTATCAATGGCAAGGGACATTCGAAGACATTGGGGCAATAGTAGAGTTGGAAGGCAATGAGATCATTTCACATGGCTATTTGTTTTTGTTTTCAATTTTGTTTCCTTCCGACTTCCTGTTACTAGGATCTCCGTCTCTCTGTACAAAAACGCCTATTCATGGGCAAAATATCAATACAGATATACTTTGAAGTGCAAAATTTTTGTCTTTGTTTTGAAAGCAAATTTGTCCAATGACTAAAATTGAATGAACATATAAATGTGAACATAATTAAAATTGTTTGTCACATATGACCTAAGCAGTAACAGGCACCTCTTTAATAAATAGGGAATACCCTCACATAATTATTCCGTTAACATCCTCCTCAACAAATTTACTCATAAAGTCTCTTTGCATGGGATAATCCCCAATCAGAGTCTCAATCTCTTGGCAGCTCTCTCTCTCCAGCTAAGTCGAATTTTTTACAATTTGAAGCCTCGTGGATCTCTTCCTAAAAGAAACTCACTTCACCAACAAGGTTTATTTCCCCAACAGGGTTTATTTTCCCAACAAGGTTTATTTCTCCAACAGGTTTTATTTCCCCAACAATAATCGAGGAACCACAAAATTCCCCAGCCGAGTACATCCTCCCCAACCGATTTTGTACTCCCCCTGCATAGTATATCTTCCCCAGCTGAGCCTGTTATTCCCAGCTGAGTATATCCTCCCCAGTTGAGTGTATCCTCCCCAAGCTGAGTCTGTCCTACCCGACTGAGTCTACACTCTCCAGTTTGAATTTTCCTTTCAGATTATTGCAAATCATAGAGCCACAACCCCTGATCCCCAGTAAAGCTGTCGACGAAACCTTTACTATTTCCAAAAAGATACTATGAAGCCTGGACCCGACCAGATATTGGTATAATTTTCAAGTTATTACTGAAGCTTGGACCTGACCAGATAATAGTTTGACTTCTTCAATTGCCGAAGCATGGGCCCAACCATATAGCAGTTTAATCACTAGCAAAACTCCTTTTCTCTAGTAGAGTTTGCCACTATCCCTAATAAATTACTGAAACCTGGACCCGATCAGATAACAATTTGAGTGTCTAAAACCTGGACCCGACCAGATAACATTTGATCTCAATTTCAAAATATTATGAAACCTAGACCCGACCAGATAATAGTCTAACTCTTCAAAGATATAGAAGAACCTGGACTCAACCCGACCAAGGTTTAACTTCTTTTCCCCAATAGAGTTTGCCTCTGCCCTAACAAATTACTTTGAAACCTGGATCCAACCAGATATCAGTTTTCAATTTCATCTTTTCAAGCAAGTTGTTATGAAGCCTAGACCCGACCAGATAGAAATTGACCTCATCAACCTCAGAAATCTGCAAAGCCTGGACCTGACCAGATGACATTTTTCAAACAGTTTATTGTGAAACCTGGAGCCCGACCAGATAACAATTAACTATGATCCCAAGAGAGACACTATGAAGCCTGGACTCGACCAGATAATAGTACAACTTTCTAAAAACCATGAAACCTGGACCCGACCAGATAGTAGTTACCACTTTAAGTTACTGCGAAGCCTAGATCCGACCAGATAACAGTTAACTTCTGTATCCCCAGCAAGTTGTTGTGAAGCCTGGATCCGACCAGATAACTATTCAATTTCAAGAGATTTTCTGCAAAGCCTGGAATCCGACCAGAAAACAGTTAATTCGTCTCTTCCCCTAGTAAGTTGTCGAGAAGCCTGGATCAGATCAGATAGCAGTTGACTACTTCATCATCAGCAAATTGTGAAGCCTGGACCCGACCAGATAACAACTGACATTCAAGAGATATTCCCCAGTGAAAGCGTCCTTTTAACAAAGTTTGAAGATATGCATATTCTTCATCCCCAACGGTAATCAGGGATTCAACCTCCCCAGAATTTCCACAGCAGCAGTCAGGGATTTATTTTCCCGGACAGAAACATACATCTTACTTTCATACATCATAGCATGTACATACCATATGCATTTAACATAATACCACATCTGGTGAACATCATGCAGGCATCTGCATTTTACTAACTATTTTTCTCACAAGTAAAACATCAAGTTTTAGTATAAATCAACAAGAGATTTGTATTGATACTTCTTCCAGTGTTTACCAACATTCCTCCAAATGGCATCTATAAGCCCATTCACCATCCATCTTCGAGTGCAAATTTCTAGGCACTCTAGTGTTCAATCATCTTTCACCTTCAAGTCACGAATGGCGGACTCGCCAATATAACTCTTCAGGTTTAAGAAGATTGAACAGGGCAGCTGTTGTACCCCAAAATTTGCCCTCTCATTTCTCAAAGGATTCTCTCACAAGATCTATTACGACGTCAAGTTTGCAGCACTGATACATCAATTTAGGCTTGGAATTGGCACAAGGGCAAAATGGTCAATTGTATACTGGAAAGTCAAACTTTGACTTTTTGGTCAACATTACATTCCAAAGATCAAATTTCATCAAGACATTCAAGAATATCAAGCTTGATCATCAAGAAGTCAAGAAAGTCAAAAGTCAACTTGAAAAGTCAAAATTTCCAAGACTTAGAAATTTTCTAAGTGTTTTTATACATGATAATTTCATCACTTCATGCCATTCTTTCACCAAGATGCAAGACGGTTAAAGGAAAACTTTCAACATGAAAGTTGTAGATACCGATGATATCTATAACTTTGCTTTGTTGATCAAATCCTAGAAGCACTTGGATTTTGAGTTATAAATTCATGAAGTCATGATATTTTCATATAACACTTAGAGAAATTTTCAACAGATTTTGTTCAGGATTTTATCTCAACTTCTTGGCATTTTTTCATATAGTTACAAGATGATTTTGTAAAAATGGCCAACATGAAAGTTATAGAGGATGTTTCAAGCTTTCCAAAACATCCAAGAGCATGAATTTATCATACTTGAGCTAGGATATTCAAGGGCTTGAAGTTGGGCATTCATCCTTGAATTGCAAGTCATTCTATTGAAGAACACATAACAAAACCCTTATGCTATGCTGCATAATCTTATGTTGCAGGCTTATTTGCTTGCAAATATCATCATAATTTAATTCTTACACCCACTCTTGAGCTATTACCCAAGTGTTTAAACCATTGTCCAAAAGATCTTTCCATTTATGGCATAAAGGCACCATTGCTATTCTTGAAAAGCAAGCTTTTTGTACAAAGTTTGTCATGAGCCCATACCTTGCTGGTTGCTGATTATACTCCACCATAAATCATGGAAAGTAGCTCCTCAATACCAGAAACTTTGGTACTTCATCTTGGGACTATGGAGTACTTGACTTAGTTTGATCTTTGTAATCTAACCAAACCATAACATGCTGTTCTGAAAACCTAATCAGCTCATATGCACAAACCCCTTGCCTATAAATAGAAGAAGCATTTGCAAGAGAAAGAGGTTAGAAAAAATAGAAGGAGAAACAAACACTCAAATTCATTTTTTCTATCAAAAAACCAGATTTGTCCACAAAACCTACATTTTTGAGCTTTGAAGTTCAAATCTTTGAATCTCATACCTTGCAAGTTTTCTCCAAACAAACCATCCAAACACTTTACATACACCATATAGAAGTTGTTCAAACATAAGAATAACTTATGTAACATCACTATCACCATCTTCTAAATTCAAAAACATACATTGCAACTTTCCCTCTCATTTATCAAGAACTTTCTCACAAAATCTCCTTTGGCTCAAGACTGCATTGGGGATTGATCAGCTCAAGACACCTCCTTAAGCACTGATGACCAAAATTAGGGTTTGAGATTGCACAAGGATATTTGAACTTCCAATGCCCCATATGACTTTCATGGATAATTATGGACCCTCAATATTACTCATGTCAAGTTTCAAGCTTTAGATCACACTTTTGCTCAGTCAATTGAGCAGTTGACCTAAAAATCAACTGTATGGGGGAAAACGTCAACTATGGCCAATTTACAGTCAAACTTCATAATTTTTTATCCAAGTCAACATTTTAAAATCATATGTATTCATTTGATCAAGTTTGGACCATAATTCCTCAATAAATTTGATCAAATCTTCAAAAGGGCAAAATGGTCAAAATTAGGGTTTTGATTGGGAAAGGGCAATTTCTTATTTTTGACCTAGCAAATGATCAATTGGTTTAAGGCATGATCTCAAGGGTCAAATTTAATAATTTTGACCTAATAACATGGCTCAAAACATTTCTAAAGTCCAATGGATTGACATATGAGTTTTCAGTCAACTGATCAAAAGTCAATTGTATAATGAAAAGTCAAACTTTAACTTTTTGGTCAAAATCAAATGTCAAAGATCACAATTCATCAAGGAATGTCAAAATATGAAACTTATTCATCAAGACATCAAAAATTCAAGATTTCATTTTGAAAAGTTAAAATTTCTAAACTTAGAAAATTTTCTAAGTGTTGGAAATTTCTTATTTTTTCACAACTTTGAGCCAATTTTTCACCATGATGCAAGAGGATTCAGAAGAAACTTTCAACATGAAAGTTGTAGATCTCCATGAAATATACAACATTGATTTACACAACTACTTCCATAAGTGCTTGGATCTCAAGTTATAATTTTAAGAACACATGGTCATGAAACAAAACACTTAGTGAAATTTTGCCCTAATTTGGTCAGGATTTTGATCCAACTTCATGGAAATTTTTCATATAGTTCCAAGGGGAATTTTCAAAAGTGATTCAAATATGGGTTGTATAGAACATTACAAGCTTTCTAAAATATCCAATAACTCCTTGAGATCATTTTTGAGTATGGAGAATCGAAGAGATGAAGTTAGGGTTTTCACACTTGAATTACAAATCATTTTGTGATGAACAAGATTCAAAATTCAAACTTATGTTGCATAACCTCTAATTTGCAGGACTCAAACTTGTTATGCACTCCATAATTAATTGCTTGCACAGTTATTAGAGGTCTCAATTCAAGCATTCAATGCAAGGCCATGCTTTATATCCATTTTCGGAAGAAAGTGCACAATGCCATTTTGATAAAGTAGCTTTTTGCAAAAAACTTGTTCTTGAGCCTTGAACTTGTTCTCTTATGATCACACATGTCTTATAACTCAAGAGAAACTTGTTTAGACGCTTACAATCACTCAGCCCATGCTTGTACTTCCTCTTGAAACTTGTTTTCCCAGTTTTCTTCAAAATCAAGTAACCTAGCAATTAGCTTGTAACTTGTACTTCTGACTTTCCAAAGCACTTAAACTTTTTTTCTTATACATACACAAGTCATTTTCCACAAATCCCACGCATGCTTAAGCCATGAAAACACCAAGAACACAGAATCACCAAAAACACTTTAAAACTTGCCATTTTTGGGTTTTGAATCCAATCTTCAAATTTGCTCGTGCATTTCTTGGCCTTTTACTTTCACAAGCTTCTAAATAACATATTATGCATGTGAGGTATCTTAGCAAAAACAAGAAATATATAAGATCATAGTCCCTCGATGACGATATCCATGTTGCCTTTCAAATGATCTTAGTCCCTAAAAGAGAATGCTAAGATACATTGCAACATTGCTAATCATAATTATACGATGACCCACGCCTGTCCCATTTACATCAAAAGATAGGGTTACTTGTCAAATCAATGGTAAGATAACAATGTCAAAGGAAAGAGGAAATGAACATGAAAGACTTTTGAGTAGGTAGAATGCTCCTAATTACTTGCTCACTTTCAAAACAAAACATCCTTGCTATTTTCAAAACAAACACCCACACTTTCAAAAAACATCTTTCAAACTTAAAAACATTTTCAAAAGATCAACATCTTTGTATACATTCTTATGAACGAGAATCATTACAAAGTTTTCCTAAACAATGGCCTCTTTACAAAATACTTTCAAAAACCACACAAAGCATAATTTCAAACAAAATCAAGTGATCTAGAAAGTAACTAAGAGCCCATGGAAAACCATGGATGAAAAGGGTGCTAATACCTTCCCTTTTCATAATCTACCCCCCGAACTCAAGAAACAATCCAAAGGTCTTTCCTGTGCTTTTTCACCTTTCCTTTTGGATAAAATAAAAGTCGGCGACGACTCTTGCTAACCGTAACATTTGCGATCAAACACAAAACACCCAAGTCAGTTCTCCCACCATATCACAACTGGAGACTTTGCTGGGGAAAATTCTAAAAATGGGGTTACCTTAGGGTTACATCACATTTACTTGCTTTCATTGCTTGACTTGTATGCTTTATGTTTTGGTTCTTTGCTTGGGTTTGAATCCTGTACCCGGATTTGGGATACCTTATAGGTAAGTAGAAATGCGTTGTAGAAACTGTGCAGGGTATACCGACATGGTCTAAGCAATAGCTATGTTAGTGCGACATATTTGTGGGTACCGGTAGTCCTTGAGTTAATCAAGGAGAATACGGGGCCGCTGAGTGATGTCATGGAGCACTAATTAACTTTTAGAACCTTTACTTGACCAACTTGGCCTTTAGGACGTAGTGAGATGACCGGCTTTGGTCCAGTCCGAAGTTGGTAGATACTCGATACTACACTCATTGAGGTTTTGTTTTTAAGGATGATTCGGTCGCCATTAAAGATACTTGTGCTGAAACAATGACTAAGGAAACAAACCGGTGATATTGAGTTCCTTAGAACCCGGTTACTATTACTAGGACATGTTTGAGCCAACTAAATTTCAAGAGGGTACTTACCTATGAGACTCCATGCAAGCCTAAACCTAAGGACTTGTTTGCTTTGTTTGTATATACATACTTGTACATAACATCATGAACATCATAACATCATACTCATTCACTAACCATTTCAAGGATCTTGGGATTTATCTTTGTTCTGTTTTGTAGGACATGGATTCTATTTGCAGGAAAACCATTCAAGTCAATCTTGTAAGGATCCCTCCACAACTTAAAGAGCTAGCTTCAAGAATTCCTGAAAACTCTCTGTTGTACCCCAAAATTTTCCCTCTCATTTCATCAACATTTCTCATCACAAGACTCTTGGAACTCAAGATCAAGCTAGGGTTTGCTCTGCTCAAGACACCTCCTTGCACTGTTGACCTAAATTAGGGTTTGAGTTTGCATAGGGATGTTTTGACCCACAATACCCAAAGTTACTTTCATACTTCATGTTGGACTCATAAGTTTTCCCATACCAAGTTTCAAGCCTTGAATCAAATTTTTGCCTAGTCAATTGGACAGTTGACCTAGAAATCAGCTGTATTGGGGAAAATGTCAATTGTGGCCAATTGACAGTCAAAACTCATGAATTTTAACCCACATCAACATTATGAACTCATATGAACCATTTGATTAAGTTTGGATCACAATTCCATAAGAAATTTGATCAGATCACCAAAAGGGCAAAATGGTCATTTTTAGGGTTTTGATTGTACAAAGGCAATTTTTGACTGTTTGACCTAGCCAGTAGCAAATCAAACCCAACCATGGACTCAAGGACTCAATGACATCATCTTGACCCATTCAACAAGTTCAAAAGATCTCAAATGCATAGGATTGGCAGATGAATTTTTCAGTCAACTGATCAAAATTTGACTGTACACTGAAAAGTCAAACTTTGACTTTTTGGTCAAAATCAAGTGCCAAGATTCATTTTCCATCAAGACATGTAAATTTATGAAACTTGTTCATCAAGAAACCGAAAATTGCAAATTAGGGTTTAAAATGGAAAATTTTCATAACTTAGAAATTTTCTAAGTTATAAAATTTTCTTATTTTTTTCTAACTTTGCCCCACTTTTTAACCAAGATTCAAAGGGATTCAATCAAAACTTACAACATGAAATTTATAGTCCATCACAAAGTCTACAACTTTGATTCACAAAGTTTTCTCAAAAGAAGCTTGGATCTCAAGTTATGATTTTTGGAACAAGGGTACCTAAAACTTTTAACTTAGAGAAATTTTGCCCTAGTTTAGGCAGGATTTTGACCCATCTTCTTGGCCATTTTTCACATAGTTCCACTTGGATTATTAAGTTGCATTTCAAATATGGATTATATTAAATGTTCCAATCTTTACAAATTGTCCAAGAACTCCTCAAACACCTTTGTGGTTAAGGAGAATCGAATGCTTGAAGTTGGCAAAAATTCACTTTGTAACCATGGCCAATACATGTTCATACCACTTGCCAAATCTGACCAAACTAGCTCAGTACATAATTACAGGTCTCTAAACCAAATTACACTCAAAAATTGAATGCAAATACATTGGACATTGGCATTGTTCTGATCAAGAGAGCATTGTACAATGAACATTTCCATTTTGAGCATAAAGGTCACACTTCTATTTTCATAAAGGCAACTTTATGTCAAATTGCATTTTCTTGAGCCTTGGACTTTTTTCCTTGCAGCAAACAAGTTCCCTAATCTCAGGCATAGTACACCAACTTGAGCATGCTTGTAACTAGCCTGTACAGGCCATAACTTGGTCACTTCACATCTTTGCTTTCAAAACAAGTCAAATGGCCAAAAGCTCATAACACACACATCTGATATATTGAACTGAAGCAAAGTTTTCAAATAAGTTTCTCATATCCTTGTAAGCCAGAAACACGAGTCCTTGACCTCTAAAACCCCCTTGTGCACAAAATCTTCATTTCTTCCCAAAATAGGGCAAGTTCTGCAAATCACAAGCCACAATCAAATCCCCTCGTGCGTTTTGTCCCAAATCACTTCAAACACATTCTAAACAATACACCTAAGTTGTCCAGACCATTCACAAGCTGTTGTAACTCCATTTACACACATCACCATTTTTGTTTGGAAGCTTTGCAGGTTGAGTTCTGTAGCATGATTCAGGCCACTTAAAAACAAACTAAGCATTGGGAAAGGTTCAGGGGACATCAAGCAAGCTGAAAAGAACTTCAGGCCCCATTAAAAGTTGTTGTATTGGCCAACTCGAACTCAACTGAAACAGGTATTTCATGAACTTCTATCTCTCTATTTAGGAACATTTAGCCTTAGGTTTGTGAATAAAAGATGTTGTACTCATTGCCCTGAAACCATACATATGCTCAGTTTTCATTTATATTAATCGTGCTAGGAGAATTTCATCCATGAACTTTCTGAAAAAACTAGGTTAGAAATTAGGGCCAGAGAAATTCTCTCTAGTCTTTGAGAGTTAGATTAAGTTTTTTATATGGTTAGATTCGTGATTTGATGCTCTACAAGTTTCATGTTTTGAGTTTTGTCAAAAGATCACAAATACAGGAGATACAAGTTTGTACAGGCATGCGCGCGTTTTTCAAATTTCTGGAGGTTGAAGATGAAGTCTGGGCTGGGCCTGGCCTTCTTGCTTCCAACACCTCCCAGCTTACTTTCAGCACCCCCTGGCCCATTTCTTTGTATTTTCATTATTTTTGCATTTTAATTTCTTTTCTGACATTGATATTTTATTTTCAAATATAAAAAATACTCTAAAAATATTTTCACAATTTTTTTCATTTATTAGATATTTTATTTTGATTTTTTCTAATATAAACAACAATTTAAATACATATGTTATTTTGTTTAAACTTGAAAATAATGCAAATAATACTCTTATTTTCATTTCTATTTTTTATTTACACCAAAAATATTTTCTTGAATATATTGTATTTTTGTAAATATTTTATTTTATTTTTTACATACTTAACATATTTAATATATATATATATATATATATATATATATATATATATATATATATATATATATATATATATATATATATATATATATATATATATATATATATATATATATATATATATATATATATATATATATATATATATATATATATATATATATATATATATATATATATATATATATATATATATATATATATATATATATATATATATATATATATATATATATATATATATATATATATACTTTTGTTTTATTAAATACTTAGAAATAAAATACAAAAATATTATATTTTTATTTTTATTGTTATTTATACTAAAAAATACCTTTTTTTTTATATATTACATTTTTACACATATTAATTTTTTTTTTGTACATAAAAAAATACATCATATTTATTTTCTTAAGGAATTAGGGTTTTTACCCTAAAAACAAATAAATCTTTTATTTATTTATTTATACTTTTTATATTAAAAAATACTTTTGTATACATGAATAAATAAAAACTCTTTTTTTACATAATACATTTTGTTTAATATTTATTCATCTTGTTTAATTAAATATTGCCCATTTATTTTATTTACACAAAGAATTCAATTTTGATGTAATAGTAATTAGGGCTTTATATTTCTTATCAAATACCCCCCTATTCAAAATTGTACCCCCCTCCCTATATCAAAGTTGTAATAGCTTAGATTTATTTTTACGCATTTAAATGCTTTCAATTATGCCATGATTAGAATTAGGGTTTGTATGCAAAAATCAAAACCAACAAATAGTTTGACCTAATCAAAGACAAAAATGCATGAAAAACAAACACAATGCACACTTACACCCTTAGGGTTACAATCCACTTGTTGCCTTCAAAAATGGGTCATGGTATGCATGTTGAGTACTTTGGCAAAACAAAAACAAAACAAAAGATCATAGTCCCTCGATGACGCTATCTGAGTTGCCTAAACAAAAATGATCAAGTCGCTCAAGAAAATTGCCAAAAATACTTGACACTATTGCTATCATGGTCTATGCGATGACCCACGTCTGTCCCGTTTAACATCCTAACACAAGGTTGTTCACCAAATACAATGGTGAAGCAACACTGTTAAAAGGGTTAAAAAACATAAGAAAGATCTTTGAGTAAAATAGGGTAGATAACTCTTAGTTACTTGATCAAAAGCTTGCAAGAACATCCTTACTATTTTCAAAATACACTTCATCACACAATTTCAAAACCCTACTTTCAAACATTGAAAACTTTTCAAAAGACAAAAACACCTTTGTATACATTCAAATAAGAATCATTACAAAGGTTTCCACAACGATGGCCTCTTTTCAAAACATATTTCAAAACCACACACAAAGCACCATTTCAAACAATTGAAGAGCACCATTTCAAACAATTGAAAAGCAAAGCAAGTGATCTAAACAAGTAACTAAGAGCCCATGGATAACCATGGATAGAAAGGGTGCTAATACCTTTCCTTTCTATAATCTACTCCCCGAACCCAAAAAAACATCTCAAAGGTCTTTCCTGTGCTTTTTGACCTTTCCTTAGGATAAAATATAAAGTCGGTGGCGACTCTTGCTAAACCGAAACATTTGCGAACACAAACGCAAAACCTCAAGTCAGTTCTCCCACCGTATCACGGAACTGGAGACTCTGCTGGGGAATTACTTTAAAAGTGGAGTAACCTTAGGGTTTAGATCACCTTTGCATGTCTTGATTGCTTTGATTGCTTTACATTTGGTCTTGTTGTTTGGGTTTGAATCTTCCATCCAGATTTTTGGGAAACATTCATAAGTAAATAGCAATACATTGTGGAAACTGTGCGGGGTATACCGATATGGTTGAAGCAATAGCTATATTAGTGCAACATATTTGTGAGTACCGGTAGCCTTTGAGTCAATCAAAGAGAATACGGGGCCGCTGAGTGATGTCATGAAGCACTAATGAACTCTTAGAACCTTACTTGACCATCTTGGCCTTTTTTAGGGGTAGTGAGATGACCGGCTTTGGTGCAGTCCGAAGTTGGTAGATACTCGATACTACACTCATTGAGGGTTGTTTTCTTGGAATATTTTGGTCGCTAGTTAAGTGGCTAAACCAAAACAACAAACATAGAAAACAATCCAGTGATATTGAGCTCCTTAGAACCTGGTTACTATTTGTAGGACAGGTTTGAGCCAACTAAACTCAAGAGGGTATTTACCTATGAAACCTCACGCAATCCTGAAACTAGGGTTTTGTGTGACTTGCTTATACATGTGCTTGTGCATACATCATGAACATCATAAAGCATCATATGCATCCACTAACCATTTCAAGGGTTTGGATCTTCATCTTTGTTCTTGTTTTGTAGGTCATGGAATCTCTTCACAGGAAAACCATTCAAGTCAACCTTGTGAGAATCCCTCCTCAACTCAAGGAGCTCACTTCAAAGATTCCAGAGAATTCTCTCTTCAGTGAAAGACATGGTAGACTTCTCAACTTGGTCAACTCCAACATTGAAGAAGACATGGTGAAAGTTCTCTTCCAGTTCTTTGACCCCCTACACCACTGTTTCACATTCTCGGATTATCAACTAGTGCCCACTTTGGAGGAATTTTCTCAACTCCTGAGAATTCCTATTCTTCATCAACTACCCTACAATGGTACGGAAAAAGAACCAAAGCCTGAAGATGTTGCTCAAGCATTACATTTGCAACCATATGACATCAAAGGACATTAGGAAGCCAGAAGTGGTGTCAAGGGTTTCTTGGAAAAGTTTCTATTTGAGAAGGCACAAGACTGCTGGAATTCTCTAGATCTACAAGCCTTTGAAGAGATTGTGGCACTCCTCATCTATGGGTTGGTCCTGTTCCCAAACCCTGATCAACTTATAGATGTGAATGCTGTCAAGATTTTCATATCTCGGAATCCTGTGCCTACATTACTTGGGGACATCCTACACTCATTTTACACACAAACAATGAGGAAAAAAGGTGTTCTCATATGCTACACTCCTCTCCTAGCAAGGTGGTTTATTTCTCACCTTCCACAATCAGTTTTGAAGAATGAGCAGGGTTTAAGGTGGTCACAACGGTTGATGACCCTCACACATTCTGATGTACATTGGTGTTCTCGGTCCAGAGAAAATATCATCATCATTGATCATTGTGGGGAATTCCATAATGTCCCACTACTTGGCATTAGGGGAGGCATTACCTACAACCCCTGTTTAGCTCTAAGACAGTTTGGATATGCTCGGAGGGATGGCCCTCATGACATGCTGATTCCTGACCTAGTTTTTGACTTTGACAACGATGCGCAAGGACTTCGACAAAGGTTCATCAGAGCTTGGAGGATTCCCAACAAGGTGGATAGTAAGACATTGGGGCACAAGAATTCCATCCCCCTTGAGCCTTATCTCAAGTGGGTATGAACCCGCGCCCAGAATCTTATGATGCCATACCCTCACATTCTCCCATTGATCAAAGAGCCTGTTATGGAAGGAGAGGTTCCATACACCCTTCTATATCCTAACATGCCAACATCATGGGAAGAATTGCAAAAGAGTTGGATCCAACTCAAGGAAGAAAGGAATACTTTTGAAGCCAGCTTCTATGCCAGTGAGAAGAAGGTTTTGGAGCTCACCCACCGACTTCATGAGGAGGAAACTCTCAACATTTACATCGCACCAAAGAGGATGCACAATGTCTTTTTACATTAAGAATTTTGTAATATTTTGTCCACGGGACACTTATGTACTAACAAATTTCTTCTTAATATGACGTGTGTTCTTTTTTGTTTACAACAAATTTGAATTTCTGAATCCTTGAATGCATTACATGAATAACATATCATTCATCATATGCATAAACAGGTCTTCACACCAGGTTTCCTTATCTTTCTGCTATTTATTTCAGCAAGATGGATTTGGAGCAGAAGGTTAAGGATCTGCAAGCACATAATTCTCAATTCCAGCAACTCCTCATGACCTTAGTAAAGGGTCAAGAGGACCTTAAAGCACTGTTGGAGAAAAGTAAAGAGAAAAAGAAGAAAAGGCCCGGAGTAGCCACTTTTGGAAGAAGATTCGAAAGCAATGCTAGAAAAGTTCTCGAGTTCCCCTCAATGTCTGATGAAGGGGCTGGTAAAGGAAAAGGAGCTGCGGTACCTTCTGAATCTGAAGTTTAAGAGGAAGAAGAGGAAGAAGACAAAGACTACTCCGAACAGCAATATCCCCCGGCGGATGATAAATATAAAAATCTTGAGGATCGATTGGCAGCCATGGAGTTGCAAAGGGTACCTGGTTTAGATTTTGAAGAACTAGGGTTGGTCGCTGGGATCGTCATTCCTCCCAAGTTCAAAGTACCAACATTTGCTAAGTATGGTGGTCTATCCTGCCCAAAGATGCATCTGAGATCCTATGTCAGAAAGATCCAACCCCACCCATCTGATAAAGACCTCTGGGTACACTTTTTCCAAGACAGTTTGTCAGGCACATAATTGGACTGGTTCTATCAACTTGAGAGATCTGAGGTTCATAACTGGGAAGACTTAGCTGCTGCTTTTTACCGTCAATACCAATACAATGCTGATTTGGTGCCCACTCGTACTCAGCTACAAAGTATGGGGATGGCTTCCAATGAAGGATTTAAAGAATATGCCCAGAAGTGGTGTGATCTGGCTGGAAGGGTGCATCCACCATTATCAGATAGAGAGCTGGTTGACATGTTTTTAGGGACCCTGTCTGGCCCTTTCTTCAATCATTTAATTGGGAGTTCCTCCGCGGGATTCACCGAACTAATCTTGACCGGCGAAAGGGTCGAGGCCGGCATTAAAAGTGTTAAGATTCAGAAAGATACCTCCGCGACCGCTGTTGTTAAGAAGGACTTCCCAGCTAAGAAGGAAGCCTCTGCTGTTTATTCTCAGAAAAGTCAAGGAAGAACCGAGCGTCGACCAACTGTAGGGGCTGTGATGATTCAAAACTCTTCAAATGATCTACCTCGCGGCAATCAGCCAAGACCTAATCAACAAAGGGTGGAAAGGCCACAACGGCAGTTCACCCGAATCAACATAACGCCAGCTCAAGTACTCCCTCATTTGTTAAAGCTGAATCTTAACAATTTAAAGGAAGCGCCAAAGAACTCTAATACCTCCTCTCCATACTACCACTCCAATGCCAAGTGTGCTTACCACTCTGATAGTGCATGGCATGATACCAATAATTGTTGGGCTCTTAATAACAAAATCCAAGACCTGATTGACGCCAAGGAAGTAGAATTCGATGCACCCGAAAAGCCAAATGTGATTTCTGCCCCAATGCCCAAGCACGGTCATAATGTTCATGCCGTTATAGAAGACCTTCATATTACCAATGTTGCTGACCTTTTGACTCCCTTACCAGTGATTAAAGTGAATTTGATGAGAGTCGGGATATTCCCAGGCTGTGGAAAGGACGGTTACTTTTTTTTAAACATACGAGTTGACTGCCCAATGTTGAAATCAGGCGTCCAACGCCTGATGGATACCCAAGAGATACTCTTCCAAAAGACTCATGTTGATACCTTCACTCCTGTTACTCCTACTACTGTTGCTACATCGACCAATGACATCGCAATAATAACCATCTCCGACAATCTTCCCAAGGCTTGCAAAAGGCCTGTCAAGATTACGCCCGACCCTAAATTTGTACCATTAAAAATCACCATGTCGGGGCCTGTCCCGTATCAATCTAACAAAACGATACCATGGAACTACGAAGGAGAAATCTTCTATCATGGTATCAAACAAATTGAAGCAGTCCAAGAGAATCCTAAAGAGGAAACCCTGATATAGGGAACATTGCAGGAACAAGCAAGATAACTCACAGCAGACGGATTTTTTATCCGGAGATTGCTCCCCCTCGAGCAGTTTTCGGACCCTCGAAAGCTTCTGTGCCTGTTAAGCCATCCGTGCAAGACCCGATAATTGAAGAATTGGATACTCCTAAAGTAAGACCATCTGTTGATACTACCGATAATGGTAAGGGGATACTAGAAGCTCCTGTCAGGACGAAGGCTCATACTGTGGTTATCCCCGAAACCACCCAGAAAGAAATGGAAGAAATCTTGAAAATAATCAAAAAGAGCGATTTCGACGTCGTGGAACAGCTAGGGCAGACCCCTTCCAAAATATCCATGTTGGCTTTTCTACTCTGCTCTGAGGCCCATGATAAGGCCTTAATCAAATTTTTAAAGACGGCACACGTGGCCCAAGAAACTTCAACTGACCAGTTTCAGGAGTGCGTGGCCAGCCTTACTGCTGATAATGGTCTTGGTTTTTCCGATGCTGATTTGACTCCCAAGGGAAGGAAACACAACGACGTGCTACATGTCTCAGTTGAATGCAGGGGAACCACCCTCTCCCATGTCTTAGTTGATACCAGTTCTTCTTTGAATGTGCTTCCGAAGAAAGCGTTAGACCGTTTGGACTGCGAAGGATTGACCCTCAAACCCAGTAACATCATTGTTAGGGCTTTTGATGGGTCCAAAAGAATGGTTCACTGAGAGGTTGACATTCCTATCAAAGTGGGCACAGAAGTTTTCAACTCCACCTTTTATGTGATGGACATTCGTCCTTCATATTCGTGTTTGTTAGGAAGACCGTGGATCCATTATGTTGGGGCAGTTACCTCCTCTTTACACCAAATGCTGAAGTATCCTGTTAAGGGTAAGATTATAACGGTGCACGACGAGGAAGAGTACATGATAAGTCACCTCAACTCCTTCCGCTATGTGGAGTTGGATGGCGAATTCATAGAAACGCCTTTCCAACATTTTGAGGAAGTTTCTCCTGAGGTCACAGTTGCGAAGACAATGGTTGAGGTGCCTATCATTCCCAAGCATGTATATAGGATGGCATCTCTCAAGGACACAGAGGATGTAATTAAAGAAGGAAAGAGCATAATGTGGGGGCAACTGCCTGATTTTCCCCATAAGACGGACAAATTTGGACTAGGGTTTACTGCTGCAGGACAGAAGGCGATGCGTCGCTCCAAGACTGGAGGACCACCCGTAAAAATCACCTACCATGGAATTAATGTTATAGAAGATGATGATGAAGATGACAACTTTGAAGATTGGATCTTTCCAACCGTCGAAGGGGGTTTAAGCAACTGGGAAGCAAAGGATTTTATTCCCATCACCTTCATCAACCAGTAAATTTATCTTTGAACAATTTCCTATTTTGGTCTGTAATAACTAAACAATTCGTACACTATTTTCACCTTATGCCTTGCCCGGGGCATATAGGTCCATTTGTAAGGGCTTGATTTTATTCATTATCATATGCCATGTTTTAATGAATCATTGGACGTTTTCATCTATAAACTGTTGTGTTCATTTTATTTCCTTTTGCATTTTTGTTTAAGGATGGCTATCCCTTACACACACCCACACTCACAAAATGTAGGTACCCATCCACTCCGGATTCCATGGGTGACTATTCTGCTTTAGCCTTCGGCGACTCTGGAGATTTGGTCAATCATGTCGAGCACGAAGGTGATGAAGACTGTGAAGTGCCTGGAGAGTTAGCCAGACTTTTGCAACAAGAGGAAAGGGCCATTCTGCCCCATGAGGAGTTGCTAGAGACCATCAACTTAGGAACAGAGGAAGATAAGAAAGAGGTTAAGGTGGGTGCCAACCTGGAACCAGGTGTCAAAGAGCGTCTAGTGCGGTTGTTGAACGAATATGTTGAGATCTTTGTCTGGTCCTATGAAGACATGTCGGGATTAGACACAGATATCGTGGTTCACCGTCTCCCTACAAGAGAAGACTGTCCACCAATCAAGCAAAAGGTCCGCCAAATGAGGCCCGACATGTCTGAGAAGATCAAAGCTGAGGTAATGAAGCAATTCAACATTGGCTTTCTGGCTGTTACAACCTATCCATAATGGGTTGCTAACATTGTGCTCGTGCCTAAGAAGGACGGCAAAGTCAGAATGTGTGTGGACTATCATGATTTAAACAGGGCTAGCCCTAAAGACGATTTTCCACTGCCACACATCGACATCTTGGTTGACAACACAACTCAACACAAGGTATTTTCCTTCATGGATGGATTCTCGGGATACAACCAGATCAAAATGGCCCCCGAGGACATGGAGAAAACTACTTTTGTCACGCAGTGGGGTACCTTCTAGGGGTGTTCAAATCCAAACCAATCCAAATAAAAAACTGAAAACCGATCCAAAAAACCGAAAACCATAAAAAACTGAAAGTTATTGGTTGTGTTTGGATGTTATTTTATGAAAACCGATCGGTTCAGATTGGATTTCGGATGAATTTTTCAAAACCGATTCAAACCAAACCGAACCGCATAAATATATTTTGATACTTATTTACTTTTTATTAGTATGACATGTTATGTGAATTTAATATTAGATGATAATAATTTTTTTAATAATATTTATTAGTTTGGTATAATCTATCTATTTTTATTATTTCAAGCATAATCAATCACTCTCATTTTGTAATATTAACTTTTAATATACTATATGTTATATATTATATCAAATCTATGATTTATTAGTAGTTTTATAATATTAATAAAAATATAATGTGTAATTTGGATAACCAAAAACCGATCCAAATTAAACCGCATAAAATTGGATCGGATCAGATTGGATTTTTTTAAATATATCATCCAAAAGCGAACCAAACCTTAAGTGAATTAATCTTTGGATCGGATGATTTTTTTCTTTAAAATCGATCCAAACCAAACCGCGAACACCCCTAGTACCTTCTGCTACAAAGTGATGCCATTCGGACTGAAGAATGCAGGGGCAACCTATCAACGCGCCATGGTAGCTTTGTTTCATGATATGATACATCATGAGATCGAAGTTTACGTAGACGACATGATAGCTCGATCATAGATAGAAGAAGAACACCTTGATCATTTGCAAAAGCTGTTTTCCAGGTTGAAGGAGTATAAGCTCAGACTGAACCCAAGTAAGTGCACTTTTGGAGTTAGGTCTGGTAAACTTTTGGGATTTATTGTCAGCGACAAAGGCATTGAGGTTGATCCAGCTAAAGTAAAGGCTATACAAGAAATGCCTGCCCCCTGCACTGAAAAGGAGGTTAGAGGATTCTTGGGACGCTTAAACTATATTGCGAGGTTCATCTCTCACCTGACATCTACCTGTGAGCCAATCTTCAAGCTGCTGAAGAAAGATCAGGTAGTTGAATGGAACAATGATTGTCAAGTCGCTTTTGATAAGATCAAGGAGTATTTACTGGAACCTCCTATTTTGATGCCACCCGTCGAAGGAAGGCCGTTAATCATGTATCTGACTGTGTTGGAGAATTCAATGGGGTGCGTACTGGGCCAACATGACGAGTCTGGCCGAAAAGAGCATGCCATTTATTACCTTAGCAAAAAGTTTACCGACTGTGAGACTCGCTACTCACTGCTCGAGAAAACTTGTTGCGCTTTGGTATGGGCTGCTCGCCGGCTAAGGCAGTATATGTTGACTCATACCACTCTGCTAATTTCCAAGATGGATCCGATCAAGTATATCTTCGAGAAGCCTGCTTTATCTGGAAGAATCGCTAGATGGCAAATGATCCTGATTGAGTATGATATCCAGTATACTACCCAAAAAGCTATAAATGGGAGTGTACTAGCTGACCATCTAGCTCATCAAGCCGTCGAAGATTACCAATCTATGAGATTCGACTTCCCTGACAAGGACATCATGACATTGGACAACATTGAAGGTAACAGACCGTATGACGAACCTGAACAAGGATCCCGATGGACCCTGTACTTTGATGGTGCTTCAAATGCACTTGGCAACGGTATCGGTGCGGTACTCATTTCTCCGGAAGGTTTCCATACACCCTTCACTGCCCGACTTTGCTTCAGCTGTACCAACAACATGGCTGAATATGAAGCTTGCATCTTCAGTCTCAAGGATGCTATAGACTTGGGAATCAAATCTTTGGTCGTATTTGGGGACTCGAATTTGGTTATCAGTCAAGTCAAAGGAGAGTGGGACACCAAACATCCTAATCTTATCCCATACAAAGAATATGTCTTGACATTGTTGCCTCATTTCGAGCAGATTACCTTCGAGCATTTCCCGCGAGAAGAAAATCAGTTAGCCGATGCTCTGGCTACAATGTCTTCCATGTTTAAACTCAATTGGGATAACGAGGCTCCCCAAATCACCATTGAACGAATGGACGAACCTGCGCACTTTCATGAGATTAACACCGAAGAAGTAGTGGAACAACCCTGGTTTCATGAAATTAAAAGGTATCTCCAGACTAGAGAATATCCTGAAGGAGCTTCAGTCAATGATAAAAAGTTCTTAAGGAGATTTTCTACCAAGTTCTTCCTAAGCAATGGAATCCTTTATAAGCGCAGCCATGATTGTGTTCTACTTCGATGTGTGGACAAGGTTGAAGCAGAGTTGATCATGACCGAAATACATAGTGGCACATTTGGCACCCACTTGAGCGGACATACGATGGCTAAGAAGATTCTAAGGGCAGGCTACTACATGTCTACCATGGAAGATGATTGTCATCAACATTCCCGTACCTGCCACAAATGCCAAGTCTATGCCGACAAGGTACATATTCCTCCTGTTCCTTTCAATGTTCTGACAGCTCCTTGGCCATTCGCAATGTGGGGCATTGACATGATTGGAGAGATCAAGCCTACGGCATCCAATGGACATCGCTTCATCTTGGTCGCTATTGATTATTTTACCAAGTGGGTCGAAGCAGCTTTCTACGCCTCAGTTATAAAGAATGTGGTTGCCCGCTTCATCAAGCAGAACCTCATATGCCGATATGGTATCCCTGACAGGATTATCACGGATAATGGTACAAATTTGAACAACACTATGATCACTGCTCTATGCGAACAATTCAAGATTTATCATCACAATTCATCTCCCTACCGGCCGAATATCAACGGTGTTGTTGAAGCCGCGAACAAAAATATCAAGAAGATCATTCAAAAGATGACAGTTACCTACAAGGACTGGCATGAGATGTTACCGTTTGCTCTGCATGGATATCGTACCACGGCACGTACTTCAACAGGGGAAACTCCATTTTCTTTGGTATATGGCATTGAAGTTGTTCTACCTATGGAAGTTCAGATTCCTTCCTTGAGGATTATGAAGGATGCCGGTTTGAGTGAAGACGATTGGATTCAGACCCGGCTTGATCAACTTAATTTGATCAACGAGAAGCGACTTACTGTTGTTTGTCATGGTCAGACGTATCAAAAACGAATGATCAAGGCTTTCAACAAGAAATTCAGACACCAGGTATATCAAGTCGGAGATCTTGTAATCAAGCGGATCATCTTACCGCAAAGTGATCCCAGGGGCAAGTGGACTCCTACTTACGAAGGACCATTTGTGATCAAGAGCATATTTTCTGGTGGAGCAATGATTCTGACAACCATGGACGGTGACGATTTGCCGCACCATGCGAATGCAGACATAGTCAAAAGATACTACGCATAAAACGACCCGACAAGTTGAAAACCCGAAAGGGCGACTTGGGCAAAAATGGGCATCCCGGTGAATCGAAAACCCGAAAGGGCGGTTCAGGAAAAAATTAGGGATAAAATAAAAAAAATCTGTACACCAAGCAAGTTGAAAACCCGAAAGGGCGACTTGGGCAAAAAAGGGTTTCCCGGTGGATCGAAAACCCGAAAGGGAGGTCCAGGAAAAAGTTAGGGAATTAAAGCGTATGACTATATCTCGTCGGATCACTTTAAGAACAATCTCTTCACCAACAAGCTCCAAGCTTCTGATCAATCCAATCATCGGCGGACGAAGCAGCGAATGGACAAGATACTCAGAGTTGTGAAGGCTATAGCAGAATGGGAATCCCATGAAATTGTTACACATAGCCATCTTTCTTTTTGTATAAATTTTTTCAATTTTTTACGACAACATTCTCTTACTAGGATGTTTGTCTCCTTTGTACAAAGATACTTACAAAAGTTAATACAAAGATAGTTCAAAGTGCAGAAATTTGCTTGCCTTTCTTTCTTTTTACACTTATGTTTTATTTGAAAACGTCCAAAGATTTGTTAAACAGGCATATGCATTTTAATATAATCACTGCTTACAAATAAAACGAAATTGAGAAAGGATAATTACTGATGGGTTGAATGTGTAGGAAAATATATTTGTGCTATTCCAGAAGGAAATCCCCTACAGTACATCATTCAGATCCTCAACAAAGCTAAAGCCATAGAGCATGTGTCCCCAGCGGAGTTAAATTTCAAGATCCCCAGTGGAGCCCGAAAACTCTGAAATACATATCCCCGGTGGAGCCAGAATATTCTAAATCTATTTCCTCAGCAGTTTATCTTAAAAGTCCAAGGGACAAGCTGATAACAATTAACTTCTTGTCTTATCCCCGACTAGGATCATTCCCCAGTAGTCTGGCATACAACCCAAAGCTCTTGATTTCACCGGCCGAGTAAACATTCTCCCCACAGAGTTATTTTCCAGCAGATCGAAGATTCTTGGTCTCATTTCCTCAGCAGAAGCCTCCCAGGTTTCAACTCCCCAGTAGAGATTTTCGGAGTTTTCCTTATTTCCCAGGAAAGTACTGGGATTTCTCGTTCTCAACAATCAAAGATCTTTAATCCCCAAGCAGTCAACAAGGATTTCTCATCTTCAACAATCAAAGATTTTTGAATCCTCGGCATCGGTCAGGAATTTACTTCCTCCGGCAGCAGTCAAAGATTTCATTACCTCCGGTTATCAAGGATTTATTTTTCTCCCGCAAGACAGCTACTCAGCTTACATGCACATCCATTACATTATATATCATAAACATTGATGAAACGCAGTTCATTGCATCATACATATCATACAACATAACTTTGTGTTTTAGCTAACATTTTACCCTTTTCAGGATAAGATTAAAAGGCTATCGTTAACAATTTTTCTGATACAGTATGGATACACCCCAGATACGGCGGTCATTCTATTACTCATTCACAATTTCAAGTCAAAGTACAGTACGGATACACCCCAGACACGGTGGTCATTCTATTACTCATTCACAGTTTCAAGTACGGATACACCCCAGACACGGCGGTCATTCTACTACTCATTCAGACTTCAGCAATCCGATACAGACTAGATACGCTCCAGACATGGCATCCATTCTATCTCTCATTCAGATTCAACTATCAACTTCAAGTTCAGATACGCTCCAAACACGGATTCCATTCTGGCCCTTACACCAGAAGTTTGATTCTCCCCAGTGATGTCGCCACGAAGGTCATTCTGTCACTTATTCAGATCCCAGTTACAGCTTCAGATAAACTCCAGACACGGAAGTCATTCTGCTATTCATACAGATCTCAACTTCAGTTACAACTAGGATACACTCCAGACACGGACGCCATTCTTTTGCTCATACAGACTCAGTCTCCATATACAGTTCAAATCCATTCCAGACACGGATACCATTTTGATGCTCATTCTTCTGACCTACAACATTGTAATTCAACAAACATTCTTGGATGGCATCTTTAAGCCCATCTCCAGCAAGATTCCACCATCTCCAAATGGCATCTTTAAGCCCATTTCCTCGGCTATATTTTGACGAGTGCAAATTTACGGGCACTCTAGTGTCCAATCCTCTTTTACCTTCGAGTCGCGAAAGGCAAACTTGCCAATCTAACTCTTCAGGTTCAAGAAGATTGAACAGGGGCAACTGTTGTTCCCCAAAATTTTCCCTCTCATTTTATCAACATTTCTCATCACAAGACTCTTGGAACTCAAGATCAAGCTAGGGTTTGCTCTGCTCAAGACACCTCCTTGCATTGTTGACCTAAATTAGGGTTTGAGTTTGCACAGGGATGTTTTGACCCACAATGCCCAAAGTTACTTTCATACTTCATGTTGGACTCGTAAGTTTGCCCATACCAAGTTTCAAGCCTTGAATCAAATTTTTGCCCAGTCAATTGGATAGTTGACCTAGAAATCAGCTGTATTGAGGAAAAAGTCAATTGTGGCCAATTGACAGTCAAACCTCATGAATTTTAACCCCACATCAACATTATGAACTCATATGAACCATTTGATTAAGTTTGTATCACAATTCCATAAGAAATTTGATCAGATCACCAAAAGGGCAAAATGGTCATTTTTAGGGTTTTGACTGTACAAAGGCAATTTTTGACTGTTTGACCTAGCCAATAGCAAATCAAACCCAGCCATGGACTCAAGGACTCAATGAAATCATCTTGACCCATTCAACAAGTTCAAAAGATCTCAAATGCATAGGATTGACATATCAATTTTTCAATCAACTGATCAAAATTTGACTGTACACTAAAAAGTCAAACTTTGACTTTTTGGTCAAAATCAAGTGCCAAGAGTCATTTTCCATCAAGACATGTCAATTTATGAAACTTTTTCATCAAGAAACCGAAAATTGCAAATTAGGGTTTAAAATGGAAAATTTTCATAACTTAGAAATTTTCTAAGTTATAAAATTTTCTTATTTTTTCCTAACTTTGCCCCACATTTTCACCAAGATGCAAATGGATTCAATCAAAACTTACAACATGAAAGTTGTAGTCCATCACAAAGTATACAACTTTTATTCACAAAGTTTTCTCAAAAGAAGCTTGTATCTCAAGTTATGATTTTTGGAACAAGGGTACCTAAAACTTTTAACTTAGAGAAATTTTGCCCTAGTTTAGGCAGGATTTTGACCCATCTTCTTGGCCATTTTTCAGATAGTTGCACTTGGAGTATTAAGTTGAATTTCAAATATGGATTATAGTACATGTTGCAAGCTTTCTAAATTGTCCAATAACTCCTCAAACACCTTTGTGGTTAAGGAGAATCGAATGCTTGAAGTTGGCAAAAACTCACTTTGTAACCATGGCCAATACATGTTCATACCACTTGCCAAATCTGACCAAACTAGTTTAGTACATAATTACAGGTCTCTAAAACAATTTACACTCAAAAGTTGAATGCAAATACATTGGACATTGGCATTGTTCTGATCAAGAGAGAATTGTACAATGAACATTTCCATTTTGAGCATAAAGGTCACACTTCCATTTTCATAAAGGCAACTTTATGTCAAATTGCACTTTCTTGAGCCTTGGACTTTTTTCCTTGCAGCAAACAAGTTCCCTAATCTCAGGCATAGTACACCAACTTGAGCATGCTTGTAACTAGCGTGTACAGGCCATAGCTTGGTCACTTCACATCTTTGCTTTCAAAATAAGTCAAATGGCCAAAAGCTCATAACACACACATCTGATATATTGAACTGAAGCAAAGTTTTCAAACAAGTTTCTCATATCCTTGTAAGCCAGAAACACGAGTCCTTGACCTCTAAAACCCCCTTGTGCACAAAATCTTCATTTCTACCCAAAACAGGGCAAGTTCTGCAAATCACAAGCCACAATCAAATCCCCTCATGCGTTTTGTCCCAAATCACTTCAAACACATTCTAAACAATACACCTAAGCTGTCCAGACCATTCACAAGCTGTTGTAACTCCATTTACACACATCACCATTTTTGTTTAGAAGCTTTGCAGGTTGAGTTTTGTAGCACGATTCAGGCCACTTCAAAACAAACTAAGCATTGGGAAAGGTTCAGGGGACATCAAGCAAGCTCAAAAGAACTTCAGGCCCCATTGAAAGTTGTTGTATTGGCCAACTCGAACTCAACTGAAACAGGTATTTCATGAACTTCCATCTCTCTATTTAGGAACATTTAGCCTTAGGTTTGTGAATGAAAGATGTTGTACTCATTGCCCTGAAACCATACATATGCTCAGTTTTCATTTATATTAATCGTGCTAGGAGAATTTCATCCATGAA
The DNA here is from genome assembly GCA_948472305.1 of Vicia faba. NCBI lineage: Eukaryota > Viridiplantae > Streptophyta > Magnoliopsida > Fabales > Fabaceae > Vicia > Vicia faba. The sequence goes on from OX451736.1 coordinate 988,389,930, forward strand.
CTTTCTGAAAAAACTAGGTTACAAATTAGGGCCAGAGAAATTCTCTATGGTCTTTGAGAGTTAGATTAACTTTTTTATATGGTTAGATTCGGGATTTGATGCTCTACAAGTTTCATGTTTTGAGTTTTGCCAAAAGATCACAAATACAGGAGATACAAGTTTGTACAGGCATGCGCGCGTTTTTCAAATTTCTGGAGGTTGAAGATGAAGTCTGGGCTGGGCCTGGCCTTCTTGCTTCCAACACCTCCCAGCTTACTTTCAGCATCCCCTGGCCCATTTCTTTGTATTTTCATTATTTTTGCATTTTAATTTCTTTTCTGACTTTGATATTTTATTTTCAAATATAAAAAAAAACTCTAAAAATATTTTCACAATTTTTTTCATTTATTAGATATTTTATTTTGATTTTTTCTAATATAAACAACAATTTAAATACATATGTTATTTTGTTTAAACTTGAAAATAATGCAAATAATACTCTTATTTTCATTTCTATTTTTTATTTACACCAAAAATATTTTCTTGAATATATTGTATTTTTATAAATATTTTATTTTATTTTTTACATACTTAACATATTTAATATATATATATATATATATATATATATATATATATATATATATATATATATATATATATATATATATATATATATATATATATATATATATATATATATATATATATATATATATATATATATATATATATATATATATATATATATATATATATATATATATATATATATATATATATATATATATATATATATATATATATATATATATATATATATATATATATATATATATATATATACTTTTGTTTTATTAAATACTTAGAAATAAAACACAAAAATATTATATTTTTATTTTTATTGTTATTTATACTAAAAAATACCCTTTTTAGGATATATTACATTTTTACAGATATTAATTTTTTTTTTGTACATAAAAAAATACATCATATTTATTTTCTTAAGGAATTAGGGTTTTTACCCTAAAAACAAATAAATCTTTTATTTATTTCTTTATACTTTTTATATTAAAAAATACTTTTGTATACATGAATAAATAAAAACTCTTTTTTTGCATATTGTTTAATATTTATTCATCTTGTTTAATTAAATATTGCCCATTTATTTTATTTTCACAAAGAATTCAATTTGGATGTAATAGTAATTAGGGCTTTATATTTCTTGTCAAACACCCCCTATTCAAAATTGTACCCTCCCCCCTCCCTTTATCAAATTTGTAATAGCTTAGATTTATTTTTACGCATTTAAATGCTTTCAATTATGCCATGATTAGAATTAGGGTTTGTATGGAAAAATCAAAACCAACAAATAGTTTGACCTAATCAAAGACAAAAATGCATGAAAAACAAACACAATGCACACTTAAACCCCTAGGGTTACAATCCACTTGTTGCCTTCAAAAATGGGCCATGGTATGCATGTTGAGTACTTTGGCAAAACAAAAATAAAACAAAAGATCATAGTCCCTCGATGACGCTATCTGAGTTGCCTAAACAAAAATGATCAAGTCCCTCAAGAAAATTGCCAAAAATACTTGACACTATTGCTATCATGGTCTATACGATGACCCGCGCCTGTCCCGTTTAACATCCTAACACAAGGTTGTTCACCAAATACAATGGTGAAGCAACACTGTTAAAAGGGTTAAAAAACATAAGAAATATCTTTGAGTAAAATAGGATAGATAACTCTTAGTTACTTGATCAAAAGCTTGCAAGAACATCCTTGCTATTTTCAAAACACACTTCATCACACAATTTCAAAACCCTACTTTCAAACATTGAAAACTTTTCAAAAGACAAAAACACCTTTGTATACATTCAAACAAGAATCATTACAAAGGTTGCCACAACGATGGCCTCTTTTCAAAACATCTTTCAAAACCACACACAAAACACCATTTCAAACAATTGAAAAGCAAAGTAAGTGATCTAAACAAGTAACTAAGAGCCCATGGATAACCATGGATAGAAAGGGTGCTAATACCTTCCCTTTCTATAATCTACTCCCCGAACCCAAGAAAACATCTCAAAGGTCTTTCATGTGCTTTTTGACCTTTCCTTAGGATAAAATAAAAATTCGGTGGCGACTTTTGCTAAACCGAAACATTTGCGAACACAAACGCAAAACCTCAAGTCAGTTCCCCCACCGTATCACACTCTCCATTTACTAAAAGACATGGTCTCCTACTAAACTTGGTCACCTCCAACACTGATGAAGACATGATGAAGGTGCTATTTCAGTTCTTTGATCCTTTACACCATTGCTTCACATTTCCCGATTATCAACTTGTGCCAACTTTGGAAGAATTCTCCCAACTCTTGAATATTCCCATTCGCAATCAACTACCTTTCAACGGTACAAAAAGAGATCCAAAGCCAGAAGATATTGCTCAAGCTCTAAACTTTCAACCATCTAATATCACAACTAATTGGGAAACAAGGAGTGGTGTCAAGGGTTTCCTAGCAAAGTTCTTGTTTGAGAAAGCCCAAAACTGTTAGAACTCTTTGGATTTGAAACCTTTTAAGGAAATTGTGGCTCTCCTCGTCTATGGGATGGTTTTGTTTCCAAATCCTGACCAACTCATAGATGTGAACACCGTTAAAATCTTCATGTCTCGTAACTCGGTGCCTACTTTGCTAGGGGACATCTATTGTACCCCAAAATTTGCCCTCTCAATTCTCAAGGCTTTTCTTACAAGGATTTTCAAGGTTCAAGCTTGCACAAGTGCATTGGGGTTTTCCAGTACCAAAATTAAAAGGAAACTGTCAAAAAGGTAGAAAACAAATAAAAATAACATTTTGACAAATTTGGAGGAAAATAGGTCTCCTTCGACTCAGCCCTTCGATTGGACAAATGTGCTGCCTGCATACTTGCAATCGAAGGTCACGACTTGCTGGCCGCATGTGCCCCCTGCAAGGCAAACTCTTTGATTGGACAAAATATTTGCCTACAAACCTTTCGATTCACCAAGCGTGCTGCCTGCAAGCCTGCTTAGATTTGGATAAGTTTACTGCCTACAAGCCTGCTTCGACTGGACAAGTCTGTTGCCTGCAAGCCTACTTCGACTAGACAAGTCTGCTGCCTACAAGCCTACTTCGACCTAGACAAGTTTGCTGCCTGCAAGCCTACTTCGACTTGGACAAGTTTACTGCCTACAAGCCTGCTTCGACTGGACAAGTTTGTTTCCTGCATGCTTGCTTCGTTTGGACAAGTTTCGATGGGACTAAGTAACCATCTCCATGCATCCTTCATTTTGATCAAGTGCCTCCTTCGAATGCAACTTGGGTACATCCTTCGTTTGGATTTGAAACATCCTTCGATTCCACTTACACCAAGGGCCTCTTGCAGACTTTGCCTCTTACAAGCTTCGTTTGAGCCAAGAGGTATCTTCATACAAGATTTGACTAAGTTCTTGCTTCCCTTGAAGAAACACCCTTCGACTCAGAAGCCAGGAACTTCCCTCGTGCTAAAAGGCAATGACTTCCTTTATGTTTGTTTCGACCCAAACTTCGACTGGGCAATAGCTTCCTTCGAGTAAGTTTGTTTCGACCACAAGCTTCAACTGAGGCAAAGGCTTCCTTCGAACAAGTGCTCTTTGATCTCATTCTTGCATTCAACTCAAGACCAAATCTCATTTGACAGGCTATGTTGCTTCCGAATCTTTACATAATCAGAGGTTTGTACAAGGGTTTTAAACTTTGTCTTTTAGATACTACTATTCTTGGTTAACGGCTACATACTCTTTCTTTTCATAGAGAGTACTTTTGTCATAAAATCAGCTTTCAACCTGATTTTGGTCTGAGCACAAGCAACGCCAGAAGCATAAGTCACATCTTCTGCACCCCAACTGCCAAGAGGCCCCCCACATGTACTTTCACGTTACATTATTTTATCATTTCTTTGCAAGGCTGGCTTTGGACAACATGTCCATTCTTTCTCTATAAATAGAGGAACATTTACAAAGCTAAGGGAGGATCTTTGGACCAGAGGAACGAATCCCCCAAATTTTCTCAAACACAATAAAACTCTCAAAGTTCATCAACACTTGAGAAATCACAAAAACCCCAGAATCACATTCATCTCCTTAGAATTTGAAGAACAACCACACTTCAGTCTCCTTCGAATCAAAGAAGCATCACACTTGCTTTTTCTCTTCCTTCGAATCCAGCGCTCCAAGCACAGCTATTGGCCCCCTCTTTCGACTCCAGCATCCTGGGCCTCCACTCAAGGTCCCACATCCATTTAAAGCCTGAAGCAAGGTAAGTTATTCTTACCTTTGAACTTTTCGTTTCATGGCATAGTAATTTTCCCTTTCGTTTGAAACATGTACATACCATTGTTCCTTTCGTTTCCACCCTTTTAACATATTTTTCAGAACTACCCATTTCGTTTTGCTTTCTGTTTACCTGAACTTTCTTTAACTATTAAACTGTTTACAAGACAAATACTAATATGGCCTCAGGCCATGTTGCCATTTAATGCTTTAAATGAAAGAAACAGGAAACAGGAAATAGCAAACGAAACTTCTGGCTTCTACCCTCTTTCTCCAGGTCGAACGAAAGAGACAACTAGGAGGCAAACCATGTTGACTTCCAGGCCCAGACGAAAAGCATGCCTTCACTGATTCCAGGATCAGTTGAAAGGCATTCCCTCACTTCTTTCAACCTCTAGTCGAAGAAGGAAACAAGGCAGAACCAAAAGGCTTCTCCATACACTGACTTCCAGGCCAATCGAAGGACAGGACCTCACTGGTGCTAGCCCCAATCGAAGGAGGCCAATAAAATGAAAGTCGAAGGGTGCTACTGCCTGGGTCGAAGGAGCTCTTTTTTATTTCTTTTTATTTTGTTTTTGCCTTTACATTTTCTTACCTATCGATTTGGTTGTAATAGTGTAGGATATTTATTTCCTACATTTTTATTGCTTTATATAAATGCTAGTAATTAGACGTGTATGGCAAGATAAAACCAACAAGTAGACAACCCCTAATCAAAGACAAAAATGCATGCAATCAAACACACTTTTCACATATGCACACTCTAGGGTTACTCCACTTTGTTGCATATCAGAAAATAGTCATGTCCCTCGAACATGAGCGTTTTAGCAAAAGACCCTCGATAAAAGATCGTAGTCCCTCGATGACCCTCGATGTTGCCTTCGATAAACGATCTAGTCCCTAAAACAACATTGCTAAAACTTCCCACATGTTTCCTTCTATGACTATACAAACGTCCCAATGCCCGTCCTTTCACATCCAACGATGGGGCTTCTTACCAAATCAATGGTAAGATAGCAACATCTAAAGGAGGAGGAAAAGCACATCTAAGACCTTTTGAGTAGGTAGGTTCTCTCTCAGTTACTCGCTTGCTCACAACAAAAACATTTTCATACACCCATACTCTCATCTTTGAACTATTTTCTAAACAAACACTTTTTAGGCGTTCTTATAGAAACGAGAACCATTACGAAGTTCCATTTTCAAAATACTTTCAAAAACATATCTCACAAACACACCTTTGAACTATTTTTGAAACAAACACTTTGTAGGCGTTCTTATAGAAACGAGAACCATTACGAAGTTCCATTTTCAAAATACTTTCAAAAACCACACACCACAAGCACACATTCAAACAAAAGCAAGTGATCTAGCAAGTAACTAAGAGCCGATGGAAAACCATGGATGAAAAGGGTGCTAATACCTTCCCTTTTCATAATCTACCCCTCGAACCCGAGAAATAATCTCGAAAGGTCTTTCCTGTGCTTTTTTACCTTTCCTTTTGGATAAAAGAAAAGTCGGTGGCAACTCTTGCTAAACCGCAACATTTGCAAACATAAACGCAAAACCTCAAGTCAGTTCTCCCACCGTATCACAGAACTGGCGACTCTGTTGAGGATATTCTAAAAGTGGGGTTACCTTAGGGTTTTAGATCACATTTATTTGCTTACATTGTTTGACTTGTTTGCTTTACATTATGGTTCTTTGTTTGTGTTTGAATCCTCTACCCGGATTTGGGATACATTATAGGTAAATAACAATACGTTGTGAAAACTGTGTGGGGTATACCGACATGGTATAAGCAATAGCTATGTTAGTGTGACATATTTGTGGGTATCGGTAGCCTTTGAGTCAATCAAAGAGAATACGGGGCCGCTTAGTGATGTCATGAAGCACTAATGAACTTCTAGAACCTTTACTTGACCAACTTGGCCTTTAGGATATAGTGAGATGACCGGCTTTGGTGCAGTCCGAAGTTGGTAGATACTTGATACTACACTCATTGAGGTTTGGTTTCTTGGGATATTTCGGTCGCCATTAAAGAGGCTTGAGCTGAAACAATGACCAAGGAAATAATCCAGTGATATTGAGCTCCTTAGAACCCGGTTACTATTAACTAGGACAGGTTGAGCCAACTAAACTTCAAGAGGGTACTTACCTATAAAACTCCATGCAAGCCTAAACCTAAGGACTTGTCTGCTTTGTGTGTACATGATTATTTGTATGTACACTTGCTTACTTTGCATACTTGTGAATAATATCATAACATCATACCATAGCATTTTCAATAACTGTTTCAAGGATTTCGAGGGTCTTTGATGCAGGTTCACAATAAATCATACGTCTATCAAGGGGCAAGAGGACTTATTTTCCTCTGACCAATCACCGTCAAAGATCAATTACAACAAACTTGAGTCAAGGGCTATGACCCACTTGACATGGTGAGCTTAATTCTTGTGGAAGGACATCCATTGATACAAAGTTCTCCAATCAAAGATGTTGATCAAAATTCAACTTCTAACTGTTTCTTGTATTTACCCTGCGAGATCCTTGAAAACATGCATCCACATATCATGCATCATATCATGACAGGTTTCTCCCATACAGGTCTCCTTATCTTCCTACTGTTTATTTCAGTAGAGATGGCTCTAAAGCAGACTATCAAGGACATCCAGGCTCAAAACGCTCAACTTCAAGATATGTTCTTGAACCTATCCAAGGGGCAAGAAGAAGTCAAGACACTCCTCACCAGGGGCATGATCATGGGAAATCCTGGGGACGACAGAAATGACCAGCTGGAGCGGCTACAAACTGAGATAGCCATAATGAAAGTCTAGATGATGGGACAACTGGTGGGCCAGATGACTCTTATCTAAAATCTGGCACAAGGACAAGAAGGGCTGAGAGTCCTCATCAACAAGCTTCGTCAAGACGGATGTAACCAAATGGGGCAAACATCTAGAATTGGGGATCAAGCCATCATTCAGCCTCCCATGAGACAAGAAGCTGGTTTAAGGAAGAGAAGACCTTCTCACTTTGCTTCCACATCACGAGCCCAACAACGACTTCGTCAACATCAACCGGAAAATCAGCAAAGGCAAAGCGAGCCCAAATGACAGTTTACCAACATCAACATACCACTGTCCCAAGCTTTAAAACACATGGTGAGGATGAATCTGATTATACCAATAATACCTCATCCAAATCCCAAAACTTCTTCTCCTAGCTACAATCCCGATGCTAGGTGTGCCTATCATTCTGATGGTCCTGTGCATGATACAAACGATTGTTGGGCGCTGAAGTACAAGATTTAAAACCTGATCAACGAAGGAATGTTGGAATTCACACAAGATGGCCAGACTGAATTCTTCTGCCGTCCCTCAAAGGCTCACCACCTAAAGTGACAAGTCCAGACAGAGAGGCTTCTGTTCATTTGAATTTTTAGTTGTAATTTCTTTTGCTTGTTCAAACAATTATCTATTAATGTCAAACTTTGTTTCATTAATGCATTGCATATGTCTGTCTTGATTTGATTCACTCATTTTCATTACATTTAAACTATGCTTTATGACATTCAACTCTTGCTAAAAGTTGCATGCCTTTAGAGGGAGGATGGCGAAAACAATGCCATAATCTCATACAGTATGCTTTTGGAAAGACCTTGCTGACGATGTACTGGCGTTTCTTTCAAATCCTAAACACTGGAGTTATAAGGAAGATAATCCCTAGTCAACCTCTTCGAGCCAAAGAAGTAGAAGTTTTCTGTTTTAATACAAATTGAAACCTTTAATCAAAACCTAGGGCAGGGTAGTCTCTCAGGTAATTCAAACGCGCGTTTAGCCGTAAAATCTCATACAACGAATGTCATAAAAAACATTCCTCTGGAATCAAAAGACGGTGATGGTTCCCTATCACATAGGAAGTCATTATCTCTAAAAAAAAAGGCCCACTAAGTCAAAACCTACAAAGGAGACTTAAGAGAACTGGGGCATCCCGCTGACAGTAATCTCAAAACAGGAACAGTCAGGCAAAAATTAGGGATAACAAATCAAAAGAAAGAGGTCACTACAAATCCTCAACAACATGAAAAAAAATGTTGCAAAAATGACTGCCTTCAAACAAACTTAACTTGTTCGAACCATCACCAAAACGTCATTCCAGACTCAATTGGAATTCAAACGCACAATTAACTGAGCTTAGGATTGAAGAACATCACGAAGAACGGGGGGTACAAATACACTTTGAGCCTTTATCATTTGTTTCTTAAACCGTGAACCAAGCCACGTTACAACCCTTCAAAAGTCCTAATTGAAGCATGGGTTAGTTCGAAAGCATACTGTTAAAAAAAATGTATCATGATTCCTGTAAGGCTTTAGTCAAAATCCTAAATTAAATTTTTCTTACAAAACTTCTTTACTTGCTGAAAACGCATTTTTCAAAACTTCAAGACAAGCATAAACTTTGCATTACTTGAATATCACTGTTTGCATATGGCTATTTGTTTGACAGCGGAGAAATTCACATAATGAATATCCAGTGAACGAAAGCTCTCTCAGTGAACAAAATTAATTCAAGTGGGATGACACTTCCATTGACGAATCTCCTATCAACAAGGGGGCATGACATGTCACTATCCAGCACACCTGGGGCAGTCCAGTCAAGATTTCAGGAAATCTCTCAAAGAAGTGCAGAGTAACCCGGGGCAGGTCTCTATCTCCGTCACTTGGGACATTGAGCGTCAATCCCAACAAAGGGTTGCATACAATCAAACTTGTTGGCAATGCCACAAACATTCGCTACTAGGGGAAATGACAAGTCTCCCCAAAGTCCTTCTCAGAGGATGACTCCCCATCCAGAGTTTAATCTCTGAACACCTTTCCTCAACTGAGACAACCTCAAGAATCCTCGAAGAGTTTCCCCCAATGAAGTCATCACCTCTCAAGCAGACCGACAAAAGGGTTTATTTCCTCAACAAACGACAGGATTCCCCAGCTTGAGGTAGCCTTTCCGACTACTACAAATCAAAGGACCACAACTCCTCTTCCCCAGTAGACTATTCTACAATCCCCAGCAAGTTACTGCAAAACCTCAGTTCAACTTCGACTCCCCAGTAGAGCAACGGACAATCGAGACTCTTGAACTCTTTCCCCAAGCAGGAATAAACATTCTCCCCACAGAGTTTTCAATACCCCCCATCGGATTTCTCCTCAAGCAACAAAACAGGAATCCCTGGTGGAAATATTCTAAGCAAAGTTTGAAGACACACCAACTCTTCAACAGCAGTCCAGGATTTAACGACTCCCTGACATTTGTCAAGGATTTATTTTTCCAGACAAAGATACATTCAAATAAACACCTCACATTTCATATATCATATTACATACATGACAAGTGCACACGACACAGTCTCATTTATTTTGAGAACATCATTACGCAATGCATACATCATGACATTGCATACAACTAACTCTTTAGCTTTTCAGGAAAGATCAGTCAATAGATAAAGGTCATCATCTTTTAGAGTAGCAATCGTCTCAGATTCCTTCATCATCCATTGAGATTCCTTCTAGAGACAGTTCAGATGCGATCCAGATATGGATGACATTCTGATACTTATTCCAGATTACTTCTAGAGACAGTTCAGATGCGATCCATATATGGTTGACATTTTGATACTTATTCCAGATTCCTTCTAGAGACAGTTCAGATGCGATCCAGATATGGCTAACATTCTGATACTTATTCCAGATTCCTTCTAGAGATAGTTCAGATGCGATCCAGATATGGCTGACATTCTGATACTTATTCTAGATTCCTTCTAGAGACAGTTCAGATGCGATCCAGATATGGCTGACATTCTGATACTTATTCCAGATTCCTTCTAGAGATAGTTCAGATGCGATCCAGATATGGCTGACATTCTGATACTTATTCCAGATTCCTTCTAGAGACAGTTCAGATGCGATCCAGATATGGCTGACATTCTGATACTTATTCCAGATTCCTTCTAGAGACAGTTCAGATGCGATCCAGATATGGCTGACATTCTGATACTTATTCCAGATTCCTTCTAGAGACAGTTCAGATACGCTCCAGATACGGATGACATTCTAATACTTATTCCAGATTCCTTCTAGAGACAGTTCAGATGCGATCCAGATATGGATGATATTCTGATACTTATTCCAGATTCCTTCTAGAGACAGTTCATATGCGATCCAGATATGGCTGACATTCTGATACTTATTCCAGATTCCTTCTAGAGACAGTTCAGATACGCTCCAGATACGGATGCCATCTTGATACTTATTCCAGATTCCTTCTAGAGAGAGTTCAGATGTGATCTAGATATGGCTGACATTCTGATACTTATTCCAGATTTCTTCTAGATACAGTTCAGATACGCTCCAGATACGGATGCCATCCTGATACTCATTCAGATTCAGCTTTCAGATACAGTTCAGATACACTCCAGATACGGGTGCCATCCTGATACTCATTCAGATTCAGCTTTCAGATACAGTTCAGATACGCTCCAGATACAGATGTCATCCTGATACTCATTCAGATTCAGCTTTCAGATATAGTTCATATACGCTCCAGATACGGATGCCATCCTGATACTCATTCAGATTCAGCTTTCAGATACAGTTCAGATACGCTCCAGATACGGATGCCATCTTGATACTCATTCAGATTCAACTTTCAAATATAGTTCAAATACGCTCCAGATACGGATGCCATCCTGATACTCATTCAGATTCAGCTTTCAGATACAGTTCAGATACGCTCCAGATACAGATGCCATCCTGATATCATTCAGATTCAGCTTTCAGATATAGTTCAGATACGCTCTAGATACGAATGCCATCCTGATACTCATTCAGATTCAGCTTTCAGATATAGTTCAGATATGCTCCAGATACGGATGCCATTTTGATACTCATTTAAAGACAGCTTTCAGATACAGTTCAGATACGCTCCAGATACGGGTGCCATCCTGATACTCATTCAAATTCAGCTTTCAGATACAGTTCAGATACGCTCCAGATACGGATGTCATCCTGATACTCAATCAGATTCAGCTTTCAGATACAGTTCAGATATGCTTCAGATATGGATGCCATCCTGACACTCATTCAAATTCAGCTTTCAGATACAAACCAGATACGATCTAGATTCGGATGCCATCCTGATACTCATTCAAAATACATCTTTCAGATACAGTTCAGATACGCACCAGATATGGATGCCATCCTGATACTCATTCAAAGACAGCTTACAGATACAGTTCAGATATGCACCAGATACGGATGCCATCCTGATACTCATTCAAAGACAGCTTTCAGATACAGTTCAGATACGCTCCTGACGCAGATGCCATTCTGATACTCGTTCTTTCAGCTTACAAATTACAATGCCAGCAATCACTTTTGGATGGCATCTTTAAGCCCATCTACAACAACTTTCTATCATCTCTCCAAATGGAATCTCTAAGCCCATTCCCTACATAATCAAACATCACATCATCGAGTGCAAATTTATGGGCACTCTAGTGTTCAATCATCTTTTACCTTCAAGTCACGAATGGTGGACTCACCAATTTAACCCTTCAGGTGTAAGAAGATTGAACAGGGGCAGCTGTTGTACCCCAAAAATTTCCCTCTCAATTCTCAAGGCTTTTCTTACAAGGATTTTCAAGGTTCAAGCTTGCACAAGTGCATTGGGGTTTTCCAGCACCAAAATTAAAAGGAAACTGTCAAAAAGGGAGAAAACAGATAAAAATAACATTTTGACAAATTTTGAGGAAAACAGGTCTCCTTTGACTCAACCCTTCGATTGGACAAATGTGATGCCTGCATACTTGCAATCGAAGGCCATGACTTGTTGGCCGCATGTTCCCCCTGCAAGGCAAACTCTTAGATTGGACAAAATAGTTGCCTACAAACCTTTTGATTCACCAAGCGTACTGCCTACAAGCCTGCTTCGATTTGGATAAGTTTACTACCTACAAGCCTGCTTCGACTGGACAAGTCTGCTGCCTGCAAGCCTACTTCGACTGGACAAGTCTGCTGCCTGCAAGCCTACTTCGACCTGGACAAGTCTGCTGCCTGCAAGCCTACCTCGACTTGGACAAGTTTACTGCCTACAAGCTTGTTTCAACTGGACAAGTTTGCTGCATACATGCTTGCTTCGTTTGGACAAGTTTCGATGGGACAAAGTAACCATCTCCATGCATCCTTCGTTTTGAGCAAGAGCCTTCTTCGAATGCAACTTGGGTACATCCTTCGTTTGGATTTGAAACATCCTTCGATTCCACTTACACCAAGGGCCTCTTGCAGACTTTGCCTCTTACAAGCTTCGTTTGAGCCAAGAGGTATCTTCATACAAGATTTGACTAAGTTCTTGCTTCCCTTGAAGAAACACCCTTCAACTCAGAAGCCAGGAACTTCCCTCACGCTAAAAGGGAATGACTTCCTTTATGTTTGTTTCGACCCAAGCTTCGACTGGGCAATAGCTTCCTTCGAGTAAGTTTGTTTCAACCACAAGCTTAGACTGAGGCAAAGGCTTCCTTCGAACAAGTGCTCTTTGATCTCATTCTTGCATTCGACTCAAGACCAAATCTCACTTTCTAGGCTATGTTGCTTCTGAATCTTTACATAATCAGAGGTTTGTACAAGGGTTTTAAACTTTGTCTTTTAGATACTACTATTCTTGGTTAAAGGCTATATACTCTTTCTTTTCATAGATAGTACTTTTGTCACAAAATCAGCTTTCAACCTGATTTTGGTCTGAGCACAAGCAACGCCAGAAGCATAAGTCACATCTTCTGCACCCCAACTGCCAAGAGGCCCCCCACATGTACTTTCACGTTACATTATTTTATCATTTCTTTGCAAGGATGGCTTTGGATAACATGTTCATTCTTTCTCTATAAATAGAGGAACATTTACAAAGCTAAGGGAGGATCTTTGGACCAGAGGAACGAATCCAACAAATTTTCTCAAACACAATAAAACTCTCAAAGTTCATCAACACTTGAGAAATCACAAAAAACCCATAATCACATTCATCTCCTTCAACTTTGAAGAACAACCACACTTTAGTCTCCTTCGAAACAAAGAAGCATCACACTTGCTTTTTCTCTTCCTTCGAATCCAGCGTTCCAAGCACATCTATTGACCCCCTCTTTTGACTCCAGCATCCCGGGCCTCCACCCAAGGTCCCACATCCATTCAAAGCCTGAAGAAAGGTAAGTTATTCTTACCTTTGAACTTTTCGTTTCATGGCATAGTAATTTTCCCTTTCGTTTGAAACATGTACATACCATTGTTCCTTTCGTTTCCACCCTTTTAACATATTTTTCTGAACTACCCCTTTCGTTTTGCTTTCTGTTTACCTGAACTTGCTTTAACTATTAAACTGTTTACAAGACAAATACTAGCATGGCCTCGGGCCATGTTGCCATTTAATGCTTTAAATGAAAGAAACAGGAAACGGGAAATAGGAAATGAAACTTCTAGCTTCTACCCTCTTTCTCCAGGTCGAACAAAAGAGACAACCAGGAGGCAAACCATGTTGACTTCCAGGCCCAGACGAAAAGCATGCCTTCACTGATTCCAGGCTCAGTCGAAAGGCATTCCCTCAATGCTTTCAACCTCTAGTCGAAGAAGGCAACGAGGAAGAACCAGAAGGCTTCGCCATACACTTACTTCTAGACCAGTCGAAGGACAGGACCTCACTGGTGCTAGCCCCAATCAATGGAGGCCAACAGAATACAAGTCGAAGGGTGTTACTGCTTGGGTCGAATGAGCTCTTTTTTATTTCTTTTTATTTTGTTTTTTCCTTTACATTTTCTTGCCTTTCGATTTGGTTGTAATAGTGTAGGATATTTATTTCCTGCATTTTTATTGCTTTATACAAATGCTAGTAATTAGGCGTGTATGGAAAGATAAAACAAACAAGTAGACAACCCCTAATCAAAGACAAAAATGCATGCAATCAAACACACTTTGCACATATGCACACCCTAGGGTTACTCCACTTTGTTGCCTATCGGAAAATAGTCATGTCCCTCGAACATGGGCATTTTAGCAAAAGACCCTCGATAAAAGACCGTAGTCCCTCGATGACCCTTGATGTTGCCTTCGGTAAACGATCTAGTCTCTAAAACGACATTGCTAAAACGTCTCATATGTTGCCTTCTATGACTATACAAATGTCCCAATGCCCGTCCCTTCACATCCAACGATGGGGCTTCTTACCAAATCAATGGTAAGATAGTGTGATCGGTGGAAATAGAACTGACTGTTTTTTAAGCTGGTTCGCGAAATGTCGCGGTAAGCAAGAGTCGCCACCGTCTTTTATATTCTCCAACATGGAAAGGACAAAAGCACAGCAAAATTCCTTCTTTGAGAATGTTTCTCGGTTCGGGAGGTAGATTTATAGAAAGGGAAGGTGTTAGCACCCTTTCTATCCGTGGTTATCCACGGGCTCTTAGGTACTCGCTCTTATGTTTTCAAAAATTGTTTGCTTTTCGAGTGTGTGTGGGTTTTGAAAAAAGTTTCGTTTGAAAAATTTCTAAGTAACTCTTGTATCTGTCCTCAAGAGTGTATGAAAAATTTGTTTAAAAACTTTTAGAAAGTGTGAGTGTGAAAAGTTTGTTTTTGTTTGTTTGAAAGAGCAAGTACCCAGGAGAATCTACCTACTCTAAGGAATTAGGCTATGTAAGAGTCTTTTAGATAGTGCTATCCCACCATTGAGAGGTAGGTAGCACCATCGTTGGAGTTATTCGGGTCAATTCGATTATTAGGGACATCTGTGGTCACCAAAGCAATGGTAGGACGCCTTAGTGGTAACCCTAATGTCCTAGATCCTTTGTATCTGAGGCAACCGTTTCGAGGCAACTTGGATCTTAGACAGGAGAGCAACCTCTAAGACACCCTATACTTGATGACCACGTTCGAGGCAACAAGTGAGGCGTACTCTAAGGGTGGCATGTGCATATGTGTTGTTTTTCAGTTAAATTGTCTTTGCATGTTATTTGTGAGCTACGGATTGGTTTTATTATTCATACATTCTTGCAGGCATATTAACAGTTAAATGATTTGCAGGAAATAAAGTGCAGAAAGGTAAATCTAGCTATTACAAGGCGCGGGTCTATACATCGCCAAAAAACAAAAACCCGTTTGGAAAATAAAGTGCGAGAAAAGTAAATAAAGAGATAAACCTAATTAACTATTACATTTCCGGAAGCAGTTACATAAATATAATGAATTAAAATAAACTGCATGCGAAAGAATGAATCGGGACGTCCTGAGGGTTTTGACCCTTTTTGAGAAAAGAATAGTAACTTGTCCTTTTTTTGCAATTAATTGAATATTTAACCTAATTTACTAATTAATTAATTAATTAAAGAAAAAAAATCTTTTTGTGTTTTTGTGTTTTTAATGAAAATAAAGAGAAAATAAAAAGAAATTAAAAGTTAGCAAAAACCTAATTCTAAATTGTTTTTATTTATTATGAAAAAATTAAAGTTGACCTAATTTCAAAAAGACTAAATTAATTAACCATATTTATTTACAAAATAATTAAACTAAAGTGAAATTAATAATAATAAAATATTTACATTTTTAGTTTTTTTGAATTTTTATTATGAAAAATTAATTATGTTAGTTTTATAAATAATAATAATGAAAATAAATAGTAATTAGTAAAAGAAAAATAAAAGAGAAAATATAAGGAAAGGAAATAAAAGAACTCAGGGGGGTATGCTGGCCCAGATGGAGGTGTGGAGAAGCAATTTGGCCCATCAAGCTCAAGCCTTTGTTGACTTTCCTGAGTTGTCCACGCCTGCATTGACTAGAACGTGCCACGGTCTTCCTCTTTTGACCACTGGATTGGTAGTGGTGGCCACATGGCATGCATCAGGATGAGGCGTATGGTGGGATACATTTAGGAAGCCTGCGTGTGATTGAGTTAGAAAAAAATATGAACAGGCATTTGGGGGACCTGGGAATCGAACCCAGGTCCCAATAGTGAACGTCCACCTCACTTTCCACTATGCCATGGTGCTGCATCTGTTAGTATAGTGGGCATTAATTATAATATATCAAAATTGATTCATATGCTATCAAAACAAAAAGCGCGCGTCTTATTCAAACCAGCCAGCCATATGTAAACATGTAATCGTCTTCTTCTTTGTGCCTGCAAAAAAACAAATGATTAGCGGGGGTTTTTAACCCCCACAAAATAACACGAGGAAAAATAACGAATAGCCCTACAGGCTATATAAATTGGGCGCGAGGGCTGGATTCAGTTCGTATTGATCTCCTGAGTTCAACCATGGGTGTCGTGAAGCGTGATTTTTCCTATTCTGAAAAGCCCCAAATCAAGAGCTTGAAAACCCTAGAATTCGTTCATGGCGTTTTCTGTTTCAGGGCATTATAAACCAATTGAACCACACCAAAAGCTTCACCTGAGTTCTATGAGTATAAAACAAACAACCAAAGATGTTAAATATACATGAATCAGTGTATGTGATTATGAAAAAATTTGACAAACCGTGGGTCTGTGTAGCACGTGTTCTTGAGCTTTGAGGCTTGTTTTTGATTGCAATATGTTCCTGGGGACTTATGCAAGGTATTAGAATCCTCAAATTGGTTTGACAGGGCCTGGAATATGGAGAACTGTTTTCAAATTTTCTTGAGTTTTTTGGAATTTGTTTATGGCTCTGTAGCAGCTTTTTGCACGTCCCTTGTATTAGGTTTAGGTTCAGCATATGTATGGGAATAGAATTAGGTCAGCAGCTGGGCCAATGATCCATGGAATTAAGTTTTGAGATTTTTGTTTGAACACCATTAAAGGACTTTCCATTCTTGAAGCAAAACCATGATTTTATGCACAAAATAGCCTAGCACAAATTTGTGAGTTGGCATATGACATATGAAAGTTGTTCAAATCAAAAAGATGCCCTTCCATTAATTTATAGATTTTATTTGAATTATTATGGATTTAAAGTGAATTAAATCAATAAAAATTAAATAAAATGGAAACATAAATGTTTGGTCTTGAAATTAATCATGGGACGCGTGGGTGGCATGACAAGGCTGAATCAAGTGGAAGAAAGTGGGCCCTTTTGTCAAAAATTGAAGTTTTAAGGATAGTTGACTTTTGCCATTTCACAAAAATTTCCCAACTTCTGCAATGCATATATTGCTCAATTTTGATCATATGAACATGTTCTTGGACATTTTGGAAAGGTCTTGAAGTCCTCTAACCAATGCCTTTGGTCCCATTTCATTTTGATTTACCAATCTCAAGTTATAGTCTTTGACTTAAAGTGCATTTTTGTTGACTTTTGAAAATGACCTATAATGTTGAAATTGATAACTTTTTGTGAGAGCATTTCTTGGACTTGGAATGTGAAGATGAGTTGTAGGAAATGTCATCCCCTTCAAAATGAGCATTGGATGGGATTTTTCTGATGAACCATGAAAAAGTTATGCCCTGGTCAAGTTAAAGTTGACTTTTTAGTTGTCCCAAAATAGAAACTTTTGGCATCTTGATGATTTTTTAGCCATGCTTGTAGAATCATGATCAAGACTTGATCAAATGATGATTGTGGCTTCAAAATAAGATGTTGACTAATAATTTTGACTTTTGACTGCCAAATGACCATTTTACCCCTACAGTTGATTGTGGAGCAATTAGGGCTTTTAATTGTGCAACTTGATGCTGTGAGTCTTGAAACTTGATATGTAGATGCTTGACAATGTGTAGAGGCCTATATGACTTGATTGAGCCCTTGAAAACCTCAACTTCTTTGCAATAACAAAAACCCTAATTTTGACTGGCTTAGGAGGATGGTTTGACTGTGCAACCCTTGGGTAGACTTGAGCAAATTGAGATGATGCTTTTCAAAACTTTGAAGAATATGGGAGGGAAAATTTTGGGGTACAACAGTTGCCCCTGTTCAATCTTCTTAGACCTGAGGATGTAGATTGGCTTGTGTGCCTTTCGTGATCCGAAGGTGGAAAATGATTGAACACTAGAGTGCCCAGAAATTTGCACTCACATAGTGGAGTATCAGCAATGTGATGTCGGGAATGGGCTTACAGATGACATTTGGAGAGATGATGGATGGGAGGATGGGCTTATAGATGCCATCTGGATATGTGACAGAACCTTGTCGGGAATGGGCTTATAGATGCCATTTGGAGACCGTCTGTTGAATTGTAATTTTGCAAGTTGAAAGAGAGAACCTGTGTAGGGTTGCCTGATGATGAGTTCGTGTAAAACTGCATCTTGGAAGGAAGGAAACTTGTGTAGGGTTGACTGATGATGAGCCTGTGTGTAACTGCATCTGAAATTGAGAAGGAAACCTGGGTAGGGTTTATTGACGATGAGTCCGTGTAAAACTGCATTCTGGAAGAAAGAAGACCTGTGTTGGGTTTTTTTTAATGATGAGTCCGTGTACAACTGCATCTGAAATAGAGGAGGAACCCTGTGTAGGGTTTCTTCGGGATAAGTTCGTGTAAAACTTCTTGAGGAACCGGGGTAAGGTTACCTTGAGATAGGTCCGTGTAAGACTTTTGGAGGAACCAGGGTAAGGTTACTGCAGGGTAAGTTCGTGTAAAACTTCTTGATGAACCGGGGTAAGGTCATCTTGAGATAGGTCCGTGTAAGACTTCTGGAGGAATCGGGGTAAGGTTACTGTAGGGTAAGTTCGTGTAAAACTTCTTGATGAACCGGGGTAAGGTCATCTTGAGATAGGTCCGTGTAAGACTTCTGGAGGAACCGGGGTAAGGTTACTGTAGGGTAAGTTCGTGTAAAACTTCTTGATGAACCGGGGTAAGGTCATCTTGAGATAAGTCCGTGTAAGACTTTTTCTGAAGGAAAAGGAACCGGTGTAGGGTTACTTTGATGATAAGTCCGTGTAAGACTTCTTCTGAAAGAAAAGGAACCGGTGTAGGGTTGCTTTGATGATAAGTCCGTGTAAGACTTCTTCTGAAAGAAAAGGAACTGGTGTAGGGTTACTTTGATGATAAGTCCGTGCAGGACTTCTTCTGAAAGAAAAGGAACCGGTGTAGGGTTGCCTGATGATGAGTTCGTGTAAAACTACATCTGAAGTTGAGAAGGAACCGGTGTGGGGTTGCTTCATGATGATCAAGTAGATAATTGTCATGTCTGGTTTCAGATATCAACCCACGATCAGTCGTCCACAAAATTTTCCTGGCTTGTTACCAGTGTTGATCTGGAACTGCTGAGGTAGATGGTAATCATCTTTTGATTGACCTTTTCCTGAAAAGGCAAAACGTTAGCTGTATGCAGTGTCATGATGCATGAACTGCATGATATTAAGATGTTCTCAAGAATAAATGAGATTTGTGTTGTATGATGCGTATGCATGTTATAATGTATGAAGATGTGATGTTTATGAATGTATTCTCGTCTGGGAAAATAAATCCTTGACGAATGCCGGGAGTTTGTTGAATCCTGGGCTGATGTTGAAGAGTAGAGTTCTTCGTTTCCGCTGAGGATGATGGTTGCAAGAATAAACCGGTAGGAGAAGATGACTCAGTTGGGGAATAAACTTGGTGAAGAGATTACTCTGCGGGGAATTACTCTGTGGGGAGGGATGCTTCGCTGAGGTTTTAATGATAACTCCGTTGGGGATACCGTTGATATGCTTTGTTGAGGGATTTGATGATCTCTGCTGGGGGATAGGAAGAACTTCGCTGAGGACGATCTTTCCGTGGTAATCAGCTGAGGATAACCCAATTATAAGCTCTGGTGGGGAATAACCTTTGAATAAAGCCGGGGAGATGCTTTTGTATTCTGCGGGTGATAAGCTTCCAGAATCTACTGGGGATAAGCTTCCAGAATCTACTGGGGAGATTGATTCAACTCTCCTAGGGAAACTTTTGAACTGTACCGGGGAAGTGGCTCCACTGGGGTGTCTTGTATTCTGCCGGGGAATAATCTTATGTTAAGACTGCCGGGGACGCTTGTTGAGGAATACCTGTATAATCCGCTGGGGAATGTTGAGGTCTTCTGGGGATACCCAACTTCTTTAAGGCTGACAGTAGACTAACTCTGCTTCGGGAGAGTGTTGCTGACTTGCTAGAGATACTGTGCCTTTTTGGGGATGATAGGAGACCAACTCTGCTCGGGGAAAGTATTGTTGATTTGTCTTACTCTGCGGGGAGTGAAGGTATCTTGGTCATGTTCTTCAGCTGAACTTACCTTGGCACCTTGGAGGATAGACCAGCTTGTACAGTTCGAACCATTCTTATTGCCCCAGATTCTGTGGGAGAAGGTACCTGTGGAGGTGCTTGATAACTGCCGATTGACAATATTCTTATGGTAGGCAAGTGACGAGATGCTGGGACATAGTCGTATGCTGTGATCCCTAATTTTTGCCTGGACCACCCTTTCGGGTTTTTAGTCCACCGAGATACCCTTTTTTTCCCAAGCCGCCTTTTCAGGTTTTCAACTTGCCGGGTGTACATATTTTTTTATTTTCATCCCTTATTTTTGCCCGAACCCTTTTGGTTCGCCGGGAAGCCCTTATTTTGGCCTAGGTGTGTCAACCTAGCGGGTCTTTAATTATGTGTAGTATTTTTCGACTATGTCCGTGCTCTCAGGATGTAGGGAGGTGCCCCTGTCAGTAGTGTCGCGTTGCCCTACTACCAGAAGATCTTCGTTTGATCGTCCAATGCCCCAAGTGACTCGGATGGAGATTTGCCCCAGGTTGGTTGGCCTTTTGAGAGATTCTCCGAATCTTGACTTAACTGCCCCAGATAATAGACCATGATCATGTCTGCCCCTTGGTTGGAAGTACTTTTGTTCACTTAGATATTCGTCGTGCGAATTTCTCTGCTGTTCGAACAAATAGTCATATGCAAACAGTGTTATATCAAGAATGCAAAGCTTATGTCTGTCTTGAAGTTTTTGAAAATGCATTTTTTTTTATAAAAACAGGTGAATTTTTTGTAAACTGTGATGTCAACTCGTTATTTTACCGCAAGCCTTAAGGAGTCAGGATACCTTTCGTAACAGTATGCTTTCGAACTAACCCATGCTTCAGCTAGGACTTTTAAGGGTTATAACGTGGCCTTGTTCACGGTTTAAGAAACAAAGGATAAAGGCTCAAATTTTATTTGTACCCACCCGCTCTTCGTGATGTTCTTCAAACCTAAACTCAGCTAATCGTGCATTAGACCTTGTTTGAGTCTTTTGCTCTGATATACCGGTGATGGTTCGGATATTGACAGTTTATTTTGAACAGGCAGTCATTTTTTTTTGTTGAGGGTTTGTAGGACCTCTTTCTTTTTGATTGTGTTATTCCTAAATTTTGCCTGAACTGTTTCTTTGTGGTTACAGTCAGCGGGATGCCCCAGTTTTGTAAGTCTCCTTCATAGGTTTTGACTTATTGGGCTTTTATTTTTGCGATATAATAACTGCCTGTCTACAATTATATGGAACCATCACTGTTTTTTGTTTCAGAAGGACTTCTTTGATGCTATTCGCTGTGCACCTGGACCAACTGAGAGAACTACCCTGCCCCAGGTTATGATAAAGGGTTTTAATTTTCGAAAAGAAAAACTCCTACTTCTTTGGCTCAAAGGGGTTGACGAGGGATTATCTTCCTTATAACTCCGGTGTTTAGGAATTGAAACAATGTATGTACCTCATCAGTGGAGTCTGTTCAAAAGCATACTGTAGACTGTGGTATTGTTTTCGTCATCCTCCCTCAAGAGGCTTAGAATTATTAATCGAGGGTTTAACATCACAAAAAAATGAAAGCAGTTTGAATATAGCGAATGCGAATATATTGATTCAAAACAGACATATGCGATGCATTAATAAAGTAACAGCGTTTGACATGATAGTTGTTTGAACAATCAAAGAAAAATACAAATTGAACATTCGAATGAACAAAAGTTTTTCTGGTTTGAACTAGTCATCTCAGATAGAAGATTCTCAGGAGAAGATTTTCATCCGACCACCCGACATGAACTCCAGCACCCTTCCGTCGATCAAGTCCTGGATCTTGTTCCTCAAGCTCCAACAGTCGTTGGTGTCATGTCCAGGACTGTCAGAATGGTAGGCACACCTTTCATCAGGATTGTACTTTAGGGAGGTTATGTTGAGAGTCTTAGGAGGGTCTTTTAAAGCAATCAACTTGACTTCCAACAAGCGTCTCAGTATTAGTGATGACGGTATACCAGTCTCCGAGAAATGTCTTCCAGACGTATTCCGCTTACGCTGATTACCCTGTTGACGCTGGTGAGGTTGATGATGGGCTTGTGACCCTGAAGCAAACTGAGGAGCTTTTCCCTTGTCTTCTTGCCCCACAGGTGGTTGAATGAGGGCTTGCTCTTCAACCTTAGATGTTTGCCCCAGTTGGTTATCCCGAAGCAGTTGGTTGACGAGAACTCTGAGCTCTCCTTGTCTTTGAGATAAGTCTTGAATAAGAGCTATTTGCCTCAGCATCTGGGTTCTCATCGTATTCACCTCAGCTTGTAGATGTTTCAGCCGTTCGTCCTTATCGTCTCCAGGACTGTTCCTGACCAAAGTCCCCATGAGGACAGTTTTCAGCTCTTCCTGCCCCTTGGATAGATTTAGGAGGATCTCCCTGAACCGAGTCTCTTGAGCATGAAGATCCTGGTTGTCTTGTTGGGAAGCCATTGCTGAAATAAACAGTGAAGAAGGTAAGTGACCTGTAATAAGGGTACCTGTAATGCAATGACATGTATGTATGCATGCAATGTTTCCAAGGATCTCGCGGGGTAAACAAGAAAATTGTTGGCATTTGAATTTGTAGCTTGATTGAAGGAACTGCATATTGTTGAGAGTCCTTCTTCAAGAGTCAAAGCTCACCATATCAAGTTGGTCATAGCCCCTGACTCAAGTCACCATGTTTTGATCTCTGAACAACCTTGGCTAGAGGAAAATAAATCCCCTTTGCCCCTTGCTAGACAATTGGTTCATCATGACCTGCATCACAAGCCCTTGAGATCCTTGAAATGGGTTAGTCCTTATGCAGGATGCATGCAATGGTATGATGTTATGCTATGCGTGGAGTAATGTAGGTAAACCCTGTTATGAGTCCAGATTAAGGACTGTAAACAAAACCTGCAAGAAACTCAAGTGTCAGATAACAAGCATGCAAGTAGTCAAGTTTGAAGGCACACAAGTCACACAAGACAACCCTTAGAGTTCAGGCCAGCATGAAGTTTGGGTACTACCCTCTTGAAGTTGGTGGGCTCAAAACCTGTCCTATCAAAAGTAATCGGGTTCTAAGGAGCTCCATATCATTGGGTTGTTTTCTATGTTCATTGTTTTGACTTATCCACTGAACTGGCGATCAAAATATTCCAAGAAAACAACCCTCAATGAGTGTAGTATCGAGTATCTACCAACTTCGGACTGCACCAAAGTCAGTCATCTCACTACCCCTAAAGAGGCCAGGATGGTCAAGTAAGGTTCCTAAAGTCAGTTGATGCTTCACGACCACACGCGGCGGCCCCGTACTCTCCTTGACTTGACTCAAGGGTTACCGGTACTCACCAAAGTGCCACATCAACGTAGCAACTGCTTCAACCGTGTCGGTATACCCCGCACAGTTCCCTCACAGTTTGTTGCTACCTAAAAGGTATCCCCCAGATCCAGGTTAGGATCTATGAAACTCCCAAAACAGGCCCACAATATTAAAGCAATCAAAACAGGCAATTGAAAACATAAGAGTGGTCTAATCCTAAGGTACACCTCACTTTTATAATTATCCCCAGCAGAGTCGCCAGTTCTGTGATCGGTGGAAATAGAACTGACTGTTTTTTAAGCTGGTTCGCGAAATGTCGCGGTAAGCAAGAGTCGCCACCGTCTTTTATGTTCTCCAACATGGAAAGGACAAAAGCACAGCAAAATTCCTTCTTTGAGAATGTTTCTCGGTTCGGGAGGTAGATTTATAGAAAGGGAAGGTGTTAGCACCCTTTCTATCCGTGGTTATCCACGGGCTCTTAGGTACTCGCTCTTATGTTTTCAAAAATTGTTTGCTTTTCGAGTGTGTGTGGGTTTTGAAAAAAGTTTCGTTTGAAAAATTTCTAAGTAACTCTTGTATCTGTCCTCAAGAGTGTATGAAAAATTTGTTTGAAAACTTTTAGAAAGTGTGAGTGTGAAAAGTTTGTTTTTGTTTGTTTGAAAGAGCAAGTACCCAGGAGAATCTACCTACTCTAAGGAATTAGGCTGTGTAAGAGTCTTTTAGATAGTGCTATCCCACCATTGAGAGGTAGGTAGCACCATCGTTGGAGTTATTCGGGTCAATTCGATTATTAGGGACATTTGTGGTCACAAAAGCAATGGTAGGACGCCTTAGTGGTAACCCTAATGTCCTAGATCCTTTGTATCCGAGGCAACCGTTTCGAGGCAACTTGGATCTTAGACAGGAGGGCGACCTCTAAGACACCCTATACTTGATGACCACGTTCGAGGCAACGAGTGAGGCGTACCCTAAGGGTGGCATGTGCATATGTGTTGTTTTTCCAGTTAAATTGTCTTTGCATGTTATTTGTGAGCTACGGATTGGTTTTATTATTCATACATTCTTGCAGGCATATTAACAGTTAAATGATTTGCAGGAAATAAAGTGCGGAAAGGTAAATCTAGCTATTACAAGGCGCGGGTCTATACATCGCCACAAAAAAAACCCGTTTGGAAAATAAAGTGCGAGAAAAGTAAATAAAGAGATAAACCTAATTAACTATTACATTTCCGGAAGCAGTTACATAAATATAATGAATTAAAATAAACTGCATGCGAAAGAATGAATCGGGACGTCCTGAGGGTTTTGACCCTTTTTGAGAAAAGAATAGTAACTTGTCCTTTTTTTTGCAATTAATTGAATATTTAACCTAATTTACTAATTAATTAATTAATTAAAGAAAAAAAATATTTTTGTGTTTTTGTGTTTTTAATGAAAATAAAGAGAAAATAAAAAGAAATTAAAAGTTAGCAAAAACCTAATTCTAAATTATTTTTATTTATTATGAAAAAATTAAAGTTGACCTAATTTCAAAAAGACTAAATTAATTAACCATATTTATTTACAAAATAATTAAATTAAAGTGAAATTAATAATAATAAAATATTTACATTTTTAGTTTTTTTGAATTTTTATTATGAAAAATTAATTATGTTAGTTTTATAAATAATAATAATGAAAATAAATAGTAATTAGTAAAAGAAAAATAAAAGAGAAAATATAAGGAAAGGAAATAAAAGAACTCAGGGGGGTATGCTGGCCCAGATGGAGGTGTGGAGAAGCAATTTGGCCCATCAAGCTCAAGCCTTTGTTGACTTTCCTGAGTTGTCTACGCCTGCATTGACTAGAACGTACCATGGTCTTCCTCTTTTGACCACTGGATTGGTAGTGGTGGCCACATGGCATGCATCAGGATGAGGCGTATGGTGGGATACATTTAGGAAGCCTGCGTGTGATTGAGTTAGAAAAAATATGAACAAGCATTTGGGGGACCTGGGAATCGAACCCAGGTCCCAATAGTGAACGTCCACCTCACTTTCCACTACGCCATGGTGCTGCATCTGTTAGTATAGTGGGCATTAATTATAATATATCAAAATTGATTCATATGCTATCAAAACAAAAAGCGCGCGTCTTATTCAAACCAGCCAGCCATATGTAAACACGTAATCGTCTTCTTCTTCGTGCCTGCAAAAAAATAAATGATTAGCGGGGGTTTTTAACCCCCATAAAATAACACGAGGAAAAATAACGAATAGCCCTACAGGCTATATAAATTGGGCGCGAGGGTTGGATTCAGTTCGTATTGATCTCCTGAGTTCAACCATGGGTGTCATGAAGCGTGATTTTTCCTATTCTGAAAAGCCCCAAATCAAGAGCTTGAAAACCCTAGAATTCGTTCATGGCGTTTTCTGTTTCAGGGCATTATAAACCAATTGAACCACACCAAAAGCTTCACCTGAGTTCTATGAGTATAAAACAAACAACCAAAGATGTTAAATATGCATGAATCAATGTATGTGGTTATGAAAAAATTTGACAAACCGTGGGTCTGTGTAGCACGTGTTCTTGAGCTTTGAGGCTTGTTTTTGATTGCAATATGTTCCTGGGGACTTATGCAAGGTATTAGAATCCTCAAATTGGTTTGACAGGGCCTGGAATATGGAGAACTGTTTTCAAATTTTCTTGAGTTTTTTGGAATTGGTTTATGGCTCTGTAGCAGCTTTTTGCACGTCCCTTGTATTAGGTTTAGGTTCAGCATATGTATGGGAATAGAATTAGGTCAGCAGCTGGGCCAATGATCCATGGAATTAAGTTTTGAGATTTTTGTTTGAACACCATTAAAGGACTTTCCATTCTTGAAGCAAAACCATGATTTTATGCACAAAATATCCTAGCACGAATTTGTGAGTTGGCATATGACATATGAAAGTTGTTCAAATCAAAAAGATGCCCTTCCATTAATTTTTAGATTTTATTTGAATTATTATGGATTTAAAGTGAATTAAATCAATAAAAATTAAATAAAATAGAAAAATAAATGTTTGGTCTTGAAATTAATCATGGGACACGTGGGTGGCATGACAAGGCTGAATCAAGTGGAAGAAAGTGGACCCTTTTGTCAAAAATTGAAGTTTTAAGGATAGTTGACTTTTGCCATTTCACAAACATTTCCCAACTTCTCCAATGCATATCTTGCTCAATTTTGATTATATGAACATGTTCTTGGACATTTTGGAAAGGTCTTAAAGTCCTCTAACCAATGCCTTTGGTACCATGTCATTTTGATTTACCAATATCAAGTTATGGTCTTTGACTTAAAGTGCATTTTTGTTGACTTTTGAAAATGACCTATAATGTTGAAATTGATAACTTTTTGTGAGAGCATTTCTTGGACTTGGAATGTGAAGATGATTTGTAGGGAATGTCATCCCCTTCAAAATGAGCATTGGATTGGATTTTTCTGATGAACCATGAAAAATTTATGCCCTGGTCAAGTTACAGTTGACTTTTCAGCTGTCCCAAAATAGAAACTTTTGGCATCTTGATGATTTTTGAGCCATGCTTGTAGAATCATGATCAAGACTTGATCAAATGATGATTGTGGCTTCAAAATAATATGTTGACCAATAATTTTGACTTTTGACTGCCAAATGACCATTTTACCCCTGCAGTTGATTGTGGAGCAATTAGGGCTTTTGACTGTGCAACTTGATGCTGTGAGTCTTGAAACTTGACATGTAGATGCTTGACAATGTGTAGAGGCCTATATGACTTGATTGAGCCCTTGAAAACCTCAAATTATTTTCAAGAACCAAAACCCTAATTTTGACTGGCTTAGGAGGATGGTTTGACTGTGCAACCCTTGGGTAGACTTGAGCAAATTGAGATGATGCTTGTCAAAACTTTGAAGAATATGGGAGGGCAAATTTTGGGGTACAACAGATAGCAACATCTAAAGGAGGAGGAAAAGCAGATCTAAGACCTTTTGAGTAGGTAGGTTCGCTCTCAGTTACTCTCTTGCTCACAACAAAAACATTTGCGTACACCCATACTCTCATCTTTGAACTATTTTCAAAACAAACACTTTGTAGGCGTTCTTATAGAAACGAGAACCATTACGAAGTTCCATTTTCAAAATACTTTCAAAAACACATCTCACAAACACACCTTTGAACTATTTTTGAAACAAACACTTTGTATGCGTTCTTATTGAAACGAGAACCATTACGAAGTTCCATTTTCAAAATACTTTCAAAAACCACACACCACAAGCACACATTTAAACAAAAGCAAGTGATCTAGCTAATAACTAAGAGCCCATGGAAAACCATGGATGAAAAGGGTGCTAATACCTTCCCTTTTCATAATCTACCCCCCGAACCCGAGAAATAATCTCGAAAGGTCTTTCTTGTGCTTTTTTACCTTTCCTTTTGGATAAAAGAAAAGTCGGTGGCGACTCTTGCTAAACCGCAACATTTGTGAACACAAACGCAAAACCTCAAGTCAGTTCTCCCACCGCATCACAACATCCTACATTCTTTTCACACTCGCACTATGAGAAAAAGAGGTATCCTTATGTGTTGTACTCCTCTTTTGGAAAGATGGTTTATTTTGCATCTTCCCCAATCTGTATTAAAGAACGAGCAAGGTTCAAGGTGGTCACATAGGTTGATGATGCTCAAATATTCATACATTCATTGGTGTTCCCGATCCATAGAGAATGTTGCTATTATCGACCATTATGGAGAATTACCTAATGTCCCTTTACTTGGAATTAGGGGAGGTATCACCTACAACCCCTGCTTAGCTTTAAGACAGTTTGGTTACGCCCGAAGGGATGGTCCACATGAGATGCTCATTCAAGGTTTGGTATTTGACTACGAGAATGACGATCAAGGCCATCGCCAAAGGTTCATCTGAGCTTGGAGGATGTTGAACAAGGTAGATAGCAAGACATTGGGGCATAAGAATTCCATCCCTCTTGAGCCTTACCTAAAATGGGTATAATCTCGTGCTCAGAGTCTTATGATGCCTTATCCCTCCATTCTCCCGGTGATCATTGAGCCTGTTATGGAAGGAGATGTTCCATACACTATCCTGCATCCTGACATGCCAACCTCTCTTGAAGACTTACAAAGATATTGGATACAACTCAAGGGGGGTCGAGACACTTTCTAATCCTAATTCTACGCTAGCGAGAAGAAGGTTTTGGAACTTACTAAGAAACTACATGAGGAGCGGACTCTTAATGCCTACATCACACCAAAGAGGATGCGTACAACCTTTTTATCTTAGAGTTTTTTTTTGTTTCCCAAAGAGGCATTGATGTACTCAAGCTTTAATTTATTAATATAACGTGTGTTTCCTTTTTGTCTAAAACAAATTTGAATCTCTAAAATCCTTGAAATCATTGCATATGCATCTACCATTCATCATAACATAAGTAGGTTTCTTGCAACAAGTCTCCTCGTCTTTCTACTGTTTATTCTAGTAAGATGGATCTCGAGAAGACGGTGAAGGATCTCCAAGCACAAAATGCTCAGTTTCAACAGATGTTCTTAACTCTAGCCAAAGGACAAGAATAGTTGAAGACCTTGCTGGTTGAAGAGAAAAAGAAGAAAACAAAGAAAATAACCGGAGTTCTAAATATGGGAAGAAGGTTCCAATGGAAAGCAAGAAGGACCCTAGACTTTGCAACATCATCTGGTGAGAAAGACAATCAAGATGGGAAAGGCAAGGAAGCAGTTGTCCAGCCAGATTCAGAAGAGGAAGAGGAAGAAGAAGATTATTCTGAAGAACAATATCCTCTGGCCGACGACAAGTATAAGTGTGATACGGTGGGAGAACTGACTTTTTGTTTTTGCGTTTGATCGCAAATGTTGTGGATATCAAGAGTCGCCACCGACTTTTCTTTTATCCAATAAGGAAAGGTGAAAAAGCACAGGAAAGACCTTTAGAGATGTTTTCTTGAGTTCGGGGGGTAGATTATGAAAAGGGAAGGTGTTAGCACCCTTTTCATCCATGGTTTTCCATGGGATCTTAGTTTAATCGCTAGATCACTTGCTTTTGTTTTGAAATGTGCTTTGTGGTGTGGGTTTTGAAAGTATTTTGAAAATGTCTTTGTAATGACTCTCGTCTCTATAAGAATGCGTACAAAGTGTTGGTTTTGAAAATAGTTCAAAGAGATATGTTGGTGTATAAAATGTTTTTGTTGTGAGAAAGCGAGCAACTAGGAGCGAATCTACCTACTCAAAAGGTCTTAGATGCTCTTTTCCTCCTCCTCTAGATGTTTCTATCTTACCATTGATTTGGTAAGAAGCCCCATCATTGGATGTGAAGAGACGGGCGCGAGACGTTTTTGTATAGTTATAGAAGGCAACCCATGGAACGTTTTAGCAATGTCGTGCTAGGGACTAGATCGTTTATCAAATTCAACATTGAGGGTCATCGAGGGACTACGATATTTTAACGAGGGTCTTTGCTAAAACGCCCATGTTCGAGGGACATGACTATTTTTCCGATAGGAAATAAGGTGGGATTACCCTAAGGGTGTTAGTGTGAAAGTGTGTTTGATTGCATGCATTTTAGTCTTGATTAGGGTTATCTATTTGTTGATTTCATGTCTTGCCATACACGCCCAAATTATTAGCATTTATTTGGAAAACGATAAATTACGGGAATATAAAATCCTATGCTATTACAATATTTTAGGTATGGGGGTACATATTTACAAATCGGGGGTTGCAAGAATTTAAATCCTATTTAACTATTACAACCATATTGAAATGTACAATGCAAGAGAGAAAAGGACTTGTTTAGAAAATGATTTTTTTGTCTTAATGAATTAAGAAAAAAGAAATAAATAAATTAATAAAGGAAAATATTTTTAAGTCTTTTTATAAAAAGGAATTAATATTAAAAATGAAAAAGGGAAAATAAATTAAAGATAGAAGCAGCGTGCTGCTGCAAACAAAACAACAAAGATCAAATGTTCTGAAGCCAGGCGCGTGGTGACTCAGAAAAGAACGTCAGTGGAATCAGAAGTCCTGGATTGATACACTCTCAGGTCCTGCAAGAAATGTCATAGGAAAAGGAAACAGAGGTTCTGGGTGGTATTCAGGCAGTGAGCCAAAAGTCAGAAGTTCTGTATTGTGCTAAAATAGTGAGTGAACATCAGAAATTCAGTGCGTTGTCAGCGTGTGGAAAATCAAAAATTATGAGTGTTAAAACAGCGAGTGGAAGCATCAGAAGTTCAGTGTGTTTAACATGTAGGGATAACTCAGAAGTTTTGTGCTGTCCTAGAACAGTGAGTGAGCATCAGAAGTTTTATGTGTTAAAATGGTAAAGAGAACTCAGAAGTTCTGCGTGCTTAAACAGTGAGAAAATCCTAGAAATTTTATGTGTTAAAATGGTGAATGAAAAACAGAAGTTATGTGTTACATTTCAACTCTTTCATCATATTAATCATCACATCAGCAATTTATTCAATCCTTAACAGCAAATCAGGAGGATAAAAGCGCGGCAGTTTATAGAAGTTCTAATCATAATTCTGAGCCTAGCCTTAATCAAGAAATTATGATCCATAGTTTTCCTACTTATGCAATGATATGGACAACATTAATATTGTGATATTTACATATTTAATGATGTTCTGAATGAGAAGATGCAAAGTCAGAAAGACTTACCTTGAATCTGGAGCGTGTGCTTGGAACTTGAACTGCTGCCTTCAAATGTTCTGGGGTCAGCAAGAGCAACGAGAGAGAAAATGACAAGTTCTTTGATTCAAAGGGAAGAACAAAGGTTTTGTTTTCTGTTTGGGAATTCTGGATTTTTTTACGAAGGTTTCACAGTTTTCTTTTCTCTCTTTTGACAATTTTCTCTCTCAAAAAAATAGCCCCTGAAAGTGTGATGGAGCAACTTATTTATAGGTGAATTTGTTGTGGTTTTGGGGGGAAAAACAAATGGGATTTAAACTTTTTTGGTACACTATTCCATTGCGTTTTGATCACAGCTTTTTGTATTTGGTGCAAATATGGGATTTCGGAAAATTCAGGCGTGGACTGGATTAGCTGCTGGTTAGAGTACTGTGTTGTAGCAGTGTAGCGGGTTGTTTAAACGAGGTCTTGGGATTTGGTGATGTTCTGATCGTAGAAGACCAGAATGAGACTCAAAGGGTGATGTTATGACCGAAGCGTTGAACATAGCCTTCATATGTTGAAGAATCATGTTCTGACCAAAGAGTATTGCTTCTATATGTTCTTATTGAAGCATCATGTTCTGAACCGTGTTTTCAACTTCTGACTGCACTTGCATGGAGGCTGGCTCAGAAGTTCTGAAGTATCATATTCTCTTGACACTTAGAAAATTTTCTAAATGTTTAGAAATTTGATTTTTTTCAAAGTAACTTCTGACTTCTGATTTTTTTTATGAACCAATTTCATGTCTTGATGAAATATAATTTTTGAAACTTGATTTTTGACCTAAAAGTCCAAGTTTGACTTTTCAATGTGCTTTTGACCATTTTGCCCTTGTGGATGATTTTCTTGAAAAGTTATAATTCAAGACTTGGAACTTGATAGAAGCAAACCTGAGAGTCCTGGATGATCTTTTGAGAAATGAGAGGGCAAATTCTGGGGTACAACAGTTTCCCATTGTTGTACCCCAAAATTTTCCCTCTCATATTATCAAGATTTTCCTCACAAGACTCCTTGGACTCCAGACAGGATTATGGTTTACTCAGCTCAAGACATCTCCTTGCACTGATGACTTGAAATTAGGGTTTGAGTTTGCACAGGGATTTTGGGACTTTCAATGCCTCATGTGACTTTCATACTTCATTTTGGACCTCTAAGATTGCCCATACCGAGTTTCAAGCCTTGAATCAAATTTTTGCCCAGTCAATTGGACAGTTGACCTAAAAATCAGTTGTATTGGGGAAAAAGTCAACCATAGCCAATTTACATTCAAACCTCATAATTTTCTATCCACATCAAAATTAAAGACTCATATGAACCATTTGATCAAGTTTGGACCACAACTCCTCAAGAAATTTGATCAGATCATCAAAAGGGCAAAATGGTCAAAATTAGGGTTTTGACTATAGAAGGGCAATTTCTGATTTTTCACCTAGCCAATGGCAAATTGGGTTCAAGCATGGTTTCAAGGACTCAATAACACCATCTTGACCTAATCACAAGGTTCAAAATATCTCAAATGCATTGGATTGACAGATGAATTTTCCAGTCAACTGATCAAAAATCAACTGTACACTGAAAAGTCAAACTTTGATTTTTTGGTCAAAATCAAGTGCCAAGGGTCATTTTTCATCAAGATGTGTCAAAACATGAAACTTTTTCACCAAGAAACCTAAATTTGGAAATTAGGGTTTAAGTTTGAAAATTTTCATAACTTAGAATTTTTCTAAGTTATGAAAATTTCTTTTTTTTTTTTCAACTTTTCCCAACTTTTTCACCATGATGCAATTGGATTCAAAGAAAACTTCCAACATGAAAGTTGTAGTCCTCTATAAAATCTACAACTTTTATGCACAAATTTTTCCAAAAGATGCTTGGATCTCAAGTTATGATTTTGTGAATAAGGGTCCATGAAACTTTTAACTTATTGAAATTTTGCCCTAGTTTAGACAGATTTTTGACCTAACTTCATGGAAACTTTTCACATAGTTCCAAGTGGAATCTCAAAATTAATTTCAAAGATGGATTTTAGATCATGTTATAAGCTTTCCAAAATGTCAAAGAAATCTCCAAGATCATTTATGGTTAGGGAGAATCGAAGAAAAGAAAATGGCCATTTCTCACTTTTGTCCATGGCATTTTTCACATTGATACAAGTTGCAAATCAGTTTGAATCATGCTTGTACTTGGTTTACAGGTTCTAATCCTTTATACACTCATATATTAAATGAAAATACAATGGTTAATGGCATTGTTTTGATCTTTGAAGCTTTGTACAAGGGTTTAATCCAAAAATGGCAAAAAGGTTACATTGCTACTTTGATAAAGCACACTTTATGCAATTTTGTTTATCTTGAGCCATGGACCAAACCTTTTTCTGCAATCAAAGTCCACAAACTTGAGGCAAAGTACACCAACTCTCAGCAGGCCTTGAGCTAGCCTGTATAGGCCTTGAGCTTTGTCATTTCAACTTTTGCTTCAAAAGCAAGAAACTTGCAAAAGTGTCCATAACTTGAAAATTTGATAAAAACAAGTCTTTGTATCATTTCAAACAAGTTCAGCATATTGTACCAAGCAAGAAACACGATTTGCCAAGCTCCCAAACACCCTAAAACACAAAATCACAAGTTCTTGTCAAAACAGGGCCATATCTGCAGAACCACTTCCAAAACCAAATTGGCTCGTGCGTTTTGCTTGGAACCACTTCAAACACATTCTATGCATCACACCTGAACTATCCCAACCCTTGTCAAGCAACTGTAACCTCATTTTCACACTTCACCATTTTCATTTTGAAGCTTTGCAGGTTGACTTCTACAGGGACATTCAAGCCATTTCAAAATAAGCTGAGCATTGGGAAAGGTTGAGGGAACTTCAAGCAAGCTCACACGACCTTCAGGCCTCACTCAAAACTCCTACATTGCCATAGCCAAACTCAACTGAACAAGGTATTTTCTAAGTTTCTATCTCTCTATTTATACATCCTTAGGCTTAGGTTTGTGAAGCAAAAATGTAGTCTTCAATGTGCTTGAGCTGTACATATGCATAGTTCTTATTTATATTAACTGAGCTAGGAGAATTTGGATGATTAACATGCTGGGAATTTTAGGTTAAAATTTAAGGCCATTAAAATTCTCTCTGTCCTTTGAGAGTTAGGTCACAAAATGGATATGGTTGGAATCGTGATTGAAAATGCTATAACTTTCATGTTGTAAATTTTTGATTTCATGCAAGCAATAGAGAGAACAAGATTGGCATGGCAGGAGTGCGCGCGTGGCTATCCCAAGGACAGGGACGAAGTGGGAGTGGACATGGGCCTGATTTGTCTGACTATTGACACCCCCTGTTTACTTCCTGCACCCCCTTGGCCCATTTTCTTCATTTTGTATATTTTCTTATTTATTTTATATTTTCTGACTTTATTATTTTTTTCTTGAACGTTAAAAAACCCAAAAATATTTTCTTAATTTTTTCATTTTTATTTTATTATTTTTTTGGGCATAAAAATAGTTTATTAATAATAATATAACTTATTTTTCTAAATAAAACTTGTAAATAATATAAAAATATTATATATTTTTAATTTTATTATTTGTACACTTAAAATAATATTTTCATACAATATTTAATTTTTTAACACTTTTGTATATATTATTATTATTTTTCTTAAATAAAAAATGAATAAATAAATAATATAAAGCATATTTCCCTTTAAACCAAAATTAGGGTTTTCACCCTTTCAAAAATAATCATTTTATTTTCCTATTTTTAGGACATAAATAAATTCATTTTTACATACATAAAATAAATACAAAAAACATTTTTGCATATTTACAATTAATTCCATATTTAAATAATTATCTATTTATTTATTTGTGCAATATTTCAATTTGGTTGTAATAATAGTTTTAGGGTTTTTATTTTGAGCAAATATCCCATATTCAAACTTGTATCCCCCTTCCCATAATATTGTTGTAATAGTTTAGATTTACTTTACGCATTTTATTGCTTTCATATGCCATGATAGTAAATTAGGGTTTTGTATGCAAAGACCAAAATCAAACAAATAGTATGACTTAACACAAGACAAAAATGCATGAAAATGACAACACCTTGCACACAAGCACCCCTAGGGTTTCATCCACTTTGTTGCCTTAAAACATGCCCATGGTATGCATGCTAAGTATCTTGGCAAAATCAAACAAAACAAAAAGATCATAGTCCCTCGATGACGCTATCAAAATGTTGCCTAAAAAACAAATGATCTTAGTCCCTTAAACTTGCTAAGATACTTGGCACCATTGCTATCATGATCATATGATGACCCACGCCCGTCCCGTTTAACATCCAAAGATAGGGTTGTTTACAAAATACAATGGTAAAACAACAATGTCAAAGGGTTAAGAATGTGTAGGAAAGATATTTGAGTAGGGTAGACAACTCCTAGTTACTTGATCAATTTGCAAATCATCCTTACTATTTTCAAACAAACACACACAACTTCACAGCATTTTCCAAACAAACTTTCAAACTTTCAAACATTGAAACATTTTTCAAAATACAAACACCTTTGTATACATTCAAACAAGAATCATTACAAAGGTTGCCTAAACAAAGGCCTCTTTTCAAAATACTTTCAAAAACCACACACAAAAGCACCATTTCAAACAATTGGAAAAGCAAAGCAAGTGATCTAAAACAAGTAACTAAGAGCCCATCAAAAACCATGGATGAAGAGGGTGCTAGCACCTTCCCTTTTCATAATCTACCCCTCGAACCCAAAAACAATCTCAAAGGTCTTTCCTGTGCTTTTTTACCTTTCCTTTTGGATAAAATAAATGTCGGTGGCAACTCTCGCTAAACCGAAACATTTGCGAACACAAACGCAAAACCTCAAGTCAGTTCTCCCACCGCATCACAGAACTGGCGACTCTGTTGGGGATAATATAAAAGTGGGGTTACCTTAGGGTTTTAGATCACCTTTACATGCTTATCTTGCTTGACTTGTATGCTTTACACTTTGGTTCTATTGTTCGGGTTTGAATCCTCCACCCGGATTTGGGAAACATTCTTAGGTAAATAGCAATACATTGTGGAAACTGTGCGGGGTATACCAACATGGTCTAAGCAATAGCTATATTAGTGCGACATATTTGTGGGTACCAGTAGCCTTTGAGTCAATCAAAGAGAATACGGGGCCGCTGAGTGATGTCATGAAGCACTAATGGACTTTTAGAACCTTTACTTGACCAACTTGGCCTTTTAGGATGTAGTGAGATGACCGGCTTTGGTGCAGTCCGAAGTTGGTAGATACTCGATACTACACTCATTGAGGGTTGTTTTCTTGGAATATTTCGGTCGCCAGTAAAGTGGATAAACTGAAACAATGAACACAGAAAATAATCCTGTGATATTGAGCTCCTTAGAACCCGGTTACTATTTATAAGACAGGTTGAGCCAACTAAACTTCAAGAGCGTACTTACCTATGAAATCCCATGCAAGCCTGAAACTAGGAACTTGTATGATTTGTTTGTACATATATACTTGTGCATAACATCATGGACATCATGAAGCATCATATGCATCCACTAACCATTTCAAGGATTTTGGATCTTCATCTTTGCTCCTGTTTTGTAGGTAATGGATTTGCTTCGCAGGAAAACTATCCAAGTCAACCTTGTGAGAATTCCTCCTCAACTCAAGGAGATAGCTTCAAGGATTCCTGAGAATTCTCCATTAACCAAGAGACATGGTCGACTTCTCAACTTAGTCAACACCAACACTAAGGAGGATATGCTGAAAGTTCTCTTCCAGTTCTTTGACCCCCTACACCACTGCTTCACATTTCCTGATTACCAGCTGGTGCCTACTTTGGAGGAATTTTATTAACTCTTGAGGATTCCTATTCTCCATCAACTACCTTTCAACGGTACGGAAAGAGATCCAAAGCCTGAAGATGTTGCTCAGGCCCTGCATTTACAACCATCAGATGTCACAAGTCATTGGGAAACCAGAAGTGGTGTCAATGGCTTCTTGTCAAAGTTTCTGTTTGAGAAAGCTCAAGAATGCTGGAATTCTCTAGACCTGCAAGCTTTTGAGGAGATTGTAGCTCTTCTCATCTACGGATTGGTCTTATTCCCAAACCCTGACCAGCTTATAGATGTGAATGCTGTCAAAATTTTCATGGCTCGCAACCCAGTGCCTACATTGCTTGGGGATATCCTCCACTCTTTTCACACTCGAACAATGAGGAAAAGAGGTGTTCTCATGTGTTTTACTCCTCTACTGGCAATATGGTTTATTTTTCATCTTCCCCAATCAGTTTTGAAGAATGAGCAAGGCTTGAGGTGGTCACAACGGTTGATGACCCTTACACATTCAGATATCCATTGGTGTTCTCGATCAAAAGAGAATGTCATCGTCATTGACTTTTGTGGGGAATTCCCTAATGTCCCTCTACTTGGCATTAGGGGAGGTATTACCTATAACCCCTTCTTGGCTCTGAGACAGTTTGGGTATGCCCGAAGGGATGGCCCACATGACATGTTGATTCCAGACTTGGTTTTTGACTTCGACAACGACGATCAAGGGCTCCGACAAAGGTTCATTCGAGCTTGGAGAATGCCCAACAAGGTAGACAGTAAGACCTTGGGACACAAGAATTCCATCCCCCTTGAGCCTTACCTCAAGTGGGTACAAACCCGCGCCCAAAGTCTTATGATTCCTTACCCCTACATGCTTCCTGTGATTATAGAGCCTGTCATGGAAGGAGAGGTTCCATACACACTCCTACATCCTGATATACCAATATCACTTGAAGATTTACAAAGGAGTTCGATACAGCTCAAGGGAGAACGCGATACTTTTGAAGCCCAATTCTACGCAAGCGAGAAGAAGGTTTTGGAACTCACTCGTCAACTTCACAAAGAGAAGACTCTCAACACCTACATTGCACCAAAGAGGATGCGCAACGTCTTTTTACCTTAGAGTTTTGTATTATTTTGCCCATGGGGCATTAATGTACTAACAAATTATATCTTATTAATATGATGTGTGTTTCTTTTTTGTTTAAAACAAATTTGAATTTTTGAATCCTTGAATGCATTGCATGAATACATATCATTCATCATGTGCATAAACAGGTCTTCTTATCTTCCTACTGTTTATTTCAGTAGAGATGGCTCTAATACAGACTATGAAGGACGTCTAGGCTCAAATGCTCAACTCCAAGAGATGTTCTTGAACCTATCCAAGGGGCAAGAAGAGGTGAAGGCTCTCCTCACAAGGGGAATGGTAATAGGGAATCCGGAGGGCACTAGGAATGATCAGTTGGAAAGACTACAGATTGAGATGGCAACAATGAAAATCCAGATGATGGGACAACTGGTGGGCCAGATGGCTCTTATTTAAAACCTGGCTCGAGGACAAGAGGAGCTGAGAGTCCTCATCAATAAGCTTCATCAAGATGAATGTAACCAAATGGGGAAAACAACTAATATTGAGGATCAAGTCATCATTCAGCCTCCCTTGAGACAAGAAGCCGAGAGAAAACCTCCCCAGTTTGCTTCAGGGTCACAAGCCCAACAACAACCTCACCAACATCAACAGGGTAATCGGCGTAAGCGAAATACATCTAAAAAGCGCTTCACTGAGATTAACATGTCATTATATCAAGTGTTGCAACGCTTGTTGGAATTCAAGATGATTGTATTAAGGGACCCCCCTCGGAATCCCAACACATCCTTTCCAGGGTACAATCCAAATGCAAGATGTGCGTATCACTCCAACAGTCCTGGACATGACACCAATATCTGCTTGGCATTGAGAAATAAAATTCAAGATCTAATTAAAGAAACAACGCTGGAGTTCACACAAGATGGCCAGATGAAAATCTTCCGTTGAGGGCTCTCCACCTAAAATGACAAGTTCGAACAAAGAGGCTTATGTTCATTTTGAATTTCCAATTGTAATTTCTTTTGTTATTCAAACAATTATCTATTAATGTCAAACTCTGTTTCATTAATGCATTGCATATGTTTGTTTTGAATTCATCTTTTCGTTTTCACTATATTTAAACTATGCTTTTTATTCTTCTTATGACACAAACCTTTAGAGGGAGGATGACGAAAACAATGCCATAATCTCATACAGTACGCTTTTGGACAGACCTTGCTGACGATGTACAGGCGTTTCTTTCAAATCCTAAACATTGGAGTTATAAGGAAGATAATCCCTAGTCAACTCCTTCGAGCCAAAGAAGTAGAAGTTTTATGTTTTAACACAAATTGAAACCTTCAATCAAAACCTGGGGCAGGGTAGTCTCTCAGTTAATTTAAACGCACGTTAAAGTCGCAAACTCCCATCTTGTAATACAACGAATGACATCAAAAACATTCCTTTGGAATCAAAAGATGGTGATGGTTCCATATCACATAGGCAGTCATTATCCCTAAAAAAGAAAAGCCCACTAAGTCGAAACCTACGAAGGAGGCTTAAGAAAACTGGGGCATCCCGCTGACTGTAATCTCAAAAACAGGAACAGTCAGGCAAAAATTAGGGATGATAAATCAAAAGAAAGAGGTCACTACAAATCCCCAACAAAAATTATGTTGCCAAAATGATTGCCTTCCAACAAATTTAACTTGTTTGAACCATCACCAAAATGTCATTTCAAACTCAATTGGAATTCAAACGCACAATTAACTGAGTTTAGGACTGAAGAACATCACGAAGAGTGGGTGGGTACAAATATACTTTGAGCCTTTATCCTTTGTTTCTTAAACCATGAAACAAGTCACGTTACAACCCTTCAAAAGTCCTAATTGAAGTGTGGTCTAGTTCGAAAGCATACTGTTACAAAAGGTATCCTGACTCCTGTAAGGCTTTGCTCTAAATCCTGAGTTGAATTTTTCTTATAAAAAGCTTTCATCTAAAAAACGCATTTTCAAAATTTCAAGACAAGCATAAACTTTGCATTATTTAAATATCGTTGTTTTCATATGGCTATTTGTTTGGCAGCGGGGAAATTCACACAATGAATATCCAATGAACGAAAAGCTTCTCTCAGTGAACAAAGTCACTTCAAGCGGGATGACACTTCCGTTGCAAAAAATCTCCTATCAACAAGAGGACATGACATGTAATTGTCCAAGCACACCTATGGAAGTCCAGTCAAGATTTCAAGAAATCTCTCAAAAGTGCGGAGTAACCAGGGGAAAGTCTCTATCCCCGTCACTTGAGGCATTGAACGTCAATCCCAACAAAGGGTTACATACAGTCAAACATTTCCTGGCAAAGCCATAAACACTCGCTACTAGAAGCAGTGACAAATCTCCCCAAAATTCAACAAATATGACTCCTCAATAGAATAACGGACGATCAAAGTTCCCAAAATTCAACAGAGATGATTCCTCAACAGAATAACAGATGATCAAGTTCCTAAAATTCAACAGAGATGGTACCCTAGTAGAATAAAGGACGATTGAAGCTCCTAAAATTCTATTCCTCTCAAGACAAAGATCAACATTTCCCAACGGAATCCTCCTCAAACAACGAGACAGGAATCCCTAGTGGAAACTTTCAAAGCAAAGTTTGAAGACACACATACTCTTCAACAACAGTCTAGGATTTATTTTCCCCAACATCTGTTGAAGACTTTCCAAGACTTTCGTCTGGTTCAGTTAAATCGATTCTAAGATTTTTCTGATTCTTATCCAGTCAAAGTTAATTCAAGACCTTCGCTGGTTCAGTCAGACCGACACTAAGATCTCCCTGATTCTTATTCCAGTTGAAGATGTTCCAAGATGCATATTGTTTCAGATAAATCTCTCGACGATTTATTCTGGTTCGTTTACAGATTTTTACTGTTTCAGATAAATCTCTCAACGATTTATTCTGATTCATTTCTGGACTTTTAATGTTTCAGATAAATCTCCCAATGGTTTATTCTGATTCATTCTCTGTCCAGATCTAGCTCAAACTTTCTGTCAACAATCACCTTTGGATGGCATCTTTAAGCCCATTTCCATAAACAATCAAATCAGCACATCATTAAAATTGCCAACGGAGCTAAAACCTTGAAATACATATCCCCAGCGGAGTTATAATTTCAAAACCTTTAATTCCCATCAGAGTTAAGTCTCCAAACTCCCAATCCACAGCGGAGCAAAAACTTTGAACTACAGACCCTCAGCGGAGATGAAACCTTCTTCCCCAGTCAAGTCAAATTTCCAGCTATCAATCCCCAGCGGGAACCATCCAATTTCCCCAGCAAGTTGTCTTAAAGTCTGAGAATCAACCAGATAACAATTAACTTTTATCTCCAACCTAGGATAACTCCCCAGTAGATTGGCATACAACCCAAACTCCTGATCTCCCCAACAGTATAGCTACTCCCCCAGAGTTTTCACTTATTCTCCAGCAGGAAGCTTTCTTCCCCGTAGAGTTTTTACTCCCTAACAGAATGAAGATTCTCGTTCTTGATTCCCCAGTGAAGTTGCCAGAGTCTTCATTACTCCCCAGCATGAATTTGTTAGAATTTTGTAATCCCCTATAGAATGAAGATTCTCATTCTTGACTCCCCGACAT
Organism: Vicia faba; assembly: GCA_948472305.1. Classification (NCBI taxonomy): domain Eukaryota; kingdom Viridiplantae; phylum Streptophyta; class Magnoliopsida; order Fabales; family Fabaceae; genus Vicia; species Vicia faba. Next base: position 988,432,083 of record OX451736.1, read on the forward strand.
GAAGTCCCAAGGATTCAAATTCTCCAGGAGATTGAAGATTCTCATTCTTAGTACCCCGCAGGAATCATTAGGATTTTCCCTATTCCCAACCGAGTAAGGATTCCCTTTGTGTTACCCCCAGTAGAAGTCATCAAAGTTCTCTGGATTTCCCAAGCAGATTGCTCAAGCAGTTTGACATTACTCTCACAACAGAATTTTGTCAACACTCCAACTTCAAGACATGAAGGATTCTCACATCCCCACAGAAGTTATCAAAGATTTTGAATCTCCAGCAGCGGTCAGGGATTTATTTTCCCCGGCAGTGGTCAAAGATTTCATTATCCCTAACTATCAAGGATTTATTTTCCTCAGCAATACAGCAAATCAGCTTACATGCACATACATTACATTCATATATCATAAATATTGATAAAACACATTTTATTGCATCATACATTTCATGCAACATAACTTTGTGTTTCAGCTAACATTTTACCCTTTTCAAGATAAGATTAACAACTATCTTTAACAAATATTCAAAGATTTCAGATACAGTACAGATACACTCCAAACACGAAAGTCATTTTGCTACTCATTCAGATCTCTTATTCAGATACAGTAAAGATACACTCCAGACACAGAAGTCATTCTATTACTCATTCAGAATTCAAAGTCAAGATACAGTACGGATACGCTCCAGACATGGAAGTCATTCTGTTACTCATTCAGATCTCTTATTTAGATACAGTAAAGATACACTCCAGACACGAAAGTCATTCTATTACTCATTCAGAATTCAAAGTCAAGATACAGTACAGATACACTCCAGACACGAAAGTCATTCTGCTACTCATTCAGATCTCTTATTCAGATACAGTAAAGATACACTCCAGACACGGAAGTCATTCTATTAATCATTCAGAATTCAAAGTCAAGATACAGTACGGATACACTCCAGACACGAAAGTCATTATGCTACTCATTCAGATCTCTTATTCAGATACAGTAAAGATACACTCCAGACACGAAAGTCATTCTATTACTCATTCAGAATTCAAAGTCAAGATACAGTACGGATACACTCCAGACACGGAAGTCATTTTGTTACTCATTCAGATCTCTTATTCAGATACAGTAAAGATACACTCCAGACACGGAAGTCATTCTATTACTCATTTAGAATTCAAAGTCAAGATACAGTACGGATACACTCCAGACACGAAAGTCATTCTGCTACTCATTCATATCTCTTATTCAAATACAATGAAGATACACTCCAGACACGGAAGTCATTCTATTACTCATTCAGAATTCAAAGTCAAGATACAGATTAGATACGCTCCAGACACAAAAGCCATTCTATTTTCTCATTCAAATTCAGCTATCAATTTCAAGTTCAGATACACTCCAGACACGGAAGTCATTTTGCTACTCAGACAGATCTCAACTACAGATACAGTCCAGATACGCTCCATACACGGCTGCCATTCTGTCACTTATTCTGACTTTTTCCCCAGCCCAGAGATGCTCCAGACACGGATGCCATTTTGTCGCTTATTCAGATTTCAGATTCAGATACAATACAGATACACTCCAGACACGGAAGTCATTCTGTTATTCATTCAAGAATCAGATACAGATACAGTACAGATACACTCCAGACACGGAAGTCATTATGTTACTCATTCAGAATTCAAAGTCAAGATATAGTACGGATACACTCCAGACACGGAAGTCATTTTGTTACTTATTCAGACCTCAACTTCAGATACAGTCCAGATACGCTCTGTTGTACCCCAAAATTTGCCCTCCCATATTCATCAAGAAATTGCCAAGTCAAGGTCACAAAATTCCCCAAGGGTTGTGCAGCTCAATTGTCTCCTAGACAGTCAAAACTAGGGTTTGAGTTCTGGTCAAGCAAATGAACTTTTCAAAGGCCCAATCAAGTCTCATATGCCTACAAAGATGGTCAAGTATCCTCATGTCAAGTTTCAAGGCATTCAGCTCAAAATTGCACAGTCAAAACCCTAGATTGCACTACAGTCAACTGTAGGGGCAAAATGGTCATTTGACAGTCAAAAGTTCAAATTTTTGGTCAACATATCATTTTGAAGCCATAAACATCATTTGATCAATGCTTGATCATGATTTTCAAGATTTGGCTCAGAAATCATCAAAGATGCAAAAGTTGCTATATTTGGACAGCTGAAAAAGTCAACTGAAATTGACCAGGGCATAACTTTCACATGGATTATCAGAAAAATTCCATCCAAAGCTCATTTTGAAGAGAAAGACATTTCCTACAATTCATCTTCATGTTCCAAGTCCAAGAAATGCTCTCACAAAAAGTTATCAATTTCAACATTATAGGTCATTTTCAAAAGTCAACAAAAAGGGATTTTAAGTCAAAGGCCATAACTTGAGATTGGTAAATCAAAATGACATGGGACCAAAGGCATTGGTTAAAGGACTCAAAGACCTTTCCAAAATGTCCAAGAACATGTGAAAAGCTTAAAAATTGACCAAGTTATGCCTTGTGGAAGTTGGGAAATTTTTGGAAATTTTTGAAAGTCAACATTGATGCAAAAGGCCTAAAAATGCAAATGGGCCTATTTTTCTTCCAAGATTCTTCATGCCAAGCCTATGCACGACCACTAGGCCCAAAGGGAAGTATTTTCATATTTTTTAATTATTTATTTGAATTAATATTAATTTATATTCATTTAAATGATTTTAATATATGAAAAATATCAAACCTAACCTAAAAAATCTTTTTATGCACATTCTAATCTCAATATTTCGTGCTTAATTGATTATGGCAAGTTTTGATAAGATTTGAGCTGATTGAACACAAAAACCATGAAAAAAGATTTGGAAAAGATTTTGTAAAATCAAATATTGAAATCCATGAATGCTTGAGATTTTGTGCAAAGTTTTTAACCTAATAGTCTCTATACATACTCAGCATGAGAACCCTAATGTAACAAGACTGAAAGCTGTGCATAAACAAGCCATTGCAAATTGGAAATTTCTCACAAAAACTCAAATCTGAAAAGTGCTTTAGAGGTCGATTCAAGTTTCAACTTTGATTCCATTAGCATCCTGAGACATCATTGAGTGTTTCTGAATCAAAAACAACAAGCCAAACGCCTTGAAACGGTACCTGGAACTCAGACTTTGTCACAAAAATTTCCAAATTGCATATTATCATTCACGCATCCTCGTGCATTTTTGTTTATGAATTCTTGTTCACATTAAAGTTTCAAAGCTAACCATAACTTTTAATTGAGATTTCGTGCGCTTTTGGCCAAGATGCCATGTTCGAATATTAGGGTTTGCAGGTTCCAGAATTAGGGGTTTCTTAATCAAGAAAAATCAGAGCTCAAGAATGCCATGGTTGGATTCAGCCCCTTAAGACGAAGCAAACACATACCTCGCGAACAATTTATGGTCCATAGGGAGTTGTTCGCTATTTTCTGCTAGCCCCTCTAAAACCACACTTCAAAAACCGTTCCCATTGAGTTTTGTTTTACAGGGTGAGGAAGACGAAGGCGTCGTGTCCATCAGCCATTGGTTCTTTTGAATTTCGCGCGAATTTCCAAAAGCGTTAGCGTGTTCTTTTTATATTATTTATGTTATATTATATATTAAATGTGAACGTGATGGCTCAGTGGTAACACGCTACGTTTGTAACCTCAAAGACCTGGGTTCAAATCCCAGGTCTTGCAATGCTCAATATTATTTTTCAATACTTGATTCTATGCAGCACTAACGTCCAGGTGTACCATACGCTCACCCTCTCAAGCCACACACGCGTCCATCTCACCCAAATCAACGGCCAAGAATCTAAGGAACACCTACGCTTAGTCAACGTGTCATACACGATCCAGGAAAGTCAGCACGTTGCAAGCTTATTGGGCCAGGCCTCTCAAATTTATACCTCCTTATTTGGGGCAACACCCCACCCTGGTTTGATTTTCTTTTCTTTTTGTTGTTTTAATTATTGTATTATATTATTTTTATTGCTTTAATTAATTAATTTATTTTTTCTATAAAATATAAAAACATTATAAGAATCAGGAAAAGACCAAAAGAATAATATCTATTTTATTATAGTTATTTTATTAGCATGTAAATAAACTAGTTTCAAATTAGGTTTAATTTATATATTCTCATAACAAAAAACTCCAACAAAATAGAATTTAGGTTTAAATAACTTTTTATTTCCTTTTTTTTAAATTTTCCCTTTTTTTTCAGAATAACAATATTATTTATTTATTATTTTATTTTCATATATTAAAAATTTGTACATAAGTTAATTTAGAGTTTAATTTAGGTTTTAATTTAAATCTTTCATAATAAACTTAAAAAATATTAGAACTAGGGTTTAGCATTTTAATTTTAATTAATTTCATCCTTTTTTCTATTAAATCTAAAAAACACAAAAATACCTAAAAACATTGTTTTCTTAATTTTGATTTTAATTCCTCTTTATTTAATTAATTCATTAACTTTAACTGTTGTTTGTAAAAGGGTCCAACGCCCTAATTTTGTTTTAATTTCTTTATTTCGCACATTATAATTTTGTAAATATCCCAAAGCCATGTAATTTAAATTTCTCGCACTTTTATTTTATTGCTTTATTTAATTTTCCGCGAAATCGGGTCCGGTTTAATTTTGGCGATGTGGACCCGCGCCATTTGTAATAGTCTTAGATTTATTTCCTCGCAAACTTTATAACTGTTAAATATGCATGCAAGAATGAATGGCCTAATTAAAATCAAGCGTAGAACACGACAAACATGACAAGACAAATAACTGAAACATGACACACAATTCGCACACACCACCCCTAGGGTACGCCTCACTGTTGCCTTTCGAAAGGTGATCGTCGAGTAGAGGACGTCTTAGTAAGTCCTCATGATCCGGGAACCTGGCATGAGGGTAGCTTCTAAGGTGTCTTCCTATTGCTCTGGTGATCACCATGTCTCTAAAGACCGAATTGACCCGAACACCTCCAACGGTGGTGCTACCTACCTCTCAATGGTGGGATGGCATTACTTTAAAGGACATTTACACAGACGAATTCCTTAGGGTAGGTAGGTTCTCAAGGATACTTGCTCTCTTCAAAACAAACAAAACAAAATCTTTTCACACTGACACATTTTCAAAAGCTTTCAAAGCAAACTTTTCAAACACTCTGACGTATGAGTCGATCTGAAATTTTTCAAAGAAACTTTTAAACCCACATTGAAAAGCAAGCACACAATTTTGAAAACATATGAGCAAGTATCTAAGAGCCCATGGATAACCATGGATAGAAAGGGTGCTAACACCTTCCCTTTCTATAACCTACCTCCCGAACCGAGAGCAATCTCTTAAAAGGAATTTTTCTGTGCTTTTGTCCTTTCCATTTGGAGAAAATAAAAGACGGTGGCGACTCTTGCTTCCGCGACATTTCGCGAACCAGCGTTAAACAGTCAGTTCCAGATCCACCGATCACAGAACTGGCGACTCTGCTGGGGATTCTTATAAAAGTGAGGTGTACCTTAGGGATAGTTCATAACTGTGTTTTCAATTGTCTGAATTGCTTGCTTTAAATTGTGGGTTGCTTGGGAGTTCTATAGATCCTAACCCGGATCTGGGGATACCCTGTTTAGGTAGCATAAGCTGTGAGGGACCTGTCCGGCGTATACCGACATGGGTGAAGCAGTGGCTACATTGGTGTGGCGCCTTGGTCTGTACCGATATCCCTCGTGTTGAAACGGGGAGAATATGGGTCTTCCAAGGAGTCATTAAGCACCAACAGACCTTAGAACCTTAAATGACACAACTTGGCCATTAGAACAGTAGCAGTATGCTACGCCCATTGAGGCTAAACTCTCGTGATGGTTCTGGCCGCAAGAAAAGGTTGCGATGCTGGAGTTATGACCGATTGAGGGTAGTCAGTGATATTGGGATCCTCTAGAACCCGGTTACTTCTGATAGGACAGGTCTTAACCAACAAACTGAAAGAGGGTACTACCCAGACCCCATGCTGGCTTAAACCCTAAGGGCTTCTCTTGTGTGACTTGCGTGCCTTCGTACTTGACTACTTGCATGCTTGTTATCTGACCCTTGATGTCTTGCAGGTTTTGTTCATAGTCCTTAATTGGGACTTATAACAGGGTGTACTAACCACTTGCAGGTTCTGTTTATAGTCCTTAATTGGGACTCATGACAGGTTTTACCTAAGTTTCTTGCAGGTCTTGTTTATAGTCCTTAATTGGGGACTCATAACAGGGTACTAAATTTCTTGCAGGTCTTGTTTATAGTCCTTAACTAGGACTCATGACAGGGTTTACCAAAATTTCCTGCAGGTGTTGTTGATAGTCCTTAATTGGGACTTATAACAGGGTATACTAGATCTCTTGCAGGTTTTGTTTATAGTCCTTAATGGGGGCTCATAACAAAGTATACTGAATTTCTTGCAGGGTTTGTTTATAGTCCTTAATTGGGACTCATAACAGAGTTTACCTACTTCACCCCATGCATAGCATGACATCATACCATTGCATACCATTGCATACATCCTAACCCATCTCAAGGATCTCAAGGGCTTGTGATGCAGGTCATGATAAACCAATTACCCAGCAAGGGGCAGAGAGGATTTATTTTCCTCTAGCCAAGGTTGTCAGGGGCTATGACCCACTGGATATGGTGAGCCTTTGACCCTTGAAGAAGGACTCTCAACAACCTGAAGTACCTTCAATCAAGTTACCGGCTTTCAACTCTAACAAGTTTCTCTGTTTACCCCGCGAGGTCCTTGAAATCATTGCATGCATGCCATACATATCATTGCATAACAGGTACCCTTTCTCTGCAGGTTACTTACCTTCTTCGCTGTTTATTTCAGCCGATCGTCATGAATCCTGAATCATCAGCTGAGCAGTCTATCAAGGCCCTCCAGGCTCAGAATGCCCAATTCCAAGGGCTAATCATGAACTTGACCCAGGGGCAGCAAGATCTGAAGGCTCTGCTCCTGAAGAAGGAGAAGAAGAAGAAGAGGACTGTCTTGTTCAACCCTAGACGCAGATCTGGGAATACACCGCAAGTCGAAACTGAGAGGACAACCCCATCTGTGAGGGAAAGCAGTCATCATGAGAGAGAGGGTCCCAGTCCAGTGGTCTCCGACAACGAGACAGATTTTGACGAAGAGCAGTACCCTCCTGCTGATGACAGATATAAGCAACTGGAGGACAGAGTGAAAGCTATGGAGGTTCAACAGGTACCTGGGCTGGATTTCGGAGATCTGGGTTTGTCAACTGGTGTGATCATCCCGCATAAATTCAAAGCACCATCCTTCTCAAAGTATGACGGGGCATCCTGCCCCAAGCTGCATCTAAGGTCCTATGTTCGGAAGATTCAGCCATATACGGTGGACAAAAACTTGTGGATCCACTTCTTCCAGGAAAGTCTTTCAGGGACTCACCTCGAATGGTTCTATCAGCTGGATGGGACCAAAGTTCGTAACTGGGAGGAGTTGGCAACTGCTTTCTATAAGCAGTACCAGTACAATGCCGACCTTGCCCCTACGCGTACCCAACTCCAGGGTATGTCGTTAGGATCAAGTGAAGGTTTTAAAGAATATGCGCAGAAATGGAGGGATCTTGCTGGAAGAGTACAACCACCTCTGACTGATCGGGAACTTGTGGACATGTTCTTGGGGACCTTGTCTGGTCCATTTTATAACCACCTAATTGGGAATTCGTCTGCTGGATTCACGGATCTCATCTTGACTGGAGAGCGAATAGAAGCTGGTATCCGGTCTGGGAAAATTCAAGAGGCTGCACCTGCTGATAAAAAGCCTCATCATGGAAAGAAAGAATCCAATGCTGTGCACGGTAAAAAGAGCCGTCATGAGGCAGGGGCAATCCAGATTTCCAATCCCGGACCTGCTCAACAAGGACAGGGGCAGCAGCGTAAGGAGAAGCGGCAGTATACCAAACTCAACATGTCGCTGGATCAAGCACTGCAACAACTGTTGAAGACAGGGCTGATCACCTTAAGGGCTCCTCTTCGGAATCCGAACACTTCTGCTCCCAACTATCATCCCAACGATAGGTGTGCATATCATTCAGATAGCCCGGGGCATACTACAGACAATTGCTGGCCTCTCAAGAATAAGATCCAAGATATGATCGACGCTGGAGAGATTCAGTTTGAAGTGCCAGAGACTCCGAACATAGTCACTGCTCCGTTGCCCAATCATTGAAGACTTTTGTTTATTTGAATTTTTGAGCTGTATTTTTCTTTGCTTATACAAACAATTACTGTCATAGCAAACTCTTTTATTCTATTAATGCATCGCATATGTCTGTTTTGGGAAATTAATACAATTATTTTTATTATATTCTTTTCATATTTTTTCTGATGATCAACTCTTGGTTAATAATTCTGAGCCTCTTGAGGGAGGATGACGAAAACGATACCGCGATCATTACAGTATGCTTTTGAACGGACCCCGCTGATGAGGTACAGGCATTGTTTCAATCCCTAAACACTGGAGTTATAAGGAAGATAATCCCTCGTCAACCCCTCTGAGCTAAAGAAGTAGGAGTTTTTATTTTCGAAAATTAAACCCTTAATCATAACCTGGGGCAGGGTAGTTCTCTCAGTTGATCCGAGTGCATAACGAATGGCACCAAAAAGTCTTTACAAAACGAAGAAAGACAGTAAGGGTTCAGAACAATCAAAAGGACAGGCAGTCATCATCAAAATTCATAAATGAAAAGCCCAAAAAGTCTAAACCTACTAAGGGGACTTATGAAACTGGGGCATCCCGCTGACTGTAATTCCAAAAAAGGAAACAGTTCAGGCAAAAAAGGAAAGGGATAACAAAAATCAAGAAAGAGGTCTTATAAACCCTCGACAAAAAATGACTGCCTATTCAGAATAAATCGTCAACATATGAACCATTATTGGATGATCAAAGCAAAGACTCAAGCAAGGTCTAACGCACGATCAACTGAGTTTAGGTTTGGAGAACATCACGAAGAGCGGGTGGGTACAAATAATTTGAGCCTTTATCCTTTGTTTCTTAAACCGTGAACCCAAGCCACGTTATAACCCTTAAAAGTCCTAGCTGAAGCATGGGTTAGTTCGAAAGCATACTGTACGAAAGGTATCCTGACTCCTGAAGGCCTACGGTAAATACGGAGTTGACATCATGTTTTTACAAACATTCATTTGTTTTATGAAAAAGAATGCATCTTCAAAATCTCTAAGACAGACATAGGCTTTGCATTTTTAACATAACTTTGTTTGCGTATGGCTTTTTGTTTGAACAGCAGGGAAATTCGCACGAGAAATACCTAATGAACAAAAGTACTTCCAATCAGGGGGCAAACCTGATCATTGTCCAAAATCTGGGGCAGTCCAATCAAGATCCGGAGAATCTCTCAAAGGCCAAATAGCCTGGGGCAAATCTCCGCCTAAGTCACTTGGGGCATTTCAACAACGAATCTGGCCTGATCAGACACCTCCTGGTGGCATGACAAAACCCTTCTAACAAGTGCAACTCCCCATATTCCCTGAACGTGGACATAGTCGAAAAAATACTACGCAAAGTCAAAGACCCGCTAGGTTGACACACCTAGGCAAAAATAAGGGCTTCCCGGCGAACTAAAAGGGTTCGGGCAAAATGAAGGGATAAAACGAAAAACATGTACACCCGGCAAGTCGAAAACCTAAAAAGGCGGCTTGGGCAAAAATGGGTATCCCGGTGGACTGAAAACCCGAAAGGGCGGTCCGGGCAAAAGTTAGGGATCAAAGCGTACGATTATGTCCTGTCATCTCGTCACCTGCCTACCATAAGGAGGTCTGTCCATCAACAAGCTATCAGCACCTCTCAGGACTGCCTCTCCCACCTCAGAAACAGGGGCAATGACGAGCTGTCCAAGCAAGCTAATTGTTCTGTCCTCCAAAGGTACCAAGGTAGGTTCAGCTAAAGAACATGACCGAGGATCTTAATTCCCCAGAGAGTAGTTCAGCAAAACAGTACATCTCTCTCCAAGCAAAATTGTCAAATATCAAGGGAATTGAGTATCCTCCAGCCGATCTCAAACATTCCTCAGCAGCAATACATATTCTTAACAAGTATCCCTGGCAGTCTTGGTCTAAAGATTGTTCCCCGGCAGTATACCACCATTCAAAGGAATCACTTCCTCGCAGTCTAAAACTTCCCCCAGGAGAGTCCAATCCAGTTTCCCCAGGAAAGTTGGAATTCATATCTCCCCAAGCAGCAAGCTTATCCCCAGTAGATTCTGGAAGCTTATCCCTCGCAGAGCACGAACGCGTCGTCCCGGCTTGATTTAAAGAGTTATTTCCGTAACAGGATATAACTGGGTTATCCTCAGCCAAAAGCCACGGAAAGAGCGTCCTCGGCAAAATATCTTCCTACCCCCAGCGAAGTCTATCAACACTTCCAGCATAACAAAGATATCCCCAGCATGACTCATCAACGGTATCCCCAGCGGAGTTATCTTCATCAATTCAGCAAAGCATCGCTATCCCCACAGAGTAACACTCCCCAACATGATCGCTAGAGTATCTTTTCTCCCGCAGAATTATTTCGTTTGCCAAAGTTTATTCCTCAACGGAGTTATCTTCTCCTACCGGTATTCTTGCAACGATCATCCACAGCGGAAGCAAAATCTCTTACTCAACATCAGCCCAGGATATGACTTCCCGGCACCCGTCAAGGATTTATTTTCCTAGACAAAAACATACATGAATCATTACATACATCATCATAGCATGCATAACGCACTGCATCATATCATACGAATCTCATTTATGTTGAGAACATCATTGCTTGATCCATATCATGCATTGCATATAACTGACCTTTACCTTTCAGGAAGGATGCAGTTGAAATTCTCAAACATATTTCAAGAATTTCTCCAGTCCAGTTAAATCGACTCCAAACAGATTTTTCTGATAAAGACTCAGGTGATATTCTCTTTTGGTCCCCTCTCCAACGGCGTGTGAGGTGGTAATTCCTTCTTCAGATGTTCCCCTCTCCGGCATGAGCGTGAGGTGATATTCTCTTATGGTCCCCTCTCCAATGGCGTGTGAGGTGGTAATTCCTTCTTCAGATGTTCCCCTCTCCGGCATGAGCGTGAGGTGATATTCTCTTATGGTCCCCTCTCCAACGGCGTGTGAGGTGGTAATTCCTTTTTCAGATGTTCCCCTCTCCGGCATGAGCGTGAGGTGATATTCTCTTATGGTCCCCTCTCCAACGGCGTGTGAGGTGGTAATTCCTTCTTCAGATGTTTCCCTCTCCGGCATGAGCGTGAGGTGATATTCTCTTATGGTCCCCTCTCCAACGGCGTGTGAGGTGGTAATTCCTTTTTCAGATGTTTCCCTCTCCGGCATGAGCGTGAGGTGATATTCTCTTATGGTCCCCTCTCCAACGGCGTGTGAGGTGGTAATTCCTTCTTCAGATGTTTCCCTCTCCGGCATGAGCGTGAGGTGATATTCTCTTATGGTCCCCTCTCCAACGGCGTGTGAGGTGGTAATTCCTTCTTCAGATGTTTCCCTCTCCAGCATGAGCGTGAGGTGATATTCTCTTATGGTCCCCTCTCCAGCGGCGCGTGAGGTGGTAATTCCTTCTTCAGATGTTCCCTCTCCAACGGCGAGTGAGGTGATATTTCCTTTCAGATTATTATTTCTATAGTTCCCTCTCCAACGGTGAGTAAGGTGACTCCCTTTGAGATTATAATGTCCTTTGGTTCTCTTCCTGACACTACGAAGATGGTAATTCTCACCAAGATTTTCTCAACGAGCGTTGTTGAGGTTGAAATCATCCAGGATTCTCCTACCATTCATGCTAAGGCAGTAACCATCCCTGGTTCATTCATCAGCGTTTGAAGCTCCAGACCCAGCTCCTGTAACCAGTCAGGACATATCTATATCAAACATCTAAAATCAGCCCCTGCGACGTGTCAGGTACTCATTTTTCTGTTTTGCAGGTATGCAGGTTCTCGCTAAGGAATCTCCTACGCGATCAACGTCCAGATGGCATCTATAAGCCCATCATCCTATTCAAGTAACATCCAAATGGCATCTATAAGCCCATTCCCTCACCATCATGGCTACTATGTGAGCGCAAATTTCTGGGCACTCTAGTGTCCAATCATCTTCTACCCTCGGATTACGAAAGGCACGTCAGCCAATCTGCATCCTCAGGTCTAAGAAGATTGAACAGGGGCAACTGTTGTACCCCAAAATTTGCCCTCCCATATTCATCAAGAAATTGCCAAGTCAAGGTCACAAAATTCCCCAAGGGTTGTGCAGCTCAATTGTCTCCTAGACAGTCAAAACTAGGGTTTGAGTTCTGGTCAAGCAAATGAACTTTTCAAAGGCCCAATCAAGTCTCATATGCCTACAAAGATGGTCAAGTATCCTCATGTCAAGTTTCAAGGCATTCAGCTCAAAATTGCACAGTCAAAACCCTAGATTGCACTATAGTCAACTGTAGGGGCAAAATGGTCATTAGACAGTCAAAAGTTCAAATTTTTGGTCAACATATCATTTTGAAGCCATAAACATCATTTGATCAATGCTTGATCATGATTTTCAAGATTTGGCTCAGAAATCATCAAAGATGCAAAAGTTGCTATATTTGGACAGCTGAAAAAGTCAACTGAAATTGACCAGGGCATAACTTTCACATGGATTATCAGAAAAATTCCATCCAAAGCTCATTTTGAAGAGAAAGACATTTCCTACAATTCATCTTCATGTTCCAAGTCCAAGAAATGCTCTCACAAAAAGTTATCAATTTCAACATTATAGGTCATTTTCAAAAGTCAACAAAAAGGGATTTTAAGTCAAAGGCCATAACTTGAGATTGGTAAATCAAAATGACATGGGACCAAAGGCATTGGTTAAAGGACTCAAAGACCTTTCCAAAATGTCCAAGAACATGTGAAAAGCTTAAAAATTGACCAAGTTATGCCTTGTGGAAGTTGGGAAATTTTTGGAAATTTTTGAAAGTCAACATTGATGCAAAAGGCCTAAAAATGCAAATGGGCCTATTTTTCTTCCAAGATTCTTCATGCCAAGCCTATGCACGACCACTAGGCCCAAAGGGAAGTATTTTCATATTTTTTAATTATTTATTTGAATTAATATTAATTTATATTCATTTAAATGATTTTAATATATGAAAAATATCAAACCTAACCTAAAAAATCTTTTTATGCACATTCTAATCTCAATATTTCGTGCTTAATTGATTATGGCAAGTTTTGATAAGATTTGAGCTGATTGAACACAAAAACCATGAAAAAAGATTTGGAAAAGATTTTGTAAAATCAAATATTGAAATCCATGAATGCTTGAGATTTTGTGCAAAGTTTTTAACCTAATAGTCTCTATACATACTCAGCATGAGAACCCTAATGTAACAAGACTGAAAGCTGCGCATAAACAAGCCATTGCAAATTGGAAATTTCTCACAAAAACTCAAATCTGAAAAGTGCTTTAGAGGTCGATTCAAGTTTCAACTTTGATTCCATTAGCATCCTGAGACATCATTGAGTGTTTCTGAATCAAAAACAACAAGCCAAACGCCTTGAAACGGTACCTGGAACTCAGACTTTGTCACAAAAATTTCCAAATTGCATATTATCATTCACGCATCCTCGTGCATTTTTGTTTATGAATTCTTGTTCACATTAAAGTTTCAAAGCTAACCATAACTTTTAATTGAGATTTCGTGCGCTTTTGGACAAGATGCCATGTTCGAATATTAGGGTTTGCAGGTTCCAGAATTAGGGGTTTCTTAATCAAGAAAAATCAGAGCTCAAGAATGCCATGGTTGGATTCAGCCCCTTAAGACGAAGCAAACACATACCTCGCGAACAATTTATGGTCCATAGGGAGCTGTTCGCTATTTTCTGCTAGCCCCTCTAAAACCACACTTCAAAAACCGTTCCCATTGAGTTTTGTTTTACAGGGTGAGGAAGACGAAGGCGTCGTGTCCATCAGCCATTGGTTCTTTTGAATTTCGCGCGAATTTCCAAAAGCGTTAGCGTGTTCTTTTTATATTATTTATGTTATATTATATATTAAATGTGAACGTGATGGCTCAGTGGTAACACGCTACGTTTGTAACCTCAAAGACCTGGGTTCAAATCCCAGGTCTTGCAATGCTCAATATTATTTTTCAATACTTGATTCTATGCAGCACTAACGTCCAGGTGTACCATACGCTCACCCTCTCAAGCCACACACGCGTCCATCTCACCCAAATCAACGGCCAAGAATCTAAGGAACACCTACGCTTAGTCAACGTGTCATACACGATCCAGGAAAGTCAGCACGTTGCAAGCTTATTGGGCCAGGCCTCTCAAATTTATACCTCCTTATTTGGGGCAACACCCCACCCTGGTTTGATTTTCTTTTCTTTTTGTTGTTTTAATTATTGTATTATATTATTTTTATTGCTTTAATTAATTAATTTATTTTTTCTATAAAATATAAAAACATTATAAGAATCAGGAAAAGACCAAAAGAATAATATCTATTTTATTATAGTTATTTTATTAGCATGTAAATAAACTAGTTTCAAATTAGGTTTAATTTATATATTCTCATAACAAAAAACTCCAACAAAATAGAATTTAGGTTTAAATAACTTTTTATTTCCTTTTTTTTAAATTTTCCCTTTTTTTTCAGAATAACAATATTATTTATTTATTATTTTATTTTCATATATTAAAAATTTGTACATAAGTTAATTTAGAGTTTAATTTAGGTTTTAATTTAAATCTTTCATAATAAACTTAAAAAATATTAGAACTAGGGTTTAGCATTTTAATTTTAATTAATTTCATCCTTTTTTCTATTAAATCTAAAAAACACAAAAATACCTAAAAACATTGTTTTCTTAATTTTGATTTTAATTCCTCTTTATTTAATTAATTCATTAACTTTAACTGTTGTTTGTAAAAGGGTCCAACGCCCTAATTTTGTTTTAATTTCTTTATTTCGCACATTATAATTTTGTAAATATCCCAAAGCCATGTAATTTAAATTTCTCGCACTTTTATTTTATTGCTTTATTTAATTTTCCGCGAAATCGGGTCCGGTTTAATTTTGGCGATGTGGACCCGCGCCATTTGTAATAGTCTTAGATTTATTTCCTCGCAAACTTTATAACTGTTAAATATGCATGCAAGAATGAATGGCCTAATTAAAATCAAGCGTAGAACACGACAAACATGACAAGACAAATAACTGAAACATGACACACAATTCGCACACACCACCCCTAGGGTACGCCTCACTGTTGCCTTTCGAAAGGTGATCGTCGAGTAGAGGACGTCTTAGTAAGTCCTCATGATCCGGGAACCTGGCATGAGGGTAGCTTCTAAGGTGTCTTCCTATTGCTCTGGTGATCACCATGTCTCTAAAGACCGAATTGACCCGAACACCTCCAACGGTGGTGCTACCTACCTCTCAATGGTGGGATGGCATTACTTTAAAGGACATTTACACAGACGAATTCCTTAGGGTAGGTAGGTTCTCAAGGATACTTGCTCTCTTCAAAACAAACAAAACAAAATCTTTTCACACTGACACATTTTCAAAAGCTTTCAAAGCAAACTTTTCAAACACTCTGACGTATGAGTCGATCTGAAATTTTTCAAAGAAACTTTTAAACCCACATTGAAAAGCAAGCACACAATTTTGAAAACATATGAGCAAGTATCTAAGAGCCCATGGATAACCATGGATAGAAAGGGTGCTAACACCTTCCCTTTCTATAACCTACCTCCCGAACCGAGAGCAATCTCTTAAAAGGAATTTTTCTGTGCTTTTGTCCTTTCCATTTGGAGAAAATAAAAGACGGTGGCGACTCTTGCTTCCGCGACATTTCGCGAACCAGCGTTAAACAGTCAGTTCCAGATCCACCGATCACAGAACTGGCGACTCTGCTGGGGATTCTTATAAAAGTGAGGTGTACCTTAGGGATAGTTCATAACTGTGTTTTCAATTGTCTGAATTGCTTGCTTTAAATTGTGGGTTGCTTGGGAGTTCTATAGATCCTAACCCGGATCTGGGGATACCCTGTTTAGGTAGCATAAGCTGTGAGGGACCTGTCCGGCGTATACCGACATGGGTGAAGCAGTGGCTACATTGGTGTGGCGCCTTGGTCTGTACCGATATCCCTCGTGTTGAAACGGGGAGAATATGGGTCTTCCAAGGAGTCATTAAGCACCAACAGACCTTAGAACCTTAAATGACACAACTTGGCCATTAGAACAGTAGCAGTATGCTACGCCCATTGAGGCTAAACTCTCGTGATGGTTCTGGCCGCAAGAAAAGGTTGCGATGCTGGAGTTATGACCGATTGAGGGTAGTCAGTGATATTGGGATCCTCTAGAACCCGGTTACTTCTGATAGGACAGGTCTTAACCAACAAACTGAAAGAGGGTACTACCCAGACCCCATGCTGGCTTAAACCCTAAGGGCTTCTCTTGTGTGACTTGCGTGCCTTCGTACTTGACTACTTGCATGCTTGTTATCTGACCCTTGATGTCTTGCAGGTTTTGTTCATAGTCCTTAATTGGGACTTATAACAGGGTGTACTAACCACTTGCAGGTTCTGTTTATAGTCCTTAATTGGGACTCATGACAGGTTTTACCTAAGTTTCTTGCAGGTCTTGTTTATAGTCCTTAATTGGGGACTCATAACAAGGTACTAAATTTCTTGCAGGTCTTGTTTATAGTCCTTAACTAGGACTCATGACAGGGTTTACCAAAATTTCCTGCAGGTGTTGTTGATAGTCCTTAATTGGGACTTATAACAGGGTATACTAGATCTCTTGCAGGTTTTGTTTATAGTCCTTAATGGGGGCTCATAACAAAGTATACTGAATTTCTTGCAGGGTTTGTTTATAGTCCTTAATTGGGACTCATAACAGAGTTTACCTACTTCACCCCATGCATAGCATGACATCATACCATTGCATACCATTGCATACATCCTAACCCATCTCAAGGATCTCAAGGGCTTGTGATGCAGGTCATGATAAACCAATTACCCAGCAAGGGGCAGAGAGGATTTATTTTCCTCTAGCCAAGGTTGTCAGGGGCTATGACCCACTGGATATGGTGAGCCTTTGACCCTTGAAGAAGGACTCTCAACAACCTGAAGTACCTTCAATCAAGTTACCGGCTTTCAACTCTAACAAGTTTCTCTGTTTACCCCGCGAGGTCCTTGAAATCATTGCATGCATGCCATACATATCATTGCATAACAGGTACCCTTTCTCTGCAGGTTACTTACCTTCTTCGCTGTTTATTTCAGCCGATCGTCATGAATCCTGAATCATCAGCTGAGCAGTCTATCAAGGCCCTCCAGGCTCAGAATGCCCAATTCCAAGGGCTAATCATGAACTTGACCCAGGGGCAGCAAGATCTGAAGGCTCTGCTCCTGAAGAAGGAGAAGAAGAAGAAGAGGACTGTCTTGTTCAACCCTAGACGCAGATCTGGGAATACACCGCAAGTCGAAACTGAGAGGACAACCCCATCTGTGAGGGAAAGCAGTCATCATGAGAGAGAGGGTCCCAGTCCAGTGGTCTCCGACAACGAGACAGATTTTGACGAAGAGCAGTACCCTCCTGCTGATGACAGATATAAGCAACTGGAGGACAGAGTGAAAGCTATGGAGGTTCAACAGGTACCTGGGCTGGATTTCGGAGATCTGGGTTTGTCAACTGGTGTGATCATCCCGCATAAATTCAAAGCACCATCCTTCTCAAAGTATGACGGGGCATCCTGCCCCAAGCTGCATCTAAGGTCCTATGTTCGGAAGATTCAGCCATATACGGTGGACAAAAACTTGTGGATCCACTTCTTCCAGGAAAGTCTTTCAGGGACTCACCTCGAATGGTTCTATCAGCTGGATGGGACCAAAGTTCGTAACTGGGAGGAGTTGGCAACTGCTTTCTATAAGCAGTACCAGTACAATGCCGACCTTGCCCCTACGCGTACCCAACTCCAGGGTATGTCGTTAGGATCAAGTGAAGGTTTTAAAGAATATGCGCAGAAATGGAGGGATCTTGCTGGAAGAGTACAACCACCTCTGACTGATCGGGAACTTGTGGACATGTTCTTGGGGACCTTGTCTGGTCCATTTTATAACCACCTAATTGGGAATTCGTCTGCTGGATTCACGGATCTCATCTTGACTGGAGAGCGAATAGAAGCTGGTATCCGGTCTGGGAAAATTCAAGAGGCTGCACCTGCTGATAAAAAGCCTCATCATGGAAAGAAAGAATCCAATGCTGTGCACGGTAAAAAGAGCCGTCATGAGGCAGGGGCAATCCAGATTTCCAATCCCGGACCTGCTCAACAAGGACAGGGGCAGCAGCGTAAGGAGAAGCGGCAGTATACCAAACTCAACATGTCGCTGGATCAAGCACTGCAACAACTGTTGAAGACAGGGCTGATCACCTTAAGGGCTCCTCTTCGGAATCCGAACACTTCTGCTCCCAACTATCATGCCAACGATAGGTGTGCATATCATTCAGATAGCCCGGGGCATACTACAGACAATTGCTGGCCTCTCAAGAATAAGATCCAAGATATGATCGACGCTGGAGAGATTCAGTTTGAAGTGCCAGAGACTCCGAACATAGTCACTGCTCCGTTGCCCAATCATTGAAGACTTTTGTTTATTTGAATTTTTGAGCTGTATTTTTCTTTGCTTATACAAACAATTACTGTCATAGCAAACTCTTTTATTCTATTAATGCATCGCATATGTCTGTTTTGGGAAATTAATACAATTATTTTTATTATATTCTTTTCATATTTTTTCTGATGATCAACTCTTGGTTAATAATTCTGAGCCTCTTGAGGGAGGATGACGAAAACGATACCGCGATCATTACAGTATGCTTTTGAACGGACCCCGCTGATGAGGTACAGGCATTGTTTCAATCCCTAAACACTGGAGTTATAAGGAAGATAATCCCTCGTCAACCCCTCTGAGCTAAAGAAGTAGGAGTTTTTATTTTCGAAAATTAAACCCTTAATCATAACCTGGGGCAGGGTAGTTCTCTCAGTTGATCCGAGTGCATAACGAATGGCACCAAAAAGTCTTTACAAAACGAAGAAAGACAGTAAGGGTTCAGAACAATCAAAAGGACAGGCAGTCATCATCAAAATTCATAAATGAAAAGCCCAAAAAGTCTAAACCTACTAAGGGGACTTATGAAACTGGGGCATCCCGCTGACTGTAATTCCAAAAAAGGAAACAGTTCAGGCAAAAAAGGAAAGGGATAACAAAAATCAAGAAAGAGGTCTTATAAACCCTCGACAAAAAATGACTGCCTATTCAGAATAAATCGTCAACATATGAACCATTATTGGATGATCAAAGCAAAGACTCAAGCAAGGTCTAACGCACGATCAACTGAGTTTAGGTTTGGAGAACATCACGAAGAGCGGGTGGGTACAAATAATTTGAGCCTTTATCCTTTGTTTCTTAAACCGTGAACCCAAGCCACGTTATAACCCTTAAAAGTCCTAGCTGAAGCATGGGTTAGTTCGAAAGCATACTGTACGAAAGGTATCCTGACTCCTGAAGGCCTACGGTAAATACGGAGTTGACATCATGTTTTTACAAACATTCATTTGTTTTATGAAAAAGAATGCATCTTCAAAATCTCTAAGACAGACATAGGCTTTGCATTTTTAACATAACTTTGTTTGCGTATGGCTTTTTGTTTGAACAGCAGGGAAATTCGCACGAGAAATACCTAATGAACAAAAGTACTTCCAATCAGGGGGCAAACCTGATCATTGTCCAAAATCTGGGGCAGTCCAATCAAGATCCGGAGAATCTCTCAAAGGCCAAATAGCCTGGGGCAAATCTCCGCCTAAGTCACTTGGGGCATTTCAACAACGAATCTGGCCTGATCAGACACCTCCTGGTGGCATGACAAAACCCTTCTAACAAGTGCAACTCCCCATATTCCCTGAACGTGGACATAGTCGAAAAAATACTACGCAAAGTCAAAGACCCGCTAGGTTGACACACCTAGGCAAAAATAAGGGCTTCCCGGCGAACTAAAAGGGTTCGGGCAAAATGAAGGGATAAAACGAAAAACATGTACACCCGGCAAGTCGAAAACCTAAAAAGGCGGCTTGGGCAAAAATGGGTATCCCGGTGGACTGAAAACCCGAAAGGGCGGTCCGGGCAAAAGTTAGGGATCAAAGCGTACGATTATGTCCTGTCATCTCGTCACCTGCCTACCATAAGGAGGTCTGTCCATCAACAAGCTATCAGCACCTCTCAGGACTGCCTCTCCCACCTCAGAAACAGGGGCAATGACGAGCTGTCCAAGCAAGCTAATTGTTCTGTCCTCCAAAGGTACCAAGGTAGGTTCAGCTAAAGAACATGACCGAGGATCTTAATTCCCCAGAGAGTAGTTCAGCAAAACAGTACATCTCTCTCCAAGCAAAATTGTCAAATATCAAGGGAATTGAGTATCCTCCAGCCGATCTCAAACATTCCTCAGCAGCAATACATATTCTTAACAAGTATCCCTGGCAGTCTTGGTCTAAAGATTGTTCCCCGGCAGTATACCACCATTCAAAGGAATCACTTCCTCGCAGTCTAAAACTTCCCCCAGGAGAGTCCAATCCAGTTTCCCCAGGAAAGTTGGAATTCATATCTCCCCAAGCAGCAAGCTTATCCCCAGTAGATTCTGGAAGCTTATCCCTCGCAGAGCACGAACGCGTCGTCCCGGCTTGATTTAAAGAGTTATTTCCGTAACAGGATATAACTGGGTTATCCTCAGCCAAAAGCCACGGAAAGAGCGTCCTCGGCAAAATATCTTCCTACCCCCAGCGAAGTCTATCAACACTTCCAGCATAACAAAGATATCCCCAGCATGACTCATCAACGGTATCCCCAGCGGAGTTATCTTCATCAATTCAGCAAAGCATCGCTATCCCCACAGAGTAACACTCCCCAACATGATCGCTAGAGTATCTTTTCTCCCGCAGAATTATTTCGTTTGCCAAAGTTTATTCCTCAACGGAGTTATCTTCTCCTACCGGTATTCTTGCAACGATCATCCACAGCGGAAGCAAAATCTCTTACTCAACATCAGCCCAGGATATGACTTCCCGGCACCCGTCAAGGATTTATTTTCCTAGACAAAAACATACATGAATCATTACATACATCATCATAGCATGCATAACGCACTGCATCATATCATACGAATCTCATTTATGTTGAGAACATCATTGCTTGATCCATATCATGCATTGCATATAACTGACCTTTACCTTTCAGGAAGGATGCAGTTGAAATTCTCAAACATATTTCAAGAATTTCTCCAGTCCAGTTAAATCGACTCCAAACAGATTTTTCTGATAAAGACTCAGGTGATATTCTCTTTTGGTCCCCTCTCCAACGGCGTGTGAGGTGGTAATTCCTTCTTCAGATGTTCCCCTCTCCGGCATGAGCGTGAGGTGATATTCTCTTATGGTCCCCTCTCCAACGGCGTGTGAGGTGGTAATTCCTTCTTCAGATGTTCCCCTCTCCGGCATGAGCGTGAGGTGATATTCTCTTATGGTCCCCTCTCCAACGGCGTGTGAGGTGGTAATTCCTTTTTCAGATGTTCCCCTCTCCGGCATGAGCGTGAGGTGATATTCTCTTATGGTCCCCTCTCCAATGGCGTGTGAGGTGGTAATTCCTTCTTCAGATGTTTCCCTCTCCGGCATGAGCGTGAGGTGATATTCTCTTATGGTCCCCTCTCCAACGGCGTGTGAGGTGGTAATTCCTTTTTCAGATGTTTCCCTCTCCGGCATGAGCGTGAGGTGATATTCTCTTATGGTCCCCTCTCCAACGGCGTGTGAGGTGGTAATTCCTTCTTCAGATGTTTCCCTCTCCGGCATGAGCGTGAGGTGATATTCTCTTATGGTCCCCTCTCCAACGGCGTGTGAGGTGGTAATTCCTTCTTCAGATGTTTCCCTCTCCAGCATGAGCGTGAGGTGATATTCTCTTATGGTCCCCTCTCCAGCGGCGCGTGAGGTGGTAATTCCTTCTTCAGATGTTCCCTCTCCAACGGCGAGTGAGGTGATATTTCCTTTCAGATTATTATTTCCTATAGTTCCCTCTCCAACGGTGAGTAAGGTGACTCCCTTTGAGATTATAATGTCCTTTGGTTCTCTTCCTGACACTACGAAGATGGTAATTCTCACCAAGATTTTCTCAACGAGCGTTGTTGAGGTTGAAATCATCCAGGATTCTCCTACCATTCATGCTAAGGCAGTAACCATCCCTGGTTCATTCATCAGCGTTTGAAGCTCCAGACCCAGCTCCTGTAACCAGTCAGGACATATCTATATCAAACATCTAAAATCAGCCCCTGCGACGTGTCAGGTACTCATTTTTCTGTTTTGCAGGTATGCAGGTTCTCGCTAAGGAATCTCCTACGCGATCAACGTCCAGATGGCATCTATAAGCCCATCATCCTATTCAAGTAACATCCAAATGGCATCTATAAGCCCATTCCCTCACCATCATGGCTACTATGTGAGCGCAAATTTCTGGGCACTCTAGTGTCCAATCATCTTCTACCCTCGGATTACGAAAGGCACGTCAGCCAATCTGCATCCTCAGGTCTAAGAAGATTGAACAGGGGCAACTGTTGTACCCCAAAATTTGCCCTCCCATATTCATCAAGAAATTGCCAAGTCAAGGTCACAAAATTCCCCAAGGGTTGTGCAGCTCAATTGTCTCCTAGACAGTCAAAACTAGGGTTTGAGTTCTGGTCAAGCAAATGAACTTTTCAAAGGCCCAATCAAGTCTCATATGCCTACAAAGATGGTCAAGTATCCTCATGTCAAGTTTCAAGGCATTCAGCTCAAAATTGCACAGTCAAAACCCTAGATTGCACTACAGTCAACTGTAGGGGCAAAATGGTCATTTGACAGTCAAAAGTTCAAATTTTTGGTCAACATATCATTTTGAAGCCATAAACATCATTTGATCAATGCTTGATCATGATTTTCAAGATTTGGCTCAGAAATCATCAAAGATGCAAAAGTTGCTATATTTGGACAGCTGAAAAAGTCAACTGAAATTGACCAGGGCATAACTTTCACATGGATTATCAGAAAAATTCCATCCAAAGCTCATTTTGAAGAGAAAGACATTTCCTACAATTCATCTTCATGTTCCAAGTCCAAGAAATGCTCTCACAAAAAGTTATCAATTTCAACATTATAGGTCATTTTCAAAAGTCAACAAAAAGGGATTTTAAGTCAAAGGCCATAACTTGAGATTGGTAAATCAAAATGACATGGGACCAAAGGCATTGGTTAAAGGACTCAAAGACCTTTCCAAAATGTCCAAGAACATGTGAAAAGCTTAAAAATTGACCAAGTTATGCCTTGTGGAAGTTGGGAAATTTTTGGAAATTTTTGAAAGTCAACATTGATGCAAAAGGCCTAAAAATGCAAATGGGCCTATTTTTCTTCCAAGATTCTTCATGCCAAGCCTATGCACGACCACTAGGACCAAAGGGAAGTATTTTCATATTTTTTAATTATTTATTTGAATTAATATTAATTTATATTCATTTAAATGATTTTAATATATGAAAAATATCAAACCTAACCTAAAAAATCTTTTTATGCACATTCTAATCTCAATATTTCGTGCTTAATTGATTATGGCAAGTTTTGATAAGATTTGAGCTGATTGAACACAAAAACCATGAAAAAAGATTTGGAAAAGATTTTGTAAAATCAAATATTGAAATCCATGAATGCTTGAGATTTTGTGCAAAGTTTTTAACCTAATAGTCTCTATACATACTCAGCATGAGAACCCTAATGTAACAAGACTGAAAGCTGCGCATAAACAAGCCATTGCAAATTGGAAATTTCTCACAAAAACTCAAATCTGAAAAGTGCTTTAGAGGTCGATTCAAGTTTCAACTTTGATTCCATTAGCATCCTGAGACATCATTGAGTGTTTCTGAATCAAAAACAACAAGCCAAACGCCTTGAAACGGTACCTGGAACTCAGACTTTGTCACAAAAATTTCCAAATTGCATATTATCATTCACGCATCCTCGTGCATTTTTGTTTATGAATTCTTGTTCACATTAAAGTTTCAAAGCTAACCATAACTTTTAATTGAGATTTCGTGCGCTTTTGGACAAGATGCCATGTTCGAATATTAGGGTTTGCAGGTTCCAGAATTAGGGGTTTCTTAATCAAGAAAAATCAGAGCTCAAGAATGCCATGGTTGGATTCAGCCCCTTAAGACGAAGCAAACACATACCTCGCGAACAATTTATGGTCCATAGGGAGCTGTTCGCTATTTTCTGCTAGCCCCTCTAAAACCACACTTCAAAAACCGTTCCCATTGAGTTTTGTTTTACAGGGTGAGGAAGACGAAGGCGTCGTGTCCATCAGCCATTGGTTCTTTTGAATTTCGCGCGAATTTCCAAAAGCGTTAGCGTGTTCTTTTTATATTATTTATGTTATATTATATATTAAATGTGAACGTGATGGCTCAGTGGTAACACGCTACGTTTGTAACCTCAAAGACCTGGGTTCAAATCCCAAGTCTTGCAATGCTCAATATTATTTTTCAATACTTGATTCTATGCAGCACTAACGTCCAGGTGTACCATACGCTCACCCTCTCAAGCCACACACGCGTCCATCTCACCCAAATCAACGGCCAAGAATCTAAGGAACACCTACGCTTAGTCAACGTGTCATACACGATCCAGGAAAGTCAGCACGTTGCAAGCTTATTGGGCCAGGCCTCTCAAATTTATACCTCCTTATTTGGGGCAACACCCCACCCTGGTTTGATTTTCTTTTCTTTTTGTTGTTTTAATTATTGTATTATATTATTTTTATTGCTTTAATTAATTAATTTATTTTTTCTATAAAATATAAAAACATTATAAGAATCAGGAAAAGACCAAAAGAATAATATCTATTTTATTATAGTTATTTTATTAGCATGTAAATAAACTAGTTTCAAATTAGGTTTAATTTATATATTCTCATAACAAAAAACTCCAACAAAATAGAATTTAGGTTTAAATAACTTTTTATTTCCTTTTTTTTAAATTTTCCCTTTTTTTTCAGAATAACAATATTATTTATTTATTATTTTATTTTCATATATTAAAAATTTGTACATAAGTTAATTTAGAGTTTAATTTAGGTTTTAATTTAAATCTTTCATAATAAACTTAAAAAATATTAGAACTAGGGTTTAGCATTTTAATTTTAATTAATTTCATCCTTTTTTCTATTAAATCTAAAAAACACAAAAATACCTAAAAACATTGTTTTCTTAATTTTGATTTTAATTCCTCTTTATTTAATTAATTCATTAACTTTAACTGTTGTTTGTAAAAGGGTCCAACGCCCTAATTTTGTTTTAATTTCTTTATTTCGCACATTATAATTTTGTAAATATCCCAAAGCCATGTAATTTAAATTTCTCGCACTTTTATTTTATTGCTTTATTTAATTTTCCGCGAAATCGGGTCCGGTTTAATTTTGGCGATGTGGACCCGCGCCATTTGTAATAGTCTTAGATTTATTTCCTCGCAAACTTTATAACTGTTAAATATGCATGCAAGAATGAATGGCCTAATTAAAATCAAGCGTAGAACACGACAAACATGACAAGACAAATAACTGAAACATGACACACAATTCGCACACACCACCCCTAGGGTACGCCTCACTGTTGCCTTTCGAAAGGTGATCGTCGAGTAGAGGACGTCTTAGTAAGTCCTCATGATCCGGGAACCTGGCATGAGGGTAGCTTCTAAGGTGTCTTCCTATTGCTCTGGTGATCACCATGTCTCTAAAGACCGAATTGACCCGAACACCTCCAACGGTGGTGCTACCTACCTCTCAATGGTGGGATGGCATTACTTTAAAGGACATTTACACAGACGAATTCCTTAGGGTAGGTAGGTTCTCAAGGATACTTGCTCTCTTCAAAACAAACAAAACAAAATCTTTTCACACTGACACATTTTCAAAAGCTTTCAAAGCAAACTTTTCAAACACTCTGACGTATGAGTCGATCTGAAATTTTTCAAAGAAACTTTTAAACCCACATTGAAAAGCAAGCACACAATTTTGAAAACATATGAGCAAGTATCTAAGAGCCCATGGATAACCATGGATAGAAAGGGTGCTAACACCTTCCCTTTCTATAACCTACCTCCCGAACCGAGAGCAATCTCTTAAAAGGAATTTTTCTGTGCTTTTGTCCTTTCCATTTGGAGAAAATAAAAGACGGTGGCGACTCTTGCTTCCGCGACATTTCGCGAACCAGCGTTAAACAGTCAGTTCCAGATCCACCGATCACACGCTCCATACACGGAAGCCATTCTGTCACTCATTCATATTTTTTCCCAGCTCAGATACGCTTCAGACATGGATGCCACTCTGTCGCCTATCCAGATTTCAGATTTAGATACAATACAGATACACTCCAGACACGGAAGTCATTCTGTTATTCATTCAAGAATCAAATACAGTTACAGCTCGGATACGCTCCAGACACGGACATCATTCCATTGCTCATACAGATTCAATCTCCAGATACAAGTTCAGATACGTTCCAGACACGGACACCATTCTGATACTCATTATTTTGACTTACGACATACAATTCAATAAACAGTCTTGGATGGCATCTTTTAGCCCATCTCCAACAAGATTCTATCACATCTCCAAATGGCATCTTTAAGCCCATTTCCTCAACTACATTATGACGAGTGCAAATTTACGGGCACTCTAGTGTCCAATCATCTTTTACCTTCGAGTCACGAACGACAAAATTCACCAATCTAACTCTTCAGGTTCAAGAAGATTAAACAGGGACAGATTTGTACCCCAAAAATTCCCCTCTCATATTATCAAGATTTTCCTCACAAGACTCCTTGGACTCCAGACAGGATTAGGGTTTACTCAGCTCAAGACATCTCCTTGCACTGATGACTTGAAATTAAGGTTTGAGTTTGCACAGGGATTTTGGTACTTTCAATGCCTCATGTGACTTTCATAATTCATGTTGGACCTCTAAGATTGCCCATACCAAGTTTCAAGCCTTGAATCAAATTTTTGCCCAGTCAATTGGACAGTTGACCTAAAAATCAGTTGTATTAGGGAAAAAGTCAACCATAGCCAATTTACAGTCAAACCTCATAATTTTTTATCTACATCAACATTATAGACTCATATGAACCATTTGATCAAGTTTGGACCACAACTCCTCAAGAAATTTGATCAGATCATCAAAAGGGCAAATGGTCAAAATTAGGGTTTTGACTGTAGAAGGGCAATTTCTGATTTTTCACCTAGCCAATGGCAAATTGGGTTCAAGAATGGTTTCAAGGACTCAATAGCACCATCTTTACCTAATCACAAGGTTCAAAAGATCTCAAATGCATTGTATTGACAGATGAATTTTCCAGTCAACTGATTAAAAATCAACTATACACTGAAAAGTCAAACTTTGATTTTTTGGTCAAAATCTAGTGCCAAGGGTCATTTTTCATCAAGATGTGTCAAAAAATGAAACTTTTTCACCAAGAAACCTAAATTTGGAAATTAGGGTTTAAGTTTGAAAATTTTCATAACTTAGAATTTTTCTAAGTTACGAAAATTTCTTATTTTTTTCCAACTTTTCCCAACTTTTTCACCATGATGAAATTGGATTCAAAGAAAACTTCCAACATGAAAGTTGTATTCCTCCACAAAATCTACAACTTTGATTCACAGTTTTCCCGAAAGATGCTTGGATCTCAAGTTATGATTTTGTGAATAAGGGTCCATGAAACTTTTAACTTAGTGAAATTTTGCCCTAGTTTAGGCAGATTTTTGACCTAACTTCATGGCAACTTTTCACCTAGTTCCAAGTGGAATCTCAAAATTTATTTCAAATATGGATTGTAGAGCATGTTACAATATTTCCAAAATGTCAAAGAACTCTCCAAGATCATTTATTGTTAGGGAGAATCGAAGAAAAGAAAATGGCCATTTCTCACTTTTGTCCATGGCATTTTTCACATTGATACAAGTTGCAAATCAGTTTGAATCATTCTTGTACTTGGTTTACAGGTTCTAATACTTTATACACTCATAAATTAAATGCAAATACAATGGTTAATGGCATTGTTTTGATCTTTGAAGCTTTGCACAAGGGTTTAATCCAAAAATAGCAAAAAGGTTACATTGCTACTTTGATAAAGCACACTTTATGCAATTTTGTTTATCTTGAGCCATGGACCAAACCTTTTTCTGCAAACAAAGTCCACAAACTTGAGGCAAAGTACACTAACCCTCAGCAGGCCTTGAGCTATCCTGTACAGGCCTTGAGCTTTGTCATTTCAACTTTTGCTTCAAAAGCAATAAACTTGCAAAAGTGTCCATAACTTGAAAATCTGATAAAAACAAGTCTTTGTATCATTTCAAACAAGTTCAGCATATTGTACCAAGCAAGAAACACGATTTTCCAAGCTCCCAAACACCCTAAAACACATAATCACAAGTTCTTGTCAAAACATGGCCATATCTGCAGAACCACTTCCAAAACCAAATTGGCTCGTGCGTTTTGCTTGGAACCACTTCAAACACATTCTATAAATCACACCTGAACTATCCCAACCCTTGTCAAGCAACTGTAACCTCATTTTCACACTTCACCATTTTCATTTTGAAGCTTTGCAGGTTGACTTCTACAGGGACATTCAAGCCATTTCAAAGCAAGCTGAGCATTGGGAAAGGTTGAGGGAACTTCAAGCAAGCTCACATGACCTTCAGGCCTCAATCAAAACTCCTACATTGCCATAGCCAAACTCAACTGAACAAGGTATTTTCTAAGTTTCTATCTCTCTATTTAGACATCCTTAGGCTTAGGTTTGTGAAGCAAAAATGTAGTCTTCAATGTGCTTGAGTTGTACATATGCATGGTTCTTATTTACATTAACTGAGCTAGGAGAATTTGGATGATGAAAATGCTGAGAATTTTAGGTTAAAATTTAGGGCCATTAAAATTCTCTCTGTCCTTTTAGAGTTAGGTCACAAAATGGATATGGTTGGAATCGTGATTGAAAATGCTATAACTTTCATGTTGTAAAATTTTGATTTTATGCAAGCAATAGAGAGAACAGGATTGGCATGGCAGGAGAGCGCGTGTGGCTGTCCCAAGGACAGGGACAAAGTGGGAGTGGGCCTGGGCCTGATTTGTCTGACTATTGACACCCCCTGTTTACTTCCTGCACCCCCTTGGCCCATTTTCTTCATTTTGTATATTTTCTTATTTATTTTATATTTTCTGACTTTATTTTTTTTTCTTGAACTTTAAAAAACCTAAAAATATTTCCTTAATTTTTGCATTTTTATTTTATTATTTTTATTATTTTTTGGGGCATAAAAATAGTTTATTAATAATAATATAACTTATTTTTCTAAATAAAACTTGTAAATAATATAAAAATATTATATATTTTTTATTTTTATTATTTGTACACTTAAAATAATATTTTCATACAATATTTAATTTTTTAACATTTTTGTATATATTATTATTATTTTTCTTAAACAAAAAATGAATAAATAAATAATATAAAGCATATTTCCCTTTAATGCAAAATTAGGGTTTTCACCTTTTCAAAAATAATCATTTTATTTTCCTATTTTTAGGACATAAATTAATTCATTTTTACATACATAAAATAAATACAAAAAACATTTTTGCATATTTAAAATTTATTCCATATTTAAATAATTGTCTATTTATTTATTTGTGCAATATTTCAATTTGGTTGTAATAATAGTTTTAGGGTTTTTATTTTGAGCAAATATCCCCTATTCAAACTTGTATCCCCCTTCCCATAATATTGTTGTAATAGTTTAGATTTACTTTACGCATTTTATTGCTTTCATATGCCATGATAGTAAATTAGGGTTTTGTCAAAGACCAAAATCAAACAAATAGTATGACTTAACACAAGACAAAAATGCATGAAAATAACAACAACTTGCACACAAGCACCCCTAGGGTTTCATCCACTTTGTTGCCTTAAAACATGGCCATGGTATGCATACTAAGTATCTTGGCAAATCAAACAAAACAAAAAGATCATGGTCCCTCGATGACGCTATCAAAATGTTGCCTAAAAAACAAATGATCTTAGTCCCTTAAACTTGCTAAGATACTTGGCACCATTGCTATCATGATCATACGATGACCCACGCCCGTCCCGTTTAACATCCAAAGATAGGGTTGTTTACCAAGTACAATGGTAAAACAACAATGTCAAAGGGTTAAAAATTTGTAGGAAAGATCTTTGAGTAGGGTAGACAACTCCTAGTTACTTGATCAATTTGCAAACCATCCTTGCTATTTTCAAACAAACACACACAATTTCAAAGCATTTTCCAAACAAACTTTCAAACTTTCAAACATTGAAACATTTTTCAAAAGACAAACACCTTTGTATACATTCAAACAAGAATCATTACAACGGTTGCCTAAACAAAGGCCTCTTTTCAAAATACTTTCAAAAACCACACACAAAAGCACCATTTCAAACAATTGGAAAATTAAAGCAAGTGATCTAAAACAAGTAACTAAGAGCCCATGGAAAACCATGGATGAAAAGGGTGCTAGCACCTTCCCTTTTCATAATCTACCCCCCGAACCCAAAAACAATCTCAAAGGTCTTTCCTGTGCTTTTTTACCTTTCCTTTTGGATAAAATAAAAGTCGGTGGTGACTCTTGCTAAACCGAAACATTTGCAAACACAAACGCAAAACCTCAAGTCAGTTCTCCTACCGCATCACACCCATGTTCAATCTTCTTAAGCTTGAGGATGTAGATTGGTTGGTCTGCCTTTCGTGAACTGAAGGTGGAAGATGATTGAACACTATAGTGCCCAGAAATTTGCACTCGCATGAAGTAATGTTGTTTGATGATATTGGGAATGGGCTTACAGATGCCATTTGGAAGGCAACAGAGAATTATTGGAGATGGGCTTAAAGATGTCATCCCGAAAAGATCGGTTGCATAAGAGATTCCTTGGTGAGAATTCATGTACCTTCTATTGAGGAGGACTTTACCGAGGAATGTTGATTTATGCCCTGAGAAGTAAAATCTAGGAGCTTCGATTGTCCATTACTCTACTGGGTAATTAACTCTTGATTGAGGGAGTGAAAGTAGAATGCATATCTAGTTAGGGTCCAGGCTGTACATAGGCTTGCTGGGGAAATGTGAAATCAACCATATATGGTCGGGTCCGGGCCTTACAGTGTTGTAAACTTTTGTCTGGAGATAAGGGAGAAGGAACCTGGATAGTAGGGTGACTTCGAGATGAAATCCTGGATAGTAGGGCTATATGAAGGAACCTGGATAGTAGGGTTACTTAGAGATGAAAGCCTGAATAGTAGGGCTATGAAAAGGAACCTGGGTAGTAGGGTTACTTCGAAATGAAAGCCTGGATAGTAGGGCTTATGGGAAGGAACCTGGATAGTAGGGTTACTTCAAAATGAAAGCCTGGATAATAGAGCTATGAGAAGGAACATGGGTAGTAGGATTACTTCGAAATGAAAGCCTGGATAGTAGGGCTTATGGGAAGGAACCTGGGTAGTAGGGTTAATTCGAGGTGAAAGCTTAGATAGTAGGGCTATGAAAAGGAACCTGGGTAGTAGGTTTACTTAGAAATTAAAGCCTGGATAGTAGGGCTTATGGGAAGGTACCTGGATATTAGGGTTACTTCAAAATGAAAGTTTGGATAGTAGGGGTATGAGAAGGAACCTGGGTAGTAGGGTTACTTCGAAATGAAAGCCTGGATAGTAGGGCTTATGGGAAGGAACCTGGGTAGTAGGGTTACTTCGAGATGAAAGCCTAGATAGTAGGGCTATGAGAAGGAACCTGGGTAGTAGGGTTACTTAGAAATGAAAGCCTGGATAGTAGGGCTTATGGGAAGGAACCTGGGTAGTAGGGTTACTTCGAGATGAAATCCTGGATGGTAGGGCTATGAGAAGGAACCTGGGTCGTAGGGTTACTTCACTTGATCATGTAGATTAGTTGACCCGCTTAGTTTCGGGAACTGGTTTTTTTTATATGTCTGCATATATGATATGTATAATTACTGGAATTGTTGGTGATAACTGTCTTTCCTGAAAAGACAACAGGGTTAATCATATGCGATGTATGAAATGCATTGTGAGATGATGTTCTCAAAATAAATGAGATTATGTTGTATGTGATATATGTGCGCATGTCATGATGTATGAACATGAGATGTTATTTGTGACATATCCGAGTCTAGGAAAATAAATCCATGACTGCTGTTGGAGAATATAGCATTTCTGATTGTTGTAGAGAATTGTGGTTCTTCTACTTCCATTGGAGATGGTGAACGGAAATGATTGTTCCGGAGATTTATTTTTCACTATTTTGTGAATATTCTGCCAAGGAGAGACTATGTACGAGAATAGATCTGCGAGGGAATGACTCTGTTAAGCTCTGTTGGGGATTGAGCTTTTGTACCTAGAGAAACAAACTCTGCTTGGGGAGATAATAACTTATGATGATCCGCTCGCGATCATGTAATTCGGTCGGGGGATATAGATGTCGGGTTTCTGGACGACCCTGGCTAGGGAGATTACTTCCCGTTTTGATAGAACTGACATCAATGCTTTGATTACCTTTACTCTATCGGGGATACAGATGCTACGAGGTCGCATGTGTCGATGACTATGCTCCAAAGCCGTTTCTGCCCTGGTACCTGCTGGATGGAGTAACTGTCGGGTTTAACATATCTTAATTTTTCCCCTGTTTCTGGAATTACGAGTAATTGTCTTTTGTTTCTTTATGTAAATATTTATGAGCAGCAATCATATTTGAATGCATATGTCAAAAATAAATCAATGGACGTTCTTGCAAAACAAAACAGAAAAAGAAAAACTCAAAGTTTCTTATGAAAATGATTTTGTATTGATTTTTTTGAAATTGGCCTGTAATAGGTGTTTTCGTACAAGGAGGCTGACGTTCTAGTAAGAGAATGCCGCCGTAAAAATAAAAGTTATACAATATTGTGTAAAAAAGAAAACAACTATATACAATAATCTCATTGGGTTCCAATTCTGCTATCGTCGCTGTCTTCGAGCGTCTCATCACTTTGCTGCTTGTCTGAAGTTGATTAGGTTGATCGATGTTGTTTGAGCTTGACAATTGATACTGAGGTCAGATCACAGGGTGATCCAATGGGACATAGTGATACGCTTTTCATCCCTAAATTTTTCCTGGACCGCCCTTTCGGGTTTTCAGTCCACCGGGATACCCTTTTTTGCCCAAGTCACCTTTTCAGGTTTTCGACTTGCCGGGTGTACAATTTTTTTCATTTTCATCCCTTATTTTTGACCGAACCCTTTTGGTTCGTCGAGAAGCCCTTATTTTTTCCTAGGTCAGTCGACCTAGCGGGTCTTTTATCATGCATAGTATCTTTTCACTATGTCCGCATTGACAGGGTGAGGAAGGTCGTCACCGTCCATGGTGGTCAGAATCATGGCTCCACCAGAGAAAATGTTTTTAATCACAAATGGCCCTTTGTATGTAGGGGTCCATTTGCCCTTGGGATCACCTTGTGGTAGTATGATACGCTTGACCACTAGATCCCCGACTTGATATTCTTGACACCTGACTTTCTTGTTAAAAGCCTTGATCATTTGCTTTTGATACGTCTGACCATGACAGATAGCAGTAAGTCTCTTCTCATTTATTAGATTTAGCTGATCAAGCCGAGTTTAGATCCAGTCATCTTCATTCAGACCTGCATCCTTCATGATTCTCAGAGAAGGGATCTGTACTTTAATGGGTAGGATTGCCTCCATGCCGTATACCAGAGAATAGGGTGTCGCCCATGTCGATGTTCGTGTTGAGGTACGGTATCCATGAAGAGAAAACGGTAACATCTCATGCCAGTCTTTGTATGTAACAGTCATCTTCTGTACAATCTTCTTGATATTCTTGTTAGCCGCTTCAACAACGCCATTCATCTTCGGCCGGTAGGGAGAAGAGTTATGATGTTGTATCTTGAACTGCTTACAGAGTTTGGTGATCATCGTGTTATTGATATTCGTACCATTATCGGTGATAATTCTATCTAGCACACCGTACCAACAGATCAGGTTATACTTGATAAACTGTGCCACAACATTCTTGGTAACAGTAGCAAAGGAGGCTACCTCAACCCATTTCATGAAGTAATCGATGGCCACCAGGATGAAGCGATGCCCATTAGAGGCGGTGGGCCTGATTTCTCCGATCATGTCAATGCCCCACATTGCAAAGGGCCACGGAGTTGTCAAGACATTCAAAGGAAATGGAGGCACATTCACTTTATCAGCATAAATTTGGCATTTGTGACAAGTTCGGGAGTGCTGATAACAATCTACTTCCATAGTGGACCAATAGTATCCTGCCCGTAGGATCTTCTTATCCATGGTATGTCCACTGGAATGGGTTCCGAAGGTACCTTCATGTAGATCTGTCATAATTCTCTCTGCTTCGCCCTTGTCTACACACCATAATAAGGTAGAGTCATGATTGCGCTTGTAGAGGATTCCATTACTGAGGAAGAATTTCACAGTGAACCTTCTCAGAAACTTCTTATCATTGACAGATGCCCCTTCAGGATACTCTTGAGCCTCGAGATACTTTTTTACTTCATGAAACCAGGATTTGTCTTCCACCTCTTCAGTATCAATCTCACAACAGTGTGCTGGTTCATTCAACCTTTCAATGGTGATTCGGGGAGCTTCATTGTCCCACCTAACTTTGAACATAGAAGACATGGTAGCTAGCGCGTCCGCTAACTGATTCTCCTCTCGTTGGAAATGTTCAAAAGTTACCTCCTCAAAGTGTGGGAGCAATGTCAGTAGGTGCTCTTTGTATGGGATGAGATTCAGATGCTTCGTATCTCATTCGCCTTTGATCTGACTTATCACCAAGGCTGAATCCCCGAAGACATTTAGGAACTTGATCCTGAGGTCGATAGCGGCTTTGAGACCCATGATGTAGGCTTCATATTCTGCCATGTTGTTAATGCAGTTAAAACATAGTCGGGCAGTGAAAGAAGTGTGACAGCCCTCAGGGGATATGATTACAATGCCAATGCCATTACCGAGTGCGTTCGAAGCTCCATCAAGAACCATAGTCCATCGGGATCCTTTCTCAGGTCCTTCATCTGGTCCATGTCCTTCGTAGTCAGTCACCAGCATAATGTTCTCATCTGGGAACTCAAAATTCATGGAATGGTAGTCATCCACGAGCTGATGAGCCAAATGATCAGCCAATACACTCCCCTTGATTGCTTTCTGGGTTGTATATTGTATATCGTATTAAGTTAAGATCATCTGCCATCTCGTTATTCTTCCGGAGAGTGCGGGCTTCTCGAAGATGTATTTGATTGGATCCATCTTAGATATCAACAAAGTAGTGTGGGTCAACATATACGGTCTCAGCCGGCGAGCAGCCCATGCCAAAGCGCAGCAAGTTTTCTCGAGCAATGAGTATCTTGTCTCATAGTCGGTAAACTTTTTGCTAATGTAGTATATTGTGTGCTCTTTTCGACCAGACTCGTCATGCTACCCCAGCACACACCCCATTGAATTGTCTAGCACTGTTAAGTATAATATCAAAGGTCTTCCTTCAACCGGAGGCATCAGAATTGGCGGTTCTTGAAGATATTCTTTGATCCTTTCGAAAGCAGTCTGACATTCGTCATTCCACTTTACCACTTGATCTTTCTTCAGAAGCTTGAAGATGGGCTCACAAGTAGCAGTCAGATGTGAAATGAACCTGGAGATATAATTCAAGCGTCCCAAGAAACCTCTAACTTCCTTCTCGGTACGGGGAGTTAGCATCTCTTGTATGGCCTTTACCTTTGCGGGGTCTACCTGAATACCTTTGTCACTGACGATGAAACCCAGAAGCTTACCAGACCTTACCCCGAAGGTGCACTTGTTCGGATTCAACCTCAGCTTGTATATCTTCAACCTGTCGAACAACTTTTGTAGATGATCAAGATGTTCCTCTTCAGTTTGAGACCTGACTATCATGTCATCAACATAAACCTCGATCTCGTGGTGATTCATACCGTGGAACAAAGCGACCATGGCTCACTGATAGGTTGCCCTAGCATTCTTCAACCCAAAAGGCATCACCTTGTAACAGAAGGTACCCCACTGTGTGGCGAAGGTCGTCTTCTCCATGTCTTCAGGAGCCATCTTGATCTAGTTGTAGCCAGAGAAACCATCCATGAAGGAGAATATTTTGTGTTGCACGATGTTGTCAACCAGAACATCAATATGGGGAAGCGGGAAGTAATCCTTGGGGCTTCCTCTGTTTAGATCTCTGTAACCCACACACATCCGTAACTTGCCATCCTTCTTAGGTACCGAAACGACGTTAGCAACCCACTGCAGATAGGAGGTGACAGCTAAGAAACCTGCGTCGAACTGCTTCATGACCTCTGCCTTTATCTTCTCTGACATTTCAGGGTGCATATGGCGGACCTTCTGTTTAACTGGAGGATAATCCTCTTTAGTTGGCAGACGGTGTACCATGATGTCAGTGTCTAACCCAGGCATGTCTTTATATGACCAGGAAAAAATCTCAACGTAGTCGTGCAACATCTGTATCAACCGCTGTTTAATCTTAGCTTCCAGATTTACACCGATCTTGACCTCTTTTCTATCCACCTCTGTGCCCAAGTTTATTGTCTCAACTGGCTCTTCGTGAGGCTGTATAGCCCTCTCTTCCTATTGTAACAGTCTAGCCAGTTCTCCAGGCACCTCATAATCGTCCTCACCTTCGTTCTCAGCTTAGTTGATCGGATTTTCAAAATCATAACTGACAGTAGCAGAATTGTTATCAATGGGATCCAAAGTGGATATGGATCTGTAGTTTGATACGTGAGTGTGTGTAAGAGCATAGACGTATTAATAAAGTAAAAGCAGAAAAGAAAAAACAGAGAATGCAAAATTTGTATGCAAGGAACGTCCAATGCTTTATTGATGACATGTGAAATGACATATAATAACCCTCATAGATGGAACCATTGTGCCTCGGGTAAAGCACAAGGCCAAAAAAGTTTAAAAATTGTTCATTACAAATTCAGAACACAAGTAAGATAATTACTGCGGAATAAAATAAACTGGAATAAAATCTCTAGCCGTCCAGTTATTCGGTCCACTGTTGGTAGTCGGGTAGATCCAGCTGTCAATGTCAAGGTCTTCCCCACTGTCTTCAATAGCATTGACCTCACGATTACTGATGCGTAGGGGAGGTTCTCCATCCCGAGTGTGTCGAACAACCCTTTGAGCCCCTGAAGTAAAGCCCAAAACGAATTTGTCAGTTTTGTGAGTAAAATCAGGGAGTCATCCCTAATTGGTACACCCACCTTCCTCAACCACTGTTCTGGTGTCCTTAAGAGAAGCCATATTCAAAGGAAGTTTGGTACTGGTGGTAGTCTCGGTCGACGCCAAAATCTGGGGAACCTCTTCAAAGGTTTGACAAGGGGTCTCTATGAATTCCCCATCCATCTCTACATACCTGAAGGAGTTCAGGTGGCTCACCATATACTCCTCTTCGCTATGCACAGTGACTATCTTCCCCTTCACCGGATACTTCAACATTTGGTGTAGTGTAGAAGTAACAGCCCCAGCTTCATGGATCCAAGGACGACCCAACAAACAAGAGTATGATGGCCTGATGTCCATCACGTAGAAAGTGGACTTAAAAGTTTGAGAGCCTATCTTGAAAGGGATGTCCACCTCCCCATGCACCATTATCTTTGACCCGTCAAAAGCCCTTACCATAATGTTACTGGGCTTTATGGTAAAACCTTCACAATCCAACCGATCAAGAGACTTCTTGGGAAGCACATTCAGGGAAGACCCAGTATCCACCAGCACATGAGCCATGGTAGTGCCCCTGCATTCGATCGAGACATGCGGAGCATCATTGTGTTTTCTCCCTTTCAGAGTTAAGTCAGCATCCAAAAAACCCAACCCATTATCGACAGTCAAACTGGCTACACAGTCTTTGAATTGATCGGCTGAGGTTTCTTGCGGCACATGCGCGGTCTTGAGGAATGCAATCAAAGCCTTCGCATGGGCCTCGGAACATAACAGCAAAGACAACATCGATATCTTCGAGGGGGTCTGCCCTAACTGCTCGACCATATTGTAGTCGCTTTTTTTAATTATTTTTAAAATTTCCTTTATCTCTTGCTTAGAGGTTTTCATGACAATCTTTCTAGGTGCCTCCGTCCGGGCAGGCTCACCTATAGCTTCTTTGCCTCGTGTCCCAGATGACTCTACGGCAGGAGTAATAATTGGAGTAAGAACAGGAGTAGCGACGGAAGTACTGGTAGGAACAACATATGAAATAACAACAGGCTTAGTGACAGTCTTTAGGAGATCTCAGGAGAAAAAACCCTTCCACTTCTAGTAATCCTACTGGTCCCTACAATGTTACTGACATCGGGATCAGCCTCTTCATTCTTCAGGTCTTGTTTAACGCCATGATAGTAGATATCGGCGCCATAATGCCAAGGGACAGCTTTGTCTGAGGTGTATGGGACAGGACCAGGACAGGTGATTATTAACGGAGAATCTCTCAGAGCGGATGTAATCCTAACAGGTCTTCTCGAGGAGGCCTTGGAAGGATTAGCGGAAATGGTTATAATAGCAATATCTTCGAACGGAACAGCATGAGTCAAAATTTTCTCGAACAAAATTTATCTGCTATCCATTAGGCGCTGGACACCTGTCTTTAGCAGATAGCAACCAGAAGGCAGAGATGAACACTCGTGGCAACCTTCACCATAACCCGGAAATAAACTGGCCAGCAACAAATTCTTCTTAACAATCATAAGGGGAGTAGAAACTTCATCAACTGAGGTCACAAACAGATCGATATCAACGGTGTTAACTCCACGGTTGTGCCTAGGCATGGGAGCATGTATGACATTGGGCTTCTCTGGAGCGTCAAAATCAATCTCCTTGGCTTCAATCAGATCTTGTACTTTATTTCTTAGAGCCCAGCAGTCATTTGTATCGTGACCAGGACTCTCAGAATGGTAGGCACACCGAGCATTAGGATTGTACCGAGGAGACGAGGTATTAGGATTCTTGGGAGCCTCTTTCAAAGTTGTCAAGTTGGATCTAAGAAGATGAGGTTGAACCTCTGTCAATGTCATGTTAATCTGGGTAAACTGCCTTTGTGGTCTTTCTACCCTTTCCTGATTGTTGTGTTGTGGAGCAGCCGCATGCCTAGGTATCATTACAGCACTTACCGTCGGACGGTATTCCGTTTTGTTCTGACCTCTCGGACTATAAACAGCATTGGCCTCCTTCTTACCGGTGAAGGGCCTCTTTACTGAACTCTAAGAGGTGTCTTTTTGTATTTTACCGCTCTGGATCCCAGCTTCTACCCTTTCTCCAATTAATATCAGCTCGGTAAAACCAGCCGATGAGCTGCCGATCAAATGGTTGAAGAATGAACTAGACAACGTCCCAAGAAACATGTCAACCAACTCCCTGTCAGATAAAGGGGGTTGAACTCTTCCAGCCAAGTCTCTCCACTTCTGCGCATAGTCCTTAAAGCCTTCACTTGCACCCATGGATATACTCTAGAGTTGAGTATGAGTAGGGGTCAGGTTGGCATTGTATTGATACTACTTGTAAAAAGCAGTAGCCAAATCCTCCCAGTTTTGGACATTGGTTCCCTCCAATTGGTAGAACCATTCGAGCTGAGTCCCTGATAGGCTGTCTTGAAAGAAGTGAACCCACAAGTTTCTATCACCGGTGTGGGGTTGGATCTTCCTTACGTATGAGTAATTCCGGATTAGGGAATAGTACTAACCCATAGATTAGAAGGGCCAAGACCTCCTCAAAGACCTGAAAATCCAAATCATCCCAAAACAGTTGGGCCATGTCTATTAGGAACTTGGCTAGAAAACCCTTGACTCTGCTTCTTGTTTCCCAATTGGATATCACGTCGGCCCGCTTTAGATACAAAGCTGAGGCGATGACTTCTGGATTTGGAACCTCTTCTAAACCTGTGAAAGGTACCTGGTCAAGAATGGGTATATTCAATAACTGAGAGAACTCTTCCATGGTAGGCACCAACTGATAGTCTAGAAAGGTGAAGCAGTGGTGCTCTGGATCAAAGAACTGAAAGAGTACACCCATCATATTTTCATCAAAGCTTGAAGTGACTAGGTTGAGAAGTCGAACATGTCTCTTGGTGAACGTAGAAGTTTCAGGAACCCTTGATATTAGTTATTTGAGTTGGGGAGGTGTTCTCACAAAGCTGATTCGGATAGTGTTTCCACGAGCGGAAGCCATGATCTATAAAACAGAACAAATATAAAATCCCTTGGTCCTTGAAATGGTTAGTGTAATAAAAATGGGTGATATGTTATGATGCATGATGTTATGTTCAAACAGAGTAAATCACACACAAGCCAAACACACAATAGTCCTTAGGTTTGAAGGCTTGCATGAGGTTAAAGGTAAGTACCCTCTTGAATTTTAGTTGGTTTCAAACCTGTCTTAGAAAAGTAACTGGGTTCTAAGGATTCTCAATATCATTGATCATACTCTATCGGGCATTTTTTCACCTCAGGTAATCTCTTCTTGTGGCCGAAATATCCCAAAAGTCTGATCTCAATGAGTGTAGCGTCGAGTATCAACCAATCCTCAGCTTTATACCGAGGTCGGCGATCTCACTACTTTCCAATGGCCAAGTTTGTTCAACTAAGGTTCTAAGGTCCGTTAGTGCTTCACGACACCATGCGGCGGCCCCGTATTCTCTTCGTTTCCACATGAACAATACCGGTACCAACCAAAGTGTCACACCAATACAGCCATCGCTTAAACCATATCGGTCTATGCCGTACAATCTCCATGATCTTTTGTTGTTTACCTAATAAGTGTCCCCTAGATCCGGGTGTAGGATCTTTAAGAATACTTAAGCAAAAAAACCCTTAAATGTAAAGCAAACAAGTCAAATAAAAAAGCAAGTAAAGGTGATCTAACCCTAAGGTAACCCCAGTTATATATCCCCAGTAGAGTCGCCAGTTCTGTGATACGGTGGGAGAACTGGCTTTTTGTTTTTGCGTTTGATCACAAATGTTGCAGATAGCAAGAGTCACCACCGACTTTTCTTTTATCCAATAAGGAAAGGTGAAAAAGCACAGGAAAGACCTTTATAGATGTTTTCTTGAGTTCGGGGGGTAGATTATGAAAAGGGAAGGTGTTAGCACCCTTTTCATCCATGGTTTTCCATGGGCTCTTAGTTTACTCGCTAGATCACTTGCTTTTATTTTGAAATGTGCTTTGTGATGTGGGTTTTGAAAGTATTTTGAAAATGTCTTTGTAATGATTCTCATCTCTATAAGAATGCGTACAAAGTGTTGGTTTTGAAAATAGTTCAAAGAGATGTGTTGGTGTATAAAATGTTTTTGTTGTGAGCAAGCGAGCAACTAGGAGCGAATCTACCTACTCAAAAGGTCTTAGATGCTCTTTTCCTCCTCCTCTAGATGTTGCTATCTTACCATTGATTTGGTAAGAACCCCCATCGTTGGATGTGAAGGGACGGGCACGGGACGTTTTTGTATAGTCATAGAAGGCAACCCATGGAACGTTTTAGCAATGTCGTGTTAGGGACTAGATTGTTTATCGAAGGCAACATTGAGGGTCATCGAGGGACTATGATCTTTTATCGAGGGTCTTTTCTAAAACGCCCATGTTCGAGGGACATGACTATTTTTCCGATAGGAAACAAGGTTGGATTACCCTAAGGGTGCTAGTGTGCAAGTGTGTTTGATTGCATGCATTTTAGTCTTGATTAGGGTTACCTATTTGCTGATTTCATGTCTTGCCATACACGCCCTAATTACTAGCATTTATTTGGAAAGCGATAAATTGAAGGAATATAAAGTCCTACGCTATTACAATATTTTAGGGATGGGGGTACATATTTATAAATGGGGGGTTGCAAGAATTTAAATCCTATTTAACTATTACAACCATATTGAAATGTACAATGCAAGAGAGAAAAGGACTTGTTTAGAAAATGATTTTTTTGTCTTAATGAATTAAGAAAAAAGAAATAAATTAATTAATAAAAGAAAATATTTTTATCTCTTTTTATAAAAAGGAATTAATATTAAAAATGAAAAAAGGAAAATAAATGAAAGATAGAAGCAGCGTGCTGCTGTAAACAAAACAACAAAGATCAGAAGTTCTGAAGCCAGGCGCATGGTGACTCAGAAAGGAACGTTAGTGGAATCAGAAGTTCTGGATTGATACACTCTAAGGTCCTGCAAGAAACATTATAGGGAAAGGAAACATAGGTTTTGGGTGGTATTCAGGCAGTGATCCAAAAGTCAGAAGTTTTGTATTGCGCTAAAATAGTGAGTGAACATCAGAAATTCAGTGTGTTATCAGCGTGTGGAAAATCAAAAATTCTGAGTGTTAAAGCAGCAAGTGGAAGCATCAGAAGTTCAGTGTGTTTAACATGTAGGGAGAACTCAGAAGTTCTGCACTATGCTAAAACAGTGAGTGAGCATCATAAGTTTTGTGTGTTAAATGGTAAAGAGAACTCAGAAGTTCTGCGTGCTTAAACAGTGAGAAAATCCTAGAAATTCGGTGTGTTAAAATGGTGAATGAAAAACAGAAGTTCTATATTACATTTCAACTCTTTCATCATATTAATCAGCACATCAGCAATTTATTCAATCCTTAACAGCAAATCAAGAGGATAAAAGCACAGCAGTTTATAGAAGTTCTAATCTTAATTTTGAGCCTAGCCTTAATCAAGAAGTTATGATCCACAGTTTTCCTACTTATGCAATGATATGGACAACATTAATATTGTGATATTTACATATTTAATGATGTTCTGAATGAGAAGATGCAAAGTCAGAAAGACTTACCTTGAATCTGGAGCGTGTGCTTGGAACTTGAACTGCTGCCTTTAAATGTTCTGGAGTCAGTAAGAGCAACGGGAGAGAAAATTCCAAGTTATTTTATTCAAAGGGAAGAACAAAGGTTTTGTTTTCTGTTTGGGAATTCTTGATTTTTTTACGAAGGTTTCACAGTTTTCTTTTCTCTCTTTTGACAATTTTCTCTCTCAAAAAACCAGCCCCCTGAAAGTGTGATGGAGCAACTTATTTATAGGTGTATTTACTGTGGTTTTAGGGGGAAAACAAATGGGATTTAAACTTTTTTGGTACACTATTCCATTGCTTTTTTATCACAGCTTTTTATATTTGGTGCAAATATGGGATTTGGGAAAATGCAGGCGTGGACTGGATTAGCTACTGGTTAGAGTATTGTGCTGTAGCAGTGCAGTAGGTTGTTTAAACGAGGTCTTAGGATTTGGTCATGTTCTGATTGCAGAAGACCAGAATGAGACTCGAAGGGTGATGTTTTGACTGAAGCGTTGAACATAGCCTTCATATGTTGAAGAATCATGTTCTGACTAAAGAGTATCACTTATATATGTTTTGATTGAAGCATCATGTTCTGAACCATGTTTGCAACTTCTAACTGCACTTGCGTGGAGGCTGGCTCAGAAGTTCTGAAGTATCATATTCTCTTGACACTTAGAAAATTTTCTAAATGTTTAGAAATTTGATTTTTTTCAAAGTAACTTCTGATTTTTTTGATGAACCAATTTCATGTCTTGATGAAATATAATTGTTGAAACTTGATTTTTGATTTAAAAGTCCAAGTTTGACTTTTCAATGTGCTTTTCACCATTTTTCCCTTGTGGATGATTTTCTTGAAAAGTCGTAATTCAAGAATTGGAACTTGATGGAAGCAAACCTGAGTCCAGGATGATCTTTTGAGAAATGAGAGGGAAAATTTTGGGGTACAATAATAAGCATCTGGAAGAACGGTTAAGTGCAATGGAAATTCAAAAAGTGCCTGGATTGGACTTTGAGGAATTGGGTTTAGTGTTTGAGATTGTCATCCCTCCAAAATTCAAGGCACCGGTGTTCGCCAAATACGATGGAGTTTCATGTCCCAAAATGCATCTCTAGTCTTACGTAAGGAAAATACAGCCTCACACCGCCGACAAGGATTTATGGGTACACTTCTTTCAAGACATCCTGTCCAGAACTCAACTTGATTGGTTTTATCATCTAGAAAGAGCCAGTGTTCATAATTGGTAAGATCTTGCCGCTGCCTTTTATAAACAATACCAATACAACGCTGATCTTGCTCCCACCCGTACTCAACTCCAGAGTATGGCCATGGTTTCAAGTGAAGGATTTAAAGACTACGCGCAAAAATGGAGGGACTTAGTAGGAAGAGTCCAGCCTCCCCT
Source organism: Vicia faba (assembly GCA_948472305.1). Taxonomy (NCBI): domain Eukaryota; kingdom Viridiplantae; phylum Streptophyta; class Magnoliopsida; order Fabales; family Fabaceae; genus Vicia; species Vicia faba. The sequence goes on from OX451736.1 coordinate 988,476,560, forward strand.
ATCAGAAAGAGAGTTAGTAGACATGTTCTTGGGCACCCTGTCTGGTCCTTTCTTTAATCACTTGATTGGGAGTTCCTCGGCAGGCTTTACTGAGTTGATATTGACCGGAGAAAGGGTGGAAATCGGGATAAAGAATGGAAAGATTCAAAAAGACGCATCCTCTGCTGTTATAAGAAAACCATTCATTGGAAAAAAAGAAGTTGTTGTTGTATATCCTCAGAGAAATCAAGATAGGTCTGAACGCCGTCCAATGGTGGGGGTTGTCATGATTCCTAACCCCGCACCTACTCAGCAAAGAAGCAACTAGCCAAGAACAGAAAGACCATTCAGACAGTTCACCCGAATTAATATGACATTATCTCAAGTATTACCACATTTGTTAAGATCCAATCTAGTGACTTTGAAAGAAGCTCCAAAGAATCCTAACACAACCTCTCCTCACTATGATCCTAATGCTCGTTGTGCATACCATTCTGAGAGTCCCGACCATGACACTAACAATTGTTAGGCATTGAAGAACAAGGTACAAGACCTTCTTGAAGCCAAAGAGATTGAATTCGATGCGCCAGAAATTCCCAATGTTATTACTTCCCTTATTCCCAAGCACGGTTGTGATATCAACGTCGTTGAGGAAGATATGTTTGTTACTTTGGTTGATGAACTTGTGACCCCACTCCCGACTATCAAAAAGAACTTATTGAATGCCAGTGTATTCCCAGGCTGTGATGAAAGCTGTCATTTCGGTTTATCCTCACCAACCAGCTGTCATTTGTTAAAAGCATGCGTTCAATGCCTAATAGATGACAAGGAGATTGTGTTCGAGAAGACTTCTATTCCAACTGTTTATTATAATGATGTTTCCATAGTGACCATTTCCGATAATTCTTCCAGGGTCTCCACCAAAAGACCCGTTAGAATTAAATCAGTTCCTAAAATAGCTCTGTTGATAATTACAATGCCTGGATCCCGTATTCGTCAAACAAAACCATCCCATGGAATTATGGATGTGATGTCTACTATCACGGTATCAAGCAAGATTGGCCAACTGCTGAAGATTCAAGTTCTGAGAAAGTTGACTCTGATATCAGTAACATCGCAGGGACTAGCAAGAAAACCCACAGTGGAAGGGTATTCGCTCCAGAAATTGTTCCTCCCAAAGTTATTTTTGGATCTGTAATCATTCCTATTGTTGTTGCTCCTTCAAAGGCTATTCTCAGTCCTGTAATCATCTCTGATAGTACTCTTGTTGACAAAACTGTTGCAGTCCCTATTATCACCCTACTGACATTCCTACTGTCGAGTCGACCGAGACTCGAGGCAAAAGTATTCAGGTTGAGCCTGTCCGGACGAAGGCACAATCAATAGCTATCCCTGAGACCTCCCGAAAAGAGATGGAGGAAATTCTAAAGATTATAAAAAGAAGCGACTACAATGTAGTTGAACAACTGGGGAAAACTCCATCAAAAATTTCCATGATGGCTTTATTATTATGTTCTGAGGCTCATGCAAAAGCCTTGGTAAAATTCCTTAAAACTTCCCATGTATCCCAAGAAACATCTGTCGATCAGTTCCAAGACTGCGTAGCCAGCTTGACTGCAAATAATGGTTTAGGTTTTTTGGATGTTGATTTAACGCCAAGGGGAGGAAGCATAACGAGGCATTGCATGTCTTAGTCGAATGCAGGGGCACGACCTTGGATCGTGTCTTGGTGGATATCGGTTCGTCTCTGAATGTGTTGCCTAAAAAAGCTCTTGATAGGCTTAACTGTGAAGGATTAACCTTGAAGCCTAGCAACATAATAGTGAGGGCCTTTGACGGCTCAAAAAGGATGGTGCATGGGGAAGTTGACATCCCCATAAAAGTTGGAACCCAAACATTTGATTCAACTTTTTATGTAATGGATATTCGACCTTCATATTCCTGCTTATTATGCCGACCGTGGATTCATAATGCTGGTGTCGTTACCTCTATGTTGCATCAAATGCTGAAATATCCAATTCAGGGGGAAATCATCACAGTTTATGGAGAAGAAGAGTATATGGTCAGTCATCTAAATTCCTTCAGATATGTGGAATTAAATGGTGAATTTATTGAAACTCCATTCTGGCACTTTAAAGAAGTCCTGCAAATTGTGGCAGTAACCAAGGCTGCTTCTTAAATCCCAAAGATTACAAGGCCTCCGCTCAAGATGTCGTCTTTGAAAGATGCCAAGGCATTGATAGAAGAAGGTGGGTGCACTATTTGGGGCCAACTCCCAGATATCCCATACAAATCTGACAAATTCAGTTTGGGTTTCACTTTAGGAGCCCAGAAATTTGTACGTCGTGCTCGTGCCGGAGGACCACCCTTGAAGACCAGCAATCGCAAAGTCAACTCCGTGGAGGATGATGAAGACAGTTATAACCTGGAGGATTGGATTTTCCCAACTGTCAGTGGAGGTCTCAACAACTGGGTAGCTAGATATTTTGTCCCGATCATATTTATCCAATAGTAATTTATCTTTAAATTTTGTCGGACCTGTAATATTAAACAATTCAGACTCTTAAAACCTTGTGTCTTACCCGAGGCACAATGGTCCATTTGTAAGGGTTATTATCTCATTTCCATATGACATCAATGAATGATGGACGTTTTTGTATACAAACTTTGTGCTCATTATTTTTATTTTTTTTACATTTTCATTTCTTTCAAAGATAACTATACTCTTACACACACATTCAAATTGCAGATCTACATCCACTCGGGATCCCATGGGTAACGATTCTTCTATGGCCTTTTGTAACTCTAAATATCTAATCTACCAAGCCGAAGACGAAAGTGAGGAAGATTGTGAAGTGCCAGGGGAACTCACCAGGTTACTACAACAAGAAGAGAGGACCATACAGCCCCACGAAGAACCAATGGACACAATTAACCTAGGTACCGAAGAAGACAAAAGAGAAGTCAAGGTGGGTGCCAATCTGGAACCCAATGTCAAAGAGCGTCTGATTTAGTTGCTACATGATTATGTTGAGGTCTTTTCCTGGTCGTACAAAGACATGCCAGGACTTGATGCAGATATTGTGGTACATCGTCTACCAACAAAAGAAGACTGCCTCCAGTAAAACAAAAGGTTTGTCGCATGCGACCAGACATGTCAGAGAAGATCAAAGCGAAAGTCATGAAACAATTCAAAACCGGATTCTTGGTCGTCACCTCCTACCCATAATGGGTTGTGTTGTACCCCAAAATTTGCCCTCCCATATTCTTCAAGATTTGCAAAGAGCATGCTTCAAAATCTCCCAAGGGTTGCACAGTCCAATTGCCTCCTAACAGTCAAAAATTAGGGTTTTGGTTCTGGCAAAGAAGTTGAAGTTTCCAAGGGTCCAAACAAGTCCCACATGCCTATAAACATTTTCAAGCATCCTTATGCCAAGTTTCAAGACTCATAGCACAAAATTGCACAGTCAAAAACCCTAATTGCTCAACAGTCAACTACAGAGGCAAAATGGTCATTTGACAGTCAAAAGTCCAAATTTTTTATCAACATCTTATTTTGAAGCCACAAACATCATTTGATCAATTCTTGATCATGATTCTCAAGGTATGGCTCAAAAAGTCTCAAGATGCAAAAGTTTCTATTTTGGGACAGTTGGAAAAGTCAACTGCAAATTGACCAAAGCATAACTTCCACATGGTTTATCAAAAAAATTCCATCCAAAGCTCATTTTGAAGAGAATGACATTTCCTACAACTCATCTTCACACTTCAAGTCCAAGAAATGCTCTCACAAAAAGTTATCAATCTCAACATTATAGGTCATTTTCAAAAGTCAACAAAAAGGCACTTTAAGTCAAAGACCATAACTTGAGATTGATAAATCATAATGACACGGGACCAAAGGCATTGGTTAGAGGACTTCAATACCTTTCCAAAATGTCCAAGAACATGATCAAAGCTTAAAAATTGAGCAAGATATGCCTTGTGGAAGTTGGGAAATTTTTGGGAATTTTGAAAAGTCAACTTTGCTTCAAATGCCTCAAAATTGCTAATGGGCCACAATTTCTTCCAAGAATCATCACCCAAAAGCTATGCACGACCCATTGACCCAAAGGGGAGTTATTTTCTTATTTTTAATTAATTAATTGAGTTTTTAATTCTATTAATTCATTTAATTAAAATTAAATATAAGAAAAATACTAAAGCATGTATTTTAAATCTTTTTATGCAGCTAATAGGTCCATTATAAGCTCAAGATTTTGTGCACATTCAAAAAGGAAAGAATCATTCATGATTTGGCATATTTGGCATGAAAAAGATTGAAAAAGATTATGCAAAATCAAAAATTCAAAATCATCAAGGCGAAGGCTTTGGGCTTGATTTTTCTGACCTAATGCATTCACATACATATACACAATGCAACCCTAATGAGAAGGAGGAGCAAGCTGCGCCCAAACTCAAAGAACAAAACTTGTATTTTTTCATAAAAATCTCAAATCTGTTTTCATAGTTTCAGTGTGTTGCAAGGCCTAAAAACTATTCCATAAGTTTGCCAAGACTACCAGGAAGCTTTCCCAATCAAAATCACATCCCCTAACCTCAAGAACTGGTAGAACACAGTCGCTCTGTTCATGAGATTTTTCTTAATCGTATTTGAATTTACATGCCATATCAATGCATTTTCATTATTGTTTTACACTAACATGATCATACTGAAGCTTTTGGTGTCTTTTAATTGAACTAATCTTGCCTGTATAGAAAATTGCCATGGACATTTTTTAGGGTTTCAGGAACCTTGAATTAGGGTTTTACGCTTGAGGAAAAATTGGACAACCAGACTAGTACTATCAAAACCAGGGCATCTGGACGAAACGATTGACCACCTCGCGCTCAATTTATGATTAACGGTGCTCTATTCGCTATTTTTGTAGGTACCATTTAGTGGGGGTTTAAAACCCCCGCTATCTATCTCATGTTTTCAGGTAAAACGAAGAAGAAGGAAGACGTGTCTCAGCCAGAGTGGACGGTTTGAATTTAGCGCGTTTTTCAAGCTACCAGCACTTTCTCACATATCTTATTCATTATCCATTATGATATCAAAGTGACTCAATGGCACAGTTGGTAAACACGCTGGCAGGCAAGTATTAGGACCTAGGTTCGATTCCCAGGTCCCCTTGTATATTTCATATTTTTTCCTCTAATATGTTCCAATGCAGCGTGCTCTTCAGTGATCTACCATGCACCCAACGCTTGTGCCTGCCACATGTCTTCAGAGACCAATCCAATGGTCAAAACTTGCAGATCACCATGGGCACCAGTCAACACCTCCTCACACAAGCGCTGAAAGTCAACATGGGCCTGGAATTCTTGGGCCAAACTGCTTTCTATAAACCTCCATAATTGGGTCAACAACCCCTCTTGTTTGTATTTCTTTCTCTCATTCTTTTTCTATTTTTTTATTTGTTTTAATTTAATTATTTTCTTTTAATTCCTCAAATTAATTTTAATAATACAAAAATACAAAAAAAAAACCAGAAATCATAAAAATAAAAAATATGTTTATTTAATTTAATTTATTAATAGTTTTCTTTTCGTAAATAAATTTAATAATCAATTTAGTTTTAATTTAGGGTTTAAATTTTAACTTGTTTTCTAAATAACTAAAAAAGGTAGAAATTAGGTTTTAGATTTTTATTCTTTTTCTCAATAAAATAATTTCATCTTATTCTTATTATTAATAATTAATTATTCTTGTAAATAAATTTGTCATTAAATAATTAGGTTAAATTAGGTTAAAACTTAGATATTTTTTTAAATAATTAAAAACAACTTAGAATTAGGGTTTTATTTAATTTTTAATTCCAATTAATTCTCTTTATTTCATAAATACCAAAAAACATAAAAACAAGTTCTTTTCTTTATTTAATCATTAATTAACCTTTAATTTTAATTTAACTTCTTTAAAGGGTCCAACGCCCTCGCACTTTCGATTCCAATTTCCTTTCGCGCGTTTGTCTTTATTTTTCGTTTTAAATTTATGTAATTGCCTCAAAGCCTTGTAATAGATAATTAGGACATCTACTTTCCGCATTCTTATTTTTCAAATCGGGTCTTTGTTTAATTTGGCGATGTAGACCCGCGCCTTGTAATAGCGTAGGACCTTTATTTTTCCGCATTTTAATTTCCGCACCCTTTAAACTGTTAATCACATGAAAGAATGTATGCCCAAATAAAATCGAAACGTAGCTCACCAAATGCATGACAAGAAAAATAATATCTGAAAATGACACACAATTCACACACCACTCTTAGGCTACGCCTCACTGTTGCCTTGCCCCTCGAAACGTGGTCGTCGAGTAGAGGACGTTTTAGTAAGTCCTCATGTTCATGAACATGGCATGGGGGTAGCTTCTAAGGTGTCATACTATTGCTCTGGTGACCACACTGTCCCTAATCCTCGAATTGACCCGAACACCTCCAACGGTGGTGCTACCTATCTCTCAATGGTGGGATGGCACTACCTTAAGGACATTTACACAGACTAATTCCTTAGGGTAGGTAGATGACTCGTAGATACTTTCTCTAATTCAAAACAAATCAAAAACTTCTTTTCACACCGACACTTTGCAAAAAGCTTTCAAAAACAACTTTTCAAACACTCTTGAGGACTGATACAAGAGTCGAACTGAAATTTTAAACGAAACTTTTTCAAACCCACTCACTTTGAAAAGCAAACACTTTTGAAAACACAAATGAGCAAGTATCTAAGAGCCCATGGATAACCATGGATAGAAAGGGTGCTAACACCTTTCCTTTCTATAAATCTACCTCCCGAACCGAGAGCATATCTCATAAGGAATTTTTCTGTGCTTTTGTCCTTTCCTTGTTGGAGAAAATAAAAGACGGTGGCGACTCTTGCTTCCGCGACATTTCGCGAACCAGCGTTAAACAGTCAGTTCCAGATCCACCGATCACAGGTTGCCAATGTTGTTCTCGTGCCCAAAAAGGACGGCAAGGTATGAATGTGCATGGACTACCGAGATTTGAATAGGGCAGGCCCTAAGGATGATTTCCCACTTCCCCACATTGACATTCCAGTTGACAATACGACACATCATAAAGTGTTTTCCTTCATGGACGGTTTCTCAGGCTACAACCAAATCAAAATGGCACCTGAGGACATGGAGAAAACAACATTCGTCGCACAATGGGGCACATTCTGCTACAAGGTTATGCCATTCGGGCTGAAGAATGCTGGGGTAACCTATCAGCGTGCCATGGTAGCCCTATTTCACGACATGATACATCACAAAATAGAGGTCTATGTGGACGACATGATATCTAGATCTCAAATAGAAGAAGAGCATCTTGACCATTTATAGAAACTCTTTGAGAGACTAAAGAAATACAAGCTGAGGTTGAACCCAAATAAATGCACATTTGGGGTGAGGTCCGGTAAACTCCTAGGCTTTATTGTCAATAATAAAGGTATCAAAGTGGATCCCGCCAAGGTGAAAGCAATATAAGAGATGCCTACTCCTCGTAATGAGAAGGAAGTCAGAGGATTCTTGGGACGGTTAAACTACATTGTTAGATTCATTTCTCACCTGACAGCTACTTGTGAACCAATCTTCAAATTGCTGAAGAAAGATTAAGTAGTCAAATGGAATGATGAGTGCCAAACTGCCTTCGATAAGACCAAAGAGTACCTACAAGAGCCTCCTGTTTTGATGCCACCAGTCGAGGGAAGACCATTGATCATGTATCTAACTATTTTGGAAAATTCAATGGGGTGTGTGTTGGGGCAGCATGACGAGTTTGGCCGAAAAGAGCATGCTATTTATCACCTGAGCAAAAATTTTATCAACTGTGAAACAAGATATTCATTGCTCGAGAAAAATTGTTGCTCTCTGGCATGGGCTGCTCGCCGGGTAAGACAGGACCCATACTACCTTATTGATATCTAAAATGGATCCAATAAAATACATTTACGAGAAACCTGCCCTCTCTGGGAGAATAGCAAGATGGCAAATGATCCTGACAGAATATGACATACAATATACTACCCAGAAAGCAATAAAGGGCAGTGTACTAGATAATCACCTTGTTCATCAAGTTGTGGATGACTACCAGTCCATGAAGTTCGAATTCCCAGATGAAGACATCATGATGGTAAACAACTGTGAAGAATTCAGACCATATGACAGACCTGAATAAGGATCCCGATGAACCCTGGTTTTTGATGGGGCATCCAATGCACTAGGCAATGGTATTGGTGTTGTACTCATATCTCCTGAAGGATGTCATACTCCCTTTACAACAATACTCTGCTTCAATTGTACAAATAACATGGCAGAATACGAAGCATGCATTTTTGGTCTCAAAGTTGCCATAGATTTGGGGATCAAATCCTTAAATGTATTCGGAGATTCAGCTTTGGTCATCAGCCAGATCAACGGGGAATGGGACACCAAACACCCTAACCTTATCCCTTACAAAGAACATGTGCTGACATTGATCCCACATTTTGAGAAGATTACCTTCGAGCATTTCCCGCGAGAAGAAAATCAGCTAGCAGACGCACTGGCCACAATGTCATCCATGTTTAAACTTAAATGGGATAACGAGGCTCCCCAGATCACCATTGAATGAATGGATGAACTAGCTCATTATCCCGAGATTAATACTGAAGAAGTAGTGGATCAGCCTTGGTTTCATGAAGTCAAGAGGTATCTTGAGGCTCAAGAATATCCGGAAGGAGCTTTAGTCAATGATAAGAAGTTCTTAAGAAGATTCTCTGCTAAGTTCTTCCTTAGTAACGACATTCTCTACAAACGCAACCATGACTTTATGTTACTTCGGTGCGTAGACAAGGTTGAAGCGAAAAAGATCATGGTTGAGTTACATGAAGGCACTTTTGGCACCCATTCCAGTGGGCATACGATGGAAAATAAAATCCTACGGGCAGGTTATTACTGGTCTACCATGGAAGCAGATTGCTATCAACACTCTTGAACCTGCCACAAGTGTCAGATCTATGCTGACAAGGTGCACGTACCTCTGGTTCCTCTAAATGTCTTGACGGATCCTTGGCCCTTTTCTATGTGGGGCATCGATATGATTGGTGAAATCAAACCAACAGCCTCTAATGGACACCGCTTCATCTTAGTGGCCATTGACTATTTTACAAAGTGGGTTGAGGCAGCCTCTTTTGCTTCTGTCACCAAGAATGTTGTAGCCTGGTTCATTAAATAGAATCTCGTCTGTCGGTACAGTATTCCAGAGAGGATCATCACAGATAATGGTACGAATCTAAACAATATTATGATCACCACCCTGTGCGAGCAATTCAAGATCTAGCATCACAATTCTTCCCCTTACCGGCCAAAGATGAATGGTGTTGTCGAAGCCGCAAATAAGAACATCAAAAAGATCATACAGAAAATGACAGTCACATACAAAGACTGGCATGAGATTCTACCTTTCGCTCTCCACGGGTATCGTACCACAACTCGCACATCAACCGGGGCAACACCCTACTCTCTAGTTTACTGCATGGAGGTTGTCTTTCCTATTGAGGTCCAGGTCCCGTCTCTGAGAATCATGAAGGATGCAGGTCTAAACAAAGACGATTAGATCCAGACTCAAATTGATCAATTGGACTTGATTGATGAGAAAAGGCTTATTGTTGTCTGTCATGGTCAGATGTATCAAAAATGAATGATCAAGGCTTTCAACAACAAGGTCAGACGCCAAGTATATCAAGTCGGGGATTTGGTGATCAAGCGCATCATACTGCCGCAAGATAATCCCAGGGGCAAATGGACTCCTACATACGAAGGACCATTTGTAATCAAATGCAAATTCTCTGGTGGAGCAATGATCTTGACTACCATGGATGGCGATGACCTGCCGCACCCTGTGAACGCGGACATAGTCAAAAGATACTACTCATAAGAGACCCTCTAGGTTGACACACCTAGGCAAAACAAGGGCATCCCGACGAACCAAAAAGGTTCGGGAAAAAATTAGGGATAAAACAAAAAAAAATCTGTACACCCGACAAGTTGAAAACCCAAAAGGGCGACTTGGGCAAAAAAGCGTATCCCGGTGGACTGAAAACCCGAAAGGGCGGTCCAGGAAAAAGTTAGGGAATTAAAGCGTATGACTATGTCCCATTGGATCACCTTACGGATAACCTGCAAACTCGATGGTTCTGATCAATTCAATCAGCTTCGGACAAGGCAATAAATAGATAAGATGCTCAGAGACACGAAGGCTATAGTAGAATGGAAATCCCATGGGATTATTTCACATAGCTATCTTTTCTTTGTATAAAATTTTCATTTTTTTACGACGACATTCTCTTACTAGAATGTTTGTCTCATTGTACAAAAATACTTACTCAAAGTCAATACAAAGATATCCCTTTAAAAGTGCAAAACCATCTGTTTTTCTTTACTCTTGTGTTTTGTTTACGAGAACGTCCAATGATTTATTTTTGAACATATGCATTTGAATGTAACTACCATTTACAAATGAACAAAATATAAAGACAATCACTAATGGCTTTAAGAGATAGGGAAATCTCTCTAAGCTATTTCTATAAAATCCCCCGCAGTATGGAGATTAATCCCCAGCGGAACAAAACTTCCAGTTATCACTCCCCGGTAGAAGTTGCCAAATTTCTCAAGAATCCCCAACAGGATTTTACAAACAGTACACGACATTTCCCTTACAACAAAGTTTATTTCTCTAAGTGGAAATTCATCAACACTTCAAAACATGAAGACTTGCACTCTGTATCCTCAGCAGCAGTCGGGGATTTATTTTCCCAATCCAACAATTTGCCCTCTCATGTTTCCAAAGTCTTCCCCCTGCATGGTTGATCACAAATCCTTGCCTAAGGAAAAAGGAAATTTTTTAGTGGTGCTTTAAGTATCTTTCGATTGGCATTCTGAAAGACCCTTCGACTGGCATTTTGAAGGAGCATTTCGATTGGCATTCTGAAGGAGCACTTCGATTGGCATTCTAAAAGACTCTTCGATTGGTATTCTGAAGGAGCATTTCGATTGGAATTCTGAAAGAGCACTTCGATTGGCATTCTGAAAGACCCTTCGATTGACATTCTGAAGGAGCATTTCGATTGGCATTCTGAAGGAGCACTTCAATTGGCATTCTGAAAGACCCTTCGATTGGTATTCTGAATGAGCCTTTTGATTGGCATTATGGACAAGCACTTCGGTTGGCATTCTGAAAGACCCTTCGATTGGTATTCTGAAGGAGCACTTCGATTAGCATGAAACAGCACCTTTTGATTGGCCTGTTAACAAAACCTTTCGATTGGAATTTTAATTAGTACCCTTCGATTGATCTTTGGACAAGGGCCATTCGAGGGAGGTCATCAAGAGGGCACTCAAGTCAAAAGCGTCCAGGTTCATTCAAGAGACACAAATGTTTCAAAAAAGGAAGTTATTTAATGTGTCAGTTTATTGTCTCATGGCATTTAATGGCCTGTTGAATGGTTGTCTCTTGCCATTACTGCACCCTCACACCCCTATAAATACAGAGGCCAGCGTACATATCCAACCGACACAAAAACTCTGCAGGAGAACATACACGAAAAAATACACAACAGGAGAACAAAAAAACATTGGAGAGGCGCTGCCCATACAATCCTTCAAAGGTTGTCAGAATTTTCCAAGCCAGAGCAGTCCTTCAGATCAAAGGTACCCACGCCCAGAAGCCCTCAGATCAAAAGTGCCTACATCCAGGAAGTGCCCAGATCGAAGGTGCCTATATCCAGGAAATGCCCAAATCGAAGACTCAATCTGCAGGTAAGAAAGGGTAAATTGTCCAACTTTACATTTGCATAACACATTATTATTTGTTGTTACCTCTGATTTGCCATTCTAGACAGGATCGAAAGGCCTGGGTTTGGCACCCAGGTCATGTTTTTCGTTTGCTAACATTTGCTGCAGACATAGCCTGAAGAGTCCCAGCAAGCGCAGGATCGAAGGGCCTGGGGTTCAACACCCAGGCCCTGTGTTTTATTTCGCTAACATACTTTTGCAGGTATAACATCCCAGATCGAAGGAGACACCTTCTCTGGATCGAACCCATTAGCATGCTGGATCGAAGGAGGCATCTCGTTCCTGGATCGAAAGCCATGACCTCCATGATCAAAAGACAATCCTTTTCCCTGGATCGAAGGCTACTCACGCCTTACTGTCTGGCCCAATCGAAAGGACCAGGACCCTCTCTGGATCGAAGCTTCCATTCCCTCCCTGGGTCGAAACTCTTTTTTTCTTGGATCGAAGGATCCCTCCTGCACTTTATTTTTTTGTTTTTTTCATAGACTTCTTTTTATCTTTTAATTAACATTAAAATCAAAAAAACCACAAAAACATTAGGATAGTTCTTTTTCTATTAAATTAACTTTGTCAATCAATCTTTAAATTATATTAACATTTTCTCAAAAAAAAACTAAAATTAAGTAGATTTAGATCATTTTCCCAAAATAAAATAAAACAACAAAAAGATTTTATTCTTAGGATTTTTTAGAGTTTATTTTCAGATTCGCGCGCGTTTATTTTATTGTAACTGCCTACTGGGATGTAATAGCTTAAACTAAGACTTTTAAATTTTTATTGCTTTATTTCCCCCAATTTTGGACATGTAAATAATCCCCCTCCCCGAAGCTTTGTAATAGCGTAGGATTTACAATTCCCGCACTTTAAATTCCTGTACATATATTAACTATTTAGATGTATGCTAACTAGGATTGTATGACAAGATTAACTCTTAACTTAAAATTAACAGTAGCTCACCATAACATGTACAAAGATAACATAAACTGAAAATTGACACACTTACACATGCCACTCCTAGGATACACATCACTTAGTTGCCTCGAGCGTGGTCATTAAGTATAGGATGTTTTAGAGGTCGTCCTTTTGTCCCAAGATCATAAGTTGCCTCGAAATGGTTGCCTCGATAAAAATGATCTAAGACATTAGGATTACCACTAAGGCGTCCTGACGTTGCTTTAGTGACCACACGTCCCTAAAATCGAATTGACCCGAAAAACTCCAACGATGGTGCTACCTACTCCTTAATAGTGGGATAGCACTGTCTAAAGGACATTTGCACAATTAAATTCCTTTTCGAGTAGGTAGAGGTTCTTAAGTACTTGCTCCTTTAAAAAAAACAAAACAAAACTTTTCTCACTTACACTCTCTTCAAAAAAACAAAACTCTTTTCAAAACCCACAAACACAAAGAAAAGCAAACTTTTGAAAACATAGTGAGCAAGTACCTAAGAGCCCGTGGATAACCACAGATAGAAAGGGTGCTAGCACCTTCCCTTTCTATAATCTACCTCCCGAACCCGAGAAAAATCTCGAAAAGGAATTTTTCTGTGCTTTTGTCCTTTCCTTGTTGGATAAAATAAAAGACGGTGGTGACTCTTGCTTACCGCGACATTTTGTGAAAACAAACGCAAACGCGAACCAGCATTCCAAAATAGCCAGTTCTCATTCCCACCGATCACAGAACTGGCGACTCTGCTGGGGACATAATAAGTGAGGTGTACCTTAGGATTAGATCACTTGTGTTTTCAATTGTATTGCTTTGTATGCTCTTAATTTTGTGGGCTTGTATCGGAGTTCTATAAATCCTAACCCGGATTTGGGGAAACATTCATAGATAGCAATACGTTGTGGAAATTATGCGGGGTATACCGACATGGTTGAAGAAATAGCTATATTAGTGCGACATATTTGTGAGTACCGGTAGCCTTTGAGTCAATCAAAGAGAATACAGGGCCGCTGAGTGATGTCACTAAGCACTAATGACCTAGAACCTTACTTGACCATCTTGGCCTTTTTTAGGGGTAGTGAGATGACCGACTTTGGTGCAGTCCGAAGTTGGTAGATACTCGATACTACGCTCATTGAGGGTTGTTTTCTTGGAATATTTTGGTCGCCAGTTAAGTGGCTAAACCAAAACAATGAACATAGAAAACAATCCAATGATATTGAGCTCCTTAGAACCCGGTTACTATTTATAGGACAGGTTTTGAGCCAACTACACTCAAGAGGGTACTTACCTATGAAACTCCATGCCAGCCTAAACATAAGGCTATATGTGTGACTTGTGTGCCTTCAAACTTGAACTATTTGCACATTCTTGTTATCTGACAACATGGGTTCCTTGCAGGTTTTGTTTACAGTCCTTATCCAATATTTTTTGCAGGGCTTACTTACATCACCTCCCACTTTTGCTTAAACACATAGCATACACACATCATAACATCATGCCTTAACATTTCCTTAACCATTTCAAGGATCTCAAGGGTCTGTGATGCAGGTTATGGTAAATCAGATGTCCAGCAAGGGGCAAAGGGGATTTATTTTCCTCTAGCCGAGGTTGTCTAGAAATCCAAGCATGATAACTTGAGTCAGGGGCTATGACCCACTCGATATGGTGAGCTTGACTCTTGAGGAAGGACTCTCAGCAACATGAAGTTCCTTCAATCAAGCTACCAGATTCATATTCTAACAGTTTCTTGTTTACCCCGCGAGATCCTTGAAAACATTGCATACATATCATTGCATTACAGGTACCATTACAGGTCTCTTATCTTCTTTGCTGTTTATTTCAGCAATCATCATGTCTACTGAACCTTCAACCGAGCAAGCTATCAAGGCCCTCCAGGCCCAGAATGCCCAATTTCAAGAGTTAGTCATGAACCTAGCTAAGGGTCAGCAGGACCTGAAGACCCTGATTCTGAAAGAGAGGAAGAAGAAGAAAAAGAGGACTGTCCTGTTCAACACTGGATGCAGGTTTGGAAACGGGCTGCAGAACGAAGTTGATCTGACCACCCCATCTGGAGAGAAAGACAGTCCACAAGAAAGGAGGGCTCTTAGCCTTGAAGTCTTCGACAACGAGACGGACTATGATAAAGAGCAGTATCCTCCTGCTGAGGATAAGTACAAATAGTTGGAAGACCGCTTGAGCGCTACGGAGATACAGAAGGTGCCCGGTCTGGACTTCAGAGATCTAGGTCTATCCTCTGGGGCGGTGATTCCCCATAAATTCAAGGCACCTGACTTTTCCAAGTACGACGGAGCTTTCTGTCCAAAGCTACACCTCCGGTCATATGTAAGGAAGATCCAACCTTACACTGCTGATAAGAACTTGTGGATCCATTTCTTTCAAGACAGTCTCTCAGGGACTCAGCTTGAATGGTTCTGTCAACTGGAATGAGCTAACATCCGCAACTGGGAGGACCTTTCTGCTGCTTTTTACAAGAAATACCAGTATAATGCCGACCTTGCTCCCACGCATACTCAGCTTCAGGGTATGTCTATGGGTATAGGCGAAGGCTTTAAGGACTACGCTCAGAAGTGGAGAGATCTTGCTGGAAGAGTCCAACCCCCTCTGTCTGATAGGGAGTTGGTGGACATGTTTCTTGGGACTTTGTCTGGTCCCTATTTCAAACACTTGATCGGAAGCTCTTCAGCCGGATTCACCGAGCTAATACTAACCAGCGAAAGGGTCGAAGCTGGCATCAAAAATGGGAAGATTCAAGAAGCTACACCTTCTGATGCTCAGAAAAAGCCCTACAATGGGAAGAAAGAGTTCAGTGCTGTGTATGGTCAAAAGAGTCGTCATGATCAACATGTAGGGGGAACCATGATCTCTGATCCCACGCCTGTTCAACAAAGACAGAGCAATAGGCGTAGGGTAAGATATCAAGAAAGGCAGTATACTAACATCAACATGCCTTTGTCTCAAGCGTTACAACATTTTCTGGAGTTGAAGCTAATCACGCTAAAGGATCCTCTTCAAAATCCTGATACTTCCTCTTCCAAGTATAACCCAAGTGTGAGATGTGCCTACCATTCTGACAGTCCTGGACATGACACTGACGACTGTTGGACTTTGAAGAACAAGATTCAAGACTTGATTGATGCCAAGGAGATCAAGTTTGATCACTGATCCTACGCCAAATCATTGAGAATGTCTTTGTTTCATTTGAATTTTCAAGTTGTAATTTCTTTTGTTATTCAAACAATTATCTATTAATGTCAAACTCTGTTTCATTAATGCATTGCATATGTTTTTCTTGAATTCATCCTTTAATTAAATTTAAACTATGCTTTTTACTCATTCAACTCTTGCTAAAAGTTACAAGCCTTTAGAGGGAGGATGACGAAACAATGCCATAATCTCATACAGTATGCTTTTGGACAGACCTTGCTGACGATGTACAGGTATTTCTTTCAAATCCTAAACACTGGAGTTATAAGGAAGATAATCCCTAGTCAACCCCTTCGGGCCAAAGAAGTAGAAGTTTTCTGTTTTAAACACAAATTGAAACCTTTAATTTAAACCTGGGGCAGGGTAGTCTCTCAGTTAATTCAAAAGATGCGCATTGAAGTCGCAAAACTTTCAGTTCATAATACAACGAACGACATCAAAAGCATTCCTCTGGAATCAAAAGACAGTGGTGGTTCCTTATCTCATAGGCAGTCAATCTCTCAAAAGAAAAAAAAAAGCCCACTGAGCCAAAACCTATAAAGGAGGCTTAGGAAAGCTGGGGCATCCCGCTGACTGTAATCTCGAAAACAGGAACAGTCAGGCAAAAATTAGGGATAACAAATCAAAAGAACGAGGTCGCTACAAATCCTCAACAACATGAAAAATGTTGCAAAAATGACTGCCTTCAAAAATCCAATTTGTGTGAACCATCACCAAAAACGTCGTTCCAGACTCATTTGGAGGTCAAATGCACAATTAACTGAGTTTAGGATTGAAGAACATCACGAAGAGAGGGTGGGTACAAATATACTTTGAGACTTTATCCTTTTTTTCTTAAACCATGAACCAAGCCACGTTACAACCCTTCAAAAGTCCTAACTGAAGCATGGGTTAGTTCGAAAGCATACTGTTACAAAAGGCATCCTGACTCCTGTAAGGCTTTGCCCTAAATCTTGTGTTGAATTTGTCTTATAAAAAGTTTTCTGCTAAAAAACGCATTTTTTAAAACTTCAAGACAAGAATAAACTTTGCATTATTTGAATATCACTGTTTTCATTTGGCTATTTGTTTGACAACGGAGAAATTCACACAACGAATATCCGATGAACGAAAGCCCTCTCAGTGAACAAAATCAATTCAAGAAGGATGGCACTTCCATTGACAAATCTCCTATCAACTAGGGGACTTGACATGTCATTATCCAGCACACCTGGGGCAGTCCAGTCAAGATTTCAAGAAATCTCTGAAGAAGTGCAGAGTGACCAGGGGCAAGTCTCCATCTCCGTCACTTGGGGCATTGAACATCAATCTCAGTGAAGGGTTACGTACAATTAAACATTTTCTGGCAATGTCACAAACACTTGCTACTAGGGTCAATGACAAATCTCCCCAAATCCTTCTCATAGGATGACTCCCAGCAAGGGTTTAATCTCTGAAAACCTTTCCCCAGCTGAATCAACCTCAAGAATCCTCGAGGACTTCCCCCAACGAAGATATCACCTCTCTAGCAGACTGACGACAGGGTTTATTTCCCCAACAACACCAGGATTCCCCAGCTTGGGTTTGCCTCTCCGACTACTACAAATCAAAGGACCACAACTCCTCTTCCCCAGTAGACTACTCTACAATCCTCAACAAGTTACAACCGAAAGATCATCCCCAGCAAAGTTCTTTCAATCCTCAGCAAGTTACAATCGAAAGATCATCCCCAGCGAAGTTCTTTCAATCCCCAGCAAGTTACTGCGAAACCTGGACCCGACCAGATGTCAGTTCAACTTTGGTTCCTCAGTAGAGCAACGGATAACCGAGACTCCTGAACTTGTTCCCCAAGAATGAATCAATACTCTCCACAAAGTTCACAACTTTCCCCAACGGAGTTCTCCTCAACAAAACAAGGATCCTCAGTGGAAACATTCTAAGCAAAGTTTAAAGACACACATATTCTTCAACAGCAGTCCAGGATTTAATAACTCCTCAACACTTGTCAAGAATTTATTCTCCAAGACAACATTACATTTCAATAACATTCATAGCATATGCATACAAAATACATATAACATGAATCTCATTTATTTTGAGAACATCATTACACAATGCATACATCATGACATTGCATACAACTAACTCTTTACCTTTTCAGGAAAGATCGATCAACAAATAAAAGTCATTACCTTTTGGAGTAGCAGTCGTCAAAGATTCCTTCATCATCCTGCTGAGGTAGTAATCGTCCAAGATTCCTTCACCATCCTGCTGAGGTAGTAATCGTCCAAGATTCCTTCACCATCCTGCTGAGGTAGTAATCATCCAAGATTACTTCATCATCCTGATGAGGTAGTAATCGTCCAAGATTCCTTCACCATCCTGCTGAGGTAGTAATCGTCTAAGATTCCTTCACCATCCTGCTGAGGTAGTAATCATCCAAGATTCCTTCATCATCCTACTGAGGTAGTAATCGTCTAAGATTCCTTCATCATCCTGCTGAGGTAGTAAACGTCCAAGATTCCTTCACCATCCTGCTGAGGTAGTAATCGTCCAAGATTCCTTCACCATCCTGCTGAGGTAGTAATCATCCAAGATTCCTTCATCATCCTGCTGAGGTAGTAATCGTCCAAGATTCCTTCACCATCCTGCTGAGGTAGTAATCGTCCAAGATTCCTTCACCATCCTACTGAGGTAGTAATCCTCCAAGATTCCTTCATCATCCTGCTGAGGTAGTAATCGTCCAAGATTCCTTCATCATCCTGCTGAGGTAGAAGTCATCCAAGATTCCTTCATCATCCTGCTGAGGTAGTAATCGTCCAAGATTCCTTCATCATCCTGCTGAGGTAGTAATCGTCCAAGATTCCTTCATCATCCTGCTGAGGTAGTAATCGTCCAAGATTCCTTCATCATCCTGCTGAGGTAGTAATCGTCCAAGATTTCTTCATCATCCTGCTGAGGTAGAAGTCATCCAAGATTCCTTCATCATCCTGCTGAGGTAGTAATCGCCCAAGATTCCTTCATCATCC
Source organism: Vicia faba (assembly GCA_948472305.1). NCBI lineage: Eukaryota > Viridiplantae > Streptophyta > Magnoliopsida > Fabales > Fabaceae > Vicia > Vicia faba. The sequence continues at coordinate 988,495,593 of OX451736.1, forward strand.
TGCTGAGGTTGTAGTCATCCAAGATTCCTTCATCATCCTGCTGAGGTTGTAGTCATCCAAGATTCTTTCATCATCCTGCTGAGGTAGAAGTCATCCAAGATTCCTTCATCATCCTGCTGAGGTAGTAATCGTCCAAGATTCCTTCATCATCCTGCTGAGGTAGTAATCATCCAAGATTCCTTCATCATCCTGCTGAAGTAGTAATCGTCCAAGATTCCTTCATCATCCTGCTGAGGTAGTAATCGTCCAAGATTCCTTCATCATCCTGCTGAGGTAGTAATCATCCAAGATTCCTTCATCATCCTGCTGAAGTAGTAATCGTCCAAGATTACTTCATCATCCTGTTGAGGTAGTAATCGTCCAATATTCCTTCATCATCCTGCTGAGGTAGAAGTCATCTAAGATTCCTTCGTCATCCTGCTAAGGTAGTAATCTTCCAAGATTCCTTCATCATCCTGCTGAGGTAGAAGTCATCCAAGATTCCTTCATCATCCTACTGAGGTAGTAATCGTCCAAGATTCCTTCGTCATCCTGCTGAGGTAGTAATCGTCCAAGATTCCTTCATCATCTGTTTGGAGTAGCAATCGTCTCAGATTCCTTCATCACACATCATTATCAAAGAAGACCTCCTTTGACTAGATTTATTTCTTCCAGTTAATGACAGGCAATCAGAGACCTTCAAATAACAGTCCGGATACGATCCAGATTCGGATGTAATTCTGTCACTCATTCAAATACAGTCCAGCAATCATTCCTAGATGGCATCTTTAAGCCCATTCCATCCTCCTACCAACAATCTCCAAATGGCATCCGTAAGCCCATTCCCGACATCACAATGCTGACACTACACCATGCGAGTGCAAATTTATGGGCACTCTAGTGTTCAATTATCTTCCACCTTCGGATCACGAATGGCTCGAAAGCCAATCTATATCCTCAGGTTTAAGAAAATTAAACAGGGGCAACTGTTGTACCCCAAAATTTTCCCTCTCATGTTTTCCAAAGTCTTCCCCCTGCATGGTTGATCACAAACCCTTGCCTAAGGAAAAAGGAAATTTTTGAGTGGTGCTTTAAGTATCTTTCGATTGGCATTCTGAAAGACCCTTCGACTGGCATTTTGAAGGAGCATTTCGATTTGCATTATGAAGGAGCACTTAGATTGGCATTCTGAAAGACCCTTCGATTGGCATTCTGAAGGAGCATTTCGATTGGCATTCTGAAAGAGCACTTCGATTGGCATTCTGAAAGACCCTTCGATTGACATTCTGAAGGAGCATTTCGATTGGCATTCTGAAGGAGCACTTCGATTGGAATTCTGAAAGACCCTTCGATTGGTATTCTGAATGAGCCTTTCGATTGGCATTATAGACAAGCACTTCGATTGGCATTCTGAAAGACCCTTCGATTGGTATTCTGAAGGAGCACTTCGATTAGCATGAAACAGCACCTTTCGATTGGCCTGTTAACAAAACCTTTCGATTGGAATTTTAATTAGTACCCTTCGATTGATCTTTGGACAAGGGCCATTCGAGGGAGGTCATCAAGAGGGCACTCAAGTCAAAAGCGTCCAGGTTCATTCAAGAGACACAAATGTTTCAAAAAAGGAAGTTATTTAATGTGTCTGTTTCTTGTCTCATGGCATTTAATGGCTTGTTGAATGGTTGTCTCTTGCCATTACTGCACCCTCACACCCCTATAAATACAGAGGCCAGCGTACATATCCAACCGACACAAAAACTCTGCAGGAGAACATACACGAAAAAATACACAACAGAAGAACAAAAAAACATTGGAGAGGCGCTGCCCATACAATCCTTCAAAGGTTGTCAGAATTTTCCAAGCCAGAGCAGTTCTTCAGATCAAAGGTGCCCACGCCCAGAAGCCCTCAGATCAAAAGTGCCTACATCCAGGAAGTGCCCAGATCGAAGGTGCCTATATCCAGGAAACGCCCAAATCGAAGACTCAATCTGCAGGTAAGAAAGGGTAAATTGTCCAACTTTACATTTGCATAACACATTATTATTTGTTGTTACCTCTGATTTGCCATTCTAGACAGGATCGAAAGGCCTGGGTTTGGCACCCAGGTCATGTTTTTCGTTTGCTAACATTTGCTGCAGACATAGCCTGAAGAGTCCCAGCAAGCGCAGGATCGAAGGGCCTGGGGTTCAACACCCAGGCCCTGTGTTTTATTTCGCTAACATACTTTTGCAGGTATAACATCCCAAATCAAAGGAGACACCTTCTCTGGATCGAACCCATTAGCATGCTGGATCGAAGGAGGCATCTCGTTCCTGGATCGAAATCCATGACCTCCATGATCAAAAGACAATCCTTTTCCCTGGATCGAAGGCTACTCACGCCTTACTGTCTGGCCCAATCAAAAGGACCAGGACCCTCTCTGGATCGAAGCTTCCATTCCCTCCCTGGGTTGAAACTCTTTTTTTCTTGGATCGAAGGATCCCTCCTGCACTTTATTTTTTTGTTTTTTTCATAGACTTCTTTTTATCTTTTAATTAACATTAAAATCAAAAAACTACAAAAACATTAGGATAGTTGTTTTTCTATTAAATTAACTTTGTCAATCAATCTTTTAATTATCTTAACATTTTCTCAAAAAAAAACTAAAATTAAGTAGATTTAGATCATTTTCCCAAAATAAAATAAAACAACAAAAAGATTTTATTCTTAGGATTTTTTAGAGTTTATTTTCAGATTCGCGCGCGTTTATTTTATTATAACTGCCTACTGGGATGTAATAGCTTAAACTAAGACTTTTACATTTTTATTGCTTTATTTCCCCCAATTTTGGACATGTAAATAATCCCCCTCCCCGAAGCTTTGTAATAGCGTAGGATTAACAATTCCCGCACTTTAAATTCCTGTACATATATTAACTGTTTAGATGTATGCTAACTAGGATTGTATGACAAGATTAACTCTTAACTTAAAATCAACAATAGCTCACCATAACATGTACAAAGATAACATAAACTGAAAATTGACACACTTGCACATGCCACTCCTAGGGTACACCTCACTTGGTTGCCTCGAGCGTGGTCATTAAGTATAGGATGTTTTAGAGGTCGTCCTTTTGTCCCAAGATCATAAGTTGCCTCGAAATGGTTGCCTCGATAAAAATGATCTAAGACATTAGGATTACCACTAAGGCGTCCTGACGTTGCTTTAGTGACCACACGTCCCTAAAATCGAATTGACCCGAAAAAATCCAACGACGGTGCTACCTACTCCTCAATAGTGGGATAGCACTGTCTAAAGGACATTTGCACAATTAAATTCCTTTTCGAGTAGGTAGAGGTTCTTAAGTACTTGCTCCTTTAAAAAAAAAACTTTTCGCACTTACACTCTCTTCAAAAAAACAAAACTCTTTTCAAAACCCACAAACACAAAGAAAAGCAAACTTTTGAAAACATAGTGAGCAAGTACCTAAGAGCTCGTGGATAACCACAGATAGAAAGGGTGCTAGCACCTTCCCTTTCTATAATCTACCTCCCGAACCCAAGAAAAATCTCGAAAAGGAATTTTTCTGTGCTTTTGTCCTTTCCTTGTTGGATAAAATAAAAGACGGTGGCGACTCTTGCTTACCGCGACAATTTGCGAAAAAAAACACAAACGCGAACCAGCATTCCAAAACAGTCAGTTCTCGTTCCCACCGATCACACATCCATATATCATAAACATCGATAACATGAATGCATGTATCACAATCTCATTATACCATGCATTTCATACAACATGACTTTGCATATTAGCTAACATTTTACCCTTTTCAGGATAAGGTTAATCGACAATAACTATTAACAAGGTTCAAAGTTTTTTGATACAGTTCAGATACACTCCATACACGGATGCCATTCTGATACTCATTCAGATTCAACTTTCAGATACAGTTTATATATGCTCCAAGACACGGATGCCATCCTGATACTCATTCAGATTCAACTTTCATATACAGTTCAGATACGCTCCAGACACGGATGCCATTTTGATACTCATTCAGATTCAACTTTCAGATATAGTTCAGATACGCTCCATACATGGATTCCATCCTGATACTCATTCAGATTCAACTTTTAGATACAATTCAGATACGCTCCAGACACGGATGTCATATTGATACTCATTCAAATTCAGCTTTTCAGATACGCTCCAGACCCGGATTCCATCCTGATACTTATTCATATTTAACTCTCAGATACAGTTCAGATACACTCCAAGACACGGATGCCATCCTGATACTCATTCAGATTCAACTTTCAGATACAGTTCAGATATGCTCCAGACACGGACACCATTCTAATATTCATTTAGTTTCAGCTTACAGATACGGTTCAACAATCATTTCTGGATGGCATCTATAAGTTCATCTCCAACAACTTTCTATCATCCCTCCAAATGGCATATTTAAGCCCATTCCCTATACCATCGATCATCACATCACTGAGTGAAAATTTATGGGCACTCTAATATCCAATCATCTTCCACCTTCGAGTCACGAATGATAAAACTCGCCAATCTAACTCTTCAGGCTTAAGAATATTGAACAGGGGCAGCTTTTGTACCCCAAAATTTGCCCTCTCATTTATCAAGAATTTTCTCAAAAAATCTCCTTTGGCTCAAGACTGCACTAGGGATTGATCAGCTCAAGACACCTCCTTAAGCACTGATGACCAAAATTAGGGTTTGAGATTGCACATGGATATTTGAGCTTGGAATTCCCCATATTACTTTCATGGATCATTATGGACCCTGAAGATTACTCATGTCAAGTTTCAAGCTTTGGATCACACTTTTGCTCAGTCAATTGAGCAGTTGGCCTAAAAATCAATTGTATTGGGGAAAAAGTCAACTATGGCCAATTTATAGTCAAACTTCATAATTTTTATCCATATCAACATTTTAAACTCATATGTATTCATTTGATCAAGTTTGGACCATAATTCCTCCAGAAATTTGATCAAATCTTCAAAAGGGCAAAATGGTCAAAATTAGGGTTTTGATTGGGAAAGGGCAATTTCTGATTTTTGACCTAGCAAATGATCAATTGGTTTAAGGAATGATCTCAAGGGTTCAATTTCATCATTTTTACCTAATAACATGGCTCAAAACATTGCTCAAGTCCAATGGATTGACAGGTGAATTTTCAGTCAACTGATCAAAAGTCAACTGTATATTGAAAAGTTAAACTTTGACTTTTTGGTCAAAATCAAATGTCAAAGATCACAATTCATCAAGGCATGTCAAAATATGAAACTTATTCATCAAGAAATCAAAAATTCAAGATTTCATTTTGAAAAGTTAAAATTTATAAGCTTAGAAAAAAATTTGTGTTGGAAATTGTTTATTTTTTCACAACTTTGAGCCAATTTTTCACCATGAGGCAAGAGGATTCAGAAGAAACTTCCAACATGGAAGTTGTAGATCTCCATTAAATCTACAACATTGCTTTACACAACTCCTTCCAAAAGTTCTTGGATCTCAAGTTATAATTTTAAGAACACATGGTCATGAAACAAAACACTTCAGTGAAATGTTGCCCTAATTTGGTCAGGATTTTGACCCAACTTCATGGCACTTTTTCATATAGTTACAAGGGGAATTTCCAAAAGTGATTCAAATATGGGTTGTATATCACATTAAAAGCTTTCAAAAATGTCCAAGAACTCCTTAATATCATTTTTGAGTAGGGAGAATCGAAGAGATGAAGTTAGGGTTTTCACACTTGAATTACAAGTCATTTTGTGATGAACAAGATTCAAAATTCAAACTTATGCTGCATAACCTCTACTTTGCAGGCCTCAAAATTTTTAGGCACTCCATAATTAATTGCTTGCACATCTGCTAGAGGTCTCAATTCAAGCACTCAATGCAAGGCCATGCTTTATATCCATTTTGGGAAGAAAGTGCACAATGCCATTTTGATAAAGTAGATTTTTGCACAAAACTTGTTCTTGAGCCTTGCACTTGTTCTCTTCTGATCATACATGTCTTATAACTCAAGAGAAACTTGTTTAGACACTTACAATCACTTAGCCCATGCTTGTACTTCCTCTTGAAACTTGTTTTCCCACTTTTCTTCAAAATTAAGTAACCTAGCAATTAGCTTGTAACTTGTACTTCTGACTTTCCAAAGCACTCAAACCTTTTTGCTTATACATACACAAGTCATTTGCCACAAATCCCACACATGCTTAAGCCTTGAAAACACCAAGAACACAGAATCACCAAAAACACTTCAAAACTTATCATTTATGGGTTTTGAATCCAATCTCCAAATTTGCTTGTGCGTTTCTTAGCCTTTTACTTTCACACGCTTCTAAATAACATATATAAACAATTCCAACACCTGCAGCACCACTATAACACCTCCATCATCATTCACCATTTTCAAAAACAACACCTTGCACCTTGACTTCTATAGAACTCCTCAGGCACTTTCAGCTCAAGCTAAGTATCACATTAGCTTCCTGGGAACTTGAGGAAGCTAATCCAATCATTGGAACTCACTAAAAGCTACTCAAACTCCAAACACGATACCCTCTTGCAAGGTAAGTTTTCTGACTTTTGAACTCTTCATACAGGCATCATTAATGGTTTATTTGTGAATGAAAATGTAGATATCATTGTGCTAAAGCTAACCATGTCCAGAGTTTTCATTTATTTTCCTTGAGCTTAGAGAATTTTAGGATTGAAGTTTCTGAAATTTTTAGGATTCAGATTAGGGCCATTAAAATTCATGCTTGTCTTTGATCTATAGTTTTATTGCTTTGCATTTCTGAAATCGCGAGGAAATTTGCTACAAGTTTCCTGTTTACCGTTTTCATTTTTGTTGAGATTTGAATAAGATACAGAGGTTCTGGTTGGGCGTGAGGTTGAAGATGAAGTTGGCCTCAGGAACGTGTTTGCCATATATATTTATGGTTTGATTTATATAAATAGATGTATAGCCACCCCAGTGGTAGAAGCGCGCGTCTGTGACTATAGGGACCTGGATTCGAGCCCCAGTGGTACCCTTTTGGATTTCTTTTTTGCATATTTCTCACATTCTGACTTTTTGGACAGGCGTCTGGGCCTAACAGTCTTGGGATTTTATTTTTATTTTCTTATTGTTGACCCCCTGGATGGCTATTCACACCCCTGGCCCATTTATTTTCTTATTTTCATTTTTATTTATTTGTTTTCTTAAATATTTTATCTAATATTAAAAAATCAGAAGAAATATTAAAAAAATAGATTTTTATTTTGATATAGTTTTTTTTACACAAAAAAATTATTTTATTTAATCATACTTTATTTATTTTACTAATTGTTTTGTAAATTTAATTAAAAAACTAGGGTTTTAGTTATTTTCTTTCACACCATTTAAATATATTATTTTAAAATATAAAAAGACCAAAAATATTTTACTAAATTACTTTTAACACAAAAATACCAAAAATATTCTTCATCTAAACTTAATTTTTTTTAATCAATTAATAGATTAGGGTTTTATTTAATTTCTTTTCCTAGTAAATTTAGGTTTATTTTTTATTATTTTTATTAATAATTTTATTTTATTTAATTAGGTTAAAACAAAACCCCTTTTTCCTAAAAAATCCAAAAAGGTCCATTTTCTTTACATTTACATTCTTGTATATTTATTCATTTTTGTACATTATTTATCCAAATTCAATATGGTTGTAATAGATAATTAGGGTTTATTTTCTTGCAATCCCCATTTGAAATTTGTACACCCCCCCTCCCACAAGTATTGTAATAGCGTAGTAATTTTAAAATTCCGCAATTTATCGCTTTATATACAAATGCTAGTAATTAGGATTTGTATGGAAAGACTAAAACCAATCAATTAGAAAACCCTAATCAAAGACAAAATCAAGCATGAAAAACAATACACTTGCACACAAGCACCCCTAGGGTAAAATTCACTTGGTTGCCTTACAAAAATAGCCATATTATGCATGTGAAGTATCTTAGCAAAAACAAGCAAAATATAAGATCATAGTCCCCCGATGACACTATCCATGTTGCCTTTCAAATGATCTTAGTCCCTAAAAGAGAATGCTAAGATACCTTGCAACATTGCTAATCATGGTTATACGATGACCCACGCCCGTCCCATTTACATCCAAAGATAGGGTTATTTTCCAAATCAATGGTAAGATAACAATGTCAAAGGAAAGAGGAAATGAACATGAAAGACTTTTGAGTAGGTAGAATGCTCCTAATTACTTGCTCACTTTCAAAACAAAATATCCTTGCTATTTTCAAAACAAACACCTACACTTTCAAAAAACATCTTTCAAACTTGAAAACATTTTCAAAAGATCAACATCTTTATATACATTCTTATGAACGAGAATCATTACAAAGTTTGCATAAACAATGGCCTCTTTACAAAATACTTTCAAAAACCACACAAAGCACAATTTCAAACAAAAGCAAGTGATCTAGCAAGTAACTGAGAGCCCATGGAAAACCATGGATGAAAAGGGTGCTAATACCTTCCCTTTTCATAATCTACCCCCCAAACTCAAGAAACAATCTCAAAGGTCTTTCATGTACTTTTTCACCTTTCCTTTTGGATAAAAGAAAAGTCGGTGGCGACTCTTGCTAACCGCAGCATTTGCGATCAAACGCAAAACACCCAAGTCAGTTCTCCCACTGTATCACAAATGGCATCTTTACAAAATACTTTCAAAAACCACACAAAGCACATTTTCAAACAAAAGCAATTGATCTAGCAAGTAACTAAGAGACCATGGAAAACCATGGATGAAAAGGGTGCTAATACCTTCCTTTTTCATAATCTACCCCCCGAACTCAAGAAAATGTCTCAAAGGTCTTTCCTGTTCTTTTCAGCCTTTCCTTTTGGATAAAATAAAAGTCGGTGGCGACTCTTGCTAACCGCAACATTTGCAATCAAATGCAAAACAGCCAAGTCAGTTCTCCTACCGCACCATGCAACTGTTGGGTGCTATGGTGATGTGGTGGTTGATGATAAGTTGGGTCGGTTGGGTCATATTCTTCAGGAAAGCCTATATCTGGGCTAAGGTGAGATGATGAGGGACCCACATCGGGATGTGGAGAAGACTTAAATTATGTGTGGGGTATGTGGGTGTATTGGTATTGCGATTGGGATTGGGGTTGAGTGTGGGCATATGGGTGTATTGGCATTGAGGTGGTGATTATGGTTGAGTGTGGGGCATATGAGTGTATTGGTATTGAGGTTGTGATTATGGTTGGGTGTTTGTGGATATGTATAATCGTGGTGTTTGGTGGAAAGTTGATGTGTGTTAGGTTTATTGTTGGGGACTTGAGGTTTGTGCCCATTATGTCAGTGGGTCAACCAAATACCTCAGATGAGACACATGTATTTCTGGGTTACTAACCGATATGTAGCAATCAAAATATTGATATGTGTGTTACATATTATTTTGGTTGAGGAAAACAAAGAATTGCAAGACATGGTGGTGACGCCTATGCCACATCTTACACCATTCTGGAGAAAAATATTTCCAATTAGTAAGACCCCATTGGGCGTTGACCCTTTTGAGATGCCAGGGTGACAAATAAGTTGGATCGCATGGTATCTCCTTATGCATTCCGAACTACATCTTGACACGATCGTTGTGGTGCATCTCCATAATGTTGAACCGTGTGATTGAAGTCTTTGCAGTCCAAACTACTGCATCCTCGGGGTTTGGTTCATGGTCCAAACCCAAATATGGTCTCCAGATAAACTGTGGATAAAATTAAATCAGCATAATGAAAATGTAAAAAATAAATAATTTAAAAGTAGAAAAGTTCAAAGGTACCACATACTTCATCTGGGCCAAGGTGATGCAATAGATTACGATATAGAGCAACATTGAATCTTGGATTCTTGCCGTAATCCATACCCATTACACAGTACCTAAAGGAATTGAAAAATAGTTTATTTTATACATATATTTAGCGAAAGGATGAATAATAAATTATTTAAGTTCTTGACTTACTTTGTTGCATATGGGAAAATAAATGCATTATTGTTGACGGGTTTAGGGACTCCATTCTCCACCAACTCCAGACTTGGAGTAAGAAAGCGCATCCATAAAAAGTACATTTGTCCTTTTTTGTGTTTTTACATAAATAATTCTATAGATGAGCTAAAAGAACAGAACCTTAACTATACTTTCTTGATTTTTCAAAGTTCCTAAGCAAACTTAAATACATAAAATTTATACTATTCCTTGTACTTTCGGGAAATAACAAGCTTCCAAATAGTATCATCATATAATTTCTAGCTTTTATTATTCTTGCTAGCTCAGACGAATTTTCATTCAACTCAAGAGTCGCATAATGTTTTTTGAGTCTGGTTAGTAATATACCTTGGCCTCTAGCACCACTACCTTCTACCATATATTTGACCAACAATTCCTCGCATAGAGAATTGGGTTGTTGAACCGACCCATTAACTGCCTTACCATCGATAGGGATACCCAATAACATGTACACGTCCTCTAGTGTAACGGTACATTCACCTATTGGAAGATGAAATGTGTGTGTCTCAGGTCTCTACCTTTCCAACATTGCAAGTATAAACTTGGAATCAATCGTGCCATTTGAGATTTTTATAACATTTCCAAAACCCGCATATTCGAGATAGGGCACGATCAACGGGTCAGGAGTAATGTAGTTGTGTGAGCGAATTCTAAATTTTTTAGTATCTTAAATTCAAAATGTAAAAAGTGTAAGAGTCCATAAGATGACTAATTTAATAATAATTTTATAAAAAAAATATATTAATATACAAGAATATTTAAGAATTTACATAAACTTACAAATTCCGCAATATTGTCTCTTGTGCCTCTGTGAGAATCGCCCATTGTAAGAAGAGCCATATTTGAAATTGTATATGGCAATGAAAGAGTTTGTATAAGAGAGTGAGGTGATTGGTGATGCAAAACAAGTATCTCAGGCGCCATATTTATAGGCGAAATAGTATAAGAGTGAATTAATAAGGTGGTTGGTGGTTACATGCATACATGATACATGCCACTCATGCGCCAAGTCAAATGGCGCCTACATGCAATTTAGAGAGCATGCATCATTCAACTTGGAGTGGGATAGGCCTACATGTAGAGTAGGTGGAAACATAGGTGGCAATATAGGGGCAGACTTTTTGGGCATGCATGTAAGGTGATAGCACATGTAGGGATGCGCCATTTGACTTGGCGCATGAGTGCAAATTTGAAAGGTGTCACCATCTCAATTGGAAAAATAGTGGTGGAGAATTTTTGTCTTGTTCAAGTTTAATAAAACTTATTTATCCTACATGCATCTAATATTATCAACACTCAAACATTCAAACATTCAAACACTCAAACCTTTAAACATTCAAACACAATGTCCTCTATACCTCAATACATTATCAGTGTATATTTCAACGGTGAGACGTACATTTTTCCCACCTCTGGGTTTTCATTTAGAGACACTGAGAACACCCGATTTTGTTTAAATAGGAAAGTTAATTTCTTGTATTTCAAAAAACGATTAGAGGTCAAAATTCGACGAGGTCCAGTGACACACATCTTCTACCAAAATCCAGTTTTTTTGTGAGAACCAAATAATATTTTATAAGGTAGAGGTTTAAGATGACGAGGACCTTCAAAATATGTTTTCCAGTCATGAGTATTTTAGGTACAACTCGATTGAATTGTACATTATGCTGCGAGAGCCTCGGTTGTCACGACCAACTCAGTCACAAGTGGTTGATCCTCTCGAAGAAGAACAAGCAGAAGTAGATGTCGTTGAAGAAGAAGAAGATGATGGAGAGTTAGAGTTTGACGATGTGGTCAAGGATGATTCTGAAGATGATGGGCTACCTGAAATACCTCCGAATGAGATCTACACACCACCTTCACACATGACAAACTTCAACATGGGTAGAGTTGAGCCATTATCTGATGTTTTTTTCAACCCGTATATGCAGTCAGATGAAAATTTAAAAGAGAAAGACAAATTTTGTAATAGAGAAGATTGTATGCAAGCTAAAAAAAGTTTCACATGCTAAACTCGGTCGATTTTAAGGTGGATCGGGTAAATCCAGAAAGGTACAAGATCATGTGTGTTCACCTAGATTGTATGATCAGACTCACTGCATCATACAGGTTGAGAGGTGATTGTTGGGTGATAGGTTCAATGTCCACCCACACGTGCGTCAATTCTACTCAATCACAAGATCATCGTAAACTAAATTATGAGCTAATATGTTAAGAAATCCTACCTCTCGTCAGAAATGGTTCGTCATTGAAGGTGAAAACCATAGTCTCTCACATCACTATGGTATACAATTATACTCCATCATACAGAAAGGCGTGGTTAGCAAAGACCAAGGAGATTGAAAAGGTATATGGAAACTGGGAGGAGTCATACAAATAAATATCGCGCTACCTTCATGCACTTCAGACATATTCTCCTAAAATTATTTATATTATGGAAACATTAGTGGCGTACGCCCTAGATGTGAACAAAAATGGAATATTCAGACGACTGTTCTGGGATTTTCAACCTTGCATCATAGGGTTTGCATCATGAAAACCCATTATTCAAATAGATGGAACATGGTTGTACGGAAAATACAAAGGCACGCTACTGATGGCAGTTTCACAAGTTGGCAACAACAACATTTTCCCAATTGCCTTTGCTCTAGTCGAGGGAGAGACTGGTGGTGCTTGGAGTTTCTTTCTCAAGAATCTCCAAACACATGTGGCTCCTCAATCTAGTCTTTGTTTGATCTCCGACATACATGCATATATTGAGAGTGCATATAATAGTCCTGCAAATAGTTGGCATGACCCTCCTTCTACGCATGTCTACCGCATTAGACATATCGTACAAAATTTCACGCGGGAGATCAAAGGCAAGGTTCTTAGGAAAACAGTTATGAATGCGGGGTATGCATTAATACAACCTTTGTTCAAACACTATCGCAACGAGATCTGATTGTTAAATTCGGATGCAGGTAGGTGGATTGATAATATTCCAGTGGAGAAATGGACAAGGTCATACGACAATGGATAGTAATGAGGCCACATAACAACAAATCTTATCGAATCAATGAACGGTGTATTCAAAGGCATACGAAATCTCCTAGTAACCGCTTTGGTGAAATCAACATATTTTAGGATGGCTTCGTTGTTTGCCAAAAGAGGTGAAATATGGAATGCAGTTTTACAATAGGAACAACTATGGAGTGAAAGTTTCATGAAATATATTAAGGCAGAAAGCGCCAAAGCCAACACCCATCTTGTTATAAGGTTCGACCGACATAGCCACAACTTCATTTTCAAAGAGACAATCTACCATAACCAGGGGCTTCTAAGACAAGAGTATAAGGTTATACTACCATTTCATTGGTACGATTGTGGAAAGTTTCAAGCCTTTCATATCCCTTGCTCTCATGTCATTACGGCATGTGCGTATACTTATCAAGATGCATTACTACTTCTATCTCCCATTTACAAGTCCAAAACCTTTCTCAACGTATACAACAATGGCTTCCCAATGGTAGCGAAACCTGTTTATTAGCCTATATATGACGGGGAAATAGTATGGAAAAACGATCAAATGTGAAGGAATAAAAAGGGTCATCCCAAAAGTAAGTGCATCACAACTGAAATGGACTCCCTTGACAAGCTAGAAAGAAAGTGTGATTTATGTCGTCAGGTCGGACAAAATCGAAAAAATTGTCCAACTCGAGCTACAAGCTCGACAACATAAAAATTGTATGGAAACCATCTGCACTTTTTTAAGTTCTAAACATATTTTTTTTCATTAAGAGCATTTGTTACAACAAAACACATGCAAACAACAAATAAAAACACGATAAACGTCTAAGAAATTACAATCATTAAAACAATTTCATCTGAGCCATGCATCATCACCGTTACATCTCTGTCTGTTTTGACTTCCTCCAACCAATATTGAGTTCTTCCAGTTGCAAGCGACGTGGCTGTTCTTATTCTTTGGATCCTTCTAGTTTGTTCCCCAGCCTCGATGTCCCCCTCTAGCCATCACATTAACTTTCTCTTCAGACGCTCCATAGAGTGGATGTGCCAAAATTTCATTTTCATCGGAGGTTTGATAACCGAGAAAATAACATATTCATCTCTGTTGAAAATCATAGAAGGTGTCATTACGCAAATAACAGAGAAAAAATAAGAAGAAAGTGTGAGAAAGTGTGAAGAATAATGGAGAAATGAGTGTTTTATTTATAGAAAACACAATTGCACGTAGTAGCCATCTCAGATGGCGCCTCCTCTCCTTTTTATAGTGCATGTGTTATCTCACTTGGCTAAAACAAAGTGCATGAGCCAAGTGAGATGGCGCCTAAGATAAAAAGATGAGTGCATGCATCATCTCACTTGGCGCCTCCATTGTGGGGTTTTCTGAAACATGATTATTTGTATAATTTTCTCCAAAATATGATTATTTGTGTATTTTTTTTCAATACTTGGTTATTGCTAAAAAAGTTCGAATAGTGTTAATAATAATAGTACAATTGATATCGTAGTACTTTACAATATAATAATATCTTATAATATATTATGTTTTTTTTATAAGAGAAAAGTTATTTTTTTATGTTCATTGAATAAACAATGTATCTAATTTATAAGATCAAATAAATTATTATTTAATAAATCTAAAAAATGATTTGTCTCTTATAAAAAAGAAGAGAGGTAGTAATAATAATTCATTAATAATATAATATTTAATATATGTAATCATTGTATAGAATATTGAAAGTGCACTATTGTGTGTTAGATTTCACCATATCATCATGTCATCCAACGATTTATATTGTATTTGAGAATTAAAAAAAAAAGAAGAAGTCTCCTACCGTGAAAGATCTATAATGGTGAGACACGGTAGCCTGAGCCCTACTAGTATTTGGCAACTCCACACGAACAGAAATAAAGAACTTTTTCTTGGAACAAAAACAAATTACTTTACCAAACCAAAAAATGAAAGAAGAAAAAGAAAAGAAAGAAAAAACACACGAAACATTTAGGTTTTCCTCCTCCGTTAATGTGTAGTGCATTATGATTTTGATATGGTGGTTGAGTCTCTATGATATCCTTCTGAAAAATAAAAAAATTTCAGATTACTCTGACCATCATCTTATGGAGCTCTAACATAGTTCACACATTATTGACCATGATTTGTTGGATCTCTGACATAGTTCACACATAGTTGACCATCATCTGTTGAATTTCTGACATGATTCACACATAGTTGACTATCATTTGTTGGATGTTTGATATAGTTCACATATATTTGACCATCATCCTATGGATGTCTGACATAGTTCACACTTAGTTAACCATCATCTGTTGGATATCTGACATAGTTCACACATGGATGATCATCATTCTATGGATGTCTGACATAGTTCATACATAGTTGACCATTATCTGTTGGATGTCTGACATAGTTCACACATAGTTAACCATCATTTGTTAGATGTCTGACATGGTTCACACATAGTTGACCATCCTTTGTTGGATGTCATACATGGTTCACACATATTTGACCATTATCAGTTGGATATCTTGTATGGTTCACACATAGTTGACCATCACCTGTTGGATGTTGGACATGATTCACACATGGTTGACTATTATTTTTTAGATTTCTGACTTAGTTCACACATAATTGACCACCATCCTATAGATCTCTGACATAGTTCACACATAGTTGACCATCACATGTTGGATGTCTAACATGGTTAACACATAGTTGACCATCACCTATTAGATGTATGACATGGTTCACACATAGTTGACCATCATCTTATGGATGTCTCACATGGTTCACACATAGTTGACCATCATCTATTGGATGTCTGACATGGTTCACACATAGGTTACCATCATTTGTTGGATGTATGACATAGTTCACACATAGTTGACCATCATCCTATGGATGTCTGACATAGTTCACACTTAGTTGACCATCATTTGTTGAAAGTATGACATAGTTCACACATTGTTGACCATCATCTTATAGATGTTTGACATAGTTCACACATAGTTGACCATCATTTTTTGAATGTCTGACATAGTTCACACATAGTTGACCATTATATGTTGGATGTATGACATAGTTCACACATAGTTAACCATCATCCTATGGATGTCTGACAAAGTTCACACATAGTTGACCACCATTTGTTAGATGTCTGACATAGTTCACACATAGTTAACCATCATCCTATAAATTTTTAACATAGTTCAGACATTATTGATCATCGTCTCTTGGATGTCTGACATAGTTCATACATAGTTGACCATCATTTGTTGGATGTATGATATGGTCCACACATAGTTGACCATCACATGTTGGATGTCTTACATGGTTCAGATGTAGTTGACCATCATCTGTTGGATGTCTGACATAGTTCACACGTAGTTGACTGGCATATGTTGGATGTCTGACATAGTTCACACATAGTTGACTTTCATCTTATAGATGTCTAACATAGTTCACACATAGTTCACCATCATCCTATGGATGTTTGACATAGTTCATACTTAGTTGACCATCATTTGTTGGATGTTTGACATAGTTCACACATATTAGACCATTATCCTATGGATCTTTGACACACTTCATATGTAGTTGACCATCATTCTCTGTATCTCTAACACACTTCACACATAGTTGACCATAATCTTATGGATCTCGTACATACATCACACATATTTGACCATGATCCTATGATTCTTTGACATACTTCACACATAGTTGACCATCATCTTATGGATCTCTAACATACTTCACACATAGTTGACCATCATCTTATAGATCTCTGACATACTTCAGACATAGTTGACCATTATATTATGGATCTCTAACATACTTGACACATAGTTAACCATCATCCTATGGATCTCTGACATACTTCACACATAGTTGATCATCATCCTATGGATCTCTGATATGGTTCCCACATAGTTGACCATCTTCTATCAGTTTGTGCCATATCTGAATAAGACTTGACCATCTTTTGCCCATAGTTGAATCAAAGCTGACCATATTTTATCTATTTGTGCCATATCTGAATAAGAGTTGACCATCTTCTGTCCATATGTGCCATAGTTGAAGCAAAGTTGACCATATTCTCTCTATTTGTGTCATATCTAAAGCAGAGTTGACCACCTTCTGTCCATCAATGTCATAATTGAAGCAGAGTTGACCATCATCTATACATCTGTGCCATATCTTAACAAGAGTTAACTATCATTTCTTCATCTGTGCCATAGTTGAACCAGAGTTGACCACCTTCTATCCATTTGTGCCATAGTTGAAGCATAATTGACTACATCCTATGGATGTCTGACATACTTCACACATAGTTGACTATCATCCTATGGATCTCTAACATACTTCACACATAGTTGACCATCATCTTATGGAGCTCTGACATACTTCACACATAGTTGACCATCATCATATGGATCTCTGACATGGTTTCCACATGGTTGACCATCTTCTATGTATTTCATACATAGATCACACATAGTTGACCGTCCTCTATCCATCTTTGACATGGTTCTCACATAGTTAACCATCATCTTATGGATGTCTAACATACTTCACACATAGTTGACCATCATTCTGTGGATCTCTGACATACTTCACACATAGTTGACCATCATTTGTTGGATGTCTGGCATGGTTCACACTTAGTTGATTGTCATCTGTTGGATGTATGACTCAATTCACATATAGTTAACTATCATCCTATGGATCTCTGATATACTTCATAAATAGTTGACCATCATCCTATAGATCTCTGACATACTTCACACATAATTGAACATCATCATATGGATCTCTGACATACTTCACACATAGTTGACCATCATTCTATGAATCTCTGATATACTTCATACATAGTTGACCATCGTCATATGGATCTCTTATATGGTTCCCACATAGTTGACCATCATCCTATGGATCTTTGACATGGTTCCCACATAGTTGTCCATCTTCTTATAAATCTGTGATATGGTTCCTACATAGTTGACCATCATCCTATGAATCTCTGACATGGTTCACACATAGTTAACCATCATCCTATGGATCTCTAACATAGTTCACACATAGTTTCCCATCATTTCATGGCTTTTTTCATTGGCTCAGACATAGTTGACCATCATTTGTTGACTATCTTCCATGGTCACCACATAGTTGCCCATTTGTACCATAGTTCAAGCATAACTGACCATCTTTAATACATCTCTAACATAGTTCACACATAGTTGACCATCATCTGCTAGATGTCTGACATACTTCACACATAGTTAATCATCACCCTATAGATCTCTGACATGGTTCCCACATTGTTGACCATCATCATATAGATCTCTGACATACTTCACACATAGTTGACCATCATCCTATTGATCTCTGACAATGACATGGTTCACACATAGTGGACCATCATCCTATGGATCTTTGACATGATTCCCAAATAGTTTACCATCATCATATGTATCTCTGACATAGTACCCACATAGTTTACCATCATCCTATGGATTTCTGATATACTCCACATATAGTTGACCGTCTTCTGTCCATTTGTGCTATATCTGAACCAGAGTTGACCATCTTTTGTCTATCTGTGGAATAGTTGAAGTAGAGTTGACCCTCCTCTATTAATCTGTGTCATATCTGAAGTAGAGTTGACCATCTTCTATCCATTTGTGCCATATTTGAACAAGAGTTACCCGTCATCTATCCATCTGTGTCATTCTTCACACATAGTTAACCATCATTCATGCATCTCTGACATGGTTCCCACATAGTTGACCATTATCCTATGGATCTCTAACATGGTTCAAATATAGTTAACCATCATCCTATGGATCTCTAACATACTTCACACATGGTTGACCATTATCATATGCATCTCTGACATGGTTCACACATAGTTGACAACCATATGTTGGATGCTTGACATGATTCACACATAATTGACCATCTTCAATGCATCTCTGACATAGTTCATACGTAGTTGGCCATCATCTGTTGGATGTCTGATATGGTTCACACATAGTTAACCATCATCAATTGGATGTCAGACATGGTTAACAGATAGTTGACCATCATTTTTTGGATGTCTTACATGGTTCACACATAGTTGACCATCATCTGTTGGATGTCTGACATAATTCACACATAGTTGACCGTCACCTGTTGACTATTCGATATAGTTCATACATAGTTGACAATTATCTATTGGATGCCTGACATTATTCACACATAGTTGACCATCATTTGTTGGATGCCTGACATGGTTCACACGTAGTTGACCATCATTTGTTGATTGTCTGACATAGTTCACACAAAATTGACCATCGTCTGTTGATTCTCTTTCATGGTTCACACATAGTTGACCATCATCTATTGGATCTCATCTTACTTTGTGGTATCTGAATACTCACACAGGAGTTCCTCATTTTAATATTTCAACGTTTTGTTTGTTAGTTTTTAAAAATAATGTTTATTTTTATTTTAAAAAAATTAAAACGTGAGATTTTTTAATAATATTGTTAATTTAAAAAAAACTTAATTTTTAAAATTTAATAAACATTACTTTTTAAATTTAAATTTAAAAATTTATTTTTAAAATTTTAAAAAATAAAATTAACGTGAAATTTCTTAACCTAAACATTTTTGTTTAAATTTATATAAAAAAAATAACGTCAAATTTTAAATTTTAAAATTTAATATTAACTTGAGATTTCTTAATTTAAACATAATTTATTTTTTAAATAAAAAACGTTAATTTTAATTTTTTTTAAATAAAATTTACCTAAGATTTATTAAAGACAATGTAATATGTTACTATTATTATTGCAGGAGGTTTTAAAGTTGAATAATTTAGTCTCAATAATAATAGTATTAACGTTAATATGAGACTTTAATCTTAATGATTTATTAGTGCAGCTTAAAAAATATTTAGATAATACAACATATTAATTTCTAAGTATTTAATCATTATTTAATGAACCTAAAAAGTGACTTGTCTTTTATAAAAATAAATAGATGTAGTAATAATGATTCATTAATAACATAATATTTAATATATGTAACCATCTATTATAAATATATAAAATGTAAAGTATGTGGAAAAATCACTGATATCCTTCTAACTTTACATTTAAACTTTTCTGACTCCAGGGTTACAAGTGTCTAATTACAACCTTGCTTCAATATTATGCCGTTGGCAATTAATGTCTGCATATGTGTCACTCCAATATTTTTCCTATTATTTTTATTTTATTTTAATGTATAATTAAAATTTTAAATCTATTTCTATATATTTTAATATCATGTACATAAGAAGCTGGAAAGACGATGTTGCCTTTTCAAATTTTCCTCATTATTACTCTATTTCCATTCCAAACCCAAATCCATCATTTTCTTCTCATAACAACTCGAAAGTCACGTTGACAGATGCAAAGTCATTTTTGATACCATTGGGAATAGCCTCACTCTTTTTCACCAGAGTCACTCATTCCTTTTCTCTTTCCATCCCAAAACCTCCACTCTTAGATTCACACTCTCACTCTCAATTACAATCACAACGACAACCTCTCTTTTGCAAAATCACTATTTCTTTGGCACCTCTGACGCAAACCACCAACGTCAGAGCCACCACTATCGAAAATAACACCATCCCCCTGTCGCCAAAATTGTACCAAATGATAAATAATTATGAGTTTATTGAATATATGTGTTGTAGTGATGGATCTATCGTCACATCAAAGATTTAGGGTTTGTATTTTTTATTGTGTTCCAAATTTGTTTAGGGTTTGTATCATCACATGTATGATTAGCAGCTTTGTAGCTGTGAAATTTGAACAAATAACTATTTTCTGTAATTCCCGATTTAAAACATTGAATTAGCTAAGTTGTCATTCGAAGTTGTTATATAGTTCTGAATTCTATTTCCTTATTTGTCAATTTTAAATTTCAAATTTAGGTGTTTGATCAAGTTGCATAGTGTTTTTAAAAATAATTTTATTTATTTATATTTCTATTTTGTGCAGTCAATGATCTCGACTTTGATATCGAGAGTTAACCAATTTGATGTTGCAACGTTGGACATCAAAATGTAAGCTATATTAAAAGAACAATTGGTTAAAGTATCAAAATTAATGAAGGTACTTTTATGTTGTTTATTGTGAAATGAATGATTTATATATTAGTTGATTTAGTTATATGATAATATTGACACTACTCTTTAAACAACTATTGACCATGTCTATCTGATCATTGTTTCTTGCTCTCTTCATGCTGTTAAGGTTTTTGATTTTGCAAATCCATTTTTTTTATTATTTCCAAATCGATTTGTTTGTTTATTATAAATTGAAATTGTTTTTGTTATGTTTTTTTTAGGTCAAAGATTTTTTCCTAAAGTTTAGCAGGTTATAGGTAAAGATTAATCCAATCAAATGCTCAATGTTGTTCATCTCTATCTCAAAACTCATTCCTATGGTGAATTCGTTTTTTATCATTCTTGGACTAATGGTTATTATAATTATGGTGAATTCGTTGAATTTAACAACAAGTTCATGTACCTTTGAACCTTCCATCAACAAAGCCCAATGAGCATCATGTAGCCTTCCCATTGCATTTCTGTTTCCCCTACACAAGCTGTTAAGATTATCGTCGGTCCAATATACGTTAAGTTGGAATTAATATCTCTGTGTTACTTAATCGCTAACTCTTCCTTTACATTTAAATTTTCAACTATGTCTGCAAATTAGAGATTAAAATTTTCCCACCTACTTATTTTCTCTTCTAATATTGTCTAAGATTTTGCCTTTTTCCCCTATCATGTTTCTACCTCAATTCTTTAACAGGAATTAACTGTGAGGCAACACTATCGAATTAGTACTATATATTGGGATGACAAGTAGAACTGTTTTTGATATTTTTACCTCAATTCTTCCATCCTTTCATATTTATAGTCCAACTTTTATATGTAAATAATATAATCATTTTTGTAGCAAAAGAGTTATACTTTTGGGGAAAACAAAAGTATGTAAGTTGTTTCTATTCACCAAACCTATTGGCCTTATTGTGTAATGTTGAATGAAGGTTAATCTCTTTGGTGAGAATACTTGAACGTAGAGAAGGGAGCATTTTAAGAGGTTGGGAAGAAGAAAGAAGATGAGGTAAATTCTTATTCTAAAATAATATTTAAAGGCAACATTTCACTTTGAAGTTAACTCTTGATATATTAGTGAGTAAAATTTTAATATATAAGTAATGTTTGTTTCCAGACCAAAATTACATAACTAAAAAAATGGCTTGAATCAATGCAGTATGTAGGAGATCAGGTACAAGCTATTTGACAATGTAGTATACCATTTCCTTTCTACAGAACTTATGGGCCCTCATCTTATGTTGCAATGTTTGATGGATAAGATATTGAGCTGTAATTTTGATGTCCTACAACATTCAAAAGATGGATATACAAGATTTTTTAAATTGTAATTCACACTTTTATTCCATTTCCTTTTCTTTTTTTATTCCTGACTCATTTATTTTCTATATATATTATTCATTATATGATCTCATTTAAAGTAAAATACAAGACTTATTTCAGCTATTGAGATACCACTACTTATTTCTACACACACTTCCAAATTATTAATTAATGGTTTAATATTATTATTTAGTTATATAATGAAACAAAACACTTGTTTATATAGGAATAGACCTTAAGCAATTTAATTGGTAACAACAATTTGTTTGGTTCATCATAAGTTAAATGATAAATCATTCTCCATTATACAGTGATCATAAGATACACTTATTTTAGTTTTAAATAGATGTTTATTTATGAATTTCTTAAGGTATCAGTTTCACCCGAAGTTTTAATATTTCTCTAACACTTTTTTTTACATTTGATTGGTAAATATAAGGAAATACTAACATTTATAGAATTTGTATTTTGGAAATTGGAACCACTTTCATATATTTTTATTAATAAAACAAATTTATTTTATTTAATTGAATTTTATTGAACCATATATTTTAGTTTTTCAATATAAAATATTTTGACTATAATACTTAGTTTTTCATTCTAAAATATGAATAATTTAGTTTTTCATTATAAAAACATATGAATAATTTTGTTTTTCAAACTAAAATATTTTTATTACAAAATCTAAATTTATAATTCTCTTCTTTATCTTAATGTGATATGTTTATACCAGATTTTGGTCATTTACGTGTCTAATACTACAAATTTATTTTATTTT
Source organism: Vicia faba (assembly GCA_948472305.1). Classification (NCBI taxonomy): domain Eukaryota; kingdom Viridiplantae; phylum Streptophyta; class Magnoliopsida; order Fabales; family Fabaceae; genus Vicia; species Vicia faba. Next base: position 988,518,938 of record OX451736.1, read on the forward strand.
TATAATTTATAAAATATTTTTAATTTAAAAATTCTTACTCAAAATAAAATACTTTTTTTAATTTTTTAGATTTTTAGAAGCAAGTTAATAATAATATGGAACACAATTAAATAAAAATATAGCCATTTATTTTGAAAATTTTGGGATTAATTAATAGACCACTTTATAAATTATGGTTGATGCAAAAAGTAAAATATTTAATTATAAAATTAAATATATTTTTAATCTTATAAATATTTATAATGATTTTAGTTTTTCATTTTTGTAAATAAATTTTTAATAATATAGTTTATGATTTTTGTTTATGATTTGTGTGCGGGCATAGACCAAACACAACAACCATAAGATCAACCCTAAAAGGGTAATACATTAAAAAAAAAATCAAATAACAAAGGACGATACACACGAAAAACAAATCAGTGAACCCAACGCGGGGAACAAAACTAGAATGTAAAAGAAATACGTGTACACGTCTCAAAACATCAGACTAAACCATAGACAACCCAACTCATCTTTTAAGGAACGACATCTGAAATTGACCGTCAACACGGTAACAACTTCCCGAAACCACAACTTGCAGACAGCGAAAATATGGCTATTTCTAGCCCAAAATCATTCCAAATTCATTGAAACTGATTTAATCATATGAAAACTCTATAGAAGCATATTCAAATTTCAAGGTTTTTTATTTTTCAAATCCAATTTTTGTTTGATTATTTCCAAATCAATTTGTTTGTTTATTATAAATTGAAATTGTTTTTGTTATGTTTTTTTTAGGTCGAAGAATTTTTCCTAAAATTTAGCAGGTTATAGGTAAAGATTAATCCAATCAAATGCTCAATGTTGGTCATCTCTATCTCAAAACTCATTCCTATGGTGAATTCGTTTTTTATCATTATTGGACTAATGGTTATTATAATTATGGTGAATTCGTTGAATTTAACTACAAGTTCATGTACCTTTGAACCTTCCATCAACAAAGCCCAATGAACATCATGTAGCCTTTCCATTGCATTTTTGTTTCCCCTACACCAGTTGTTAAGATTGTCGTCGGTCCAATATACGTTAAGTTGCAGTTAATATCTATGTGTTACATAAGCGCTAACTCTTCCTTTACATTTAAATTTTCAACTGTGTATGCAAATTAGAGATTAAAATTTTCCCGCCTACTTATTTTCTCTTCTAATATTGTCTAAGATTTTTCCTTTTTCCCCTTACATGTTTCTACCTCAATTCTTTAACATGAATTAACTGTGAGGCAACACTATCGAATTAGTACTATATATTGGGATGACAAGTAGAACTGCTTTTGATATTTTTACCTCGATTCTTCCATCCTTTCATATTTATAGTCCAACTTTTTTATGTAAATAGTATAACCGTTTTTGTAGCAAAAGAGTTATGCTTTTGGGGAAAACAAAAATATGTAAGTTGTTTATATTCATCAAACTTATTGGCCTTATTGTGTAATATTGAATGAAGGTTAATCTCTTTGGTGAGAATACTTGCACGTAGAGAAGGCAGCATTTGAAGAGGTTGGGAAGAAGAAAGAAGAGGAGGTAAATTCTTATTCTAAAATCATATTTAAAGGCAACATTTTACTTTGAAGTTAACTCTTGATATATTAGTGAGCAAAATTTTAATATATAGGTAATGTTTGTTTCCAGACCAAAATTATATAACTCAAAAAATGGCTTGAATCAATGTAATATGTGGGAGATCAGGTACAAGCTATTTGACAATGTAGTATACCATTTCCTTTCTACAAAGCTTATGGGCCCTCATCTTGTGTTGCAATGTTTGATGGATAAGATATTGAGCTATAATTTTGATGTCCTACAACTTTCAAAAGATGGATATACAAGATTTTTGAATTTGTAATTTACACTTTTATTCCTTTTCCTTTTCTTCTTTTATTCCTCACTCATTTATTTCCTATATGTATTATTCATTATATGATCTCTCTTAAAGTAAAATACAAGACTTATTTTAGCTATTGAGATACCACTACTTATTTCTACACACACTTCCAAATTATTAATTAATGGTTTAATATTATTATTTAGTTATATACTGAAACAAACACTTGTTTGTATAGGAATAGACCTTAAGCAATTTGATTGGTAACAACAATTTGTTTGGTTCATCATAAGTTAAATGATAAATCATTCTCCATTATACAGTGATCATAAGATACACTTATTTTAGTTCTAAATAAATGTTTATTTATGAATTTCTGAAGGTAACAGTTTCATCCGAAGTTTCAATATTTCTCTAACACATTTTTTACATTTGATTGGTAAATGTAAAGAAACACTAACATTTATAGAATTTTCATTTTGGAAATTGGAATCACTTTCATATATTTTTATTAATAAAACAAATTTATTTTATTTAATTGAATTTTATTGAACCATATATATTAGTTTTTCAATATAAAATATTTTCACTACAATATTTAGTTTTTCATTCTAAAATATGAATAATTTAGTTTTTCATTATAAAAACATATGAATAATTTAGTTTTTCAAACTAAAATATTTTCATTACAAAAAGTAAATTTATAATTCTCTTCTTTATCTTAATGTGATATGTTTATACCAGGTTTTTATTTTTATAATTTATAAAATATTTTTAAATTAAAAATTCTTACTCAAAATAAAATACATTTTTTTTAATTTTTTAGTTTTTTAGAAGCAAGTTAATAATAATATGGAACACAATTAAATAAATATATAGCCATTTATTTTGATAATTTTGGAATTAATTAATAGACCACTTTATAAATTATGATTGATGCCATAAGTAAAATGTTTAATTATAGAATTAAATATATTTTTAATCTTATAAATATTTATAATGATTTTTGTTTTTTCATTTTTGTAAATAAATTTTTAATAATATAGTTTATGATTTTTGTATATGATTTATGTGGGGGCATAAACCAAACAAAACAACCACAAGATCAACCCTAAAAGGGTAATACATTAAAAGAAATCAAATACTAAAGGATGATACACACGAAAAACAAATCAATGAACCCAACGCGGGGAACAAAACTAAAATGTAAAAGAAATACGTGTACACGTCTCAAAACATCAGACTAAACCATAGACAAACAAACTCATCTTTTAAGGAACGACATCTGAAACTATCCGTTAACACGGTAACAACTTCCCGAAACCACAACTCGCAGACAACAAAAATATGGCTATTTCTAGCCCAAAATCATTCCAAATTCATTGAAACTGATTTAATCATATGAAAACTCTATAGAAGCAGATGCAAATTCCAAGGTTTTTCATTTTTCAAATCCAATTTTTGTTTGATTATTTCCAAATCGATTTGTTTGTTTATTATTAATTAAAATTGTTTTTGTTACATTTTTTTAGGCCGAAGAATTTTTCCTAAAATTTTGCAGGTTATAGGTAAAGATTAATCCGATCAAATGCTCAATGTTGTTCAACTCTATCTCAAAACTCATTCCTATAGTGAATTCGTTTTTTATCATTCTTGGGCTAATGTTTATTATAATTATGGTGAATTTGTTGAATTTAACTACAAGTTCATGTACCTTTGAACCTTCCATCAACAGAGCCCAATGAGCATCATGTAGCCTTCCCATTGCATTTCTGTTTCCCCTACACCAGCTGTTAAGATTGTCGTCGGTGCAATATACGTTAAGTTGCAGTTAATATCTATGTGTTACTTAATCGCTAACTATTCCTTTACATTTAAATTTTCAACTATGTCTGCAAATTAGAGATTAAAATTTTCCCACCTACTTATTTTCTCTTTTAATATTGTCTAAGATTTTTCCTTTTTCCCCTAACATGTTTCTACCTCAATTCTTTAACAGGAATTAACTGTGAAGCGACACTATCGAATTAGTACTATATATTAGGATGACAAGTAAAACTGATTTTGATATTTTTACCTCAATTATTCTATCCTTTCATATTTATAGTCCAACTTTTTAATGTAAATAATATAATCGTTTTTGTAGCAAAAGAGTTATACTTTTGGGGAAAACAAAAGTATGTAAGTTGTTTCTATTCACCAAAACTATTGGCCTTATTGTGTAATGTTGAATGAAGGTTAATCTCTTTGGTGAGAATACTTGCACGTAGAGAAACCAGCATTTGAAGAGGTTGGTAAGAAGAAAGAAGAGGAGGTAAATTCTTATTCTAAAATCACATTTAAAGGCAACATTTTACTTTGAAGTTAACTTTTGATATATTAGTGAGTAAAATTTTAATATATAGGTAATGTTTGTTTCCATACCAAAATTACATAACTAAAAAAATGGTTTGAATCAATGCAGTATGTGGGAGATCAGGTACAAGCTATTTGACAATGTAGTATTCCATTTCCTTTCTACAGAGATTATGGGCCCTCAACTTGTGTTGCAATATTTGATGGATAAGATATTGAGCTCTAATTTTAATGTCCTACAACTTTCAAAAGATGGATATACAAGATTTTTGAATTGGTAATTCACACTTTTATTCCTTTTCCTTTTCTTTTTTTATTCCTTACTCATTTATCTTCTATATGTATTATAAATTATATGATCTCTCTTAAAGTAAAATACAAGACTTATTTCAGCTATTGAGATACCACTACTTACTTCTCCACACACTTCTAAATTATTAATTAATGGTTTAATATTATTACTTAGTTATATAATGAAACAAAACACTTGTTTGTATAGGAATAGACCTTAAGCAATTTGATCGGTAACAACAATTTGTTTGGTTCATCATAAGTTAAATGATAAATCATTCTCTATTATACAGTGATCATAAGATATACTTATTTTAGTTCTAAATAGATGTTTATTTATGAATTTCTGAAGCTACCAGTTTCACCCAAAGTTTCAATATTTCTCTAACACTTTTTTTTACATTTGATTGGTAAATGTAATGAAACACTAACATTTATAGAATTTGCATTTTGGAAATTGGAACCACTTTCATATATTTTTATAAATAAAACAAATTTATTTTATTTAATTGAATTTTATTGAACGATATATTTTAGTTTTTCAATATAAAATATTTTCACCACAATATTTAGTTTTTCATTCTAAAAAATGAATAATTTAGTTTTTAATTATAAAAACATATGAATAATTTAGTTTTTCAAACTAAAATATTTTCATTACAAAAAGTAAATTTATAATTCTCTTCTTTATCTTAATGTGATATGTTTGTACCAGGTTTTGGTCCCTTATGTGTCTAATAGTACAAATTGATTTCATTTTTATAATTTATAAAATATTTTTAAATTAAAAATTCTTACTCAAAATAAAAATACATTTTTTTTTAAATTTTTTAATTTTGTAGAAGCAAGTTAATAATAATATGAAACACAATTAAATAAAAATATAGTCATTTATTTTAAAAATTTTGGGATTAATTAATAGACCACTTTATAAATTATGGTTTATGTCAAAAGTAAAATATTTAATTATAGAATTAAATATATTTTTAATCTTATAAATATTTATAATGATTTTTATTTTTCATTTTTGTAAATAATTTTTTAATAATATAGTTTATGATTTTTGTATATGATTTGTGGGGGGGCATAAACCAAACAAAACAACCACAAGTTCAACCCTAAAAGGGTAATACATTAAAAAGAAATCAAATACTAAAGGATGATACACACAAAAAACAAATCACTGAACCCAACGCGGGGAACAAAACTAAAATGTAAAATAAATACGTGTACACGTCGCAAAACATCAGATTAAACCATAGACAAACAAACTCATCTTTTGAGGAACGACATCGGAAACTAACCGTCAATACGGTAACAACTTCCCGAAACCACAACTGGCAGACAGCGAATATATGGCTATTTCTAGTCCAAATTCATTGAAACTGATTTAATCATATGAAAACTCTATAGAAGCATATGCAAATTCCAAGGTTTTTGATTTGGCAAATCCAATTTTTTTTTATTATTTCCAAATAGATTTGTTTGTTTATTATAAATTGAAATTGTTTTTGTTATGTTTTTTTTAAGTCGAAGAATTGTTCCTAAAATTTAGCAGGTTATAGGTAAAGATTAATCCAATCAAATGCTCAATGTTGTTCATCTCTATCTCAAAACTCATTCCTATAGTGAATTCGTTTTTGATCATTCTTGGACTAATGCTTATTATAATTATGGTGAATTTGTTGAATTTAACTACAAGTTCATGTACCTTTGAACCTTCCATCAACAAACCCAATGAGCATCATGTAGCCTTTCCATTGCATTTCTGTTTCCCCTACACCAGCTGTTAATATTGTCGTCGGTCCAATATACGTTACATTCAAATTTTCAACTATGTCTGCAAATTAGAGATTAAAATTTTCCCACCTACTTATTTTCTCTTCAAATATTGTCTAAGATTTTGCCTTTTTCCTCTAACATGTTTCTACCTCAATTCTTTAACAGGAATTAACTGTGAGGCAATACTATCGAATTAATACTATATATTAGGATGACAAGTAGAACTGCTTTTGATATTTTTACCTCAATTCTTCCATCCTTTCATATTTATAGTCCAACTTTTCTATGTAAATAATATAATTGTTTTTATAGAAAAAGAGTTATACTTTTGGGGGAAACAAAAGTATGTAAGTTGTTCCTATTTACCAAATCTATTGGCCTTATTGTGTAATGTTGAATGAAGGTTAATCTCTTTGGTGAGAATACTTGCACGTAGAGAAGGCAGCATTTGAAGAGGTTGGGAAGAAGAAAGAAGAGGAGGTAAATTCTCATTCTAAAATCATATTTAAAGGCAACATTTCACTTTGAAGTTAACTCTTGATATATTAGTGAGTAAAATTTTAATATATAGGTAATGTTTTTTTCCAAACCAAAATTACATAACTCAAAAAATGGCTTGAATAAATGCAGTATATGGGAGGTCAGGTACAAGCTATTTGACAATGTAGTATATCATTTCCTTTATACAGAGCTTATGGGCCCTCATCTTGTGTTACAATGTATGATGGATAAGATATTAAACTCTAATTTTGATGGCTTACAACTTTCAAAAGATTGATATACAAGATTTTTGAATTTATAATTCACACTTTTATTCCTTTTCCTTTTCTTTTTTTCTTCCTGACTCATTTATTTTCTATATGTATTATTCATTATATGATCTCTCTTAAAGTAAAATACAAGACTTATTTCAGCTTTGAGATACCGCTACTTATTTCTACACACACTTCTAAATTATTAATTAATGGTTTAATATTATTATTTAGTTATATAATGAAACAAAACACTTGATTGTATTGGAATAGACCTTAAGCAATTTTATCGGTAACAACAATTTGTTTGGTTCATCATAATTTAAATGATAAATCATTCTCCATTATATATAGTGATCATAAGATACACATGTTTTAGTTCTGAATAGATGTTTATTTATGAATTTTTGAAGGTATCAGTTTCGGTCGAAGTTTCAATATTTCTCTAACACTTTTTTTACATTTGATTGGTAAACATAAAGAAACAATAACATTTATATAATTTGCATTTTGGAAATTGAAACCACTTTCATATATTTTTATTAATAAAACAAATTTATTTTATTTAATTGAATTTTATTGAACCACATGTTTTAGTTTTTCAATATAAAATATTTTCACTACAATATTAAGTTTTTCATTCTAAAATATGAATAATTTAGTTTTCATTATAAAAACATATGGATAATTTAATTTTTCAAACTAAAATATTTTCATTACAAAAAGTAAATTTATAATTCTCTTCTTTATCTAAATGTGATATGTTTATACCAGGTTTTGGTCCCTTATGTGTCTAATACTACAAATTTATTTTATTTTTATAATTTATAAAATATTTTTAAATTAAAAATTCTTACTCAAAATAAAATACTTTTTTTTAGTTTTTTAGTTTTTTAGAAGCAAGTTAATAATAATATGGAACACAATTAAATAAAAATATAGCCATTTATTTTGAAAATTTTGGGATTAATTAATAGACCACTTTATAAATTAGGTTGATGCCAAAAGTAAAATATTTAATTATAGAATTAAATATATTTTTAATCTTATAAATATTTATAATGATTTTTGTTTTTCATTTTTGTAAATAAACTTTAAATAATATAGTTTATGATTTTTGTTTATGATTTGTGTTGGGACATACACCAAACACAACAACCACAAGATCAACCCTAAAAGGGTAATACATTAAAAGAAATCAAATACTAAAGGACGATACACACGAAAAACAAATAAGTGAACCCAACGCGGGGAACAAAACTAGAATGTAAAAGAAATACGTGTACACGTCTCAAAACATAAGACTAAACCATAGACAAACAAACTCATCTTTTAAGGAACGACATCTGAAACTGACCATCAACACGGTAACAACTTCCCGAAACCACAACTTGCAGACAACGAATATATGGCTATTTCTAGCCCAAAATCATTCCAAATTCATTGAAACTGATTTAATCATATGAAAACTCTATAGAAGCAGATGCAAATTCCAAGGTTTTTGATTTCGCAAATCCAATTTTTGTTTGATTATTTCCAAATAGATTAGTTTGTTTAATATAAATTGAAATTTTTTTTGTTATATTTTTTTTAGGTCGAAGAATTTTTCCTAAAACTTAGCAGGTTATAGGTAAAGATTAATCCAACCAAATGCTCAATGTTGTTCATCTCTATCTCAAAACTCATTCCTATGATGAATTCGTTTTTGATCATTCTTGGACTAATGCTTATTATAATTATGGTGAATTTGTTGAATTTAACTACAAGTTCATGTACCTTTGAACCTTCCATCAACAAAGCCCAATGAGCATCATGTAGCCTTTCCATTGCATTTCCGTTTCCCCTACATCAGCTGTTAAGATTGTCGTATGTCCAATATACGTTAAGTTGCAGTTAATATTTATGTGTTACTTAATCACTAACTTTTCCTTTACATTCAAATTTTCAACTATGTCTGCAAATTATAGATTAAAATTTCCCCACCTACTTATTTTCTCTTCTAATATTGTCTAAGATTTTGCCTTTTCCCCCTAACATGTTTCTACCTCAATTATTTAATAGGAATTAACCGTGAGGCAACACTATCAAATTTGTACTATATATTGGGATGACAAGTAGAACTGCTTTTGATATTTTTACCTTAATTCTTTCATCCTTTCATATTTATAGTCCAACTTTTTTATGCAAATAATATAATCGTTTTTGTAGCAAAAGAGTTATACTTTTGGGAGAAACAAAAGTATGTAACTTGTTTCTATTCACCAAACCTATTGGTCTTATTGTGTAATGTTGAATGAAGGTTAATCTCTTTGGTGAGAATACTTGCATGTAGAGAAGGCAGCATTTGAAGAGGTTAGGGAGAAGAAAGAAGAGGAGGTAAATTCTCTTTCTAAAATCATATTTAAAGGCAACATTTCACTTTGAAGTTAACTCTTGATATATTAGTGAGTAAAATTTTAATATATATAGGTAATGTTTGTTTCCAAACCAAAATTACATAACTCAAAAAATGGCTTGAATCAATGTAGTATGTGGGAGATCAGGTACAAGCTATTTGATAATGTAGTATACCATTTCCTTTCTACAGAGCTTATGGGCCCTCATCTTGTGTTGCAATGTATGATGTATAAGATATTGAACTCTAATTTTGATGGCCTACAACTTTCAAAAGATGGATATACAAGATTTTTGAATTTGTAATTCACACTTTTATTCCTTTTCCTTTTATTTTTTCTTCCTGAGTCATTTATTTTCTATATGTATTATTCATTATATGATCTCTCTTAAAGTAAAATACAAGACTTATTTCCGCTATTGAGATACCACTACTTATTTATGTTGGAAATCCACCAAAAGACTATGATGAATTTCTACCACAATGAAGATTAGTTATGAGAAAAACAAAGAAAAGAAGACAAGACAATTAATTTCTGCAGAGTTTCTCTCTGCTCATAAATTGTGAAAACTTTATTATTCACTTTGCAACTGCAAAATACTGTGAATGACTTGCTTGACTTGCTTACAAAAATAGGGGTTACTCCCTCTATTTATAACTGAGCTTACACCCTAAGCCCAAAGCCCAAAATATCTTTTTGTTACTAAATAAAATCTAATTTATTCTAGATTTAAATCAAATCTATTTAAATCTAAAACAAATCAAATCTTTTCGACACACAGTTTCGATACACTAGATTACAATTTAACACACTACCTAATTCATTGTGTCTAAACTATCTATGCTCATCATGCCCCTTAGTCTTCTGAATACTTCGACTTGCACTGCCTTCGTCATGATGTCTGCAATTTGATTCTCAGTTCTGCAGTGTTCCAAATTCATCTTCCTATCTGCTACCTGCTCTCGAAGATAATGGAACCTCATTTCGATGTGCTTACTTCAACCATGTGCTATTGGGTTCTTCGCCAGATTGATAGCTGACATGCTGTCGATCTTCATGGTAATTGCTCCATGATCTTTCCCTGTTATCTCTTCGACCAAGTTCACCATCCAAGTTACTTGGCATGCACAAAGAGAAGCAACTATGTATTCTGCTTCGCATGATGATAATGCCACTACTGGTTCCTTTCTTGAATTCCAAGCAACTGGTGCACCACCTAGCATAAACACATATCCTACTGTTCACTTTCGATCTTCAGTATCACTACACCAACTCGAATCGGTGTATCCCACTAACTTGCATTCTTTTTCTTTATCAGCTGCAGGAAACAAAATGCCATAATCGAAGGTTCCTTTGAGATACCTTAGTATCCTCTTCACTGCTGCTAGATGTGATACCTTTGGCTTCTGCATGAATCTACTTACCATACCTACATTGTATGCTAAGTCAGGCCTTGTATGACAAAGGTATCTCAATGATCCAATAAGTCTTATGTATTGGGTTGGATCAACATCATCTTCATCTGTATCTTTCGACAATTGCAGTCTTGGTTCTGCAGGTGCCGAAGTTGGGTTGCATTCTTCCATCTCAAATCTCTTGAGAATTTCTCCTGCATATCTTCTTTGATGCATCATCAAACCTCTACTGCTCTTGTAGAATTTGATGCCAAGGAAATATGAAATCTCACCCAAATCAGACATTTCGAATTCCTTGCTGAGATCACCTTTGAAGTCTTCAATCTCACTTTTACAGCTACATGTTATCAACAAATCATCTACATAGAGACATAGTATAAGCAATTCACTATTGCTTCTTCTTACATATACTCCATGTTCAGTTGTGCACTTTACAAATTCCTTCTCCCTTAAGAAACTATCAATTTTCTTATCCCAAGCTCTTGGAGCTTGTTTCAATCCATACAAGGCTTTATGCAGCCTGTACACCTTTCTTTCTTTGTCATGATTCACAAACCCAACTGGTTGTTTAACATAGACTTCTTCATCTAAGGGTCCATTTAGGAATGCACATTTCACGTCCATCTGACATATGTTCCAACTGTTTATTTCTGCTAGACCAACAACCAACCTGATTGTTTTGATCCTAGCAACAGGTGCAAAAACTTCATCGAAGTCTATTCCTTCTTTTTGTAGAAATCCCTTCGCCACAAGCCTTGCTTTGTGTCGAGTTACTTCACCTTTCGAATTTTTTTTCACTTTGTATACCCACTTGACATTAATTGCCTTCTTGCCTTGAGGCAATTAGACAAGTGACCAAGTGTTGTTGTCTTCGATAGACTTCACTTCTTCGTTCATTGCTTTCACCCACTTCGAATCCTTCAATGCTTCAGTTGCATTAACATGTTCTACATCTGCATAGAAAGCATAATGTACCAGCTCACCTTCATCATCTATCACATCATCTGATGTAATCACACAATCTTGCAATCTTGCAGGCATGCGTCTTATTCTTTGAGGTCTGCTTGTACTTGGTATACATGTTGGTTCCTCTTGTCGAACTTCTCTTTCGACTTGAGTTTCTGGCTCTTCGAATAGGATTCCCACTGAATCTTTCTCGACATTTTCAGTCCAATCCCATTCTTTAAACTCATATATGATCACGTCCATGCTGATCATAATCTTCTTGTTCTCTGGATCAAACAACTTGTAGCCTCCTGTCGAATGATATCCAACTAGAATCATTTGACTTGACTTGTCATCAAGTTTTCTTCTCAACTGATCTAGCACATGTCTATGTGAAATAGATCCACATACCTTCAGATGACTCAAGCTAGGCTTCACACCAGACCAACATTCTTCTGGAGTAATTCCTTCTAGCTTCTTTGTAGGACATATGTTCAAAATGTATGTTGCAGTCGAAACAACTTCACCCAAAAATTCTTTAGGTAAATTCTTGCCTTTCAACATACTTCTCACCATATTCATGATGGTTCGATTCTTCCTTTCTGCAATTCCATTTTGTTGTGGAGTATAGGGTGGCACTACCTCATGCACAATCATTTCCTTCTCACATAGCCTATCGACGTCTTTCAACACATATTCTCCACCACCATCAGTTCTCAAAACTTTGAGCTTTCGACCGATTTGTCTTTCGACCATAGACTTAAACTTGGCAAATATCTCGATCACTTCACTTTTCTTCTTGATCAGATAAGTCCACAGCTTTCGATTGAAATCATCTATGAATGTAACAAAGTATTTGTTACCTCCCATCGAATCCACCTGGATTGGTCCACATACATCAGAGTATATGACTTCAAGACTAGCCTTCGACCTGCTTCCTGCATCCTTGTTGAAGCTATTCTTGTGGTGCTTCGCCTGCACACATTCCTCATATACCTCGTTTGGAATGTCAATTTCTGGCAATCCTGAAACCATATTTATTCTCTTCAAATCTCTGATGTCTCTGAAGTTGAGATGGCCTAGTCTATAATGCCATATCCATTCATCTCTGCTAGCTGCAGTCAAAAGGCACTTGTCCTCCATCACATTTAGTTCAATCTTGAAGGTTCGATTCTGAGACATAGGAGCCTTCAAGATTAATCTCCCATTTGTATTAACGACTCTCATCATCTTATATTTGATTGAAACTTTATAATTCTTTTCGACCAACTGCCATATACTGAGCAAATTGCTCTTCATGCCTGGTATGTACAACACATTGGAGATTACTGACCTTTTGCCATCTTTCCTCATAATCATAACATCACCAATACCTTCAGCTGCTAGGGTATTGTCATTTGCAAATTTTACCATATTTTTCATTGAGGGCTTTATATTGACAAACCAGTCTTTCCTTCCAGACATATGTGATGAACATCCTGAATCCAAGTACCACTGGTCCTTGAATCTATCTTCATTTCTTGTTGTGACCATTAGCATCATCTCTTCTTCTTCTTCATGTTTGGCAAGCTTTACATCACTTTCTTGATTTTTTCATTTTTCTGGATAATCACTCGAATAGTGACCATACTTCTGACAATTATAACATTGAATGTGACTCTTATCAGGTTTTCGACCACCACCTCTTCCTATATTTGCAACACCACATCTTTGGTTGCCTTGGTATGGTTTTCTTTGATTCAACATGTTTCCTTCGATCTGGTTTCCTCTACCATTCGATTTGTTGTAGCCACCTCTACCTCTGTCGAAACACTTTCTTTTGCCTTTGGTCTCTTTTGCTGAATGTGCCTGCAGGGCCACATTACTCTTCGATTTGCCTATAGCTCTTTCGTTCATTATTTGTTCATGAGATTCAAGTGTCCCTTGGAGCTCTTACTTTGTCAATTTCGATAAGTCTTTCCTCTCTTCTATCGCCACCACTATATGGTCGAACTTAGGAGCTAAAGATCTCAAGATCTTTGAAACAATAGCTCTTGTTGTTAACGTTTCTCCATATATCTTGATTTGATTTACTAGTTTTGTAACTCTAGTGAAGAAATCAGATATGCTTTCACTGTCTTCCATCTGAAGCAGTTCATACGTCCTTTTGTGAGTTTGTAACCTCACTTCTTTCACCTTTTCAGCGCCACCAAAAGACTTCTCAAGGATTTCCCAAGCTTCTTTTGCAGATTCTGAATCACTAACCTTTTCGAATTTGTCTGGACTGACACATTGATGAATTATAAATAATGCTTTATAACTCAGCTTCTCAGATTCTGTGTATTTCTTCTTTTCTTCTTCTGAAGCGTTTTCTCCAAGCGCTTCAACTCCATCTTTTACAAGGTCCCAAAGACCTTGACACCTGAATAAGACTTTCATCTGTTTGCACCAATTCTCATAGTTGTCAACTTTCAGAATTGGTAGCGTTGCTGGATAGTTTGCATTCCCATAACTTGTCATCATGAATTCTTCAATCGTTCTTGATTGATACTTCCCTTGAATCGAAACAAAAGCTCTTGATACCAGATGTTGGAAATCCACCAAAAGACTATGGTGAATTTCTACCACAATGACGATTAGTTATGAGAAAAACAAAGAAAAGAAGACAAGACAATTAATTTCTGTAGAGTTTCTCTCTGCTCACAAACTGTGAAAACTTTATTATTCACTTTACAACTGTAAAATACTGTGAATGACTTGCTTGACTTGCTTACAAAAATAGGGGTTACTCCCTCTATTTATAACTGAGCTTACACCCTAAGCTCAAAGCACAAAATATCTTTTTGTTACTAAATTAAATCTAATTTATTCTAGACTTAAATCAAATCTATTTAAATCTAAAACAAATCAAATCTTTTTGACACATAATTTCGATACACTGGATTACAATTTAACAATTTCTACACAAACTTCCAAATTATTAATTAATGGTCTAATATTATTATTTAGTTATATAATGAAACAAAACACTTGTTTGTATTGGAATTGACCTTAAGCAATTTGATCGGTAACAACAATTTGTTTGGTTCATCATAAGTTAAATGATAAATCATTCTCCATTATACAGTGATCATAAGATACACATGTTTTATTTCTAAATAGATGTTTATTTATGAATTTCTGAAGATACCAGTTTCACCCGAAGTTTCAATATTTCTCTAACACTTTTTTTTACATTTGATTGGTAAATGTAAAGAAACACTAACATTTATATATTTTGTATTTTGGAAAATAGAACCACTTTCATATATTTTTATTAATAAAACAAATTTATTTTATTTAATTGAATTTTATTGAATCATATATTTTAGTTTTTCAATATAAAATATTTTCACTACAATATTTAGTTTTTCATTCTAAAATATGAATAATTTAGTTTTTCATTATAAAAACATATGAATAATTTAGTTTTTCAAACTAAAATATTTTCATTACAAAAAATAAATTTATAATTCTCTTCTTTATCTTAATGTGATATGTTTATACCAGGTTTTGGTCCCTTATGTGTCTAATACTACATATTTATTTTATTTTTATAATTTATAAAATATTTTTAGATTAAAAATTCTTACTCAAAATAAAATACTTTTTTTTTTAATTTTTAGAAGCAAGTTAATAATATTATGAAACACAATTAAATAAAAATATAGCCATTTATTTTGAAAATTTTGGGATTAATTAATAGACCACTTTATAAATTATGGTTGATGTCAAAAGTAAAATATATAATTATAGAATTAAATATATTTTAATCTTATAAATATTTATAATGATTTTTGTTTTTCATTTTTGTAAATAAATTTTTAATAATATAGTTTATGATTTTTGTTTTTGATTTGTGTGGGGGCATAATCCAAACACAATAACCACAAGATCAACTCTAAAAGGGTAATACATTAAAAGAAATCAAATACTAAAGGACGATACACACGAAAAACAAATTAGTGAACCTAACGCTGGGAACAAAACTAGAATGTAAAAGAAATACGTGTACACGTCTCAAAACATCAGACTAAACCATAGACAAACAAACTCATCTTTTGAGGAACGACATCTGAAACTGACCGTTAACACGGTAACAACTTCCCGAAACCATAACTCGCAGACAACGAATATATGGCTATTTCTAACCCAAAATCATTCCAAATTTATTGAAATTGGTTTAATCATATGAAAACTCTATAGAAGCAGATGCAAGTTCCAAAGCTTTTGAATCATGCAGATCTCAACAAATCTGAAGCATAACCAAGAAACCAAAACAGAAAGCAATCCACCAAACGGTAACAATAATTCAGAAAAACAACGATAGAAATAGATCATCGCCATTGACTGAAACTAGCCTTTACCGTCGAAACTAGAGTACGCTTACCCTCACGGGATTTTGAAACCAAGCCCAGTAATTAGACCCAACAGAGACACCGTCATGGTCGAGCTGAGGGACATACCTAACATGTTTTTTAAGATCCGAGCAAGGAGCTGACCATGACTCTTAATGAAGGAAGAAGTCTCAGAAACTTTTGAGGCTAACTCTTTGAGTTGAGCAGGTACTTGCACAAAGTTAACTCGGATGGTGTTTCTGCGCACAGAAGCCATAATCTGCAAAACAAGACAAAGATAAATCCCCTCGGTCTTTGAAATGGTTATTTTAATGAAGTATGCATGCTATGTTATGATGCATGATGTCATGATAAAACAAGCAACATGTATAGCAGATAACAGGCATGGCAAAGGCAAACAAGTCACACAAAAGCCCTTAAGTTTAAGGCTTGCATAAGGTCAAAGGTATTACCCTCTTGAAGTTCAGTTGGTTTCAACCTATCCTAGCAAAAGTAATCGGGTTCTAGAGGTTCTCAATATCACTGACCATCCTCTATCGGTCATGGTTTCAGCTCACGCAATCTTTTCTTGTGGCCGGAACTATCTTGAGAGTATGGTCTCAATGAGTGTAGCATGGAGCATCAACCAGTTCTAAGCTTTACACCGAGGCCGACTATCTCACTACTTCCTAATGGCCAAGTTGGTCTATTAAGGGTTCTAAGGTCAGTTGATGCTTAACGACACACATAGCGGCCTCGTATTCTCCTCGTTTCTCCACAAGGGATACCGGTACCAACCAATGTGCCACATCAACGTAGCTACTGCTTCAACTGTATCGGTCTACGTCGTACAGTTTCCTCACAGTTTATTGCTACTTACCTAAAAGGTGTCCCCATATCTGGGTTAGGATCTATAGTAACTCCCAATACAAAACCCTTAAAAGAAAAGCAATCAAAACAAACAAGAGAAGTAATTTATGATGAACTAATCCTAAGGTATACCCCACTTATAATTCCCCACCAGAGTCGCCAGTTCTGTGATATGGTGGCAGAACCGGACTGTTTTGGAAAATGTTGGTTTGCGTTCTGCGTTTGTGTTTGCAAAATGTTGCAGTAAGCAAGAGTCGCCACCGACTTTTATTTTTATCCAACTGGAAAGGAAAAAAGCACAGAAAAATTCCTTTTTCGAGATTTTGAGTACGGGGGGTAGATTATAGAAAGGGAAGGTGTTAGCACCCTTTCTATCTGTAGTTTTCTACAGGCTCTTAGGTACTAGCTCATCTTTTAAAATTGCTTGTGTGTGTTTGTTTTGAAAAGTTTTTGTTTTACTTTGTTTTAACCCTTGCTTCTGTCTTCAAGAGTGTTACAAAGTGTTTTTGAAAACTTTGTTTGAAAAGAGTGTAAGTGTGAAAAAGTTTATTTTGAGGAAGTACCTACTAGCATCTACCTACTCGAAAAAGGATTTATTTCTATTCTTGTTTCCTTTAGACAATGTTATCCCATTATTAAGAAATAGGAAGCACCGTCGTTGGAGTTGTAAAGGTCAATTCGAAAGGGGCGTACGATCACTAAAGCAATGTTAGGACGTCTTAGTAATAAACCTAATGTCTTAAGATCATATTCGGGGCAACATTTCCGAGGTAACCTTTCTGATGTAACATTTCCGAACGGGACATTTGATCTTTGTTTAGACAGAAGGGCGACCATTAAAACATCCTATACTTAATGATCGTTCACCGAAGGCAACCAAAGTGAGAGTATACCCTAAGAGTGCGCATGTGCGAGTGATTTGATTTCAAGTTATTATCTTTGCACATTTAGGGTTTGCTAGCCATTTTAAATTGTCATGTAATCTTGCCATACAATCCTATTAACATACATCTAACAGTTAATATTTGCGAGAATTAAAATGCGAGAAATAAAAACTATGTTATTACAAGTCTTCAGGGTAGGGATTACATAGCCAAAAAACCCGTAAAACGATAAATAAAAGGAAATCCTAATTAAACTATTACATACTGTAAGCAGTTACATTAATATCGCAAAAAATAATAAAATAATAAGCGCGCGACGACGAATTAAATGAAAAGGAATTAGGGTTTTGACCCTATCTAAACCTAATTAAAACTTAAAAAGAAAAATCATTTTTTTGTTGTTTTTGATTATTTTGAGAAAAGAAAAGTTTTAATTGAATAAATAAAAGAGAACCTAATTACTAATTAATTTAAATTGAGAAAAATAACTAAATTTACTTATTTTTGTATTTTTGTTTTTGAGAAAAGAAAATAAAAATTAAGTCAAAAGCAAAACCCTAATTTTTTCTAATTGATTTTTAATATATGAAAAGAGTTAAAATTAACCCTAACTTAAATTAAAACTAACAAAATTAAATTTGATAAAATCATGAAAAAGCCTAAATCTAAATTTGTGAAATTGATTTTTATGGTTTTTTTTTGTAAAAAAAGAAAATTAATTTGTGTTAGAAAATAATTAAATAAAAGAAATTAAATAAAAAGAAAAATTAGAAAAAATAGAATGGGCCTGGTTTTGTAGCAAAGGAGGGGGTGTCGTTGGAAACTCTTGGCCCAATAACTTCTGGCCTCTTTGACTTTTCCTGATCTCATGCACGCACTTGAATGGGGTGTATTGTGGACTTCCAGGTGAGAGGCCTTGGATTTGGCATGCTGGGGATCTGGTGGTTGATGGTGCATGGTGCATGGTGGTCTTGTGGGACGCCTGTGTACCTAATTATGCAAAGCAAAATAATATTGAACAATATGGGGACCTGGGGATCAAACCCAGGCCCCTAGGCACTCTCACGCTGCATGATGATCATCTGAGTTGGCTTGGTTTTTTGTATGAATAATAGTAAACAAATATTATATGATAAAGACAAAAAGTGAATTCTGAAAACGCGTGAAATTTGAATGGGCCAGTCAGGGAAGGCCAAGTTACTTTCTTCTTCCTCCCACCATTGCTAAAAGTTTCTGGACTTTTACCTACAGTCATCTAGGCGTAGGTACAACCCTGTGCATCTCCAAAATCTTATCCTTTCATGATAAATCATAACCAGTGGTACCAATCAACTCGTTGTAACCTCACGAGCATCATGGTACCACTATCCATGGCCAATTGTCCCTGTACACAAAAACCCTAAAAATGAAGCAAGAACCCTAACTATGACATCTTGTTGTACAGTTAATGAAAATGCAATTAAGTATCACCATTAGCCTGCAAATAACTCATGGATTAAGGATATGTCAATAAAAAATGCTAACTATACCAGAATTATTGAATTCGATTTCAAGAAAATGTGAAAACTATGGGGTACTTACAATGCAATTCTGGATGTTAGGAAGTTTGTTAATGGTTGAAACACGTTCCTAGGATGTCCAGCAAACATTTGGGATGCTTAGAATACTTTGAATTGGTCTGCAACTTAGAAATCAGTGTGCCACTTTTTCCATTTTTTTGAAACTTGCTTTCTTGTTTACACGCCTCCAATCCCCTTGTTTCTGATCTGAACATGTTCCTTATGTACCCTAGAAGGAATTAGGTTACAAATTTGCTTCAAATATTTTTCAATTAAGATCATTGATTCATGATTTGATTCCTTGTGCAAATCTTGCCAAATTGAGCCAAATACAATCTTTTTGTGTCCAAATGATCCTTGCATAATTTGATTCCATCTCCAGTTGTATAATAAACCTAAGCATGCACAAAATCTCAAGCTTTGATTAATTTTTGATATTTTCATGATTTTATTTTGATTTTATTTGATTTAATTGAAATAAAATCAAAATAAATGAAAAAAATAAAATAATGACAAGTGGGGAGGATCATGGGTCGTGGGTCATGTTACAAACTCAATGCAAGCATAAAAAGTTGGGCCCATTTGACAAAAATTGCAATTTTGGCCACATTTGACTTTTGGCAATTTTGCAAAAAGGGTCAACTTTGCCAATGCATAACTCCCTCAATTTTAACCCTAGAGAGGTGTTCTTGGACTTTTTAGAAAGCTTAAGATGTCCTATAAGCAACCCTTTTGGTCTCATCTCAATTGAGTCTTCCATGTTCATGTATGAAGCTTTGACAAAAAAGGTGTTTTTGTTGACTTTTCAAAATGACCTATAATATCCAAATTCATATCTTCTTGTGAGTGCATATTTTGAACTTGGGAGCTGAAGATGGATTGTAGGTAATTACATCCTCTTCAAAATGAGATTTGGATGGGTCATTTTTGATAAAGTATGAGAAAGTTATGCTTGGTCAAAGTTGAGTTGACTTTTCCTATAAAACCCTAATTTAGCAACTTTTGGGTTTTGATAAATTGTGAGCAATCCTTGAGGAATCATGATCAACCTTTGATCAAATGATGAATAATAATTCAAAATTAGGATGTTGACCAAAAATCTTGAAGTTTGACTGTATGTAGGACACAGTTGACTTTTGCCCTAGCACAATCGATTTCTAGGCCTTTGAGCAATTGACTGAGCAAACTTCCTCTTCAAGGCTTGAAACTTGACATGGATGATCTTGAGAACATATTAGGAAAATGGTGAGTATTTGGTATCCTTTGGACTTAAGTATCTTGGTGCAAACTGAAACCCTAATTTGAGGTAGACTGCCTTAGGAGAGAGTTTGTATGGTCAACCCTTGAACTTCCTTGAACAATTTGAGGACCTTACTTGGAATGTATTGAGAAATATGGGAGGGAAAATTTTAGGGTACAACAATAACATTATCCTTAGAATGGGAGCACCAATGGATGTCTAAATGCTTGAGCGTCATCAACCTTTGTGACCACCTTGAACCTTGCTCATTCTTTAAGACTGATTGGGGAATATGAGAAATAAACCATCTTGCCAAGAGAGGAGTGCAACACATAAGGACAGCTCTTTTCCTCATTGTGCGAGTGTGAAAAGAGTGTAGGATATCCCCTAGCAATGTAGGCACCATGTTACGTGATATGAATATTTTGACGGTGTTGACATCTATGAGTTGGTCAGGATTTGGAAACAAAACCACCCCGTAGATGAGGAGAGTCACAATTTCCTCAAAGACTTGCAAGTCTAGGGAATTCCAACAGCTTTGGGCTTTCTCAAACAGGACCTTTTCTAAGAAACCTTTGACACCACTCCTTGTTTCCCAATGAGTTATGACATCAGATGATTGCAAGTGTAAAGCTTGAGCAATCTCTTCTGGCTTTGGATCTCTTTTCGTACCATTGAAAGGTAGTTGATTGAGAATAGGAATCCTCAAGAGTTGGGAGAATTCTTCCAAAGTAGGCACAAGTTGATAGTCGGGAAATGTGAAGCAATGGTGCAAAGGATCAAAGAGCTGAAAGAGCACCTTCATCATATCCTCATCCGTGTTGGAGGTGACCAAGTTGAGTAGACGACCATGTCTCTCGGTGAATGGAGAGTTTTCAGGAATTCTTGAAGCTATCTCCTTTAGTTGTGGAGTAATTCTCACAAGGTTGACTTGAATAGTTTTCCTGCAAAGTGAATCCATTTCCTACAAAACAAGAACAAAGATGAATCCCAAAATCCTTAAAATGGTTAGTGGATGTATATGATGTTCATAATGTCCATGATGTTATGTACAAGTATGCATATACAAACAAAGCAAACAAGTCCTTAGTTTAGGCTTGCATGGAGTTTTATAGGTAAGTACCCTCTTGAAGTTTAGTTGGCTTAAACTTGTCCTAGTAATAGTAACCAGGTTCTAAGGAGCTCAATACCACCAGATTGTTTCCTTGGTCATTGTTTCAGCTCAAGCCTCTTTAATGGCGACCTAAATATCCCAAGAAACCAAACCTCAATGAGTGTAGTATCGAGTATCTACCAACTTCGGACTGCACCAAAGTCGTTCATCTCACTACATCCTAAAGGCCAAGTTGGTAAAGTAAAGGTTCTAGAAGTTCATTAGTGCTTCATGACATCACTCAGCGGCCCCGTATTCTCTTTGATTAACTCAAAGGCTACTGGTACCCATAAATATGTCGCACTAATGTAGCTATTGCTTAGACCATGTCGGTATACCCCACACAGTTTCCATAACATATTGCTACTTACCTATAATGTATCCCAAATCCGAGTAGAGGATTCAAACCCAAACATAGAACCATAATGTAAAGCATACAAATCAAGCAACGTAAGCAAGTAAATGTGATCTAATCCCTAAGGTAACCCCACTTTTAGAATTTTCCCCAGCAGAGTCGCCAGTTCTGTGGTACGGTGGGAGAACTGACTTGAAGGTTTTGCGTTTTATCGCAAATGTTGCGGTTAGCAAGAGTCACCACCGACTTTTCTTTTATCCAAAAGGAAAGGTGAAAAAGCACATGAAAGACCTTTGAGATTTTTTCTTGAGTTTGGGGGGTAGATTATGAAAAAGGGAAGGTATTAGCACCCTTTTCATCCATGGTTTTCCATGGGCTCTTAGTTACTTGCTAGATCACTTGCTTTTGTTTGAAATTGTACTTTGTGTGGTTTTGAAAGTATTTTGTAAAAGAGGCCATTGTTTAGGCAATCTTTGTAATGATTCTCGTTCGTAAGAATGTATACAAAGATGTTTGTCTTTTTGAAAGTGTTTTCAAGTTTGTAAGATGTTTTGAAATATGTGTGTTTGTTTTGAAAATAGCAAAGATATTTGTTTGAAATGGAGCAAGTAACTAAAAGTAATCTACCTACTCAAATGTCTTTCTTGTTCATTTTCTTTTCCTTTGATATTGTTGTCTTACCATTGATTTGGTAAGTAACCCTATCTTTGGATGTAAACGGGACGGGTGCGGGTCGTCGTATAGCCATGATTAGCAATGTTGCAAAGTGTGATACAGTGGGAGAACTGACTAGAGGTTTTGCGTTTTGTGTTCGCAAATGTTTCGGTTGAGCAAGAGTCACCACCGACTTTTTATTTTATCCTAAGGAAAGGTTAAAAAGCACAGGAAAAACCTTTGAGATGTTTTCTTGGGTTCGGGGAGTAGATTATAGAAAGGGAAGGTATTAGCACCCCTTCTATCCATGGTTATCCATGGGCTCTTAGTTACTTGCTTAGATCACTTGCCTTTGCTTTTCAATGGTGCTTTGTGTGTGTGGTTTTGAAAATGTTTTGAAAAAGATGCCTTGTCTAGGCAACCTTTGTAACAATTCTTGTTTGAATGTTTTACAAAAGTGTTTGTCTTTTTGAAAAGTTTTCAATGCTTTGAAAGTTGTTTGGAAATTGTGTTGTGATAATGGATAGCTTTTCAGCCTAGGCTGGAACAGCAGGCAAGGATTGAGGAGAAGTGACCTCTATAGGTGGAAGGTGGCACGTAAACCCATGCCTAAGCCTGCATAAAGGTGTTTACCAAGCCACATGTGAAGAGACCTCTTGGATGAATGTTCAGAAGTGGTTGGGAGCATTAATGAGCATTAAATGGTGATGAGACTTATCAACACCAAAATTCTTATAATAGAAGAAAACCTGAACCAACAGTTCTGTTTTACCAAAAACAACGTGAACCAAGCTCTGATCTTGGCCTCTTGCTGTCTCAACAAATTCTGGGGATTCTCCTGACTTTCTAACACGTTCCTTGGATTTGCTTCTGGAAATCCTGGACTTAGAGATTCTGTGTCAGTGTAACACCCACTCTTCTGACCCTTTCATCTTCTGATTCCAGCATGTTCTGAAGGAGCCTTCAGACTTCTTTGCTTCCTTTGCATTCCTCTAGCAAACTCTGGCTGAGCTTGCGTAACTGCTGAAAGAGCCATGTTCTGTTTGAGGTTTACGTGTTGAACCACGTTTGTAACCTCTAACTGAGTTAATGTAGCTGCTGAAGAGCCAACTTCTGACTGCGTTGAGCTAAGTTTGCAACTTCTGACCGTTTTTGTCTGAAGGTTGGTCCAGAAGTTCTGAAGTGCTATTTTCTTCTTAAACACCCATTTTTAGAAAAATTCCAAATGTTTAGAATTTAATTTTTTAAGGTAAAAGCGTTGCCTTTAGAGCTTGTGTGATTATTTTGCTCTTGTAAATGGTTTGCTTGGGAATAAATGATAATTCAGGACTTGGATTTGTTTCAGAGAGACTCTGAGAATCCAGGATGATTTCCTGAAGAATGAGAGGGCAAATTTTGGGGTACAACAACTGCCCCTGTTCAATCTTCTTAAACCTGAAGAGTTAGATTGGCAAGTTTTCCTTTCGCGACTCAAAGGTAAAAGAGGATTGAACACTAGAGTGCCCGTAAATTTGCACTCGTCCAAAGCGAAGAAATGATAATTCAGGACTTAGATTTGTTTCAGAGAGACTCTGAGAATCCAGGATGATTTCCTGAAGAATGAGAGGGCAAATTTTGGGGTACAACAACTGCCCCTGTTCAATCTTCTTAAACCTGAAGAGTTAGATTGGCAAGTTTGCCTTTCGCGACTCAAAGGTAAAAGAGGATTGGACACTAGAGTGCCCGTAAATTTGCACTCGTCCAAAGCATAGTTGAGGGAATGGGCTTAAAGATGCCATTTGGAGATGGTAGAATCTTGCTGGAGATGGGCTTAAAGATGCCATTTGGAGATGGTAGAATCTTGCTGGAGATGGGCTTAAAGATGCCATCCAAGAATCTTTGTTAACTTGCAATGTTGTAAGTCAAAAGAATGAGTATCAAAATGGTATCCGTGTCTGGAACGCAATCGAACTGTATCTGGAGACTGAATTTGTATGAGCAAAAGAATGGCCTTCGCGTCTGGGGCGTATCTGAGTTGTAATTGTGTTTGAATGTAGAATGAATATCAGAATGACTGCCGTGTCTGGAGTGTATCTGTATTGTATCTGGGTAACAGAGAAATATCTGTGTATGGGGAAACTGTGTGCTGGGGCTAAACTCTGAATGAGTGACAGAATGGCAACCGTGTCTGGAGCGTATCTGGACTGTATCTGAGGTTGAGATCTGTATGAGTAGCAGAATGACCGCCGTGTCTGGGGTGTATCTGTACTGTAACTGGGATCTGAATAAGTGACAGAGTGGCAACCGTGGCGACTGCACTGGGGAGAATCAAACTGCTGGTGTAAGGGCCAGAATGACATCCGTGTTTGGAGTATATCTGGACTCGAGGTTGATAAATGAATCTGAATGAGAGATAGAATGGCTGCCGTGTCTGGAGCGTATCTAGTCTGTATCCGATTGCTGAAGTATGAATGAGTAATAGAATGACCGTCGTGTCTGGGGTGTATCCATACTGTGTCTGAATAATTGTTAATGATAGCCTTTTAATCTTATCCTGAAAAGGATAAAATGTTAGTTGAAACAAAAGTTATGTTGTACGAGATGTATGATGCAATGAATTGCGTTTCATCAATGTTTATGAATGTGATGATTATGCATGTAAGCGGGGGTAGCTGTCTGGCTGAGGAAGACGAATCCTGGATAATGAAATCTTTGACTGCTGCTGGGGATAGTGAATCCTTGACTGCTGCAGGGGATTGCAAGAATCTTTTGATCATTGAAAATGAGAAATCCCGGGACCACTGTTGGGGACTCAGGAGTTTGGGTTGTATGCCAATCTACCGGGGATTCTTGTTTTGAGGAGCTCTTCATTAGAGAATATATGAATACTCTGTGAGGAACTGAGAATGAGAGTCTTCATTCTGCTTGGGGAACAAGAATTCAGTGGGGAATAGCCATACTTATTAGAAAGTAGTTATCCCGTTGAAGAGTAAAACTCAAGATTCTGGAAACAGCTTATCCCTGTCTGGAAGAAGCTCAGATTTAGGTTGTATGCCACTCTGCTGGGGAGGCCAAAATGAGAATCTTCATTCGGGTCTTGGGTCAGAAGATTGGTGTGTGCCAATCTACTGGGTTTTCAAGGATGAGAATCTTCATCTTGTTAGGGGTCAGAAATTGGGAGCATACCAATCTTCTGAGGTTTCAAGGATGAGAATCTTCATCTTGTTAAGGGTTAACTGTTATCTGGTCGATCTCCAAGCTTTCACAGAAACTTTTTTGCTATCTGGACATGACCCAGACTTCACAATAACTTGTTGAGCTGCTATCTGGTCGAATCCGGGCTTCACGGCTTGTGTTAAAGATATACTACTATCTGGTCGACTCCAGGCTTCGTAGTATTCTTGGCTGCTGTCTGGTCGTAATCCAGGCTTCACAGAAACTTGCATTTCTATTTGGTCATAATCCAGGCTTCACAATAACTTGTTGAGCTGCTATCCGGTCGAATCCGGGCTTCACGACTTATGTTAAAGATGTACTGCTATCTGGTCGACTCCAGGCTTCGTAGTATTCTTGGCTGCTGTCTGGTCGTAATCCAGGCTTCACAGAAACTTGCATTGCTATCTGGTCATAATCCAGGCTTCACAATAACTTGTTGAGCTGCTATCCGGTTGAATCCGGGCTTCACGACTTATGTTAAAGATGTACTGCTATCTGGTCGACTCCAGGCTTCGTAATATTCTTGGCTGCTGTCTGGTCGTAATCCAGGCTTCACAGAAACTTGCATTGCTATCTGGTCATAATCCAGGCTTCACAATAACTTGTTGGGGATTAAACTATTATCCGGTCGAATCCAGGCTTCATAGCTTGCTCTTAGGAGATACCACTATCTGGTCGTAATCCAGGCTTCGCGGTAGTCTGATACTGTTATTCAGTCATAATCTGGGCTTCACAATATGCTGTAGAGATCAAGATACTATTCGGTCGAATTCGGGCTTCATAACTTGAATTTTGTGAGAATTTGATCTTTGACGATCGTAGCTTCCAACAGGTGATGAAGGAACTTCTAAACGACCAATCAATTCGAAATGTACTTTGTTTTGGAGAATAAATCCTTGACAAATGTTGGGGAAATAAACCCATAATCGAAGCTGGGGATTGAAAATCCTTTGATTACTGAGGGTGAGAAATCCTTGTTGACTGCTGATTGCTTGGGGAGCAAGATCTTTAGTTGTTGAGGGATTTTAGGACCACTGCTGGGGATTGAAAACCCTTGGGGACTTGTGGGGAATGATAATTCTGATGATATCTACTGGGGAGTTCAGAACCTGGGAGACTCATGCTGGAGGAGTGAGACTGATAATCTTCAATCTGATGGGAAGTATCTCTGTGGGGAGAATGTTCACTAATCTGGTTCCGCTGGGGATCGATAGTTGGAAGTTTTAGCTCCGCTGGGGATTAATAGTTGGAAGTTTTAGCTCCGCTGGGGATCTTGAAACTTGACTCTGAGGGGAATTAGATTCTGGAAGGTTCTCTGGCTGGGGAAATCAGTTTTGAGAAAGCTTTTGTTCTGCTAAGGATCCTGAAGTTTAACTCTGTTTGGGGAATTAAGTTTTGGATTTTAACCTTGTTGAGGAATTTGGAGTTTAATTCCGCTGGGGATTCCTTCTGAAAGGGCATCAAGATATCTATCTGTACCCTCAACCTATCAGCAATCATCTTTCTTGATTTGTAAGGAAATGATTATGTTCAAATGCATATGCCTATTTAACAAAACATTGGACGTTTCTCAAATAAAACATAAGTGTATAAAAGCAAAAGGAAGACAAAGCAAATTTCTGTATTTGGAAAAGTATTTGTTTTAACTTTTTATGAGTATCTTTGTACAACGGAGACAGGCATCCTAGTAAGAGGATGTTGTCGTAAAAAATTGAAAAATTTATACAAAAGAAAGATGGCTATGTGTAAAAATTCCATGGGATTCCCATTCTGTTATAGCTTTCACAACTCTGAATATCTTGTCCATTCAATGCTTCGCCCGCCGATGATTGGATTGATCAGAAGCTCAGAGCTTGTTGATGAAGAGATTGTTCTTTAAAGTGATCCAACGAGACATATTCATACACTTTAATTCCCTAACTTTTGCCTGGATCTCCCTTTCGGGTTTTCAATCCACCGGGAAACCCTTTTTTGCCCAAGTCGCCCTTTCGGGTTTTCAACTTGTCGGGTGTACAATTTTTTTTGTTTTATCCCTAATTTTTGCCTGAACCGCCCTTTCGGGTTTTCGGTTCACCGGGATGCCCATTTTTTCCCAAGTCGCCCTTTCGGGTTTTCGACTTGTCGGGTTTTTTCATGCGTAGTATCTTTTGACTATGTCTGCGTTCGCAGGGTGTGGCAAATCGTCGCCGTCCATGGTGGTCAGGATCATTGCACCACCAGAAAATATGCTCTTGATCACAAATGGTCCTTCGTAAGTAGGAGTCCATTTGCCCCTGGGATCACTTTGCGGCAAGATGATCTGCTTGATTACAAGATCTCCGACTTGGTATACTTGACGTCTAACTTTCTTGTTCAAAGCCTTGATCATCCGTTTTTGGTACGTCTGACCATGGCAAACAGCAGTGAGTCGCTTCTCGTTGATCAAATTGAGTTGATCAAGTCGGGTCTGAATCCAATCGTCTTCACTCAAACCAGA
This sequence comes from Vicia faba, assembly GCA_948472305.1. Classification (NCBI taxonomy): domain Eukaryota; kingdom Viridiplantae; phylum Streptophyta; class Magnoliopsida; order Fabales; family Fabaceae; genus Vicia; species Vicia faba. The sequence continues at coordinate 988,547,475 of OX451736.1, forward strand.
GTCCTTCATAATCCTTAAAGAAGGGATATGAACTTCCATAGGTAGGACAGCTTCCATGCCATATACCAAAGAAAATGGGGTTGCCCCTGTTGAAGTACGTGCCGTGGTACGGTATCCATGCAGAGCAAACGGTAACATCTCATGCCAGTCCTTGTAGGTGACTGTCATTTTCTGAATGATCTTTTTGATGTTTTTGTTTGCAGCTTCAACAACACCGTTCATCTTCGGCCGATAGGGAGATGAATTGTGATGATAAATCTTGAACTGTTCGCATAGAGCGGTGATCATAGTATTGTTCAGATTTGTACCGTTGTCTGTGATGATCCTCTCGGGGACACCATACCGGCATATGAGGTTCTGCTTGATGAAGCGGGCAACCACATTCTTTGTAACGGAGGCAAAGGAAGCTGCTTCGACCCACTTGGTGAAATAGTCAATAGCGACCAAGATGAAGCGATGTCCATTGGATGTTGTGGGCTTGATCTCTCCAATCATGTCAATGCCCCACATTGCGAATGGCCAAGGAGCTGTCAGAACATTGAGAGGAACAGGAGGAATATGAACCTTGTCGGTGTAGACTTGACATTTGTGGCAAGTACGGGAATATTGATGGCAATCAGCTTCCATGGTAGACCAGTAACAGCCTGCCCTTAGAATCTTCTTAGCCATCGTATGTCCGCTCAAGTGGATGCCAAATGTGCCACTGTGTATCTCAGTCATGATTAGCTTTGCTTCAGCTTTGTCTACACATCGGAGTAAAACACAATCATGGTTGCGCTTATAAAGGATGCCATTGCTTAGGAAGAACTTGGCAGCAAATCTCCTTAAGAACTTCTTATCATTTACGGATGCTCCTTCGAGGTATTCTCTAGTCTGGAGATACCTTTTGATTTCATGGAACCAGGGTTGTTCCACTACTTCTTCGGTATTAATCTCATGACAATGCGCAGGTTCATCCATTGGCTCGATGGTGATTCGGGGAGCCTCGTTATCCCAATTGAGTTTAAACATGGAAGACATTGTAGCCAGAGCATCTGCTAGTTGATTTTCTTCTCGCGGGAAATGCTCGAAGGTGATCTGCTCGAAATGAGGCAGCAATGTCAGGACATGTTCTTTGTATGGGATAAGATTAGGATGTTTGGTGTCCCACTCTCCTTTGATTTGACTGATAACCAAAGCCGAGTCCCCAAATACGATCAAAGATTTGATCCCCAAGTCTATAGCAGCCTTGAGACCAAAGATGCAAGCTTCATATTCGGCCATGTTGTTGGTACAGCTGAAACAAAGTCGGGCAGTGAAAGGTGTATGGCAACCTTCCGGGGAAATGAGTACCGCACCGATACCGTTTCCGAGTGCATTTGAAGCACCATCAAAGTACAGGGTCCATTGGGATCCATTTTCAGGTCCGTCATACGGTCCGTTACCTTCAATGTTGTCCAAAGTCATGATGTCCTCGTCCAGGAAGTCGAATCTTAGGGATTGATAATCTTCGATAGCTTGATGAGCTAGATGGTCAGCTAGTACACTCCCTTTTATAGCTTTTTGGGTAGTATACTGGATGTCATACTCAGTCAGGATCATTTGCCATCTAGCGATTCTTCCAGATAAAGCAGGCTTCTTGAAGATATACTTGATCGGGTCCATTTTGGAGATCAGCAAAGTGGTATGAGTCAACATATACTGCCTTAGTCGGCGAGCATCCCATACCAAAGCGCAGCAAGTTTTCTCGAGCAGTGAGTAGCGAGTCTCACAGTCGGTAAACTTTTTGCTAAGGTAATAAATGGCATGCTCTTTTCGACCAGACTCGTCATGCTGGCCCAGTACACACCCCATTGAGTTGTCCAAAATAGTCAGATACATGATCAGCGGCCTTCCTTCAACGGGTGGCATCAGAATAGTAGGTTCCAATAAGTACTCCTTGATCTTATCAAAAACAACTTGGCAATCGGCGTTCCATTCGACTACCTGATTGTGATCGGTGGAAATAGAACTGACTGTTTAAAGCTGGTTCCGCGAAATGTCACGGTAAGAAAGAGTCGCCACCGTCTTTTATTTTCTCCAACATGGACAGGACAAAAGCACAGCAAAATTCCTTATGAGAATGTTTCTCGGTTCGGGAGGTAGATTTATAGAAAGGGAAGGTGTTAGCACCCTTTCTATCTATGGTTATCCACGGGCTCTTAGGTACTTGCTCTTATGTTTTCAAAATGTTTGTTTTTCAAAATGTAAGTGGATTTGAAAAAGTTTCATTGAAAGATTTCTGAGTGACTCTTGTATCTGTCCTCAAGAGTGTTTGAAAAATTTGTTTTGAAAGCTTTTGAAAGTGTCAGTGTGAAAAGATTTTTGTTTTGTTTTTTAGAGAGCAAGTACCCATGAGTCATCTACCTACCCTAAGGAATTAGGCTGTGTAAGAGTCCTTTAGGTAGTGCCGTCCCACCATTGAGAGGTAGGTAGCACCACCGTTGGAGGTGTTCGGGTCAATTCGATTGTAGGGACAATGTGGTCACCGAAGCAATAGTAGGACACCTTAGAAGTAACCCTAATGTCCTAGATCCTTTTTAATCAGAGGCAACCGTTTCGAGGCGACTGTATCTTAGACATAAGAGCGACCGCTAAAACATCCTATACTTGACGACCACGTTTCGAAGGCAACGAGTGAGGCGTACCCTAGAAGTGGCATGTGCATTGTGTGTTGTTTTCATGTTAAGAGTTATCTTTGATCATGCCATCGTGAGCTACGAGTTGTTTTTAGTTATCATACATTCTTTCATGCAATTTAGCAGTTAGGAGTGCGGAAAATTAAATACAGAAAGATAAAAGCTACGTTATTACAAGGCGCGGGTCTATACATCGCCAAAATACAAAGACCCGTTTTTGATAAAGATGCGGAAAGTAAAGAAAAGCAATAAACCTAATTACTATTACATCCTTGAACAGTTACATAATGATCAAATAAGAAAATAGTGCGCGAATAAATTAAACTGGACGTCCGAGGGTGTTGGACCCTTTTGAGAAATTAAGAGTTTTTTGTCCTTTGCTTGAAATTAAATTAACATTAAGCCTAATACTAATTAATTATTATTTACAAGAAAGATATTTTTTATCTTTTTGTATTTAATGAAATAAAGAAAATAAAAATCAAGAGAAAACCCTAATTCTAAGTCTATTTTAATTATTAAGAAAATATTAAAGTTAGTTTAAACTTATTAATTTTTTATGTACAAAAATAATAGTAATTAATAATGATGAAAAAATGTCAAAACCTAATTCTAGGCAATTTTTATTTATTAAGAAAGAAAGAAAAAGGGTTAAAATTAAAACCTAAATTAAACTAAATTAATTGTTAGTATTTATTAAAAAAATAGGTTAATGGTGAAATTAATAAATAATTAAAAATATATTTACAATTTTGATTTTCTGATTTTTATTAGGAAAATTAAGTTGTGGTGAATTAATGATAATTATTAAAAACAATTAAAAGCATTAAAAGAAAATAAAATAAAATAAAGACAAAGCAAACCAAAGGGGGGGTGATGGCCCAAAGTGGAGGTTTATGTGAGAAATTCTGGCCCATTGAAGACCAAGCCTGGTTGACTTTCAGGAATCATGTGCACACGCGTTGACTAGAACACACCATAGACTCCATCTCCTGGCCACTGGATGGATCTCATGGCCACTTGGCAGGCTTTGGCGTGAGAGTGCATGATGGACCTTTGAATGAATACTGCATGTGAATGCTTTGTGAAAAAATAGAAAGAATTATATGGGGGACCTGGGAATCAAACCCAGGTCCCAGCGCTTGCCAGCAATGTCTCCAACCACTACGCCATTCAAACGCGTTTGTAAACATAATGACCAATAAAAATATTATATGAAAAGCAATAACCATGCTGGAAAACGCGCACAGATTTGAATTCACCAACCAGGAGATGCCACGCCCTTCGTCTTCTTCTTTCTTCTGCAAAATATAAAACAAGATAGCGGGGGTTTTAAACCCCCACTAACTATAACAGTGAAAAATAGCGAATAGAGTTAGGGGCAATATAAAAAAGGCGCGATGATTCCATCTTGATCGTCTCATCCAGACGGTTTCAGCCATGGGCATTATGGTCTCTAATTTTACTCATGCTGAAAAGCCCCAATCTAAAAGCTTGGAAACCCTAAATCTCTCCCATGGCAACTGGCATTTCAAGGCGTATTAACGAAATTAAATCATACCAGAAGCTTCACCTGAATGCTATGAACACAAAACAATCAACCAAATGTATTAAAAATGCATGAATCGAAGTTTACAGTTTTGAAAAAAAGGTGATCAACTGTGAATTTGTTAGAGCGTTTTCTTGAGCTTTAAGGCTTGCTTTCAATGGCAACAGCTTCCTGGAAGGTCCAGCAATATATTGGAAACAAGAAAAAGGCTCGAATTGGCCTGCAAGTTGGAATTCAGTTTCCAAAATTCTTGACTTTTTTTCAATTTGGCAATGGTGTTTTTGTGGCAGCTTTTTCGTCTCTAGCTTTAGGGCTTCCTTCAGCACATATATGTGAATGAATTTAGGTTAGAATAAGGCCCATGAATCCATTGCATTATGACTTGAATATGTGATTGCCAATCATATCTTTTTCAATCTTTTCTTTCATGAAACCTTGCCAATCATGGATATTTTGAGGTCTTGGAAGTGCACACGAGTTGCCAGCTTGCCCTAGCCTTATTGCTTCACAAAAAGATCCAAAAAGCATATCTTTTTAATTTTCCTACAATTAAATGAATTAATATTAATATAAATTCAATTAAATAATTAAAAATAAGAAAATAAATCAAATTAAGTCCAATGGGTCGTGCATAGGCCTTGGGTAATGATTCAAGAAAGAATTTGAGGCCCATTAGCAAAAATGAAGTGTTTTAGGCAAAGTTGACTTTTGAAAGTTCCCAAAAATTTCCCAACTTCTCCAATGCATATCTAGCTCAATTTTGAAGCTATGAACATGTTCTTGGACATTTTGGAAAGGTATTGAAGTCCTATAACCAATGCCTTTGGTCCCATGTCATTTTGATTTACCAATCTCAAGTTATGGTCTTTGACTTAAAGTGCCTTTTTGTTGACTTTTGAAAATGACCTATAATGTTGAAATTGATAACTTTTTGTGAGAGCATTTCTTGGACTTGGAGTGTGAAGATGAGTTGTAGGAAATTTCATCCCCTTCAAAATGAGCTTTGGATGGGATTTTTCTGATGAATCATGAAGAAGTTATGCCTTGGTCAATTTGCAGTTGACTTTTCAACTGTCCAGAAATAGAAACTTTTGACATCTTAAGACTTTGTGAGCCATGCTTGTAGAATCATGATCAAGAATTGATCAAATTATGATTGTGGCTTCAAAATAAGATGTTGACCAAAAATTTTGATTTTTGACTGTCAAATGACCATTTTACCCTTGCAGTTGACTGTGGAGCAATTGGGGCTTTTGACTGTGCAACTTGATGCTGTGAGTCTTGAAACTTGACATATAGATGCTTGACAATGGATATAGGCATATGGGACTTGATTGGACCCTTGAAAACCTCATTTTCTTTGCAAGAACCAAAACCCTAATTTTGACTGTGTTAGGAGGCAACTGGGACTGTGCAACCCTTGAGAGATTTTGAATCATTTGGAGATTGACCTTGACAAATCTTGAAGAATATGGGATGGCAAATTTTGGGGTACAACAGTTGCCCCTGTTCAATCTTCTTAGACCTGAGGATGTAGATTGGCTGGCGTGCCTTTCGTAATCCGAAGGTGGAAGATGATTGAACACTAAAGTGCCCAGAAATTTGCACTCGCATAGTAGAGTGTTAGCAGTGTGATGGCGGGAATGGGCTTATAAATGCCATTTGGATATGTGATAGAATTTTGTCGAGAATGGGCTTATGGATGCCATTTGGAGGCTGTTGGTATGTGGATGGGCTTATAGATGCCATATAGGTGTCGATCGCGTAAGAGATTCCTTAGCGAGAACTTGCGTACCTGAGAAAGAAAAATAACTACCTGGCCTGTTACAGAGGTTGATCTTCAAACTCTTTATGTAGATATGCCCTGGCTGGATACAGGTATCGAGTCTACAATCAGTTACTCACAGATGTGCCCTGGCTGGATACAGGAATCGAATTTGGAACTAGTCATCAACAGATTTACCCTGGCTGGATACAGGTATCGAATCTTCAAACTCTTCAGACGTGCCCTGGATGGATACAGGAATCGAATCTGGAATTAGTCGTCAACAGATTTACCCTGGCTGGATACAGGTATCGAATCTTCAAACTCTTCATACGTGCCCTGGCTGGATACAGGAATCGAATCTGGAATTAGTCGTCAACAGATTTACCCTGGCTGGATACAGGTATCGAATCTTCAAACTCTTCAGACATGCCCTGGCTGGATACAGGAATCGAATCTGGAATTAGTCATCAACAGATTTACCCTGGCTGGATACAGGTATCGAATCTGGAATTGCGACAGTTGATAGTAATCATCTTTGCATTGACCTTTGTCCTGAAAAGACAAAACATTAGTTGTATGCAATGTCATGATGTATGAAATGCATGACGTTCTCAGAATAAATGAGATTGTATGTCCATGATGCGTATGTGCATGCTATAAGGTATGAAGATGGGATTTTTATGAATGTATTTTTGTCTAGGAAAATGAATCCTTGACGGATGCTGGGAGTTTGTTGAATCCTGGGCTGATGTTTGAAGAGTAAAGTTCTTTGTTCCGCTGGGGATGATGGTTGCAAGAATAAACTGGTAGGAGAAGATGACTCTGTTGGGGAATAAACTTGGCGAAGAGATTACTCTACGGGGAATTACTCTGTGGGAAGAGATACTTCGCTGAGGTTTTAATGATAACTCCGCCGGGGATACCGTTGATAAGCTTTGTTGGAAGATTTGATGAACTCCGTTGGGGGATAGGAAGAGCTTCGCCGAGGACGATCTTTCCATGGTAATTAGCTGAGGATAACCCAATTATAAGCCCTAGTGGGGAATAACCTTTGAATAAAGCCGGGGAGACGCGTTCGTACTCTGCAGGGGACAAGCTTCCAGAACCTACTGGGGATAAGCTTCCAGAAACCTACTGGGGAGATTGATTCAACTCTTCTGGGGGATCTTTTGGACTATATTTGGGAATGGCTCCACTGGGTGTCTGGATTCCGCCGGGGAACAATCTTATATTAAGACTGCCGGGGATGCTTTTTAAGGAATATCTGCATACTCCACTGTGGAATGTTGAGATTTTCTGGGGATACCCAACTTCCTTAAGGTTGACAGTAGACTAACTCTGCTTGGGGAGCGTATTGATGACTTGCTGGAGATACTGTGCCTTTTTAGGGCTGTCGGGAGACCAACTCTACTTGGGGAGAGTATTGATGACTTGTCTTACTCTGCAGGGAGTGAAGGTATCCTGGTCATATTCTTCAGCTGAATCTAACTCGTACCTTGAGGACAGAGCAGCTAGATCGCTTAGACAATTCTTATTGCCCCAGTTTATGCGGGAGAAGGTACCTGTGGAGGTCTTGATTGACAAATCTTCTTCTGGTAGACAAATGACGGGATGCCGGGACATAGTCGTACGCTTTAATCTCTAATTTTGCCTGGACCTCCCTTTCGGGTTTTCAGTCCACCGGGATACACCCATTTTTGCCCAAGCCGCCTTTTCAGGTTTTCGACTTGTCGGGTGTACAGATTTTTTCATTTTTCATTCCTTATTTTGCCTAGGTGTGTCAACCTAGCGGGTCTTTGATTATGTGTAGTATTTTTTTCCGACTATGTTTACGTTCTCAGAGTGCAGGGAGGTGCCCCTGTTGGTAGTGTTACCATACCACCAGAAGATCTTCGTTTGATCGTCCAATGCCCCAAGTGATCCAGATGGAGATTTGCCCCAAGTTGGTTGGCCTTTTGAGAGATTCTCCGAATCTTGACTTAACTGCCCCAGATGATGGACAATGATCATGCCATGCCCCTTGGTTGGAAGTGTCATTCCATTTAAGATGACTCCTTTTGCTGAGAAGATTTTTGTTCACCGAATAATCGTCGTGCGAATTTCTCTGCTGTTCAAACCAATAATCATATGCAAACAATGTTATTTAAAATGCAAAGCTTATGTCTGTTTCGAAATTTTTGAAAATGCATCTTCTTTTTTTTTTTAGTAAAGACAATTGAATTTTGCAAACTGTGATGTCGACTCGTTATTTTACCGCAAGCCCTAAGGAGTCGGGATACCTTTGTAACAGTATGCTTTCGAACTAACCCATGCTTCAGCTAGGACTTTTGAGGGTTATAACGTGGCCTGGTTCACGGTTTAAGAAACAAATGATAAAGGCTCAAATTTATCTGTACCCACCCGCTCTTCGTGATGTTCTTCAAACCTAAACTCAGTTGATCGTGCGTTAGACCTTGTTTGAGTCTTTGCTTTGATATACCAGTGATGGTTCGGATACTGGCGGTTTATTTTTGAATAGGCAGTCATTTCCTTTTGTGTTGAGGGTTTGTAGGCCCTCTTTCTTTTTTGATTTTGTCATCCCTGTTCTTTGCCTGAACTGTTTCTTTTTTGGAATTACAGTCAGTGGGATGCCCCAGTTTTGTAAGTCTCCTTCGTAGGTTTTGACTTATTGGGTTTTTATTTTTGAGATATAATGACTGCTTGTCTTTATGTTTATTCGGAACCATCACTGTCTTTTGTTTTAGAAGGACTCCTTTGATGCTATTCGCTGTGCACTTGGATCAACTGAGAGAACTACTCTGCCCCAGGTTATGATTAAGGGTTTTAATTTTCGAAAAGAAAAACTCCTACTTCTTTGGCTCAAAGGGGTTGACGAGAGATTATCTTCCTTATAACTCCAGTGTTTAGGAATTGAAACAATGCATGTACCTCATCAGCGGAGTCTGTTCAAAAGCATACTGTAGATCATGGTATCGTTTTCGTCATCCTCCCTCAAGAGGCTTAGAATTTTAAATCAAGAGTTGATCATCACAAAAATATGAAAACAGTTAACATATAGCGAATGTGAATATATTGATTCAAAACAGACATATGCGATGCATTGATAAAGTAATAACGTTTGCCATGACAATAATTGTTTGAACAATCAAAAGAAAATTACAACTTGAAAATTCTAATGGACAAAAAATCTTTCGTCTCAGGATTTGTCACTTCAAAAGGTGAATCCTGCAGGGATGATAGAAGAACTCAGCCTGACCCTCTTGGGTGAAATCCACTACTCCTTCATTAATCAGGTCCTGGACTTTGTTCTTCAGAGCCCAGCAGTCGGCAGTGTCATGCCCGGGACTATCAGAGTGGTATGCACATCTTTTATGGGGATGATAGTTAGGAGTAGAGATGTTGGGGTTCCGGGGAGGAGCCCTTAGGGTAATCAGATTCAAACTCAATAGGTGTTGTAAAGCTTGAAACAGCGACACGTTGAGCTGGGTGAATTGCCTCCTGGGCTTGTTTGGCTTACTCTGATCAACCTGTTGTTCTGGGCGAGGTTGGGGTTGGACCTGTGAAGTGGTAGCAATTTGGAGAGGTCTATTCTTCACCATACCAGACTCTTGTCCTCTTGGAAGCTGATCAATGACCTGGTCCCTGACTTGGACTGGTTGCTTCATGTTGTATCGGCCTTGATGAAGTTGACTGATCATGGTCCTCAACTCTTCTTGCTCCCGAGCTAAGCCTTGGATGAGAGCCATTTGCCCCAGCATCTGGGTTCTCATTGTGTCTACCTCAGCTTGCAGACGTTTCAGTTGTTCGTCCTTATCATCTTCGGGACTTTTCTTGGCCAAATTCCCCATGAGGAGTGTCCTCAACTCTTCCTGCCCCTTGGATAGGCTTAGGAAGATCTCCCTGAACTGAGTCTCTTGAGCATGAAGACCCTGGTTATCTTGTTGGGAAGCTATTGCTGAAATAAACAGCGAAAAAGGTAAGTGACCTGCAACAAGGATACCTGTAATGCAATGATATGTATGATATGCATGCAATGTTTTCAAGGGTCTCGCGGGGTAAATAAGAAAATTGTTAGAATTTGAATCCGGTTGCTTGATTGAAGGCACTTGATATTGTTGAGAGCCCTTCTTCAAGAGTCAAGGCTCACCATATCGAGTGGGCCATAGCCCCTGACAACCTTGGCTAGAGGAAAATAAATCCCCTTTGCCCCTTGCTGGACAGTTGGTTCATCATGACCTGCATCACAAGCCCTTGAGATCCTTGAAATGGATTAGTCCTTATGTAGGATGCATGCAATGGTATGATGTTATGCTATGCATGGAGTGTGTAAGTAGGCCCTGTAATGAGTCCCAATTAAGGACTGTAAACAAAACCTGCAAGGAAACTCGTGTGTCATATAACAAGTATGCAAGTAGTCAAGTTTGAAGGCACACAAGTCACACAAAAGAGCCCTTAGATTTCAGGCCAGCATGAAGTTCAGGTACTACCCTCTTTCAGTTTCGTTGGTTAAGACCTGTCCTATCAAAAGTAACCGGGTTCTAGAGGATCCCAATATCACCTACTACCCTCAATCGGTCATAACTCCAGCGTCGCAATCTTTTCTTGCAGCCAGAACCATCGCGAGAGTTTAGCCTCAATGGGTGTAGCATACTGCTACTGTTCTATGGCCAAGTTGGGTCAATTTAGGGTTCTAAGGTCGATTGGTGCTTAATGACTCCTTAGAAGACCCATATTCTCCTTGTTGCAACACAAGGGATATCGGTACAGACCAAAGCGTCACACCAACGTAGCCACTGCTTCACCCGTGTCGGTCTACGCCGGACAGGTCCCTCACAGCTTATGCTACCTAAAGGGTATTCCCCAGATCCGGGTTAGGATCTATGAAACTCCGATGCAAAGCCCACAATTATAAATCAAACAAAGCATGCAATTGAAAACATAGGGTGACCTAATCCTAAGGTACACCTCACTTTTATAAGTGTCCCCAGCAGAGTCTCCAGTTCTGTGATCGGTGGAAATAGAACTGACTGTTTTAAAGCTGGTTCGCGAGATGTCGCGGTAAGCAAGAGTCGCCACCGTCTTTTATGTTCTCCAACATGGAAAGGACAAAAGCACAGCAAAATTCCTTCTTTGAGAATGTTTCTCGGTTCGGGAGGTAGATTTATAGAAAGGGAAGGTGTTAGCACCCTTTCTATCCGTGGTTATCCACGGGCTCTTAGGTACTTGCTCTTATGTTTTCAAAATGTTTGCTTTTCAAAATGTAAGTGGGTTTAAAAAAGTTTCATTGAAAGATTTCTGAGTGACTCTTGTATCTGTCCTCAAGAGTGTTTGAAAAATTTGTTTTGAAAGCTTTTGAAAGTGTCAGTGTGAAAAGATTTTTGTTTTGTTTTTTAGAGAGCAAGTACCCATGAGTCATCTACCTACCCTAAGGAATTAGGCTGTGTAAGAGTCCTTTAGGTAGTGCCATCCCACCATTGAGAGGTAGGTAGCACCACCGTTGGAGGTGTTCGGGTCAATTCGATTATAGGGACAGTGTGGTCACCGAAGCAATAGTAGGACACCTTAGAAGTAACCCTAATGTCCTAGATCCTTTTTAATCTGAGGCAACCGTTTCGAGGCGACTGGATCTTAGACATAAGAGCGACTGCTAAAACATCCTATACTTGACGACCACATTTCGAAGGCAACGAGTGAGGCGTACCCTAGAAGTGGCATGTGCATTGTGTGTTGTTTTCATGTTAAGAGTTATCTTTGATCATGCCATCGTGAGCTACGAGTTGTTTTTAGTTATCATACATTCTTTCATGCAATTTAGCAGTTAGGAGTGCGGAAAATTAAATACAAAAAGATAAAAGCTACGCTATTACAAGGCGCAGGTCTATACATCGCCAAAATACAAAGACCCATTTTTGATAAAGATGCGGAAAGTAAAGAAAAGCAATAAACCTAATTACTATTACATCCTTGAACAGTTACATAATGATCAAATAAGAAAATAGTGCGCGAATAAATTAAACTGGACGTCTGAGGGTGTTGGACCCTTTTGAGAAATTAAGAGTTTTTTGTCCTTTGCTTGAAATTAAATTAACATTAAGCCTAATACTAATTAATTATTATTTACAAGAAAGATATTTTTTATGTTTTTGTATTTAATGAAATAAAGAAAATAAAAATCAAGAGAAAACCCTAATTCTAAGTCTATTTTAATTATTAAGAAAATATTAAAGTTAGTTTAAACTTATTAATTTTTTATGTACAAAAATAATAGTAATTAATAATGATGAAAAAATGTCAAAACCTAATTCTAGGCAATTTTTATTTATTAAGAAAGAAAAAAAAAGGGTTAAAATTAAAACCTAAATTAAACTAAATTAATTGTTAGTATTTATTAAAAAAATAGGTTAATGGTGAAATTAATAAATAATTAAAAATATATTTACAATTTTGATTTTCTGATTTTTATTAGGAAAATTAAGTTGTGGTGAATTAATGATAATTATTAAAAACAATTAAAAGCATTAAAAGAAAAGAAAATAAAATAAAGACAAAGCAAACCAAAGGGGGTGTGATGGCCCAAAGTGGAGGTTTATGTGAGAAATTCTGGCCCATTGAAGACCAAGCCTGGTTGACTTTCAGGAATCATGTGCACGCGCGTTGACTGGAACACACCATAGACTCCATCTCCTGGCCACTGGATGGATCTCATGGCCACTTGGCAGGCTTAGGCGTGAGAGTGCATGATGGACCTTTGAATGAATACTGCATGTGAAAGCTTTGTGAAAAAATAGAAAGAATTATATGGGGGACCTGGGAATCGAGCCCAGGTCCCAGCGCTTGCCAGCAATGTCTCCAACCACTACGCCATTCAAACGCGTTTGTAAACATAATGACCAATAAAAATATTATATGAAAATCAATAACCATGCTGGAAAACGCACGCAGATTTGAATTCACCAACCAGGAGATGCCACGCCTTTCGTCTTCTTCTTTCTTCTGCAAAATATAAAACAAGATAGCGGGGGTTTTAAACCCCCACTAACTATAACAGTGAAAAATAGCGAATAGAGTTAGGGGCAATATAAAAAAGGCGCGATGATTCCATCTTGATCGTCTCATCCAGACGGTTTCAGCCATGGGCATTATGGTCTCTAATTTTACTCATGCTGAAAAGCCCCAATCTAAAAGCTTGGAAACCCTAAATCTCTCCCATGGCAACTGGAATTTCAAGGCGTATTAACGAAATTAAATCATACCAGAAGCTTCACATGAATGCTATGAACACAAAACAATCAACCAAATGTATTAAAAATGCATGAATCGAAGTTTACAGTTTTGAAAAAAAGGTGATCAACTGTGAATTTGTTAGAGCGTTTTCTTGAGCTTCAAGGCTTGCTTTCAATGGCAACAGCTTCCTGGAAGGTCCAGCAATATATTGGAAACAAGAAAAAGGCTCGAATTGGCCTGCAAGTGGGAATTCAGTTTCCAAAATTCTTGACTTTTTTTCAATTTGGCAATGGTGTTTTTGTGGCAGCTTTTTCGTCTCTAGTTTTAGGGTTTCCTTCAGCACATATATGTGAATGAATTTAGGTTAGAATAAGGCCCATGAATCCATTGCATTATGACTTGAATATGTGATTGCCAATCATATCTTTTTCAATCTTTTCTTTCATGAAACCTTGCCAATCATGGATATTTTGAGGTCTTGGAAGTGCACACGAGTTGCCAGCTTGCCCTAGCCTTATTGCTTCACAAAAAGATCCAAAAAGCATATCTTTTTAATTTTCCTACAATTAAAACCAATTAAATGAATTAATATTAATATAAATTCAATTAATTAATTAAAAATAAGAAAATAAATCAAATTAAGTCCAATGGGTCGTGCATAGGCCTTGGGTAATGATTCAAGAAAGAATTTGAGGCCCATTAGCAAAAATGAAGTGTTTTAGGCAAAGTTGACTTTTGAAAGTTCCCAAAAATTTCCCAACTTCTCCAATGCATAGCTTGCTCAATTTTGAAGCTATGAACATGTTCTTGGAAATTTTGGAAAGGTCTTGAAGTCCTCTAACCAATTCCTTTGGTCCCATGTCATTTTTATTTACCAATCTCAAGTTATGGTCTTTGACTTAAAGTGCCTTTTTGTTGACTTTTGAAAATGACCTATAATGTTGAAATTGATAACTTTTTGTGAGAGCATTTATTGGACTTGGAGTGTGAAGATGAGTTGTAGGAAATGTCATCCACTTCAAAATGAGCTTTGGATGGGATTTTTCTGATGAACCATGAAGAAGTTATGCCTTGGTCAATTTGCAGTTGACTTTTCAGCTGTCCAGAAATAGAAACTTTTGACATCTTGAGACTTTGTGAGCCATGCTTGTGGAATCATGATCAAGAATTGATCAAATGATGATTGTGGCTTCAAAATAAGATGTTGACCAAAAATTTTGATTTTTGACTGTCAAATGACCATTTTACCCTTGCAGTTGACTGTGGAGCAATTGGGGCTTTTGACTGTGCAACTTGATGATGTGAGTCTTGAAACTTGACATATAGATGCTTGACAATGGATATAGGCATATGGGACTTGATTGGACCCTTGAAAACCTCATTTTCTTTGCAAGAACCAAAACCCTAATTTTGACTGTGTTAGGAGGCAACTGGGACTGTGCAACCCTTGAGAGATTTTGAATCATTTGGAGATTGACCTTGACAAATCTTGAAGAATATGGGAGGGAAAATTTTGGGGTACAACGCTGATCTTTTTTTAATAGTTTGAAAATTGGCTCACAGGTAGACGTCAGATGAGAGATGAACCTTGCAATATATTTCAAGCGTCCTAAGAATCCTCCAACCTCCTTTTCAGTACGGGGGGCAGGCATTTCTTGTATAGCCTTTACTTTTGCTGGATCAACCTCAATGCCTTTGTTGCTGACAATAAACCCCAGAAGTTTACCGGACCTAACTCCAAAAGTGCACTTACTTGGATTCAGCCTGAGTTTGTACTCCTTCAACCTGGCAAACAGCTTCTGCAAATCTTCAAGGTGTTCCTCTTCCGTTTGTGATCGAGCTATCATGTCGTCTACGTAAACCTCAATCTCATGATGTATCATATCATGAAACAAAGCTACCATGGCGCGTTGATAAGTTGCCCCTGCGTTCTTCAATCCGAACGACATCACCTTGTAGCAGAAGGTACCCCATTGTGTAACAAAGGTTGTTTTCTCCATGTCCTCGGGGGCCATTTTGATCTGGTTGTAGCCCGAGAATCCGTCCATGAAAGAAAATACCTTATGCTGAGTTGTGTTGTCAATCAAAATGTCGATATGTGGTAGCGGAAAATCATCTTTAGGGCTGGCCCTGTTCAAATCCCGATAGTCCACACACATTATGACCTTGCCGTCTTTTTTGGGAACGGGCACAATGTTAGCAACCCATTATGGATAGGATGTAACAGCCAGAAAGCCAGCATTGAATTGTTTCATTACTTCAGCTTTAATCTTCTCAGACACGTCGGGCCTCATTCGGTGGACTTTTTGCTTGATCGGTGGACAGTCTTCTCTTGTAGGGAGACGGTGAACCATGATATTTGTGTCTAACCCCGGCATGTCTTCATAAGACCAGGCAAAGATTTCAACGTATTCATTCAACAACTGTATTAAGCGCTCCTTGACACTTGGTTCCAGATTGGCACCCACTTGTACTTCTTTCTTGTATTCCTCTGTTCCTAAGTTGACAGTTTCCAACAACTCTTCATGAGGCAAGATGGCCCTCTCCTCTTGTTGTAGAAGTCTGGCTAACTCTCCCGGTACTTCACAATCTTCGCCATCTTCGTATTCAGCCTGATTGACCAAATCTTCAGAGTTATTGAAGGATACAACAGAATAGTCACCCATGGAATCCGGAGTGGATGGGTACCTGCATTTGTGAGTGTGGGTGTGTGTAAGGGATAGCCATCCTTAAACAAACAAAACTGCAAAAGGAAAGAAAATGAACACAGCAGTTTATAAATGAAAAACGTCCAATGATTCATTAAACATGGCATATGATTATGAAGAGAATCAAAACCCTTACAAATGGACCTACATGCCCCGGGCAAGGCATGAGGTGAAAAATAGTGTGCAGATTTTTTTTAGAGTAATTATTACAGACCAACAGGAAATGTTTGAAAGAGAAATTATTGATTGATGAAAGTAATGGGAACGAAGTCTTTCGCCTCCCAGTTGTGCAGTCCCCCTTCAACAGTTGGAAAGATCCAGTCTTCAAAGTTACCCTCTTCGTCTTCGTCTTCCAAAGCATTGATTCCATGAGGAGAAATCTTGATGGGTGTCTTTTCAATTTTTGAGCGACGCATAGCCTTTTGCCTCGCAGCCGTAAACCCTAACCCAAACTTGTCCGTCTTGTGAGGAAAGTCAGGCAACTGTCCCCATGTTGAGCTCTTCCCCTCCTTTATTGCAGCCTTTGCGTCTTTCAGAGATGCCATCCTGGCCACCTGCTTGGGTACCTCAGCTACTGCCTTTGCTACTGCCACCTCGGGAGAAACTTCCTCGAAGTGTTGGAACGGTGTTTCGATGAATTCGCCATCCACTTCCACATACCGAAAGGAATTCAGATGACTGATCATGTACTCCTCCTCACCGTGTACAGTTATGATTTTACCTTTAACAGGGTATTTCAGCATCTAATGTAGAGAGGAAGTGACTGCCCCAGCATTATGAATCCACGGCCTTCCTAGCAAGCAAGAGTATGATGGTCAGATGTCCATCACATATAATGTGGAGTTGAACACCTCAGTGCCTACCTTGATGGGAATGTCGACCTCCCCATGCACCATTCTTTTAGACCCGTCAAAGGCCCTGACAATGATATTACTTAGTTTCAGCTCTAAACCTTCACAATCCAACCGGTCGAGAGCCTTCTTAGGTAGCACATTTAGAGAAGAACCAGTATCGACCAAGACATGGGTGAGAGTGGTTCCTCGACATTCGACTGACACATGCAATGCGTCATTGTGCTTTCTTCCCTTCGGAGTCAGGTCAGCATCAGAGAAACCCAGGCCGTTGTCGGCGGTAAGGCTGGCTACACAATCCTAGAATTGATCGGCTGAGGTTTCTTGGGGCACATGGGTTGTCTTCAAAAACCTTATCAAGGATTTGGCATGAGCTTCTGAACAAAGCAGCAGGGCCAACATGGAGATCTTCGAGGGGGTTTGCCCCAGTTGCTCCACCACATCATAATCACTCTTCTTGATTATTCTCAGAATCTCCTCCATTTCTTTTTTAGAGGTTTCGGGGATGACCAATGGCTGAGCCCTCGTCCTGACGAGCTCTTCTTGGATCCCTTTCCCTTTATCAGCAGCAGCAGGAGGGACAACCACAGGAGTAACAGCTTCTTCAATTATTGGAGTTCTTGCAGATAGTTTTACCGGTGCAGGGGTAACCTTGGAAACAGCTGAGGGTCCAAAGTTTGCCTTTGGAGGGGCAATCTCTGGGGAGAAAATTCTTCCACTTCGGGTAATTTTGCTCGTACCGGCAATATTTCCAATGTTGGCAGTTTCTTCGTCAGGGCTCTCTTCAGTTATCTCAATTTGTTTAACATCGTGGTAGTAGATTTCTCCACCATAATTCCACGGTATTAATTTGTCAGATTTGTATGGGACGGGCCCAGGCATGGTTATCTTCAAGGGTACAACCTTCAGAGCGGATGTAATCTTAACAGGCCTTTTGGGGACCCTGGAAAGATTGGCGGAAATGGTTATTATTGAAACTTCATTGATAGGAGTTGGAGTAACATGAGTCTTTTCGAAAAGAATTTGTTGGTTGTCCATTAGGAGTTGGATGCCTATCTTCAGCAATGGACAGTCGATCGGTAAGGAGGAACAAAGGTAGCAATCTTCTTTACAACCTGGGAAAATCCCAGCCTTCAACAGATTCAACTTGATCGTCAGTAGTAGAGTTATCAGATCATCAACAGCAGAAACAAACAGATCTTCTTCAACAACATGGACATTGCGACCATGCTTTGGCATTGGAGCGGAGATTACATTTGGTTTCTCAGGGGCGTCGAACTCAACCTCTTTAGCATCTATCAAATCTTGAATTTTATTCCTAAGCGCCCAGCAATCGTTGGTGTCATGCTCGGCGCTGTCAGAATGATAGGCACATTTAGCATTGGGATGATAGTGTGGGGAAGTGGTATTCACAACCTTTGGCGCCTCTCTAATACTGGTGAGATTTAGCTTCAACAAATGGGGAAGAACTTGTGCAGGCGTCATGTTGATGCGGGTGAACTTCCGTTGTGGCCGTTCTACCCGTTGCTGATTGGGTCTGGACTGATTGTTACGAGGCTGGTCATTTGATGAATTTTGAATCATCACGGCCCCTACAGTCGGCCGGCGCTCATTTCTTCTCGATCCTTTCTGAGAATATATAACAGTTGCTTCCTTCTTGGCCAGGAATGGTTTTTTGATAGCTGTGGAGGCAGAGGCATCCCTTTGAATCTTCCCACTCTTAATACCAGCTTCCACCCTTTCGCCAGTCAGAATCAAATCAGTAAACCCTGCAGAAGAGCTCCCGATCAAATGATTGAAGAAAGGGCCAGATAGGTTCCACAAGAACATATCAACTAGCTCCCTGTCTGAAAGCGGTGGTTGTACTCTTCTGGCCAAGTCGCGCCATTTCTGGGCGTATTCTTTGAATCCCTCATTTGAGGCCATCCCCATACCTTGTAACTGAGTACGGGTCGGTGCCAAGTCGGTGTTGTATTGATACTGGAGGTAGAAGGCAGCTGCCAAGTCTTCCTAGTTATGCCCCTCTGACCTCTCAAGCTGGTAAAACCAATCAAGCTGTGTACCGGACAGGCTGTCTTGGAAGAAGTGTACCCAAAGATTTCTATCGGATGAATGCGGTTGAATTTTTCTGACGTACGACCTCAGGTGCATCTTCGGGCAAGACAGACCGTCGTATTTTGCAAAAGTTGGCACCTTAAACTTTGGAGGGATCACAATCCCAGCAATCAATCCCAATTCTTCAAAATCTAACCCGGGAACCCTTTGCAGCTCCATAGCTGGCAGTCTATCCTCCAGATTTTTGTATTTGTCGTCCGCTGGCGGGTATTGCTGCTCTGAATAATCTTCATCTTCCTCAACCTCTTCCACTTCAGCCTCGGACTCAGAAGGTAAGGCAGCTCCTTTTCCTTTACCGGTCCCCTCATCAGATGTGGAGGGGAATTCAAGAACTCTCCTAGCTTCATTCTCAAATCTTCTTCCCAGTGTAGCTACCCCAACTCTTTTCTTCTTCTTTTTTCCTTTTTCTTGCTCTTTATTCCCTAACAGTGCTTTAAGATCCTCCTGACCCTTTGCCAAGTGTTGTACCCCAAAATTTTCCCTCTCATTTCATCAACATTTTCTCATCACAAGACTCTTGGAGCTCAAGATCAAGTTAGGGTTTGCTTTGCTCAAGACTCCTCCTTGCACTGTTGACCCAAATTAGGGTTTGAGTTTGCAGAGATATTTTGACCTAAAATGCCCAAAGTGACTTTCATGCTTCATGTTGGACTTACAAGTTTATCCATACCAAATTTCAAGCCTTGATTCCAATCTTTGCCCAGTCAATTGGACAATTGACCTAGAAATCAGCTGTATTAGGGGAAAAGTCAACTGTGGCCAATTGACAGTCAAACCTCATGATTTTTGACCCACATCAACATCATGAACTCATATGAACCATTTGATCAAGCTTGGATCACAATTCCAAAAGAAATTTGATCAGATCACCAAAAGGGCAAAATGGTCATTTTTAGGGTTTTTGACTGCACAAAGGCAATTTTTGACTGTTTGACCTAACCAATGGCAAATCAAGCTCACATATGGACTCAAGGACTCAATGGAATTGTCTTGACCCATTCAACAAGTTCAAAAAATCTCAAATGCACAGGATTGACAGATGAATTCTCCAGTCAACTGATCAAAATTTGACTGTATACTGAAAAGTCAAACTTTGACTTTTTGGTCAAAATCAAGTGCCAAGATTAATTTTTCATCAAGACATGTCAAATTTTGAAACTTGTTCATCAAGAAATCCAAAATTGCAAATTAGGGTTTAAAATGAGAAAATTTCATAACTTAGAATTTTTCTAAGTTATGAAACTTCCTTATTTTTTCCTAACTTTGTCCCATTTTTTCACCAAGATGCAAATGGATTCAAACAAAACTCAAAACATCAAAGTTGTAGTCCATTGAAAAATATACAACTTTGATTCACAAAGTTTTCTCAAAGGAATCTTGTATCTCGAGTTATGATTTTTGGAACAAGGGTGCAAAACATTTTTAACTTAGAGAAATTTTGACCTATTCTAGGCGGGATTTTTGTCCAACTTCTTGGTCATTTTTCACATGCTTACACTTGGAGTTTCAATTTGCATTACAAAGATGGATTGTAGTACACATTCCAAGCTTTCCAAATTGTCCAAGAACTTCTCAAACACCCTTGTGGTTAGGGAGAATTGAATTTGCAAAGTTGGGCAAAATTCACTTTTGTTCATAACCAAAGCATGTTCATACAAATTCCATTTTCAAATCAGCGTGCTTGGTACTTGCTTGCAGGCCTCTAAACCAATTTTGCACTTCATAATTAAATGCCTAACAATTGTGTTCAAGCATTGTTTTGTTCATTTGGTCATTACACAAGGAATTAACCCTTAAGTAGAAAAAGCAAACTTGCCATTTTTGAAAAGTAGTGCTTTATGTCAAATACCAAATCCAAGAAGTACAAGCCAGATCTTTGAGGCAAGAGTTTGTAGACAAATCCCACTGATCAAGAGCAAAGTATGAATCATAGATAGAGAGGGTACACAGGCCTGCAGAAGAACTTGAACCTTCTTACTTCAAAAACAAGCAAGATTGCAAAACAACTCCAAGCTCTCATTCCTGTCAACACAGTAAAACACAAACTTTGCAAACATCTTTCATACATCCAAGCAAGCCTAAAGCACGACTAAACCACCCATCATCCCTCCTCATACAGAAAATCACAGTTTTTCTGCAAAACATGGCATTTGTTGCAGTTTGACTTCCACAATCCATTCCACTCGTACACTTTGGCTAAAACCAGTTCAAATACATTCCATATCATCCATTGGAACTATCCCAAGCCTTAAATCCAAGATGTAACATCCCTAACATCACTTTCTATTTTCAGTTTTCAGTTTTGCAGGTGGACTTCCATAGCACGATTCAGAGTGATTCAAAGCAAGCTAGGTGTTGGAGAAGCATCCTTGGACTTCAGGCAAGCTGTACCAAAGCTCAAACTCCATTGAAGATACCTACATTGCTCTGTTCAAGTCAAGCTGAAACAGGTAAAATCATGAACTTCTATCTCTCAATCTAGGAAGAGTTAGGCTTAGGTTTGTGAATGAAACATGCTCTACTCATAGCCCTGAAGCCATACATATGATTACTTTTCATTTATGTTAAGCGTGCTGTGAGAATTTTGGCCATGAACATTGAAAAAAAATTAGGTCAGAAATTGGGGATGAAGAAATTCTCCCTGGATTCTTAGAGTTAGGTCAAGTATTTTATATGTCTGAATTCGTCTCTTGATGCTCTATAATATTGGTGTTATGAGTTTTGCATGAAAGTCCAGGAATCAGGAGTTAAGAAACGCGCGTTTTTGCTTGTTCAAACAATGCTGAAGGTTGAAGATGACTGGCTTGGGCTGGGCCTGAGTCAGTCTTGCTCTTTGCACCCCTTTTCCAATTTACACCCCCTGGCCCATTGTGTGATATATTTATCATTTTTGTTTTTTTTTTCTTTTTGATTCTGATTTATTATTTTTTGCTCAAATATAAAAAATATAAAAAATATTTTTCCATACATTTTTGCATTTATTTGGCATTTATTTGTTTTATTTAGCATATACATGTAAATAAATATATTTTCTTTTTATTCAAAACACTAGAAAATAATACAAAAATATATATTTATAGTTATTATTTATTATTTACATTTTGAAAACATTTTCTAAAATATACTTCTTTTTGTAAATAATTAATATTTTATTTTGGTATATATTTAGTATATTTAATATATAATATAAATACTTGTATATTTTATTAGAATATTTAGGATAAAATATGAAAATAATACATTTTTATTTTTATTAATATTTGACATCAAAAATACTTATTTCTTACAATATACTTCTTTTTTTATTTTTGTATAAATATTATATATAATTAATAAATAAATACTATTTATTTAAAAACTAGGGTTTTGCCCTAAACCACAAAAATATTCAAAATTTGATCTTTTTATTTTTGTTTATATTTCACATGAAAAAATACTTTCACATACATAAAAAATCTTTTTGTGCATAATATATTTTGCATATTTATTGTATTTATTTTAATATTGCACAATTAAATATTTGTATATTTGATATGGATGTAATAGTTTAGATTTAATTTCTTGTCAAATATCCCCTCATTCAAACATTTGTAACCCCATCCCCATAACCATGTTGTAATAATTTAGGACTTTAAATTTCCGCATTTAAAAGCTTTCAAATTATGCCATGATAGACCTAGGGTTGTATGCAAATAAAACCAACAAATATGCTTAACTAATACAAAGACAAAAAAGCATGAAAATGGACAACACAATACACACTTGCACCCCTAGGGTTACTCCACTTGTTGCCTTCAAAAATGGGCCATGTTTGCATGTCAAGTACTTTGGCAAAACAAAAACAAACAAAATGATCATAGTCCCTCGATGACGCTTTCGAAGTTGCCTAAACAAAAATGATCAAGTCCCTTAAAGGAAAATTGCCAAAGACACTTTGCACCATTGCATCCATGGTTTAAACGATGACCCGCGCCCGTCCCGTTAACATCCTAACACAAGATTGTCCACTAAATACAATGGTGGAACAATACTATTAAAAAGGTTAAAACATAGGAAAGATCTTTGAGAAATTTAGGGGTAGACAACTCTTAGTTACTTGATCAAACTTGCAAAAGACACTTGCCTACTTTCAAAATACACTCCACAACACAACTTTCAAAACAACTTTCAAAAACATTGAAACATCTTTTCAAAAAGACAAACACCTTTGTAAAACATTCGAGTAAAGAATTGTTACAATGGTTGCCTAGACAAGGCATCTTTTTCAAAACATTTTCAAAACCACACACACAAAGCACCATTTAAAACAATTGAAAAGCAAAGGCAAGTGATCTAAGCAAGTAACTAAGAGCCCATGGATAACCATGGATAGAAAGGGTGCTAATACCTTCCCTTTCTATAACCTACTCCCCGAACCCAAGAAAACATCTCAAAGGTTTTTCCTGTGCTTTTTAACCTTTCCTTAGGATAAAATAAAAAGTCGGTGGCGACTCTTGCTAAACCGAAACATTTGCGAAAACAAACGCAAAACCCAAGTCAGTTCTCCCACCGTATTACAGAACTGGCGACTCTGCTGGGGACTTTTCTAAAAGTGGAGTAACCTTAGGGCTTAGATCACCCTTTTGCATGATTAATTATTTGCTTTGATTGCTTTACATTTTGGCTCTCTTGTTTGGGCTTGAAATCCTACACCCGGATTTGGGAAACATTCATAGATAGCAATACGTTGTGGAAACTGTGCGGGGTATACCGACACGGTTGAAGCAATAGCTATATTAGTGCGACATATTTGTGAGTACAGGTCACCCTTGAGTTCAATCAAGGAGAGTACGGGGCCGTTGAGTGATGTCACTAAGCACTAATGACCTAGAACCTTACTTGACCATCTTGGCCTTTTATTAGGGGTAGTGAGATGACCGGCTTTGGTGCAGTCCGAAGTTGGTAGATACTCGATACTACACTCATTGAGGGTTATTTTCTTGGAATATTTTGGTCGCTAGTTAAGTGGATAAACCAAAACAATGAACATGGAAAACAATCCAATGATATTGAGCTCCTTAGAACCCGGTTACTATTTATAGGACAGGTTTTTAAGCCAACTACACTCAAGAGGGTACTTACCTATGAAACCTCATGCAAGCCTGAAACTAGGGTTTTGTGTGAATTACTTGTACATGTGTTTATGCATACATCATGAACATCATAAAGCATCATATGCATCCACTAACCATTTCAAGGGTTTGGATCTTCATCTTTGTTCTTGTTTTGTAGGTCATGGAAATTCTTCGCAGGAAAACTATCAAAGTCAACCTTGTGAGAATCCCTCCTCAACTCAAAGAGCTTACATCCAGAATTCCAGAAAGTTCTCTTTTTAATGAAAGACATGGTAGACTGCTCAGCCTAGTCAACACCAACATTGAAGAAGACATGGTGAAAGTGTTGTTCCAATTCTTTGACCCCCTTCACCACTGTTTCACATTCCCCGACTATCAATTGGTGCCTACTTTGGAGGAATTTTCTCAACTCCTGAGAATTCCTATTCTTAATCAACTACCTTTCAACGGTACGGAAAAAGAACCAAAACCTGAAGATGTTGCTCAAGCACTACACTTGCAACCATCTGACATCAAGGGGCATTGGGAGACTAGAAGTGGTGTCAAAGGCTTCTTGGCAAAATTCTTGTTTGAGAAGGCACAAGAGTGTTGGAATTCTTTGGATCTACAAGCCTTTGAAGAAATTGTGGCACTCCTTATTTATGGGTTGGTCTTGTTCCCAAATCCTGACCAAGCCTTTGAAGAAATTATGCTGTTAAGATCTTCATGTCCAGGAATCCCATACCTACATTGCTTGGGGACATCCTCCACTCATTTACACACGAACACTGAGAAAGAGAGGCGTTCTCATGTGTTGTACTCCTCTCCTTGCAAGGTGGTTTATTTCTCACCTTCCACAATCTGTTTTGAAGAATGAGCAATGCCTAAGGTGGTCACAACGATTGATGACCCTCACACATTCTGATGTACATTGGTGTTCTCGGTCCAGAGAAAATGTCATCATCATCGATCGTTGTGGTGAGTTCCCTAATGTTCCATTACTTGGCATTAAGGGAGGCATTACCTACAACCCTTGTCTAGCTTTGAGACAATTTGGATATGCACGGAGGGATGTCCCTCATGACATGCTAATTCCTGACCTAGTTTTTGACTTCGACAACGATGCGCAAGGACTTCGCCAAAGATTCATCAGAGCTTGGAGGATGCCTAACAAGGTAGATAGCAAGACACTGGGGCACAAGAACTCCATCCCTCTTGAGCCTTACCTCAAGTGGGTATGAACCCGAGCCCAGAGTCTTATGATGCCTTAACCTCATATTCTCCCTTTGATTAAAGAGCCTGTTAAGGAAGGAGAGGTTCCATACGCCATCCTACATCCTGACATGCCAACATCATGGGAGGAGATGCAGAAGAGTTGGATCCAACTCAAGGAAGAACGGAATACTTTTGAAGCCAGCTTCTACGCCAGTGAGAAGAAGGTTTTGGAGCTTACCCGCTGACTTCACGAGGAGGAGACCCTCAACACTTACATCGCACCAAAGAGGATGCGCAACGCCTTTTTACCTTAAGAAGTTTTTGTAATATTTGGCCCATGGGGCATTTATGTACCGACAAAATTTCTTCTTATTAATATGACGTGTGTTCTTTTTGTCTGCAACAATTTTGAATTTCTAAATCCTTGAATGCATTACATGGATAAACATATCATTCATCATATGCATAAACAGGTCTTCACACCAGTTTTCCTTATCTTTCTGCTGTTTATTTCAGTAAGATGGATCTTGAACAAATGGTCAAAGATCTGCAGGCACAAAACTCGCAGTTTCAACAGCTCCTAATGAACTTAGCAAAGGGTCAGGAGGATCTTAAAGCACTGCTAGGGAATAAAGAGCAAGAAAAAGGAAAAAAGAAGAAGAAAAGAGTTGGGGTAGCTACACTGGGAAGAAGATTTGAGAATGAAGCTAGGAGAGTTCTTGAATTCCCCTCCACATCTGATGAGGGGACCAGCAAAGGAAAAGGAGTTGCATTACTTTCTAAGTCCGAGGCTGAAGAGGAATAGGTAGAGGAAGATGAAGACTACTCAGAGCAGCAATACCCACCAGCGGACGACAAATACAAAAACCTGGAGGATAGACTGGCAGCTATGGAGCTGCAAAGGGTTCCCGGGCTAGATTTTGAAGAATTGGGATTGATTGTTGGGATTGTGATCCCTCCAAAGTTTAAGGTGCCAACTTTTGCAAAATATGACGGTTTGTCTTGCCCGAAGATGCACCTGAGGTCGTATGTCAGAAAAATTCAACCTCATTCATCCGATAGAAATCTTTGGGTACACTTCTTCCAGGATAGCCTGTCTGGTACACAGCTAGATTGGTTTTACCAGCTTGAGAGGTCAGAGGTGCATAGTTGGGAGGATTTGGCAGCTGCCTTTTATCGCCAGTATCAATATAACATTGACTTGGCGCCAACCCGTACTCAGCTACAAAGTATGGGAATGGCCTCAAATGAGGGATTCAAAGAATACGCCCAAAAATGGCGCGACTTGGCCGGAAGAGTGCAGCCACCTCTTTCAGATAGGGAACTAGTTGATATGTTCTTGGGGACCCTATCTGGCCCGTTCTTCAACCATTTAATCGGGAGCTCTTCCGTAGGGTTTACTGAATTGATTCTGACTGGCGAGCGGGTGGAAGCTGGTATTAAGAGTGGGAAGATTCAAAGGGATGCCTCTGCATCTACAACTGTTAAAAAGCCATTTCCAGCCAAGAAGGAGGCAGTTGTTGTGTACTCTCAGAAGGGATCGGGAAGAACTGAGCGCCGGCCGACTGTAGGGGCCGTGATGATTCAAAATTCGTCAAATGATCAGCCTCGTACCAATCAGTCTAGACCTAACAAGCAACGGGTAGAACGGCCCCCACGGCAGTTCACCCGCATCAATATGACGCCTGCACAAGTTCTTCCCCATTTGTTGAAGTTGAATCTGACTGGTTTAAAGGAGGCACCGAAAAACCCTAACACCACATCTCCATACTATCATGCCAATGCCAAATGTGCCTATCATTCTGACAGCGCCAGACATGACACCAACAATTGTTGGGCGCTAAAGAATAAAATTCAAGACTTGATAGACGCAAAAGAGGTTGAGTTCGACGCCCCCGAGAAGCCAAACGTAATATCCGTTACGATGCCAAAGCATGGACATCATGTTCATGCTGTTGAAGAATATCTGTATGTTTCTGCTGTTGATGATCTGGTAACTCCATTACTGACAATCAAGTTGAATCTGTTGAAAGTTGGGTGTGATACGGTGGGAGAACTGACTTGAGGTTTTGCGTTTGTATTCGCACTTGTTCGGTTTAGCAAGAGTCGCCACCGACTTTTTATTTTATCCTAAAGGAAAGGTTAAAAAGCACAGGAAAAACCTTTTGAGATGTTTCGTGGGTTCGGGGGGTAGATTATGAAAAGGGAAGGTATTAGCACCCTTTTCATCCATGGTTATCCATGGGCTCTTAGTTACTCGTTTTAGATCACTTTCCTTGATTTTCAATTGCTTGAAATGGTGGTGTGTGTGTGTGTTTTGAAAATGTTTTGAAAAAGATGCCTTGTCTAGGCAACCGTTGTAACAATTCTTTACTCGAATGTTTTACAAAGGTGTGTGTCTTTTCGAAAAGATGTTTCAAATGTTTTTGAAAGTTTGTTTTTGAAAGTGTTGTGGAGTGTGTTTTTGAAAGTAGGCAAGTGTGTTTTGCAAGTTTGACCAAGTAACTAAGAGTTGTCTACCCCTAAATTTACTCAAAGATTTTTCTCATGTTTTAACCCTTTTAACAGTATTGTTCCACCATTGTATTTGGTGGACAATCTTGTATTAGGATGTTAACGGGACAGGCGCGGGTCATCATTTAGACCATGAATGCAATGATGCCAAGTGTCTTTGGCAATTTTGCTTGAAGGGACTTGATCATTTTTAGGCAACTTCGAAAGCGTCATCGAGGGACTATGATCATTTGATTTGTTTTGTTTTGCCAAAGAAACTCAACGTGCAAGCATGGCCCAATTTGGAAGGCAACAAGCGAGATTACCCTAGGGGTGCAAGTGTGAATTGTGTATTGATTTTCATGCATTTGTCTTTGTATTAGGTTATCTAGCGATTGATTTTAAATCTTCGCATACAAACCCTAATTACTATACAGTATATAGAAAGCGATAAATTGCGGGAATTTAAAGTCTAAACTATTACAAATAAGTATCCGGGAATGGGGGTACAAATATTTACAAATGGGGATGAGACTTATTAGGAGAGTAGTGTCCAAATATATTTACAACCAAATTGAATCGCAATCGCAATGTAAAATGTAGCAATACATAGGAATCAAAGAGAAACAAAATGTGTATTGTAAAAGTGTAGGTGAATATTTACAAGCGATGCAAGATATTAACTTAATGCAAAATTAAGTATTTATTAAGTATTGTTATTTATTTTTATGTTTTGGTTAATGTTTTATAAACTTGTATAAGATTAATTAAACAAAAGTTTTAAAGAAAAAAGTATTTATTTTTATGTATTTGTTAATATGTACAAACAAAAGTGTCAAAGAAAAGAAAAATGTTTTAAGTTAAAGAAAGTTATTATTTGTATTTTAGTTTCTATACAAAATGGTTTTAAAGAAAAGAAAAGAAAATTGTTTAACTTTAAGAAAATTAATGTTCATATATTTTAGTTAATATTTTTATGTATTTTATTGATTGTAATAAAGAAAAAATGTGTATATATAATAAAAAAAAGTCAATGTAATATTTTACTTAAAAATAAAGTGATAAAATAAAATGAAAAAAGGTTTATGAGTTATAAGAAAAAAAAGTTGAATGGGCCTAGGGGATTTTGTACTTGGCCCAAAACAATTAATAAACAGAATAATAAAAAAAAGGGGGGTGCACTCCATATTTCGTTGGGCTTAAGCATGTGGATGGGGCGAACCGGCCCAACGTGCTTGTGAACATTTTCTAAGGGTTTGCATTTTGTTGTTTCA
Organism: Vicia faba; assembly: GCA_948472305.1. Taxonomy (NCBI): domain Eukaryota; kingdom Viridiplantae; phylum Streptophyta; class Magnoliopsida; order Fabales; family Fabaceae; genus Vicia; species Vicia faba. The sequence goes on from OX451736.1 coordinate 988,576,422, forward strand.
TTTCTAGGGTTACAGTCTTACAGGCTTAGAGCACCGTCATTCCTCATCGTCTTCTTCATCGTTCTTATCCCTGAGTCATGCTTTTGACACTTCTCTCCGTCCCCGTTGCCAGGCGCCATCATCCCTCTCTCCTTCCTCCACGGTCAAGCAAGGAGGCATTACGAAAAGGTTTGACTTCTTAGTTCTGTACGTTTTACGCTTTGCATGTTTTTGATCTTGACACGTTCTGATTATTTATGTTATCACTGTTTGTGTGAGGTATGAAAAGAAGGAGTAAAAATACTACCTTTGGAGGGTTCGTTTCTTGGAGAGGAGGAGAGAGAGCTGGAGGCGCTTTAGGTGGCCAGGGGCGAGGGGATGCGTGATGCTGTGAGTTGGAAATCTGGTACCTAGTATCTTACCCTTGGTTTTATGATGAACTTTTGTGAAAACCCTAGTTGTAATCGCCTCTTTTCCTCTTCTGACTGCTTGCCTCTGTATGATTTTGATTCTTTTCCTCTTCTTCTGTTTGCCCTTTGCTTCTGTATGCTCTGAGATGCCTGATATGCTTGATATGCCTGCCTCTGTATGTTGATTGCTGAGTTGCCTTAGGTATTAACCCTGTGATGAAATCATTCTGAGGGTCTAGTTGGTTTGAATGCTTTGTGCCTTTTGTTTTTTGGTATAGGCTTGCTGGGTTTTACAGGCTACACAGGGCGTTGAGTTTGAATCTTTTATGGCTTTTCTTGTTTGATGACAGTTTACAGGCTTGGCTTGAGCTTATAACTTATGCAGGTTAGGGCTTCAGTTTGTGTTTGACAGTTTTGTTTGTAAGCTTGTTTGTAAGCTTGTGTAGAGGTTTGAGGTGGTTCTGGTTTTTAGGCAGGCATGAGGCTTGTGTTCATGGCTTCTGTTTGAGGCTTGTGTTACAGGTTTATGCAGGTGAAGGCTTCTGGTTTTAGGCTTGATATGTTTGCTTTTGAAACTGAGTTTAGGTTTTGGAGCTTGGGCTTTTTGTTTGGAACAGATTAGAGGCTTGGCTTGTGTTTGAGATTACAGGTTGAGAGCTTACAAGCTTTTGTGTTGTTTTTGTTATGTGGTTCTGCCCCCCTTTCTATGTTCTGATAACTTGTTATATCTTTTTTCTCTAAGCCTCAAGCCTACTGTAAGCCTTTCTCTCTCTCTTTTTTTCTCTCTCTACAGGTTAAAAAGCATTTTTATATTGCTTAAAACTGTCTTTTCTGAAAAGGTGATAGGCTGGGAAATGATGAATTTGAAATAAGCTTGCATTGTTTCTTTCCTCTGTGTACTTTCAAGATTTTCTTTATATTGTGTGTACTTCTTGATGTCTTTTTGACAGCCTTTCTTTGGACAGCTTTTTTAGTTGACATTGGACTTGGTTTAGTTTCTTTGACAGTTTGATTAGTTTGAAACTTGTGACTTGTTTTGGCATATTCACTTTGCAATTTATGCAGTTTGGTTTGCTATTCAGTTTGCCTTTGACTATGCAGCTTTATGCATTTTTTAAATTTGCAAAACATATTTCTATCCCTCTTTGTGAACCAAGAGCAATTCTTGTGATTTGCAGAGAGGGTGAATAACTGATTCCGGCCAATCACCTTTAATGATGAGTCTTTAAATTAACTGTCTACTTTTTCTTTTATTTCATCTGCGTTTGACTTTTTCCTTTTCTTTTTGCAGGTAAAATCAATTGAGCAATGGGGAGCAGCAAATAGAAGATGAAGACTTAGGAAACTTTTAGAATAGTTTTATTTTTCTTTTAATCATTGTAACAGTATTAATGTAAACATCTGTAAATAAATTTACAGTGTTCAAGTAATAATTGTAACAAATAATTAAAGATGAATAAAATCCTCCTTTGTCAGATATTTCTTTAATTCTTCTGCATTCATTTATTTAATTATTTATATTTCTTAAATTATAATAACTGGAAAATATCCAATAATTTTAATTTAGAAATGATAAATAATCAATAAACGTCTGGCGTCTTGCAACTTCGCATTAATCAATAATAAACTCGGCGTTTCAATTAAACATAAGCAATGCACAGTTAATCAAACAAACGTCCACATGTCGTTTCTTTTACTGATCATACCAAACACTGCAAGTTCTCAAATCAAATCCAAATCTCATAGTAAATTGAGAAGAACTGTAGAATTAATTCTTTTTGAGAATGCGCGCATAAAACCCTGATTCTTGATTAAATTTTCACATAAGTGCCTGCCTGATCAAACCTGAGCCAACTCAACCAAACCCTAGCAATCTGCTTGAACTGCTTCAAAAGTTAATGGAAACCCTAATTTGGATAGACTGATAAGAAAAAGTCTGTTTGACTGATTCTTACGCCATTCTGAAAAGTCAGGGAAAACCCGAAGCTGTGATTTCTTGTGAAAAAATAGGAGGGCAAAATTTGGGGTACAACAGTTGCCCCTGTTCAATCTTCTTGAACCTGAAGAGTTAGATTGGCAAGCTTGCCTTTCGCGACTCGAGGGTAAAAGGAGATTGGACACTAGAGTGCCCAAAAAATTTGCACTCGGTGATGTGACGGTAGAGGAAATGGGCTTAAAGATGCCATTTGGTGATGGGCTTAGAGATGCCATCTAGGGATGTGACAGAATCTTGTTGGGGGATGGGCTTAGAGATGCCATCTGGAAGTTGCTGGTAGAAGGATGGGCTTAGAGATGCCATCTGGAAATGTTGTTTAACTGTATGTCATTGGTGAGTGAGTATCAGAAAGGTATCCATGTTTTGGAACATCTCTGAACTGGGGTTCTAAACAAGCGATAGATTGACATCCATGTTTGGAGAATCCGTAAACTATTTTCAGGAGTTGGAGTTGAATAAGTAATAGAGCAGCATCTGTTGTTAGGAAGCGTCTGTAAACTATTTTCAAAAGTTTGAGAAGAATCTGAACAAGCGATAGGTTAACATCTGTTACTGGAGAACCCGTGAACTGTTTTCAAAAGTCTTGAAGTTGAATAAGCAATAGAACAGCATCCGTTGTTGGGAAGTGTCCATAAACTGTTTTCAAAAGTTGCATCTGAACAAGCGATAAGTTAACATCCGTTACTGGAGAACCCGTGAACTGTTTTCAGAAGTCTTGAAGTGGAGAAGGAACCGGTGTAGGGTTTCCTGATGATGAGTCCGTGTAAAACTGCATCTGGATGAATCTGGAATAAGTATCAGAATGTCGCCATGTCTGGGTCACATCTGAACTATTTCTAGAAAGAATCTCGGAAGATGATGATCTTTGTCTGTCGACTGATCTTTCCTGAAAAGGTAAAGAGTTAGTTGTATGCAATGTCATGATGCATGATGCAATGTATGCTATATCAATGTTTATGATATGAATGTGATGAATGCGCATGTAAGCTGATGAGTTGTCTTGCTGAGGATAGATGAATCCGGGATGGCAGGAGATAAAAGAATCTTGACTGCTGCCGGGGAAAGTGAATCTTTGACTGCTGCAGGGGATTGAAAATCCTTTGATTGTTGAAAAAGAGAAGTCCTGGGACCACTGTTGGGGAATCAAGAGCTTGGGTTGTATGCCAATCTACTGGGGACTCCTGTCTTGAGGAGATCTTCACTGGGGAATATTCGAATATCCTGTGAGGAACTGAGAATGAGAGTCTTCATTCTGCTTGGGGATTAATAGTTGGAAGTTTTAGCTCCGCTGGGGATTGCAAGAATCTTTTGATCGCTGCAGGTATTGATCTAGGATAAGTATCAGAATGTCGCCATGTTTGGGTCACATCTGAACCATCTCTAGAATGAAATCTTGAATAAGTTTCAGAATGTCGCCATCTCTGGGTCACATCTGAACTATCTCTAGAAGCAAATCTGGAATAAGTTTCGGAATTTCGCCATCTCTGGGTCACATCTGAACTATCTCTAGAAGGGAATCTGGAATAAGTTTCGAAATATCGCCAAATCTGGGTCACATCTGAACTATCTCTAGAATGAAATCTGGAATAAGTATCGGAATGTCTCCATCTCTGGGTCACATCTGAACTATCTCTAGAATGAAATCTTGAATAAGTTTCGGAATGTCGCCATCTCTGGGTCACATCTGAACTATCTCTAGAGGGAAATCTGGAATAAGTATCGGAATGTCGCCAAATCTGGGTCACATCGGAACTATCTCTAGAAGGGAATCTGGAATAAGTATCGGAATATCGCCATGTCTGGGTCACATTTGAAACTATCTCTAGAAGCAAATCTGGAATAAGTATCGGAATGTCGCCATCTCTGAGTCACATCTGAACTATCTCTAGAAGCAAATCTGGAATAAGTATCGGAATGTCGCCATCTCTGGGTCACATCTGAACTATCTCTAGAATGAAATCTGGAATAAGTTTCGGAATGTCGCCAAATCTGGGTCACATCTGAACTATCTCTAGAAGGGAATCTGGAATAAGTTTCGGAATATCGCCAAATCTGGGTCACATCTGAACTATCTCTAGAATGAAATCTTGATCTTGATTTTGTTGAGGGTCAGAAATTGGGAGTATACCAATCTTCTGAGGTGATGAGAATCTTCATGCTGTTAACGGTCAGAAACTGGGAGTATACCAATCTTCTGAGGTTTTAAGGATGAGAGTCTTCATTCTTGAGAGAAACAGGTTTTTAGGAGCTTCAATTGTCCGTTATTCTGTTGGTGGTTGCAACTTCCAGCAGGTGATGAAGGAACTTTGAACGACCTTGGTTTTGACATTCGAATGCCCCAAGTGATGATGAAGGAGTCTTGAATCATATTACTCTGCAAATTGAGAGATTTCTTGAAATCTTGACTGGACTGCCCCAGGTTAACTGAACTTTGAAAGATCTGTTGAAACCTTGACTGGACTGCCCCAGGTGTGCTGGATAGTGACATGTCATGCCCCTTTGTTGATAGGAGATTTTTGCAACGGAAGTTTCATCCTTTTGAAGTGATTTTATTCACTGAGAGAGTTTTCGTTCCTCCGAACATTCGCTGTATGAATTTCTTCGCCGTCAAACAAATGGCCAAATGCAAACAGTGATATTCAAGCAATGCAAAGTTTATGCTTGTCTCGAAGTTTTGAAAAATGCGTTTTTTAGCAGAAAACTTTTTTATAAGACAAAAATCAACACAAGATTTAGAGCAAAGCCTTACAGGAGTCAGGATACCTTTTGTAACAGTATGCTTTTGAACTAACTCATGTTTCAATTAGGACTTTTGAGGGGTTATAACTTGGCTTGGTTCACGGTTTAAGAAACAAAGGATAAAGGCTCAAAGTATATTTGTACCCACCCACTCTTCGTGATGTTCTTCAATCCTAAGCTCAGTTAATTGTGCGTCGAACTTCATTCGAATTTGGAACGACTTTTTGGGTGATGGTTCACCAGTTGAATTTTTGAAGACAGTCATCATCTCCTTTTTCTTTTGCAACATTTTTTCATGTTGTTGAGGGTTTGTAATGACCTCTTTCTTTTGATTTGTTATCCCTAACTTTTGCCTGACTGTTCCTGTTTTCGAGATTACAGTCAGAGGGATGCCCCAGCTTTCTTAAGCCTCCTTTACAGGTTTTGGCTCGGTGGGCTTTTCTTTTTTTGAGAGATAATGACTGCCTATGAGATAAGGAACCATCACTGTCTTTTGATTCCAGAGGAATGCTTTTTTTTTGTTGATGTCGTTCGTTGTATTACGAACTGATAGTTTGCGACTTCAATGCGCACCTTTTTGAATTAACTGAGAGACTACCCTGCCCCAGGTTTAAATCAAAGGTTTCAATTTGTTTAGAACAGAAAACTCTTACTTCTTTGGCCCGAAGGGGTTGACTAGGGATTATCTTCCTTATAACTCCAGTGTATGGGAATTAAAAGAAATGCTTGTACATCATCAGCAAGGTCTGTTCAAAAGCATACTGTATGAGATTATGGTATTGTTTCGCCATCCTCCCTCTAAAGGCTTGCAGCTTTTTATCAAGAGTTAAATATCATAAAGAAAGCATAATAGTAGTGAAAACGAATAGATGAATTCGAGACAAACATATGCAATGCATTAATGAAACAAAGTTTGACATTAAGAGATAATTGTTTGAACAACAAAAGAAATTACAACTTCGAAAATTCAAAATGAAACAAAAATAATCTCAATGATTTGGCATAGGAGCAGTGATTATGCTGGAGTCTCCGGAGGGTCGAACTCGATCTCTTTGGCATCGATCATGTCTTGGATTTTGTTCTTCAAAGGCCAACAGTTGTTTGTGTCATGCCCCGGACTGTCAGAGTGGTATGCACACCTTTCATTGGGATGATAGGTAGGAGCAGAAGTATTTGGGTTCCGGAGGGGAGCCCTCAATGTAATCATCCCTGCCTGCAACATGCGTTGTAGTGCCTGACCCAGTGACATGTTGATCTTGGTGAACTGTCTCTTAGGCGCGACCTCCTTATGCTGATGCCCCTGTGTTTGTTGAGCAAGCGTAGGATTAGAGATCAAGATTGCTCCTACGTGTTGGTCATGACGACCCTTTTGACTGTTCGCAGCATTGGACTCTTTCTTTCCATTGTAGGGAATTATTTGAGTATCCGAGGATGTAGTTCCTTGGATCTTTCCACTTTTGATGCCAGCCTCAACTCTTTCGCCGGTCAGTATTAGCTCGGTGAACCCAGCTGAGGAGCTTCCAATTAAGTGATTGAAGAAAAGCCTCGTCAAAGTTCCCATGAAGATGTCAATCAGCTCTCTGTCAGTTAAAGGAGGTTACACTCTACCAGCCAGATCTCTCCACTTTTGGGCATATCCTTTGAAGCTATCGTCAGGACCCATAGTCGTGTTCTACAATTGGACACGAGTAGGTGCAAGATCAGCATTGTATTGATACTGTTTGTAAAAAGCAGCAGCTAAGTCCTCCCATGTGTGGATGTGAGAGCTCTCCAATTGATAGAACCACTCGAGTTGAGCCCCTACCAAGCTTTCTTGGAAGAAATGGATCAAAAGTCTCGGATCAGTCGTGTATGGTTGAATCTTGCGGGCATAAGACTTTAGATGCATCTTAGGGCAAGAGACTCCATCATACAGGGCCAAGGTAAGGACTTTGAACTTCGGAGGGATGACTAATCCAGGAACCAAACCCATGTCTCCTAAATCCAAGTTAGGTATTTGCTGAATCTCCATAGCATTGAGGCGATCCTCTAACTGTATGTACTTGTCATCAGCGGGAGGATATTGTTCTTCAGAGTAGTCAGCTTCATCAATCTCCAAATTGTGGTCTTCTTCAAGACTATCCCCTATGTTGGATGGAGTTGCAAGGTCTAGGGTCTTAGGTCTTCTTCTCAAGTTCAGGATGCTCGCTGCCTTCTTGGACTTCTTCTTCTTGTCTTTGAGAAGGAGAGTTGTCAGATCCTCTTGCCCTTTTCCCATAGCCAGAAGCATTTGCTGGAATTGAGCGTTTTGAGCTTGGAGATCTTTCACCGTTTGTTCCATATCCATCTTACTGAAATAAACAGTAGGAAGATAAGGAGACCTGTATGGGAGAAACCTGTTATGCAATGATATGTATGATATATATGCAATGTTTTCAAGGATCTCTTGGGGTAAACACAAGAGAATGTTAGAGGTTGAACTTTGATTTTTGATTGGAGAACTTTGCACCGGTGGATGTCTTTCCACGAGAATCAAGCTCACCATGTCAAGTGGGTCATAGCCCCTGATTCAAGTTGTTGCACTTGATCTTTTATGGCATTTGTTTAGAGGAGAAACCTCTTGCCCTTTGGTAGACGTCTGGTTCAACGTGACCCTGCATCAAAAGACCCTCGAGATCCTTGAAATGGTTATTGAAAATGCTATGGTATGATGTCATGATGTTATGTACATGTATGCAAAAGCAAGTAAGTGTATATACAGGTAATCATATTCACACAAAGCAAATAAGTCCTTAGGTTTAGGCTTGCATGGGGTTTGTAGGTAAGTACCCTCTTGAAGTTAGTTGGCTCATCCTGTCCTAAAAATAGAAACCGGGTTCTAAGGAGCTCAATATCATTGGATTGTTTTCTGTGTTTGTTGTTTTGGTTTAGCCACTTGACTGGCGACCAAAATATTCCAAGAAAACAACCCTCAATGAGTGTAGTATCGAGTATCTACCAACTTCGGACTGCACCAAAGTCGGTCATCTCACTACCCCTAAAAAGGCTAAGATGGTCAATTAAGGTTCTAAGAGTTCGTTAGTGCTTCACGATATCACTCAGCGGCCCCGTACTCTCCTTGATTGAACTCAAGGGTTACCGGTACTCACAAATATGTCACACTAACATAGCTTACTGCTTCAACCATGTCGGTATACCCCGCACAGTTCCCTCATAGTTTTATTGCTATTTACCTAAGAAGGTGCCCCAAATCCGGGTGTAGGATTTACAACAAACCCAAACAAGGACCCAAAAAGTAAAGCAATCAAGGCAATCAAAGCAAGAATGTAAAGGTGATCTAAACCCTAAGGTAACCCCACTTTTAAGTTTGTCCCCAGCAGAGTCGCCAGTTCTGTGATACGGTGGGAGAACTGACTTGAGGTTTTGCGTTTGTATTCGCACTTGTTCGGTTTAGCAAGAGTCGCCACCGACTTTTTATTTTATCCTAAAGGAAAGGTTAAAAAGCACAGGAAAAACCTTTTGAGATGTTTCGTGGGTTCGAGGGGTAGATTATGAAAAGGGAAGGTATTAGCACCCTTTTCATCCATGGTTATCCATGGGCTCTTAGTTACTCGTTTTAGATCACTTGCCTTGATTTTCAATTGCTTGAAATGGTGGTGTGTGTGTGTGTTTTGAAAATGTTTTGAAAAAGATGCCTTGTCTAGGCAACCGTTGTAACAATTCTTTACTCGAATGTTTTACAAAGGTGTGTGTCTTTTCGAAAAGATGTTTCAAATGTTTTTGAAAGTTTGTTTTTGAAAGTGTTGTGGAGTGTGTTTTTGAAAGTAGGCAAGTGTGTTTTGCAAGTTTGACCAAGTAACTAAGAGTTGTCTACCCCTAAATTTACTCAAAGATTTTTCTCATGTTTTAACCCTTTTAACAGTATTGTTCCACCATTGTATTTGGTGGACAATCTTGTATTAGGATGTTAACGGGACAGACGCGGGTCATCGTTTAGACCATGAATGCAATGATGCCAAGTGTCTTTGGCAATTTTGCTTGAAGGGACTTGATCATTTTTAGGCAACTTCGAAAGCGTCATCGAGGGACTATGATCATTTGATTTGTTTTGTTTTGCCAAAGAAACTCAACGTGCAAGCATGGCCCAATTTGGAAGGCAACAAGCAAGATTACCCTAGGGGTGCAAGTGTGAATTGTGTATTGATTTTCATGCATTTGTCTTTGTATTAGGTTATCTAGCGATTGATTTTAAATCTTCGCATACAAACCCTAATTACTATACAGTATATAGAAAGCGATAAATTGCGGGAATTTAAAGTCTAAACTATTACAAATAAGTATCCGGGAATGGGGGTACAAATATTTACAAATGGGGATGAGACTTATTAGGAGAGTAGTGTCCAAATATATTTACAACCAAATTGAATCGCAATCGCAATGTAAAATGTAGCAATACATAGGAATCAAAGAGAAACAAAATGTGTATTGTAAAAGTGTAGGTGAATATTTACAAGCGATGCAAGATATTAACTTAATGCAAAATTAAGTATTTATTAAGTATTGTTATTTATTTTTATGTTTTGGTTAATGTTTTATAAACTTGTATAAGATTAATTAAACAAAAGTTTTAAAGAAAAAAGTATTTATTTTTATGTATTTGTTAATATGTACAAACAAAAGTGTCAAAGAAAAGAAAAATGTTTTAAGTTAAAGAAAGTTATTATTTGTATTTTAGTTTCTATACAAAATGGTTTTAAAGAAAAGAAAAGAAAATTGTTTAACTTTAAGAAAATTAATGTTCATATATTTTAGTTAATATTTTTATGTATTTTATTGATTGTAATAAAGAAAAAATTTGTATATATAATAAAAAAAAGTCAATGTAATATTTTACTTAAAAATAAAGTGATAAAATAAAATGAAAAAAGATTTATGAGTTATAAGAAAAAAAAGTTGAATGGGCCTAGGGGATTTTGTACTTGGCCCAAAACAATTAATAAACAGAATAATAAAAAAAAGGGGGGTGCACTCCATATTTCGTTGGGCTTAAGCATGTGGATGGGGCGAACCGGCCCAACGTGCTTGTGAACATTTTCTAAGGGTTTGCATTTTGTTGTTTCATTTCTAGGGTTACAGTCTTACAGGCTTAGAGCGGCGTCATTCCTCATCGTCTTCTTCATCGTTCTTATCCCTGAGTCATGCTTTTGACACTTCTCTCCGTCCCCGTTGCCAGGCGCCATCATCCCTCTCTCCTTCCTCCACGGTCAAGCAAGGAGGCATTACGAAAAGGTTTGACTTCTTAGTTCTGTACGTTTTACGCTTTGCATGTTTTTGATCTTGACACGTTCTGATTATTTATGTTATCACTGTTTGTGTGAGGTATGAAAAGAAGGAGTAGAAATACTACCTTTGGAGGGTTCGTTGCTTGGAGAGGAGGAGAGAGAGCTGGAGGCGCTTTAGGTGGCCAGGGGCGAGGGGACGCGTGATGCTGTGAGTTGGAAATCTGGTACCTAGTATCTTACCCTTGGTTTTATGATGAACTTTTGTGAAAACCCTAGTTGTAATCGCCTCTTTTCCTCTTCTGACTGCTTGCCTCTGTATGATTTTGATTCTTTTCCTCTTCTTCTGTTTGCCCTTTGCTTCTGTATGCTCTGAGATGCCTGATATGCTTGATATGCCTGCCTCTGTATGTTGATTGCTGAGTTGCCTTAGGTATTAACCCTGTGATGAAATCATTCTGAGGGTCTAGTTGGTTTGAATGCTTTGTGCCTTTTGTTTTTTGGTATAGGCTTGCTGGGTTTTACAGGCTACACAGGGCGTTGAGTTTGAATCTTTTATGGCTTTTCTGGTTTGATGACAGTTTACAGGCTTGGCTTGAGCTTATAACTTATGCAGGTTAGGGCTTCAGTTTGTGTTTGACAGTTTTGTTTGTAAGCTTGTTTGTAAGCTTGTGTAGAGGTTTGAGGTGGTTCTGGTTTTTAGGCAGGCATGAGGCTTGTGTTCATGGCTTCTGTTTGAGGCTTGTGTTACAGGTTTATGCAGGTGAAGGCTTCTGGTTTTAGGCTTGATATGTTTGCTTTTGAAACTGAGTTTAGGTTTTGGAGCTTGGGCTTTTTGTTTGGAACAGATTAGAGGCTTGGCTTGTGTTTGAGATTACAGGTTGAGAGCTTACAAGCTTTTGTGTTGTTTTTGTTATGTGGTTCTGCCCCCCTTTCTATGTTCTGATAACTTGTTATATCTTTTTTCTCTAAGCCTCAAGCCTACTGTAAGCCTTTCTCTCTCTCTTTTTTTCTCTCTCTACAGGTTAAAAAGCATTTTTATATTGCTTAAAACTGTCTTTTCTGAAAAGGTGATAGGCTGGGAAATGATGAATTTGAAATAAGCTTGCATTGTTTCTTTCCTCTGTGTACTTTCAAGATTTTCTTTATATTGTGTGTACTTCTTGATGTCTTTTTGACAGCCTTTCTTTGGACAGCTTTTTTAGTTGACATTGGACTTGGTTTAGTTTCTTTGACAGTTTGATTAGTTTGAAACTTGTGACTTGTTTTGGCATATTCACTTTGCAATTTATGCAGTTTGGTTTGCTATTCAGTTTGCCTTTGACTATGCAGCTTTATGCATTTTTTAAATTTGCAAAACATATTTCTATCCCTCTTTGTGAACCAAGAGCAATTCTTGTGATTTGCAGAGAGGGTGAATAACTGATTCCGGCCAATCACCTTTAATGATGAGTCTTTAAATTAACTGTCTGCTTTTTTTTTATTTCATCTGCGTTTGACTTTTTCCTTTTCTTTTTGCAGGTAAAATCAATTGAGCAATGGGGAGCAGCAAATAGAAGATGAAGACTTAGGAAACTTTTAGAATAGTTTTATTTTTCTTTTAATCATTGTAACAATATTAATGTAAACATCTGTAAATAAATTTACAGTGTTCAAGTAATAATTGTAACAAATAATTAAAGATGAATAAAATCCTCCTTTGTCAGATATTTCTTTAATTCTTCTATATTCATTTATTTAATTATTTATATTTCTTAAATTATAATAACTGGAAAATATCCAATAATTTTAATTTAGAAATGATAAATAATCAATAAACATCCGGCGTCTTGCAACTTCGTATTAATCAATAATAAACTCGGCGTTTCAATTAAACATAAGCAATGCACAGTTAATCAAACAAACGTCCACATGTCGTTTCTTTTACTGATCATACCAAACACTGCAAGTTCTCAAATCAAATGCCTCAATCCAAATCTCAGAGTAAATTGAGAAGAACTGTAGAATTAATTCTTTCTGAGAATGCACGCACAAAACCCTGATTCTTGATTAAATTTTCACATAAGTGCCTGCCTGATCAAACCTGAGCCAACTCAACCAAACCCTAGCAATCTGCTTGAACTGCTTCAAAAGTTAATGGAAACCCTAATTTGGATAGACTGATAAGAAAAAGTTTGTTTGACTGATTCTTACGCCATTCTGAAAAGTCAGGGAAAACCCGAAGCTGTGATTTCTTGTGAAAAAATAGGAGGGAAAATTTTAGGGTACAACACTGGGATTTTCGCAGGTTTTAAAGAAGATTGCTACTTTTGTTCCTCCCTACCAACTGACTGTCCATTGCTGAAGATAGGCATCCAAGGCCTAATAGACAACCAACAAATTCTTTTCGAAAAGATTCCTGCTACTCCAACTTCTATCAATGAAGTTTCAATAATCACCATTTCCACCAATCTTTCCAAGGTCCCCAAAAGGCCTGTTAAGATTACATCCGCTACGAAGATTGCACCTCTGAAAATAACCATGCCTGGGCCCGTCCCCTACAAATCTGACAAATCAATACCATGGAATTATGGTGGAGAAATCTACTACTATGGTGTTAAACAAATTGAGATAACTGAAGAGAGCTCTGACGAAGAAACTACCGACATTGGAAACATTATCGGTACGAGCAAGATTACCCGAAGTGGGAGAATTTTCTCTCCAGAGATTGCCCCTCCAAAGGAAATCTTTGGACCCTCAGCTGTTCCCAAGGTTACCCCTGCACCGATAAAACTATCTGCAAGAATGCCAATGATTGAAGAAGCCGTTACTCTTGTGGTTGTTCCTCCTGCTGCTGCTGATAAGGGGAAAGGGATCCAAGATGAGCTCGTCAGGACGAGGGCTCAGCCATTGGTCATCCCCGAAACCTCTAAGAAAGAAATGGAGGAGATTCTGAAAATAATTAAGAAGAGTGATTATGATGTGGTAGAGCAATTGGGGCAAACCCCCTCGAAGATCTCCATGTTAGCATTGCTTCTTTGTTCAGAGGCTCATGCCAAGGCCTTGATAAGGTTTTTGAAGACAACCCATGTACCCCAGGAAACCTCAGCCGATCAATTCCAAGATTGCGTAGCCAGCCTTACCACCGACAATGGCCTGGGTTTCTCTGATGCTGACCTGACTCCGAAAGGAAGAAAGCACAATAACGCATTGCATGTGTCAGTTGAATGCTGAGGAACTACTCTCGCCCATGTCTTGGTCGACACTGGTTCTTCTCTAAACGTGTTGTCTAAGAAAGCTCTGGACCGGTTAGATTGTGAAGGCTTGGAGTTAAAACCAAGTAATATCATTGTCAGGGCCTTTGACGCGTCTAAAAGGATGGTGCATGGGGAGGTCGACATTCCCATCAAGGTAGGCACTGAAGTGTTCCACTCAACATTCTATGTGATAGACATCCGTCCGTCACACTCTTGCTTGCTAGGGAGGCCATGGATACATAATGCTGGGGCAGTCACTTCCTCTCTACATCAGATGCTGAAATACCCTGTTAAGGGGAAAATCATAATTGTACATGGTGAAGAGGAGTAAATGATCAGTCATCTGAACTCCTTTAGGTATGTAGAAGTGGAGGGAGAATTCATCGAAACACCGTTCCAACACTTCGAGGAAATTGCTCCCGAGGTTGCAGTAGCAAAGGCAGTAGCTGAGGTACCCGAGCAGGTGGCCAGGATGGCATCTCTGAAAGACGCAAAGGCTGAAATAAAGGAGGGGAAGAGCTCAACATGGGGTCAGTTGCCTGACATTCCTCACAAAATAGACAAGTTTGGATTAGGATTTACCGCTGCGGGGCAAAAAGCTATGCGTCGCTCAAAAATTGAAAAGACACCTATCAAGATTTCTGCTCATGGAATCAATGCTTTGGAAAACGAAGACGAAGAGGGTAACATTGAAGATTGGATCTTCCCAACCATTGAAGGAGGACTGAACAACTGGGAGGCGAAAGACTTCGTCCCCATTACTTTCATTAATCAGTAATTTATCTTTCGAACATTTCCTGTTGGTCTGTAATAATTACTTTTAAACAATTTGCACACTACTTTTCACCTCATGCCTTGCCCGGGGCATGTAGGTCCATTTGTAAGGGCTTGATTTTCCTTCATAATCATATGCCATGCTTAATGAATCATTGGACGTTTTTCACTTATAAACTGTTGTGTTCATTTTCTTTCCTTTTGCATTTTTGTTTGTTTAAGGATGGCTATCCCTTACACACACCCACACTCATAAATGCAGGTACCCATCCAATCCGGATTCCATGGGTGACTATTCTGTTGTATCCTTCAATAACTCTGAAGATTTGGTCAATCAGACTGAGTGCAAAGACGACGAAGATTGTGAAGTACCGGGAGAGCTAGCCAGACTTCTACAGCAAGAAGAAAGGGCCATCTTGCCTCATGAAGAGTTGTTGGAAACTGTCAACTTAGGAACAGAGGAAGACAGGAAAGAAGTACAAGTGGGTGCCAATCTGGAACCAAGTGTCAAGGAGCACTTAATACAGCTGTTAAATGAGTATGTTGAAATCTTTTCCTGGTCTTATGAAGACATGCCAGGGTTAGACACAGACATTGTGGTTCACCGTCTCCCTACAAGAGAGGATTGTCCACCGATCAAGCAAAAAGTCCGCCGAATGAGGCCCGACATGTCTGAGAAGATTAAAGCTGAAGTAATGAAACAGTTCAACACTGGCTTTCTGGCTGTTACATCCTATCCGCAATGGGTTACTAACATTGTGCCAGTTCCCAAAAAAGACGGCAAGGTCAGAATGTGTGTGGACTACCGGGATTTGAATAGGGCCAGCCCTAAAGATGATTTTCCGCTGCCATATATCGACATCTTGATTGACAACACGGCTCAGCACAAAGTGTTTTCCTTCATGGATGGATTCTCGGGCTACAACCAGATCAAAATGGCCCCCGAGGACATGGAGAAAACAACCTTCGTTACACAATGGGGTACCTTCTGCTACAAGGTGATACTGTTCGGACTGAAGAACGCAGGGACAACTTATCAACGCGCCATGGTAGCTTTGTTCCATGATATGATACATCATGAGATCGAAGTTTACGTAGACGACATGATAGCTCGATCACAAACAGAGGAGGGACACCTTGAACATTTGCAGAAGCTGTTTGCCAGGTTGAAGGAGTATAAACTCAGACTGAATCCAAGTAAGTGCACTTTTAGAGTTAGGTATGGTAAACTTCTAGTATTTATTGTCAGCAACAAAGGCATTGAGGTCGATCCAGCAAAAGTGAAAGCTATACAAGAAATGCCTACCCCCCGTACTGAAAAGGAGGTTAGAGGATTCTTGGGGCGCTTGAACTATATTTCCAGATTCATCTCTCATCTGACGTCTACCTATGAGCCAATTTTCAAACTATTGAAGAAAGATCAGGTAGTCGAATGGAACGACGATTGCCAAGATGCTTTCGATAAGATCAAGGAGTATTTGCTAGAACCTCCTATTCTGATGCCACCCGTCGAAGGAAGGCTGCTGATCATGTATCTGACTGTTTTGGACAACTCAATGGGGTGCGTATTGGGCCAACATGACGAGTCTGGTCGAAAAGAGCATGCCATTTATTACCTTAGCAAAAAGTTTACCGACTGTGAGACTCGCTACTCACTGCTCGAGAAAACTTGTTGCGCTTTGGTATGGGCTGCTCGCCGACTAAGACAGTATATGTTGACTCATACCACTTTGTTGATTTCCAAAATGGATCCTATCAAGTATATCTTCGAGAAGCCTGCTTTATCTGGAAGAATCGCTAGATGGAAAATGATCCTGACTGAGTATGACATCCAGTATACTACCCAAAAAGCTATAAAAGGGAGTGTAGTAGATGACCATCTAGCTCATCAAGCTATCGAAGATTATCAATCCATGAGATGCGACTTCCCAGACGAGGACATCATGACTTTGGACAACATTGAAAGTAATGGACCGTATGACGGACCTGAAAATGGATCTCGATGGACCCTGTACTTTGATGGTGCTTCAAATTCACTTGGAAATGGTATCGGTGTGATACTCATTTCCCCGGAAGGTTGCCATACACCTTTCACGGCCCGACTTTGTTTCAGCTGTACCAACAACATGGCCGAATATGAAGCTTGCATCTTTGGTCTCAAGGCTGCTATAGACTTGGGGATCAAATCTTTGATTGTATTTGGGGACTCGACTTTGGTTATCAGTCAAATCAAAGGAGAGTGGGATACCAAGCATCCTAATCTTATCCCATACAAAGAACATGTTCTGACATTGTTGCCTCATTTCGAGCAGATCACCTTCGAGCATTTCCCGCGAGAAGAGAATCAGCTAGCAGATGCTTTGGCTACAATGTCTTCCATGTTTAAACTCAACTGGGATAACGAGGCTCCCCAAATCACCATCGAGCGAATGGATGAACCTGTGCATTGTCGTGAGATTAATACCGAAGAAGTAGTGGAACAACCCTGGTTTCACGAAATCAAAAGGTATCTCCAGACTAGAGAATACCCTGAAGGAGCTTCCGTCAATGACAAAAATTTCTTAAGGAGATTTGCGGCCAAGTTCTTCCTGAGCAATGGCATCCTTTACAAGCGCAGCCATGATTGTGTTTTACTCCGATGTGTAGATAAAGTTGAAGCAGAGTTGATCATGACTGAGATACACAGCGGCACATTCGACACCCACTTGAGCGGACATACGATGGCTAAGAAGATTCTAAGGGCAGGCTATTACTGGTCTACCATGGAAGCTGACTGCCATCAACATTCCCGTACTTGCCACAAATGTCAAGTCTATGCTGACAAGATTCATATTCCTCCTGTTCCTCTCAACGTTCTGACAGCTCCTTGGCCATTCGCGATGTGGGGCATTGACATGATTGGAGAGATCAAGCCCACGACATCCAATGGACATCGCTTCATCCTGGTCGCTATTGACTATTTCACCAAGTGGGTCGAAGCAGCTTCCTTTGCCTCTGTTATAAAAAATGTGGTGGCCCGCTTCATCAATCAGAACCTCATATGCCGGTATGGTGTCCCCGACAGGATCATCACAGACAATGGTACAAACCTGAACAATACTATGATCACCGCTCTATGCGAACAGTTCAAGATTTATCATCACAATTCATCTCCCTATCGGCCGAAGATGAACGGTGTTGTTGAAGCTGCGAACAAAAACATCAAGAAGATCATTCAGAAAATGACAGTTACCTACAAGGACTGGCATAAGATGCTATCGTTTGCTCTGCATGGATATCGTACCACGCCACGTACTTCAACAGGGGCAACCCCATTTTCTTTGGTATATGGCATGGAAGCTGTCCTGTCCATGGAAGTTCAGATTCCTTCTTTAAGGATTATGAAGGACGCTGGTTTGAGTGAAGATGATTGGGTTCAGACCCAGCTTGATCAACTCAATTTAATCGATGAGAAGCGACTCACTGCTGTTTGCCATGGTCAGACGTACCAAAAACGGATGATCAAGGCTTTCAACAAGAAAGTCAGACGTCAAGTATATCAAGTCGGCGATCTCATAATCAAGCGGATTATCTTGCCGCAAAGTGATCCCAGGGGCAAATGGACTCCTACTTACGAAGGACCATTTGTAATCACGAGCATCTTTTCTGGTGGTGCAATGATTATGACCACCATGGACGGCGACGATTTGCCGCACCCTACGAACGCAGACATAGTCAAAAGATACTACGCATAAAATCACCCGACAAGTTGAAAACCCGAAAGGGCGACTTGGGCAAAAATGGGCATCCCGGTGAACCGAAAACCCAAAAGGGCGATTCAGGCAAAAATTAGGGATAAAACAAAAAAAAATATGTACACCCGGCAAGTCGAAAACCCGAAAGGGCGGCTTGGGCAAAAAGGGGTTTCCCGGTGGATCGAAAACCCGAAAGGGCGATCCAGGCAAAAGTTAGGGAATTAAAGCGTATGACTATGTCTCGTCGGATCACTTTAAAGAACAATCTCTTCATCAACAAGCTCCGAGCTTCTGATCAATCCAATCATCGGCGGGCAAAACAGTGAATGGATAAGATATTTAGAGTTGTGAAGGCTATAACAGAATGGGAATCCCATGGAATTGTTACACAAAGCCATCTTTCTTTTTTTATAAATTTTTCAATATTTACGACAACATCCTCTTACTAGGATGTCTGTCTCCTTTGTAGAAAGATACTCATCAAAAGTTAATACAAACACTTTTCCAAATACAGAAATTTGCTTTGTCTTCCTTTTGCTTTTCTACACTTATTTTTTTTTTGAGAAATGTCCAATGTTTTGTTAAATAGGCATATGCATTTGAATATAATAATTTCTTACAAATCAAGAAGGAGATTGCTGATAGGTTGAAAGTACAGATAGGTATCTTAATGCCCTCTCAGAAGAAATCCCCAGCGAAGTTAAAATCCAAATTCCTCAACAAGGTTAAAATCCAGAACTTAATTCCCGAAACAAAGTTAAACTCCAGGATCCTCAGCAGAACAAAAGCTTTCTCAAAGTTGATTTCCTCAGCCATAGAGCCTTCCAGAATCCAGATCCCCTCAGAGTTAAGCTTCAATATCCCTAGTAAAGCCCTAAAATCTAAAAGTGTTATCCCCAGCGGAGCTAAAACTTCCAACTATCAATCCCCAGCGGAACCAGATTAGTGAACATTCTCCCCACAGAGATACTTCCCTTCAGATTGAAGATTCTCAGTCTTACTTCTCTAGCATAAGTCTACCAGGTTCTGTACTCCCCAGTAGAGATCATCAGAATTCTCATTCCCCACAAGTCACCAAGGAGAATTAATCCCCGGCAGTGGTCCTAAAATCCCTCAACAACTGAAGATCTTGTTCCCCTGCAGTAGTCAAGGATTCACTTTCCCAGACAGCAGTCAAGATTCTATTATCTCTAGATATCCATAATTCATCTATCCTCAGCAAGACAGCTCATCAGCTTACATGCGCATTCACTACATTCATATATCATAAACATTGATATAACATATATATTGCATCATACATATCATGCAACATAACTTTGTGTTTTAGCTAACATTTCATCCTTTTCAGGATAAGATTAAAAGGCTATCGTTA
The DNA here is from genome assembly GCA_948472305.1 of Vicia faba. Lineage (NCBI taxonomy): Eukaryota > Viridiplantae > Streptophyta > Magnoliopsida > Fabales > Fabaceae > Vicia > Vicia faba. The sequence continues at coordinate 988,595,923 of OX451736.1, forward strand.
AAAATTATTCAGATACAGTATGGATACACCCCAGACAAGGCGGTCATTCTACTACTCATTCAGAATTTCAAGTCAGATACAGTACAAATACACCCCAGACACGGCGGTCATTCTACTACTCATTCAGACTACAGCAATCAGATACAGGCTAGATACGCTCCAGACACGGCAGCCATTCTATCTCTCATTCAGATTCATTTATCAACCTCAAGGTTCAATTCATTCCAAACACGGATACCATTCTGACCCTTACAACAGCAGTTTGATTCTCCCCAGTGCATTCGCCACGGAAGTCATTCTGTCATTTATTCAAATCCCGGTTACAGTTTCAGATACACTCCAGACACGGAAGTCATTCTGCCACTCATACAAATCTCAACTACAGATACACTCCAGGCACGGAAGTCATTCTGCCACTCATACAAATCTCAACTTCAGATACAGTCCAGATACGCTCCAGACACGGTTGCCATTTTGTTACTCATTCAAAATTTATCCCCAGTACGCAGTTGCTCCATACACCGATATTTCTCTATCACCCAGATATAATACAGATACACTCCAGACACGGTAGTCATTCTGATATTCATTCTACTTTCAAACGTAGTTACAGCTCAGATACGCCCCAGACACGAAGGCCATTCTTTTGCTCATACAAACTCAGTCTCTAGATACAGCAAATGCATTCCAGGCACGGATACCATTTTGACCCTCATTCTTCTGACCTATCACATTACAGTTCAACAAACATTCCAGATGGCATCTTTAAGCCCATCTCCAAATGGCATCTTTAAGCCCATTCCCGCATCCATGTTTCGACGAGTGCAAATTTACGGGCACTCTAGTGTCCAATCTCCTTTTACCTTTGAGACACGAAAGGCAAACTTGCCAATCTAACTCTTCAGGTGCAAGAAGATTGAACAGGGGAAACTGTTGTACCCCAAAATTTGCCCTCTCATTTCATTAACATTTTCTCATCACAAGACTCTTGGAGCTCAAGATCAAGTTAGGGTTTGCTCTGCTCAAGACTCCTCCTTGCACGGTTGACCCAAATTAGGGTTTGAGTTTTCACAGAGATATTTTGACCTAAAATGCCCAAAGTGACTTTCATGCTTCATGTTGGACTTACAAGTTTATCCATACCAAATTTCAAGCCTTGATTCCAATCTTTGCCCAGTCAATTGGACAATTGACCTAGAAATCAACTATATTGGGGAAAAAGTCAATTGTGGCCAATTGACAGTCAAACCTCATGATTTTTGACCCACATCAACATCATGAACTCATATGAACCATTTGGTCAAGCTTGGATCACAATTCCACAAGAAATTTGATCAGATCACCAAAAGGGCAAAATGGTCATTTTTAGGGTTTTTGACTGCACAAAGGCAATTTTTGACTGTTTGACCTAACCAATGGCAAATAAAGCTCACATATGGACTCAAGGACTCAATGGCATTGTCTTGACCCATTCAACAAGTTCAAAAAATCTCAAATACACAAGATTGACAGATGAATTCTCCAGTCAACTGATCAAAATTTGACTGTATACTGAAAAGTCAAACTTTGACTTTTTGGTCAAAATCAAGTGCCAAGATTCATTTTTCATCAAGACATGTCAAATTTTGAAACTTGTTCATCAAGAAATCCAAAATTGCAAATTAGGGTTTAAAATGAGAAAATTTCATAACTTAGAATTTTTCTAAGTTATGAAACTTCCTTATTTTTTCCTAACTTTGTCCCATTTTTTCACCAAGATGCAAATGGATTCAAACAAAACTCAAAACATGAAAGTTGTAGTCCATTGCAAAATATACAACTTTTATTCACAAAGTTTTCTCAAAGGAAGCTTGTATCTCAAGTTATGAATTTTGGAACAAGGGTGCAAAACATTTTTAACTTAGAGAAATTTTGACCTATTCTAGGCAGGATTTTTGTCCAACTTCTTGGTAATTTTTCACATGCTTCCACTTGGAGTTTCAATTTGCATTACAAAGATTGATTGTAGTACACATTACAAGCTTTACAAATTATCCAAGAACTTCTCAAACACCCTTGTGGTTAGGGAGAATCGAATTTGCAAAGTTGGGCAAAATTCACTTTTGTTCATAACCAAAGCATGTTCATACAAGTTCCATTTTCAAATCAGCATGCTTGGTACTTGCTTGCAGGCCTATAAACCAAGTTTGCACTCCATAATTAAATTCCTAACCATTGTGTTCAAGCATTGTTTTGTGCATTTGGTCATTACACAAGGAATTAACCCTTAAGTAGAAAAAGCAAACTTGCCATTTTTGAAAAGTAGTGTTTTATGTCAAATACCAAATCCAAGAAGTACAAGACAGATCTTTGAGGCAAGAGTTTGTAGACAAATCCCACTGATCAATAGCAAAGTGTGCAGCATAGATAGAGAGGGTACACAGGCCTGCCGAAGAACTTGAACCTTCTTACTTCAAAAACAAGCAAGATTGCAAAATAACTCCAAGCTCTCATTCATGTCAACACAGCAAAACACAAACTTTGCAAACATCTTTCATACATCCAAGCAAGCCTAAAGCACGACTAAACCACCCCTCATCCCTCCTCATACAGAAAATCACAGTTTTTCTGCAAAACATGGCATCTGTTGCAGTTTGACTTCCACAATCCATTCCACTCGTGCACTTTGGCTAAAACCAGTTCAAATACATTCCATATCATCCATTGGAACTATCCCAAGCCTTAAATCCAAGCTGTAACATCCCTAACATCACTTTCCATTTTCAGTTTTCAGTTTTGCAGGTGGACTTCCATAGCACGATTCAGAGTGATTCAAAGCAAGCTAGGTGTTGGAGAAGCATCCTTGGACTTCAGGCAAGCTGTACCAAAGCTCAAACTCCATTGAAGATACCTACATTACTCTGTTCAAGTCAAGCTGAAACAGGTAAAACCATGAACTTCTATCTCTCAATCTAGGAAGAGTTAGGCTTAGGTTTGTGAATTAAACATGCTCTACTCATAGCCCTGAAGCCATACATATGATTACTTTTCATTTATGTTAAGCGTGCTGTGAGAATTTTGGCCATGAACATTGAAAAAAAATTAGGTCAGAAATTAGGGATGAAGAAATTCTCCCTGGATTCTTAGAGTTAGGTCAAGTATTTTATATGTCTGAATTCGTCTCTTGATGCTATATAATATTGGTGTTATGAGTTTTGCATGAAAGTCCAGGAATCAGGAGTTAAGAAACGCGCGTTTTTGCTTGTTCAAACAATGCTGGAGGTTGAAGATGACTGGCTTGGGCTGGGCCTAAGTCAGTCCTGCTCTTTGCACCCCTTTTCCAATTTACACCCCCCTGGCCCATTGTGTGATATATTTATCATTTTTGTTTTTTTTCTTTTTGATTCTGATTTATTATTTTTTGCTCAAATATAAAAAATATCAAAAATATTTTTCCATACATTTTTGCATTTATTTGGCATTTATTTGTTTTATTTAGCATATACATGTAAATAAATATATTTTCTTTTTATTCAAAACACTAGAAAATAATACAAAAATATATATTTTTAGTTATTATTTATTATTTACATTTTGAAAACATTTTCTAAAATATACTTCTTTTTGTAAATAATTAATATTTTATTTTGGTATATATTTAGTATATTTAATATATAATATAAATACTTGTATATTTTATTAGAATATTTAGGATAAAAATATGAAAATAATACATTTTTCTTTTTATTAATATTTGACATCAAAAATACTTATTTCTTACAATATACTTCTTTTTTTATTTTTGTATAAATTAATGTATAAATATTGTATATAATTAATAAATAAATTCTATTTATTTAAAAACTAGGGTTTTGCCTTAAACCACAAAAATATTCAAAATTTGACCTTTTTATTTTTGTTTATATTTCACATGGAAAAATACTTTCACATACATAAAAAATCTTTTTGTGCATAATATATTTTGCATATTTATTGTATTTATTTTAATATTGCACAATTAAATATTTGTATATTCGATATGGATGTAATAGTTTAGATTTAATTTCTTGGCAAATATCCCCCCACTTCAAAAATGGGCCATGTTTGCATGTCAAGTACTTTGGCAAAACAAAAACAAACAAAATGATCATAGTCCCTCGATGACGCTTTCGAAGTTGCCTAAACAAAAATGATCAAGTCCCTTAAAGGAAAATTGCCAAAGATACTTGGCACCATTGCATCCATGGTCTAAACGATGACCCGCGCCCGTCCCGTTAACATCCTAACACAAGATTGTCCACCAAATACAATGGTGGAACAATACTGTTAAAAGGGTTAAAACATAGGAAAGATCTTTGAGAAATTTAGGGGTAGACAACTCTTAGTTACTTGATCAAACTTGCAAAACACACTTGCTTACTTTCAAAACACACTCCACAACACAACTTTCAAAACAACTTTCAAAAACATTGAAACATCTTTTCAAAAAGACAAACACCTTTGTAAAACATTCGAGTAAAGAATTGTTACAATGGTTGCCTAGACAAGGCATCTTTTTCAAAACATTTTCAAAACCACACACACAAAGCACCATTTAAAACAATTGAAAAGCAAAGGCAAGTGATCTAAGCAAGTAACTAAGAGCCCATGGATAACCATGGATAGAAAGGGAGATAATACATTCCCTTTCTATAACCTACTCCCCGAACCCAAGAAAACATCTCAAAGGTTTTTCCTGTGCTTTTTAACCTTTCCTTAGGATAAAATAAAAAGTCGGTGGAGACTCTTGCTAAACCGAAACATTTGCGAAAACAAACGCAAAACCCAAGTCAGTTCTCCCACCGTATCACACCAAGGTCATAAGGAGCTGTTGAAACTGCGAGTTTTGTGCCTGCAGATCTTTGACCGTCTGCTCAATATCCATCTTACTGAAATAAACAGCAGAAAGATAAGGAAACCTGGTGTGAAGACCTGTTTATGCATATGATGAATGATATGTTTATTCATGTAATGCATTCAAGGATTTAGACATTCAAAATTGTTGCAGACAAAAAGAACACACGTCATATTAATAAGAAGAAATTTTGTCAGTACATAAATGCCCCATGGGCCAAATATTACAAAAACTTCTTAAGGTAAAAAGACGTTGCGCATCCTCTTTGGTGCGATGTAAGTGTTGAGGGTCTCCTCCTCGTGAAGTCGGCGGGTAAGCTCCAAAACCTTCTTCTCACTGGCGTAGAAGCTGGCTTCAAAAGTATCCCTTTCTTCCTTGAGTTGGATCCAACTCTTCTGCATCTCCTCCCATGATGTTGGCATGTCAGGATGTAGGATGGTGTATGGAACCTCTCCTTCCTTAACAGGATCTTTGATCAAAGGGAGAATGTGAGGGTAAGGCATCATAAGACTTTGGGCGCATGTTCGTACCCACCTGAGGTAAGATTCAAGAGGGATGGAGTTCTTGTGTCCTAGTGTCTTGCTATCTACCTTGTTAGGCATCCTCCAAGCTCTGATGAATCTTTGTCGAAGTCCTTGCACATTGTTGTCGAAGTCAAAAACTAGGTCAGGAATCAGCATGTTATGAGGGTCATCCCTCCGAGCGTATCCAAATTGTCTCAAAGTTAGACAAGGGTTGTGGGTAATGCCTCCCCTAATGCCAAGTAATGGAACATTAGGGAACTCACCACAATGATCGATGATGATGACATTTTCTCTGGACCGAGAACACCAATGTACATCAGAATGTGTGAGGGTCATTAATTGTTGTGACCACCTTGAACCCTGCTCGTTCTTCAAAACTGATTGTGGAAGGTGAGAAATAAACCACCTTGCAAGGAGAGGAGTACAGCACATGAGAACACCTTTCTTCCTCATTGTTCGTGTGTAAAATGAGTGGAGGATGTCCCCAAGAAATGTAGGTATGGGGTTCCCGGATAGGAAAATCTTGACAGCATTCACATCTATAAGTTGGTCAGGATTTGGGAACAAGACCAACCCATAAATGAGGAGTGCCACAATCTCTTCAAAGGCTTGTAGATCCAAAGAATTCCAACACTCTTATGCCTTCTCAAACACGAATTTTGCCAAAAGCCCTTGACACCACTTCTGGTTTCCCAATTCCCCTTGATGTCAGATGGTTGCAAGTGTAGTGCTTGAGCAACATCTCCAGGCTTTGGTTCTTTTTCTGTATCGTTGTAGGGTAGTTGATTAAGAATAGGAATTCTCAGGAGTTAAGAAAATTCCTCCAAAGTAGGCACCAATTGGTAGTCGGGGAATGTGAAACAGTGGTGAAGGGGGTCAAAGAACTGGAACAACACTTTCACCATGTCTTCTTCAATGCTGGTGTTGACTAGGCTGAGCAGTCTACCATGTCTTTCACTGAAGAGAGAACTTTCCGGAATTCTGGATGTAAGCTCCTTGAGTTGAGGAGGGATTCTCACAAGGTTGACTTGAATAGTTTTCCTGCGAAGAATTTCCATGACCTACAAAACAAGAACAAAGATGAAGATCCAAACCCTTGAAATGGTTAGTGGATGCATATGATGCTTTATGATGTTCATGATGTATGCACAAACACATGTACAAGCAAATCACACAAAACCCTAGTTTCAGGCTTGCATGGGGTTTCATAGGTAAGTACCCTCTTGAGTGTAGTTGGCTTAAAACTTGTCCTATAAATAGTAACCGGGTTCTAAGGAGCTCAATATCATTGGATTATTTTCCATGTTCGTTGTTTTGGTTTAGCCACTTAACTAGCGACCAAAATATTCCAAGAAAAACAACCCTCAATGAGTGTAGTATCGAGTATCTACCAACTTTGGACTGCACCAAAGCCAGTCATCTCACTACCCCTAATAAAAGACCAAGATGGTCAAGTAAGGTTCTAGGTCATTAGTGCTTAGTGACATCACTCAGCGGCCCCGTACTCTCCTTGATTGAACTCAAGGGTTACCGGTACTCACAAATATGTCGCACTAATATAGCTATTGCTTCGACCGTGTCGGTATACCCCACACAGTTTCCACAACGTATTGCTATCTATGAATGTTTCCCAAATCCGGGTGTAGAATTTCAAGCCCAAACAAGAGAACCAAAATGTAAAGCAATCAAAGCAAATAATTAGTCATGCAAAAGGGTGATCTAGGCCCTAAGGTTACTCCACTTTTAAAAATCAATCCCCAGCAGAGTCGCCAGTTCTGTGATACGGTGGGAGAACCGACTAGAGGTTTTGCGTTTTGTGTTCGCAAATGTTTCGGTTGAGCAAGAGTCGCCACCGACTTTTTATTTTATCCTAAGGAAAGGTTAAAAAGCACAGGAAAAACCTTTGAGATGTTTTCTTGGGTTCGGGGAGTAGATTATAGAAAGGGAAGGTATTAGCACCCCTTCTATCCATGGTTATCCATGGGCTCTTAGTTACTTGCTTAGATCACTTGCCTTTGCTTTTCAATGGTGCTTTGTGTGTGTGGTTTTGAAAATGTTTTGAAAAAGATGCCTTGTCTAGGCAACATTTGTAACAATTCTTGTTTGAATGTTTTACAAAAGTGTTTGTCTTTTTGAAAAGTTTTCAATGCTTTGAAAGTTGTTTGGAAATTGTGTTGTGATAATGGATAGCTTTTCAGCCTAGGCTGGAACAGCAGGAAAGGATTGAGGAGAAGTGACCTCTATAGGTTGAAGGTGGCACGTAGACCCATGCATAAGCCTGTATAAAGGTGTTTACCAAGCCACACGTGAAGAGACCTCTTGGATGAATATTCAGGAGTGGTTGGGAGCATTAATGAGCATTAAATGGTGATGAGACTTATCAACACCAAAATTCTTGTAATAGAAGAAAACCTGAACCGGCAGTTCTGTTTTACCAAAAACAACGTGAACCAAGCTCTGATCTTGGCCTCTTGCTGTCTCAGCAAATTCTGGGGATTCTCCTGACTTTCTAACACGTTCCTTGGATTTGCTTCTGGAAATCCTGGACTTAGAGATTCTGTGTCAGTGTAACACCCACTCTTCTGACCCTTTCATCTTCTGATTCCAGCATGTTCTGAAGGAGCCTTCAGACTTCTTTGCTTCCTTTGCATTCCTCTAGCAAACTCTGGTTGAGCTTGCGTAACTGCTGAAAGAGCCATGTTCTATTTGAGGTTTACGTGTGGAACCACGTTTGCAACCTCTAACTGAGTTAATGTAGCTTCTGAAGAGCCAACTTCTGACTGCGTTGAGCCAAGTTTGCAACTTCTGAACGTTTCTGTCTGAAGGTTGGTCCAGAAGTTCTGAAGTGCTATTTTCTTCTTAAACACCCATTTTTAGAAAAATTCCAAATGTTTAGAATTTAATTTTTTAAGGTAAAAGTGTTGCCTTTAGAGCTTGTGTGATCATTTTGCTCTTGTAAATGGTTTGCTTGGGAAGAAATGATAATTCAGGACTTGGTTTTGTTTCAGAGAGACTCTGAGAATCCAGGATGATTTCCTGAAGAATGAGAGGGCAAATTTTGGGGTACAACACAAAGTATCTTAGCATTTTTGAGGGACTAATATCATTTTTGTAAGGCAACTTTGAATAGCGTCATCGAGGATCTATGATCTTATATTTGTTTGTTTTTGCTAAGACACTTTACATGCGTAATATGGCCATTTTGTATAAGGCAACCAAGTGGAATAACCCTAAAGGTGTCTTGTGTGCAAGTGTGTTATTTTCATGCTTGATTTTGTCTTGGATTAGGGTTTTCTATTTGATTGATTTTATCTTACCATACAAACCCTAATTACTAGCATGTTATGTAAAGCGATAAATTGTGAAATTTAAAGATTACTACGCTATTATAACATTTTGTGGGAGGGGGGGTATACAATTGATGAATGGGGATTGCGATAATATAAACAAAATTAATCTATTACAACCAAATTGAATTTATACAAGTATTGAAATAAGTAATGTACAAGATAATTTAAATATGCAAAGATATGTAAATGCAAAAGAAAAAAAGATTTTGTTTTGTTTTTTATATGAAATTTTTTTTAAACTAAGCCTAATAAATAAGTCAAGGTTAAACTTAAATTAATTAAGAAAAGGAAATTACTTTTTTTAGAAAATATTTTGATTAACCCTAATTCTAATTTGTTAAAAAAAAATTCTTTAAGTATTCTTTTTGTATTTTTTATCTTGAAAATAATAAATGGTATTTATGAAATATTTTAGTCTTTTTATATATTAAAATAAAATATTAATAAGTGTGAGAAAAAAAGAATAAATAATTAACCTAATTCTATTTTAATTCACAAGTTTATTAAGAAAAATAGTTAATATATAACTAAATAAAAATATTTTTTATGAGAAAATAAAATAAAATAAACAAAATATAATATTTATCATTTTTATATTTTTTTATAATTTTTATATTATTAAGAAAAATATATTTGATAAAATATAATGAAAATTAAAATATTAAATAAAATATATGGGCCAGAGGTGCCATGAGTAAACTGGAGGCAGGAAGTTAGCAAAAATATAGGGCCCAATGTCCAGAAGCCCATGCTGCAAACAAACAAAAAAAAGTGGAAAAAAGTATGAAAAATTGCAAAAGGCAGCGCTAAGGCTCGAACCCATGACCTAGGGCATTTCTGCGTGCTGCCTTACCACTGGGGTGGCTGTACATCCGTTAGTCTAAATGAAAACAAAAATACATAACATATAACGCTTCCTTGCCCTGTACTTCATCTTCAACCTTTGGCCAGCCGGACCTCCTGTAACTTTTTCATTTCTCAATAAAAATGGAAAGTGATAACATGAACATTATAGCATTTTATCTCACTATTCCAACCATGTGCATAACTAAAACTATAAGTCCAAGATCAGAGAGAATTTTGTTGGCCCTAATTCTTAACCTAATTTTTCTAGGAACTTCAAACTTAAAATTCCCTAAACTCAGGCCAAATAAATGCAAGCTATGGATATGTACAGCTTCATAGCAATGATGTCTACATTCTATATTCACAAATGGAAAGCTAACTATGCCTGTATCAAGAGTTAGAAAAACAAAAAACTCACCTTGAAAATGGAAATCGTGTTTTGGAAATGAGTTTGCTTTAGGATGCTGTGATGATCAGGTTAGCTTCCTTAAACCTCTAGGAAGCTAATGCAATGCTTAGCTTGTCTTGAGGGTGGATGGAATGATCTGGAGAAGTCCACCTGTGCTACCCTGTTTTTGAATTTCAACAATGAGGAAGATGGAGTTACAGTGATGTTTCAGGGTGTGGGATAGTTTACTTATATGGTAAGGAAGCTTGGGAAAGCAAAAGGCCTGAAAACGCACGAGTGGAATGGAAGATTCAGTTCACAAGTCAAAAATGGCAAGTTTGAAGGCTTGTTATGCAATTTTTAATTCTAATGTGTTTCAAGGCTTGGGGATGTGTGGTTTTAGTCGCAAAGTGATGGCTTTATATAAAGCAAAAGGTTAGAGGACTTGTGCTTGCTCAGAAGTACAAGTTCACATTTCTTGTTTTTGAAGTAAGGTGAGGAGACAAGTCCCTAAGTGTTGTACAAGCGTGGTATGGTTTGGTAGAGGCTTTAGGTAAGTTGCTCTTTGTTGTGTCTTTGTTTATGTGCATAGAAAACAAGTGCAAGGCTCAAGGAGTGAAAAGTTGCAAAAGTTATGCTTTATCAAAATGGAAATGGTACCTTTGTGCCAAAAATAGAATTGTTCATGTACAAAGCATTGAATGCTTGGATTTATGGCATGAAACCTTATGCAATTCATTAATGGTGGAGTGACAAATGAGTTTGAGGTCTGAAAAGTGAAGATTGTACAACATGCTTGAGGATTTGAATTTTGTTCTTCATGAAATGGCTTGAAATCAAAGTGAGAAATTGTCAACTTCATCTCTTCGATTCTCCTTACTCAAGAATGATCTCAAGGAGTTCTTGGACATTTTGGAAAGCTTGCAATGTGCTCTATAACTCATATTTGAATTGATTTTCAATATTCCTCTTGGAACTAGGTGAAAAGTTTCCATGAAGTTAGGTCAAAAACCTGCCTAAACTAGGGCAAAATTTCACTAAGTTATTTTAGTTCATGAGCATGTATTCACAAAATTATATCTTGAGATCCAAGAATATTTAGGAAAAATTGCATGAAACAAATTTGTAGATTTCATGGAGATCTACAAATTTCATGTTGGGAACTTCCTTTGAATCATTTTTTATCATGGTGAAAATTTGGCTTAAAGTTGAGAAAAAATAAGAAATTTTCTATACTTAGAAAAATTTCTAAGTTAAGAAATTTCAAATTTCAAAACAAAATCTTCAATCTTTGATTTCTTGATGAACAAGTTTCACATTTTGACATGTTTTGATGAATTATGATCTTTGGCACTTGAATTTGACCAAAAAGTCAAAGTTTGACTTTTCAGTATACAGTTGACTGAAAAATTCATCTGTCAATCCAATGAATTTGTAATATTTTGAACCATGTCATTAGGTCAAGATGATGCAATTGAACTCTTGAGATCAGGCCTTAAACCGATTGACCATTTGCTAGGTCAATAAATCAAAAATTGCCATTTCTCAGTCAAAACCCTAATTTTGACCATTTTGCCCTTTTGATGATTTGATCAAATTTCTTGGGGAATTATGGTCCAATATTGATCAAATGATACATATGTGTCTAAGATGTTGATGTGGATAAAAAATTATGAAGTTTTGACTGAAAATTAGCCACAATTGACTTTTTCCGAATATAGTTGATTTTTAGGTCAACTGTCCAATTGACTCATCAAAAGTGTGATTCAGAGCCTGAAACTTGACATGAGTAATCTTGGGGGTCCATAATGATCCATGAAAGTCATATGAAGCATTGATAGTCCAAAAATCCTTGTGCAAACTCAAATCCTAATTTTGGTCAGCAGTGCACGAGGAAGTGTCTTGAGCTGGTCAAGCCCTAATGCAGTCCTGAGTCAAAGAGATCTTATGAGGAAATTCTTGATAAGTGAGAGGGAAAATTTTGGGGTACAACACGATGATAAAAATAGATCATCGCCATTGACTGAGACTAGCCTTCACCTCCGAAACTAGAGTACCCTTACCCTCACGGGATTTTGAAACCAAACCCAGTAATTAGACCCAACAAAGACACCGTCATGGTCGAGTTGAGGGACATACCTAAACTATCCTAATCATTCCCAAGCCACTGTAACTCCATTTACACACTTCACCATTTTCAAATTCTGAGTTTGCAGGTTGAGTTCTACAAGAAGATTCAGGCAAGTTCAAAGCAAGCTAAGCATTGGGAAAGCTCAAAGGAACTTCAAGCAAGCTCACAAGTATCTCAGGCCTCACTCATAACCCCTACATTGCCATATTCCAACTTGACTGAAATAGGTATTTCTCAAACTTCTATCTCCTTATTTAGGAATCATTAGGCTTAGGTTTGTGAAGAAAAAATATAGTCCTCATTGCCCTTGAGTTGTACATATGCATAAAATTCATTTATGTTAACTGAGATAAGAGTATTTGATAGTTGAACTTTATGAAAAAACTAGGTCAAGATTTAGGGCCAAAGAAATTCTCTCTGGTCTTTGAGAGTTAGATCAAGTTTTTTATATGGTTAGAATCGTGGTTTAATGCTCTATAACTTTCATGTTGCAAGTTTTTGTTTTTAAGCACAAATGCAGGAGATACGAGTTTGAACATGGAGCACGTGTTTGCTTCTGTCTCAAGGACAGGGATGAAGAGGAATGTGGGCTGGGCCTGACTTTGCCTTACTTTTTGCACCCCTTAGCTTGCTTTTCACACCCCCTTGGCCCATTTCATTATTTTCCATTTTTTTCATTTCTTTTTTATTTTCTGACTTTTATTTATTTTCTCCAAATATTAAAAATCACTAAAAATATTTTCTTAGATTTTCACATTTTATTTATTTTTTTTTTAATTTTATTTTTGGCATAATATTTAGTTTATTAGGTTTAATACATTTATTTTCTTAAATAAAAACTTATAATTAATACAAAAATATTATATATTGTTATTTTTATTATTTATACACTTAAATAATATTTTCTCACACATTTTAATTTTTTAACATTTTTGTATATATTTTATTTTATTTTCTTGTACATAAATAAATATTATAATATATATATTTTCTTAAAACAAAAACTAGGGTTTCTACCCTTTTCAAAAATAATCATTTCTTTTTTTTTTATTTTTTTTATTTTACATACATAAATAATTTATTTTTACATACATAAATAATTTATTTTTACATACATAAAAATAATACAAAAAACCTTTTTGCATATTCATGTTTAACTGCATATTTAAATATTTATCTATTTATTTATTTGCACAATGAGTTCAATTTGGTTGTAATAGTTGACTTAGGGTTTTATTTTCTTGCAAATATCCCCCTATTCAAACTTGTATCCCCCTCCCCATATCAATGTTGTAATAGTTGCAGATTTACTTTTACGCATTTATTGCTTTTATATGCATGATTAGTAAATTAGGGTTTTGTATGATAACCAAAAATCAAAGCAAATAGCTTGACTAATACAAGACAAAAATGCATGAAAATTGACAACACAATGCACACAAGCACCCTTAGGGTTTCATCCACTTGTTGCCTTAAAAACATGGCCATGGTATGCATGCTAGGTATCTTGGCAAAACAAAACAAAACAAAAAGATCATAGTCCCTCGATGACGCTATCTTGGTTGCCTAAACACAAATGATCTAGACCCTCAAAACTTGCTAAGATACTTGGCACCATTGCTATCATGGTCATACGATGACCCGCGCCTGTCCCGTTTAACATCCAAACACAAGGTTGTTTACCAAATGCAATGATAAAACAACAATGTCAAAGGGTTAAAAATGTGTATGAAAGATCTTTGAGTAGGGTAGACAACTCCTGGTTACTTGATCAAACTTGCAAACATCCTTGCTATTTTCAAAAACACATCACAACATATTTCAAAACATTTCCCAAAACAAACATTCAAACATTGAAACATTTTTCAAAAGACAAACACCTTTGTATACATTCAAACAAGAATCATTACAAAGGTTGCCACAATGATGACCTCTTTTCAAAATACTTTCAAAACCATACAAAAAGCACCATTTCAAACAATTGAAAAGCAAAAGCAAGTGATCTAAAACAAGTAACTAAGAGCCCATGGAAAACCATGGATGAAAAGGGTGTTAGCACCTTCCCTTTTCATAATCTACCCCCCGAACCCAAAAACAATCTCAAAGGTCTTTTCTGTGCTTTTTGACCTTTCCTTTGGATAAAATAAAAAGTCGGTGGTGACTCTTGCTAAACCGAAACATTTGCGAACACAAACGCAAAACCTCAAGTCAGTTCTCCCACCCCGTATCACAGTTTGTATCATCACATGTAAGATTAGCAACTTTGTAGCAGTGAAATTTGAACAAATAACTATTTTCTATAATTCTCGATTTAAAACATTATATTAGCTAAGCTGTCATTCGAAGTTGTTATATAGTTCTGAATTCTATTTGCTTATTTGTCAATTTTAAATTTCAAAATTAGGTGTTTGATCAAGTTGCATAGTGTTTTTAAAAATAATTTTATTTATTTATATTTCTATTTTGTGCAGTCAATGATCTCGACTTTGATATCGAGAGTTAACCAAGCTGATGCTGCAAGATTGGACATCAAAATATAAGCTATATTGAAAGAACAATTAGTTAAAGTATCAAAATTAATGAAGGTACTTTGATGTTGTTTATTGTGAAATTAATGAATGATTTATATATTAGTTGATTTAGTTACATGATAATATTGACACTACTCTTTAAACAACTATTGACCATGTCTATCTGATCATTGTTTCTTGCTCTCTTCATGCTGTTAAGGTTTTTGATTTTGCAAATCTAATTTTTGTTCGATTATTTCCAAATCGATTTGTTTGTTTATTACGAATTGAAATTGTTTTTGTTATGTTTTTTTTAGGTCGAAGAATTTTTCCTAAAATTTAGCAGGTTATATGTAAAGATTAATCTAATCAAATGCTCAATGTTGTTCATCTTTATCTCAAAACTCATTCCTATGGTGAATTCGTTTTTGATCATTCTTGGACTAATGCTTATTATAATTATGGTGAATTTGTTGAATTTAACTACAAGTTCATGTACCTTTGAACCTTCCATCAACAAAGCCTAATGAGCATCATGTAGCCTTCCCATTGCATTTCTGTTTCCCCTACACCAGCTGTTAAGATTGTCGTCGGTCCAATATACATTAAGTTGCAGTTAATATCTCTGTGTTACTTAATCGCTAACTCTTCCTTTACATTTAAATTTTCAACTATGTCTGCAAATTAGAGATTAAAATTTTCCCACCTACTTATTTTCTCTTCTAATATTGTCTAAGATTTTACCTTTCTCCCCTAACATATTTCTACAACAATATTATAAAATATTTTCACAATAATATTTAGTTTTTCATTCTAAAATATGAATAATTTAGTTTTTCATTATAAAAACATATGAATAATTTAGTTTTTCAAACTAAAATATTTTCATTACAAAAAGTGAATTTATAATTCTCTTATTTATCTTTGTTAAGAGTCTCACATCAGACAATATATGGCCTGAACACGTGTTTATAAGTGGGGGCAACCCTCACCCTACAAGCCGGTTTTGTAGGATTGAATTAGGCCCAACCACATCTTAATATGGTATCAGAGCCTCATTTAAGATCCAGTGGACCATCCATCATTTATTTCCATGCTCCAGTTATCTAGTCCTGGGCGTGAGGGAGTGTGTTAAGAGTCCTACATCGGACAATATATGGCCTGAACATGTGTTTATAAGTGGGGGCAATCCTCACCCTACAAGCCGGTTTTGTAGGGTTGAATTAGGCCCAACCACATCTTAATAATCTTAATGTGATATGTTTATACCAGGTTTTTTGGTCTCTTATATGTCTAATACTACAAATTTATTTTATTTTTATAATTTATAAAATATTTTTAAATTAAAAATTCTTACTCAAAATAAAATACTTTTTTTTTAAATTTTTTAGTTTTTTAGAAGCAAGTTAATAATAATATGGAACACAATTAAATAAAGATATAGCCATTTATTTTGAAAATTTTGGGATTAATTAATAGACCACTTTATAAATTAGGTTGATGCCAAAAGTAAAATATTTAATTATAGAATTAAATATATTTTTAATCTTATAAATATTTATAATGATTTTTGTTTTTCATTTTTGTAAATAAATTTTTAATAATATAGTTTATGATTTTTGTTTATGATTTGTGTGGGGACATAAACCAAACACAACAACCACAAGATCAACCCTAAAAGAGTAATACATTAAAAGAAATCAAATACTAAAGGACGATACGCACGTAAAACAAATCAATGAACCCTGCGCTGGGAACAAAACTAGAATGTATAATAAATACGTGTACACTTCTCAAAACATAAGACTAAACCATAGACAAACAAACTCATCTTTTGAGGAATGACATCTGAAACTGACCGTCAACACGGTAACAACTTCCCGAAACCACAACTCACAGACAACGAATATATGGCTATTTCTAGTCCAAAATTATTCCAAATTCATTGAAACTGATTTAATCGTATGAAAACTCTATAGAAGCAGATGCAAATTCCAAGGTTTTTTATTTTGCAAATCCAATTTTTGTTTGATTATTTCCAAATAGATTTGTTTGTTTATTATAAATTGAAATTGTTTTTGTTATGTTTTTTTAGGTCGAAGAATTTTTCCTAAAATTTAGTAGGTTATAGGTAAAGATTAATTCAATCAAATGCTCAATGTTGTTCATCTCTATCTCAAAACTCATTCCTATGGTGAATTTGTTGAATTTAACTACAAGTTCATGTACCTTTGAACCTTCCATCAACAAAGCCCAATGAGCATCATGTAGCTTTTCCATTGCATTTATGTTTCACCTACACCAGTTGTTAAGATTGTCGTCAGTCCAATATACGTTAAGTTGCAGTTAATATCTCTGTGTTACTTAATCGCTAACTCTTCCTTTACATTCAAATTTCCAACTATGTTTGCAAATTAGAGATTAAAATTTTCCCACCTACTTATTTTCTCTTCTAATATTGTCTAAGATTTTGACTTTTCCTCCTAACATGTTTCTACCTCAATTCTTTAACAGGAATTAACTGTGAGGCAACACTATCGAATTAGTACTATATATTGGGATGACAAGTAGAACTACTTTTTATATTTTTACCTCAATTCTTCCATCCTTTCATATTTATAGTCCAACTTTTTAATGTAAATAATATAATCATTTTTGTAGCAAAAGAGTTATACTTTTGGGGAAAACAAAAGTATGTAAGTTGTTTCTATTCACCAAACATATTGGCCTTATTGTGTAATGTTGAATGAAGGTTAATCTCTTTGGTGAGAATATTTGCATGTAGAGAAGGCATCATTTGAAGAGGTTGGAAAGAAGAAAGAAGAGGAGGTAAATTCTCATTCTAAAATCATATTTAAAGGCAACATTTCACTTTGAAGTTAACTCTTGATATATTAGTGAGTAAAATTTTAATATATATAGATAATGTTTGTTTCCAAACCAAAATTACATAACTTAAAAAATGGCTTGAATCAATGCAGTATGTGGGAGATCAGGTACAAGCTATTTGACAATGTAGTATAACATTTCCTTTCTACAGAGCTTATGGGCCCTCATCTTGTGTTGCAATGTATGATGGATAAAATATTAAACTCTAATTTTGATGCCCTACAATTTTCAAAAGATGGATATACAAGATTTTTGAAATTGTAATTCACACTTTTATTCCTTTTCCTTTTTTTTTTCCTGACTCATTTATTTTCTATATGTATTATTCATTATATGATCTCTCTTAAAGTAAAATACAAGAATTGAGATACCACTACTTATTTCTACACACACTTTCAAATTATTAATTAATGGTTTAATATTATTATTTAGTTATATAATGAAATAAAACACTTGTTTGTATTGGAATAGACTTTAAGCAATTTGATCGATAACAACAATTTGTTTGGTTCATCATAAATTAAATGATAAATCATTCTCCATTATACAGTGATCATAAGATACACATGTTTTAGTTCTAAATAAATGTTTATTTATGAATTTTTGAAGGTACCAGTTTCACCCGAAGTTTCAATATTTCTCTAACATTTTTTTTTACATTTGATTGGTAAATGTAAAGAAACACTAACATTTATAGAATTTGCATTTTGGAAATTAGAACCACTTTCATATATTTTTATTAATAAAACAAATTTATTTTATTTTATTGAATTTTATTGAATCATATATTTTAGTTTTTCAATATAAAATATTTTCACTACAATATTTCGTTTTTCATTCTAAAATATGAATAATTTAGTTTTTCATTATAAAAACATATGAATAATTTAGTTTTTCAAACTAAAATATTTTCATTACAAAAAATAAATTTATAATTCTCTTCTTTATCTTAATGTGATATGTTTATACCAGGTTTTGGTCCTTTATGTGTCTAATACTACAAATTTATTTTATTTTTATAATTTATAAAATATTTTTAGATTAAAAATTCTTACTTAAAATAAAATACTTTTTTTTTTAATTTTTAGAAGCAAGTTAATAATAATATGGAACACAATTAAATAAAAATATAGCCATTTATTTTGAAAATTTTGGGATTAATTAATAGACCACTTTATAAATTATTGTTGATGCCAAAAGTAAAATATTTAATTATAAAATTAAATATATTTTTAATCTTATAAATATTTATAATGATTTTTGTTTTTCATTTTTGTAAATAAATTTTTAATAATATAGTTTATGATTTTTGTTTATGATTTGTGTGGGGGCATAAACCAAACACAACAACCATAAGATCAACCCTAAAAGGGTAATACATTAAAAGAAATCAAATACTAAAGGATGATACACACGGAAAAAAATTAGTGAACCCAACGCTGAGAACAAATCTAGAATGTAAAAGAAATACGTGCACACGTCTCAAAACATCAGACTAAATCATAGACAAACAAACTCATCTTTTGAGGAACGACATCTGAAACTGACCGTCAACACGATAACAACTTCCCGAAACCATAACTCGTAGACAACGAATATATGGCTATTTCTAGCCCAAAATCCTTCCAAATTTATTGAAACTGATTTAATCATATGAAAACTCTATAGAAGCAGATGCAAGTTCCAAAGCTTTTGAATCATGCAGATCTCAACAAATCTGAAGCATAACCAAGAAACCAAAAGAGAAAGCAATCCACCAAACGGTAACAACAATCCAGAAAAACAACGATAGAAATAGATCATCGCCATTGACTGAAACTAGCCTTCACCGCCGAAACTAGAGTACGCTTACCCTCACGGGTTTTTGAAACCAAACTCAGTAATTAGACCCAACAGAGACACCATCATGGTCGAGCTGAGGGACATACCTAACATGTTTTTTAAGATCTGAACAACACCAAACCGAGCAACCACCTCCAGAGGAGCGGTGCCAGAGATCTCCCGGTTGAAAGCCAAAGTGATGGTGTTGACAATCCAGCGAAGCGTCAGACCAAACCGATCACTCT
Organism: Vicia faba; assembly: GCA_948472305.1. Classification (NCBI taxonomy): domain Eukaryota; kingdom Viridiplantae; phylum Streptophyta; class Magnoliopsida; order Fabales; family Fabaceae; genus Vicia; species Vicia faba. The sequence continues at coordinate 988,615,500 of OX451736.1, forward strand.
GTTTATAAAAACAGATCTAAACAAGCTTCTATCTTTGAGAAAAGCCACGACGGCGGTTTCAACATCTGTGACGTTGTTACTCCGGTTTGAGTTAGATGTGGTACGAACTTGAAGGCTACGCACCACCACCTTCTAATGCTACATTGTGACGAGAACGAGCTTGGATTTAGAGAAGAAAGTGGCGGCGAACAACTAAGGTTAAGAGAGAGAAGAGAGCGTGAAAGGCGTGTGAGGAAAAAACAGTGGAAAAACTTATGATTTATTTGAATAAAGAAGAAAAATATCACTCAGAAAAATGACTAAAATGACTAAAATAAAACAAATTACCACGGGTAGATGTGAACGTATCTATGAGATATCAACGGTAGACTATTCATTTTAATGTTCATCTTTTAAATCTTTATTTTGTTTTTGTTTTATATTAATTCCCTGTAGAATTTATTTTTGATTAAATTGTAGAACATTTTTAACAAAATCAGATTAACTTTAAAAATTTAATAGTATGTTGGTCAAGTATATTAATCTAAGAATTTTTTTTATCTCTTATTTTATTTTTCTATTTTACGGTGATAGATTGTTGATTGTAATAAAGATCGTTGCAGACATATAGATCCACGAGCAGATATGAACGTATATATGAGATACAAACTCTAGACTGTTGATTTTGATGTCCATAATTTAAATATTTATTTTGCTGTTGTTTTATATAATTGAGATTAGATTATCGATTGTACAATTTATTATAAGTACAATTCAATACTTAAAAATTTGTGCATATTATTAACGTATTTTTATAATTATGTAAATGTTAATAAATTGAAGAATGAATTCAAACTTTACGAACAAATAATTTAATAGACATGTAATTGTGCAACAAATTCATAATATTGAGAATGCACTATTATGTGTTGAAGTTCCCCTTATCATCGTGTCATCCAACAATTCATATTGTATTTGACATAAAAAAAAATAAAGCACTTTTTTCTTGGAACAAAAACAAATTACTTTACCAAACCAAAAACAAAAAAATGAAAGAAGAAAAAACACACGAAACGTTTCGGTTTGCCTCCTCCGTTAATGTGTAGTGCATATGGTGGTTGAGTCTCTATGATATCCTTGTGAAGGAGTAAACCAAGCAAGTGTTATCTTTGGGAGAGGGAAGAAGAACCCTAGCTCTATAATTCCACTTGCAAAGAACACCATATGGCAAATACAACAACAAGCTTACATCTTCTCTCTCTGAACCAAGCAAGGTAAACAATGTCATCTCTTTCTGAAAAATCAAATCTCTTTCTGAAAAATCAAATTTTTTTCCGTTTTGGGGAACCAAGCAAGGTAAACAATGTCATCTCTTTCTGAAAAATCAAATTTTTTTCCGTTTTGGGTAATGATAAAAAATAGATTTAGGGTCTGTCAGAGCACCGTGTGACCACCCCAGTTGGGTGTTGACAATCCACAGCTAAGATGAGAACCACAGCATGCAGTTCATCTTGGCCGTTAATCACGCTCTGATCACACGGTCTTGCTTCATCCACCAGACTTATGTTCCTGTCTCCTTTGAAATCAAGGACACAGTAGTACGAGCCTATAGAACAGATCCTGTTCAAGTAAGGTCGTGCTATTTCATGCTTAGGTTCAAGTATATAAGTCTTGAATATTTTCTACGTATCAACAATGTGGGAGTAATGTAATAGTTTTTGTTGAAACTCTACTTTTATTTAACAACATTTTTTCAGCTCAGAACTCAGTTCTGCCTTGGTTAAATTAACTGATGGTGCATATCTAAACAATGATGATTTGTACACTGATTTGCGTTCACTTTCAATAGAGCTGTGAATAGCTTGTTAGTGAGCTAGTTGTCAACTACGTACTGACCACATCACACTTTATTTTTTAGGCACACAAGCCTTAGCAGAATATCGATGAGAGTCTCATGTACGCTGCTAACTAGAGTTTGGTTAATGCGCTGCTTAAGGAAAAAAAAACATTGGTGGAGTTCTTCAAGCATGTTCAGCAACACATGGGTGATAATGAAGATGAGAGATATGGAGATCCATTTTGTTAGTTTCTTTGGGAAAATCGGGTTGCTGTCAAAGATAAAATGGTCATTACCATTTCCTATTCCTAGTGAGAATTGATTACTTTATATTTTTTATGTATCTGTATGTTTGTGCAAATGTGTTAGTCTTGAGATGATTGCATAACTTTATAGATGATAATGATTTCTTATCTGATTGCTACTTGCTCTGTTCATTTCCCATGCTAACAATTAACAGGACAAAAGCATGGGAGGTATAATTTCGCATGCTGCTGAAATTTGTGGCTTATAGCTTTGATATTTTATCCTTAACTTTTTTCAGTTTCCTTGTCATTTTAGAAATGAGAAAATAAGAGTGAAAGTTTGTCGGGCTTTGAAAATACCAATCAAATCTCTAACTAGACTTGGCTATACACAAATAGAATAATCACAACTTCTTGACTCTCATTAGCACCCTACGGTTAAGTCTCTCTGTCTTCCACGTGATTCTTTTGTATGCTATAAGCCATGGTAGATTTTGATCAGGAATGGCAAGGTGTGTAAATACTTACTTAAATAAAAGATGGAATAGATTGTTTAGCTCAATACAGCTCCTCTGTTGCAAGGTGAGTTCTTATTCATGTGCTATATTTGTGTTGAAATTCAATTATCGCTAGATTGGGATACTTTAGTTATTAAAATTTGTGAAGCCATGGTCTTTGTGCTGATTGTTGTCAGTAGGACAAAATATCTTTTCAAGTCGATGTTTGTACGAATGTTGTAGGACACTATATGGTATAAACATGTTAGATTAGCTTTGGGTTAGGACTTATACAGTCATAAGCTTATCCTGGACTCGTCCTTCACAATTAGCGAACTATTCTTTCGTCTTTTACTAAAGAATACCATGTCAACGTCACAATTAGCGGCAGCCGCTAGTATTTGGAAGAGGGCTCTGCTATTTTAGTTCAAGTTTATTATCTCTATATTCTTAATATTTTTGACTATTCTGAATTGAAATTTGTAATGAAAACTGATTCATTGTCACTTTAGAAGAAGTGAGAACACAAGATTGAGAACTTTTATATGATGGCTTTTGAAGATCATTTAGCAGATGCTGCAACGTTAGACAAAAAATCGAATAATAGAAGAGACACCTTTGATATTTCCCCTTAATATAACCAGTAAAGTTGTTGCTTTTTTTATACTCCAAGTGAAATCGAGTGATTGGATAAAACGTTGGATAAGAATGGTAAGATTTGATCTCGGTTAATTTCAGTATGAGAACATAGTTATACAGATTAATAACGGTTCTTAAAAACATATAGAGGGAGGGAAAATGAGGAGATCATGGAACAAAGATTTCATATGTTCACTTGAGAGATTTCACAACCGCAACATGGTTATAAATACTTTATCAATTTGATCCTAATGGAGGTGTCAAATGTGAGTTGGTGTATTAACGATTGATCCACTAAGTGAATATAGACTGTGTTCATACAACTCCAGCACTGCAATGATCTTTTATTATATTACTCTTTAGGATGAATCAATACTACAATGTTATCTAAGTCCCGCATCCGAATTGTTAGAGTGAATAGTACGGAAAGTGAGGTATAAAAGAGAAGTGAGTGATACATTGCTACATACTTACCTGGATGGGGTCAATGGATGATCATGTAGGTCCATGGCCTAGGCAAGCGATCTCCATTGCACTTAGGAGAGGTGCTAGCCTAAGGTCTACCCAAGTGGTGGAACCTACATCATAATTTGTTGCTGTGGGGGCCTGCGTTCGCGCGGCCCCCTCTCAATCTAAGTTATTAATAATTGGATCTTGTTATTTAAAGATTATTTTAGACATGTTTATTATGCTGTGTATGTATGTATGGGCGATCAAGAAGGCTCATTGCCTGGGTCGAGTGTTTATTATAATACTGTTGCTTTTTATATCTCAGTGAAATCTTATGTTTGGCAGTAGCTCAGTATGTATTACTCTATGTGCTTACACTTTTTGGTGAAAGTGTATATCTTGTTTCATTTGTGTTTTTGAATGAAATATGTTAATCTAACTGTACAGGATTGTTTTGTATGCTATAGCCATGGCATGGTAGATTATGATCATGAAAATGGTGAGGTCAGTTATTATTCATTGTTGTTTCATGTGCTATATTTGCATTGTAATTCAATTGTCGATAGACTGGGATATGTTAGTAATTGAATTTCTTTAAACTGTGTACTGCTTCACTAGCCAAGAACAATTTGAAAAGTTACTGCTTCACATGAACATTTCACTAGACAAGAACAATCACAAAAAGGGACACAACACATACATTTCTGTAAAATAGTAAGTAACCGATAAATTTTTTTGAAGCTTTGTCAAATACATTTCTGTAAAATAGTTAGTAACCGATAAATTATTTTAAAGCTTTGCCTAATCTTTCTGCTATTCAGTAATGCGAACATAGTCTCCTTGCGAGAATTGCGTCTCAAGATCCTTGCAAGCCGCTGCAGCAATATCCATATAGATCACACGCTTCACGATAAGATAGAGAGACTGAATTTTCGATCCAGGTATGCACTAACGACACAAATTAGTCCAAAAACCTAATTTTGTTCTTCATGATTATAGTCCAAAAACCTAATTTAATTCTTCATGATTATCACACGCCTCATGAATGCGACCAGGAATGGTATTTCTTACCATTGAGAAGACAAGTGACAAGAGGGGCTGAAGTACTTATAACAGGATGCTTGTATTATGGATTTCTTGTAGGATCAGTATGTTGAATATTTTGATTTCTGGCATTAACAAGCGCAGCTCCTGGAGGCATGGTGAAGAATGAGTAGCTCAGTGCTCTTCTGAGCTCTTATACCATATTAGTGAATGAAACTGAACCATAGAGAGGATCAAATAAAAAAGAATGCGAGAGAGAAATTGACATTGAAGATCGGATTATGTATTCTAATTTTCAGAATGCATATTACAACTGAAGAAAGTGTTTGTCTACAAGCTTGTTCTTAACTAACTCGTGGAACTGAATTCTTATACTTACATATAAAATGCTACTGAGCTATATCTCTGAGACTAATACATTTCACTCAAATTAATTGGTGTATCTTAGAATTATCAGAATCAGATGCATTTTTGTGGACTTTTACTCTGTATCAACCTGAAGTACTATAGTTATTATTTTCGAATTTACGCTTAATATCTACTTTGTTCTATATAATAAATGAACGTTGGAGCAGCTTCTTGATATCTTTTTCTCATTTGAGGGAGGCAAGCTTCTGGAGGAGTATAACTACCTCTTCCCCCTTCTGAATCAGGGGAAGGAATCATGTACTTGTGATGTTGTTGGCGGATCGATGACTTGTTGCCGGCTGGATTGGTACTGGCTCAGGGATGGAGGCTTGGTTCTTTCGCGACGTTGCTTCTTGTACTTCTTTCTGCCAATGCCTGAGAATTTTGTTGCTGCACCATGTTTTAGAAGTTATTCAGCATGTCATTGACTCCTTGCACGCAAATATTAGCCTGCACCAGTTGAAAATCAGGAAGCATGTCTTGCCCCGGCATCACAAGCAGTAGTGGAGGTCCGAGCCAAGGTTCTCCCTAGTGGAATTGTGGACCAGAGCCGAGGAATGGAAGAGGTTTAAATGCTCCATGTCCCGTCCCCGTTTGTACATGATCTTCATGTGAAGAAGAAACAAATGGAGAAGCTACCAGGACTTCATCATTTTTCCCTTAAGGCGGAGATGGAGGATTTCTGGAAGTCTCAGCGGCAACAACGGCTTGCCGTTGGACGTAGGAGAGAGTAGCTATGGATGCTGTCATAGTCGATGGATCTGATGGAAGATAAGAAGGGGAAGAAGTTCAAATTTGAGAGAAGTGATCGGAAAATAAAGATCTCAACTTTGAGGGAGAGGAGATCTGGATTTCTGGCGGAGGAGATTTGAATGAGAGAGGATTTGAACACATGAGAAATGACGCGCTTCCTTCTTTAAATAGCATAAACGGTTGGAAACTGAATGTACATGACAAGGTGTGGATTGCGGCCATCAGTCAGATTGATCTGGCAGTTGGCAAAGTCCTCGCAGAAAGAATTGTCTGTGTAGTGGATAAAGGAGTCTATCTGTACTGTACAGGATGTTCCGTTACTTCTTTGTTAGACCTTCGCTCTTTGAGTTATGTAGATGGTCAGGAACAATATGATAACTTGTTACATGTCAACCCAACATTGTGAATTTGTTAATAGTATTGCATGTGATATTCTGCAAAGATACTCATGTCTTTCTAGTGTTGGCAATCAGAAAACAACATTAATCATCAATTAATTTGTCTCCTCGGCTGACACATAACACTCATACTTCTCAGGTTACATGTCATTCATGCACACACAATCGATTATTATTTATTATATTATAGTAAAAATTGTATATAATTTACTTTAAACTATTTAACTCCTCAACAGTAGAACATGTCAGCCAATTGATATCTCTGAACCAAAACAACACTTTCTATTTTATATTAGAAACATAGTGATTAAAGAAGTTTATGATGAGGTTAGGTTCATGTGCTGTATTATTTTTTTGAACGAAGCATGAATTGCTTGCTATTATATACAAATAAGATGAAGAAGAATATTAGGAAGTTGATCATACCATTGAAGAAGATGAATGCATCCAACTACGTCATAAAAAATTACACAACAATATTTCAAAGATTTCTCAACCTATTATCTTAACCATTCTCCTGAAGCCCATTTTCACTCATTAAGAACATATTTATCCCTATGATAGTTGAAACACATGTCTACTCCCTGCCGTTTTCATGTCCCAGAATATTCAGAAGTTTGTAAGTTACAGCAACATAGTCTTATGCCTTCACAGAATTGAATTAGGTTAATGATAATATCTTTCAACGTTGCAACATAGCCTTATGCCTTCAGTTCATATAATTGAAGTAGGCTATTGATAATATCGGTTAAATCTATTGTTTGCAGCTCAAGTCACCACAAAGCTAAGCTCATTCGTTCTGCAACTGGCAACCTATGGGTCAAGTTATGACAGTTTTATGTACTTGTGATGTTGTTTGCGGATCGATGACTTGTTGCCGGCTGGATTCGTACTGGCTCAGGGATGGAGGCTTGGTTCTTTCGCAACGTTGCTTCTTGTACTTCTTTCTGCCAATGCCTGAGAATTTTGTTGCTGCACCATGTTTTAGAAGTTATTCAGCATGTCATTGGCTCCTTGTGTTAGTGCAAGGTGATGAATTTGAGGAAGAAGAAGGAAGGAATAAATGCCTAAAAAGCTGACAGCAAATGATTGAAGAATTGATTGATATAAATGTAAACCTAGTACACCTATTTATACACAAATAAGAATGCCACATAGGCCCTAATCAATACTTATCTACAAATAACAAAATACTAAATTACCCTCTAATACCATCCCGTAATTTAGTAATTTATCAGAAGTTAACAACACCAATTTCATCTCTCAAGCGCAGAAATTGGTCTGTTTTTATTGCCTTCGTCAGAACATCTGCCAGCTGCTTCTGAGTGCTACAGTGTAGAACTTCTAACACTCCTTTCTGCACTTGACTTCTGAGAAAGTGATACTTCGTCTTAATGTGCTTGCTTCTGCCATGTAGAACTGGATTCTTTGCAAGATTAATTGCAGACTTGTTATCAATCATCAGCTTCAGAGGTTCCTCAACTTCAACCTTCAGATCATGCAGCAGATTCAGAAGCCAAACTGCTTGACAGGCAGCTACAGCACCAGCAATGTATTCAGCTTCACATGTTGACAGAGCCACAACAGGCTGTTTCTTGGAACACCAAGAAATTGGACCTCCCAGAAACTTGAATAAGTATCCAGAAGTGCTTCTTCTGTCAACTCTGTCTCCACACCAATCAGAATCAGAATAACTCATAAGTTCTGATTTGATCTTTCCTCCAGAAGGAAATAGCACTCCATATTTCAGAGTTCCTTTTATGTACCTCAGAATCCTGACAGCAGCTTGGTAATGAGACCACTTTGATTTGCTCATGTATCTACTGACCATTCCAACTGCATAACAAATGTCAGGTATGGTATTACATAAATACCTCAGTGAACCAACCATCTGTTTGAAGGTTGTAGCGTCCACACCCTCTCCATCAGAATCAGAGTCTAACTTTTGATTCGTATCAGTAGGTGTGATAGCAACTTTGCAATTTGCTAGCTCAAATCTCTTCAGAAGCTCTAGTTCATACTTCTTCTGATGCAAAATGATTCCTTTCTCAGAGTATATAAGTTCCATCCCTAGAAAGAAACTCATTTTTCCAAGATCTGTCATCTCAAACTCATCCATCAGAACTTTCTTGAACTCAGCTGTTTCTTGTTCAGAACTTCCTGTGAGTAATATGTCATCAACATACAAACAGACCAGAATCATATTACCTTCTGAAGTATGCTGAACGTAAACACCATACTCCATCTCACACTTCTGAAACCCTTGTTCCTTGAAAAACGAATCAATCTTAAGATTCCAAGCTCTGGGCGCTTGCTTCAGTCCATACATAGCTTTATTTAACCTGTATACCATCCCTTCCTGATTCTTTTTCACAAATCCAGGAGGTTGTAACACATAAACTTCTTCCTGTAATGGACCGTTCAGAAATTCAGACTTCACATCCAGATGTATCAAAGGCCAATTTCTGTTTGCAGCTAAGGCAATCACCAGTCTGATTGTTTCGTGTCTAGCTACAGGCGCAAATACCTCAAAGTAATCTAGTCCAGGTTTCTGAAGAAAACCTCTGGCCACTAGTCTCGCTTTGTGTTTGCCAATTGATCCATCTGGCTTTAGCTTCTGCTTGAAAACCCATCTGACGCTGATGGCTTTCTTGCCTTTTGGAAGTTCTGTCAGCTTCCAAGTCTTGTTTCTTTCAATAGCCTCAAGTTCTTCGTTCATGGCATGCAGCCATACTTTCTTCTTGAGCGCTTCTTCAATACCCACTAGTTCAGAATCTACTAGCATGGCACACTGAACGATTTCTCCTTCAGAATCTATTTCAGTATCATGTAACATGCTAAAATCTGCAAACTTACTTGGTATTCGCCTGATTCTCTGTGGCCTCTGATCTTGTTCTGAAGCTTCTCCAGAATTCGGAACAATACTAGCTTCTGAACCTTGTCCAGAACTACTTCCTTCAGAGTTACCACCTTCAGAGTTACTTCTGGAAACTTGTTCTCCAGACCCCATGTCTTCAGAGTTTTCCCTTCCAGAAGTATAATCACCACCAGAATATGGATCATCATCAGAATCTGGATCAGAATCAGATCCACTATCAGAATCTCCCTGAGATTCTGACTCATCTTCAGAGTCTTCTTCTTCTGACTCTGACTCGTCTTCAGAAACTAACCCTGGTGTTGGCACTACACCAGAATCTGATTGAAGCTTGTTCCAATCCCATGTTTCTGACTCTTTCACAACGACGTCTCTGCTGATTTCAACTTTGTTGGTTTCTGGACAATAAAGCTTGTAGGCACCTGTATTGTGGTACCCCACCAGTAACATTATTTTGCTTCTATCATCCAGTTTTCGTCTTCTAGCCTCTGGAATGTGTTTGTAGCACACAGAACCAAATACCTTCAGATGGCTAACACTTTGCTTGTCTCCAGTCCATTTTTCTAAAGGAACAGTTTCCTTTAGCTTCTTCGTTGGACACCTATTCAGAACATATGCTGATGTGGCAACAGCTTCTCCCCATAACATGTGAGGTAACTTCTTTTCTTTCAGCATACTTCTGGTCATATCAAGCAAAGTTCTGTTTCTTCTTTCAGCGAGACCGTTGTGCTGAGGAGTATATGGAGCAGTGACCTCATGTTCTATTCCATTCTCCTCACAAAACTTCTGGAACTCTGTAGAGTTATACTCACCTCCACCATCTGTTCTCAGAATCTTCAGCTTCTGACCACTCTGCTTCTCAGCCTTCACCTTGAACTTTTGGAACTCTGTAAACACTTCATGCTTGAACTTGATGAGTGTTATCCAAGTCATTCTTGTGAACTCATCCACAAAAGACACGAAATATTTGTTTCCTCCAAGTGAAGCTACTGGAAATGGTCCACATACATCAGAGTGTACTACTCCCAGAGCATGTTTTGCTCTGGGGGCTACTTCTGATGCAAATGGAAATTTGGGTTGCTTGCCTTTCACGCATATCTCACATGACTTCTGAGGCTTCACAATCTTCGAAATGCCATGTACGAGCTTCTTAGAACTTAGATGCCCTAAGCTTCTATAGTTCAAGTGCCCCAACCTCTTGTGCCACAGCTTACTGTCAATTTCAGCGCCTTCTGCACTAAGACACTCCGCTTCAGAAGTTTCTACATTCACCTTGAATGTTCTGTTGCTTCCCTGCTCAGACTTTATGATTAACTTCTGATTAGAATCATACAACGTCAAGAAGTTGTCCTTCATAACTACTGAAAAGCCTTTCTCAATGAGCTGACCCACACTCATCAGATTGCTTTTAATTCCAGGAACATACCAGACGTCTTTGATCAAAATGTTTCTTCCATTCTTCACTCTGACTCTAACATTTCCCATACCTTCTGCATTAAGGTACTTATCATCAGCACATCTGATCTTTGTTCTCCTTCTGGAGTCAAAGTCTATCAGCCATTGTTTGTTCCCAGTCAAGTGGTTTGAACAGCCAGTGTCCATATACCACCAATCTCCTGAACAGTTTCCATCAGAATCAGAAGCCATCAATAGCACAGATTCATCATCAGAGTCTTCTCTGGCTATATTTGCTTCTTCTGATTTCCTTCCTCTGTTTCTACAGTCTCTGGAAAAATGCCCAAACTGTTTACAGCAGTAACATTGAACCTTCTTCTTGTCATACCTTTCCTTTCCCTTCTGATATTTCTTTTCATCAGAAGTTGAGGTTTCTGACTTCTGGAATTTATCACCATGTCTATTCTGCTTCTGGTCCTTCTTGACAAAAGAAGCTTTCAGAGCTTGCTCCACTTCCCTCTCAGAAGTTCTTTCAGTCAGACGCAACTCTTGTGCTTCTAGACTGCTTTGCAACTCTTCTATTCTCATGGTTTCCAGATTTTTAGAATGTTCAATAGAAACAACAATGTAATCAAACTGAGGCGTAAGTGACCTCAGAATCTTTTCTATGATTACCTGTTCAGAGAGTGTTTCTCCATAAGCCTTCATTTCATTAGTGATCAGAATCATTCTGGAGATGTATTCAGAAACTTTCTCACTGTTCTTCATGCTGAGATTTTCATATTGTTTTCGCAGGGACTGGAGCTTTACCTTCTTTACTGATACGTCACCACCATAACATCTGGTCAGTATATCCCATGCCCCTTTCGACGTCGTCGAATCAACAATCTTCTCAAACACATTTTCATCCACACACTGATGGATGAAGAACAGTGCTTTCTGATCCCTCTTCCTTGTAGCTCTTTCTTCTGATTTCTGTTCTTCAGTAGCATCTGCTGCAGCTGGAACATAACCTTCAGAGACAAGGTCCAGAACATCCTGAGCACCAAACAGCACACACATTTGAATCTTCCATCTGTTCCAGTTTTTACCATCAAAAACTGGAAGTTTAGTGTTCAAACTACTGCCTCCATTCATCTTAAACCTTTGCACAGAAAAACTCAGATCTCAGATTTCTCACTCAGTGTTTCCCAAACCCACAGAATCAGTGTGATTCTGTTTCAGATTTTTGTTCAAGATTCAAAAATCAAACACACAGCTCACTATCACTCGTGTTTCCCAGAATTTCAGAACAAACCAAGAAGCTCTAGATACCAATTTGTTAGTGCAAGGTGATGAATTTGAGGAAGAAGAAGGAAGGAATAAATGCCTAAAAAGCTGACAGCAAATGATTGAAGAATTGATTGATATAAATGTAAACCTAGTACACCTGTTTATACACAAATAAGAATGCCACATAGGCCCTAATCAATACTTATCTACAAATAACAAAATACTAAATTACCCTCTAATACCTTGCACGTAAATATTAGCATGCACCAGTTGAAAATCAGGAAGCATGTCTTGCCCCGACATCACAAGCAGTAGTGGAGGTCCGAGCCAAGGTTCTCCCTAGTGGAATTGTGGACCAGAGCCGAGGAATGGAAGAGGTTGAAATGCTCCATGTCCCGTCCCCGTTTGTACATGATCTTCATGTGAAGAAGAAACAAATGGAGAAGCTACCAGGACTTCATCATTTTTCCCTTAAGGCAGAGATGGAGGATTTCTGAAAGTCTCAGCGGCAGTGGCAACCACGGCTTGCCGTTGGACGTAGGAGAGAGTAGCTATGGATGCTGCCATAGTCGATGGATCTGATGGAGGATAAGAAGGGGAATAAGTTCAAATTTGAGAGAAGTGATCGGAAAATAAAGATCTCAACTTTGAGGGAGAGGAGATCTGGATTTCTGGCAGAGGAGATCTGAATGAGAGAGGATTTGAACACATGAGAAATGACGCGCTTCCTTCTTTAAATAACATAAACGGTATATAGAATCCATGATATTATCTAATAATCATATCAACAATTAAATTTAAAGTTTTAACTCTTGCTTTAGTTTATATAATGTGCATATATGGAATTATAGCACATAAAAAGATAAAACTCATAAAGGAATATCACTTTACCTTTTGAAATAAAGTAAAAAAAAAATTAACTAAGCTTACCATTATTATATAGTACATCGTGACTCATATATGTGGTTCACAAACATGGTAAGTTTTCTCATAATTTGACTTTTAAAAATTTTAATGGTGCGATTCCAGAATTTTCCTCAAGGATCATAATTCTATTGTTTTGAAAAATAATAAAAATAAATAAGAACTTTCAAAAAGAAATATAAAGCTTCCAAGACATAGTTGTAATACTTCACATATATAATTATGGAACTTTATTAGCACCTTGATAGTTATGACCCAGTTCATAATAAATTTCATGATTCTCACAAACTTATGGTGAAAATCTCACTGGCTTTTATTACAAGCTTGTGAACCATACAGTATAAGGAATTTTTATCCATGTATGATAGAAATTGTTTTTATCCATACAGTATAATTGTTGGTTTCAGATTTTGAAATATTTGTCACCGAAGAAATTATCAGGTTGAGTCGCAAATTATATCGCTTTCTTTAAGACGTTTCGCGGCACTGCTCAAAATTATGCAAAGCAGTCAAATTACCGCGCCGCCTCTAGGATAAAACTACCCAGTTCTATACTGTACGATTATTATTTGCATGATAGATAATCGGTCTTGAAATACACCCTCTATTATTATTTGCATGATAGATAATCGATCTTGAAATACACCCTCTGATGGCACAAAACCATTCAAATATGGTATCAACACCACTCGTAGTATCTGGTACAAAGACCAGTCATAATAATTTCTCAAACAAAAAGAAACTCAAATAATTCTCCAAAGAGAATATAATAATGATCATTTGACCACTCATAATAATTTCTCTAACAAAGAGAAATTCAAATAATTCTCCAAAGAGAATCCAAAAAATTAAACTTGAAAATTTCTCAACTCAAATGAGGAGAAATTAACATAATTCTCTAAAGAGAATTCAAGAAAAATACTCATAAAATTCAACGAGTATGAGAGTGAGGAATGAAAAACTAATAGAGTAGTTTTTTGTGTGTTTTGGAATGAAACATATGCACTCCTTATATAGTGAAGTATGATAGTTAATATTTCTCACATGAGCAATGTGGGACTAAATGGTTTTTTCAACCAAAAAAATATTCTAACAATGTGGGACTTGAGAAATTTTTAAATTCAACATATTGAAACATGGACATGTTCCAACAATCCCCCACTTGAATTTAAAAAATTGATTTTAGAAGTAACGTCAAACGTTTTTAAAATTGTGCATAAACAAAGGTGTCTACGACTTGAACCTTTGCATATCAAGTAGGATTCCAATTCAACAAGAGTGACACAAATGTCTTGAACTCTATCTCAGACATCAAACCCGCACACAACCTTTTCTTAAGGTGTATTCTAATAGCCCGTGCTTTAATGGCCCTGCACGTGTATCCCAGTTTAATGAAGGCTCTAGGAATTCTGCCTCGAAATTCCATAGGAATCGGCCTAAGTTCCACAATCACATAGGTGAGTCTATCAAGAGTACTCTTGTAGCCTAGGTACTCCCTCATACATAGTATAGATCTCATTAAGAGTTTCTATTATCTCATCCTCTTACTACTTCAGGATTCATGCTTTACTTGCATGATCATCTCATATTACTCATAACTTGTTATTACCCATTAAACCTATTTCTTGGGATCTCCAGTCATTTAGGTCGGGTTGCCATCATGAGCAACTCATTTTCCTATAGGCAATAGTCTTATCTTATATGATGTATTATAGACTTTCTCTCTAGCTAATCCTTTCGTCAAAGGATCTGCTAAATTTTCATCAGTGCGTACTTGATCCACTCTTACAGCTCCTTTAGAGATACAATCTCTAACAATGTTGTACTTTCTTCTTATTTGACGTATTTTACCATTATAATAACGATTCTCAATTTTTGCAATAGTCGCGGTACTATCGCAATGGATCAACACAACTGACATATGTTTTTCCCATAAGGGAATCTCAGTTAGCAAGCATCTTAACCAACTTGCTTCTTCACTAGCAGTCGCTAATGCTATATTCTCAGGATAGTATGTTTCTTTGATTTCCAAGATACAACTCATCTAGCTATGTTGAATACATAGTCATTAGTTTCTTTGGAATTATCTGATAAGGTATTCCAATCTGCATCATTGTATCCTTCAGATACAATAGGAAATCTATGATAATGTAGACCGAGATTCATGGTCCTCTTAAGGTACCGTATGACTCGCTCACTAGCTTGTCAATATTCATTACTCGGTTTACTAGTAAACCTGCCCAAAAATCCCACGACATATGCAATGTCAGGTTTAGTACAATCAATGGAATACCTAAGACTTCCAATGATGCTCGCATGTTCTGTTTGTCTAACACTTTCACCAGTGTTCTTAAACAGCTTCACGATTGGATCATTTAGTGTGCTCACAAGTTTACTATCAAAGTAATTATATTTCTTTAAGATCTTTTTCACATATTGTGATTGATCCAAAGAAATTCCTTGCTCAGATTTTGTGATCTTGATACCAAGAATCACACTTACTTCTCCGAGGTCTTTCATATCAAAGTTGTTGCACAACAACTATGTCATATCATTAATGGCCTGAATGTTTGATCTAAATATGAGTAGATCGTCTACATATACACATATGATAGTGGAAATACAATTCTCAAATTTGTAATAAACGTATTTGTCATTTTCATTCACTTTGTACACATTCGATATCATTAAGTTATCAAACTTTACATGCCATTGCTTTGGAGCTTGTTTTAGCCCACACAAAGACTTATCTAACTTACAGACCTTGTTTTCTTATCCATAGATCACAAACCCTTCCGGTTGTTTCATATAGATTTCTTCTTCTAAGTCACCGTTTAAAAAAGTTGTTTTAACATCCATTTGGTGTACTATTAAGTTATAAATAGCATCTTGATCTGACCTGATCAGAAATGGACCGTCACGGCTGGCTCCGAGCAGAAAGCTTTTTTGAACGAGGTGGGGGGGTACCTGCAAGGCACTCCGATGCTGAAGTAAGTAGGAGTACGAGCAGATAATAGTAAGTTGAGGTTAGAATGATGAATACCTGACCCTCTGGAAACAGAGGGTATTTATAGCCCCCAGCGCTGGGCCAAGGTTCCTTCATTGGGCCGGGCGGATTTGGCCCAATGGAGGAACTGCCAGGTTCTACGTGGGTAGTGGGGACCCGCATGTGGTCCCCTTCCTGGATGTTCTGCGTGAAGTGCGGGCGGACGAAGACGCGGTCTTTCCGGAGTATCGTTGGGGGAACGGTGGACTGAGTCTGCCCTAGTTGGGATGCTCGAGACAACGTCGAGCTGGACAGCAGGGTGTCGAGCCGGACGTCGGGACGTGGAGCTGGACGGCAGGGTGTCGGGCCAGACGTCAGGACGTGGAGCTGGACGGCAGGGTGTCGAGCTGGACGTCATGAGGTGGAGCTGGACATCATCACGTGGATTTGGACAGCGGGATGTCGAGCTGGACATAAGGATGTCGGGCACGGATGTGACCCCTTTGCTCGGCGTGGTCCTCAGTAAGTCCCTTTGGACTGGGCCTTAGTAATGCTCTTGGGCCTGTCGGGCCCAGTCCAGAACAGGAGCCCCCCAAGTCGTGGTTCCTTTGCGAGGAGCCATGACTTGAACCCAAGTTGTTCCCTCGTTGAGGTCTCGTGCCCGGGATAGAGGTGTGGGCCCTCGAGGGGCCTCCTCGCGTCGTGCTCAGAGACGTCCTCGGTGGTGGATGCGCGGGGGATCCTTACCGGGCGCGTCGATCGAGCACACGAGGTATCTTTCGGGAACTGTGCCGCCACCCTATGGGGGTAGGGTCATCATTGCGTTGGGAGCAGCGCGTCGAGGAGATGGAGTCCGTGGTTGCCCCGAGGTGACGTTTGGTATTCCACGTCATCACTATAAATAGGAACCTTGGGCCCCATAATACGTTTTCTGCTCTCTGTGCTCTCTCTGCTGCTGCTCTTCCAGACTTTCTCCAGTTGCGACTTTCCGTCACAGATTCTTCCATTTCGTAGCCAGATCCCACTCTTTGATCCGAGTAAGTAATCTATCTTCTTCATTTTTCTGTTTAGAATGCATGATTTCTGGCGTTTGTAGATGTTGTAGGACCGTGCACGTGGGATTAGCCCGGTAAACTCGTGCTTAGCCCAACACATTCATGTCTAGGACCGGCAAACGCATGTTTGTGGCCGGCACATTCATAGTTTAGGTGATAAACTTCAGAGCTGCCCGGGGTCTTCATGATCCAGGGCGCCTGATTCATGATCGCGCCCGGTATGTTCATGGTCTTGGCCGTGGGCTTCATGGTGCGGCTCGCCATGTTCATACCTCGGGCCGACATGCTTGGAGAGTGGCCGCGCAGTTGGTTTGAGGAAGAACACCGGGTTCAGGGCGTCGGGGAGGCAACCATTCGTGGAAACGGACTTATGTAGTCGTGTATGGGACGACATGATTTTGTCGAGCGTAGGACTTCGTGCTCAACTGACTGGTTTCCCGTGCTCTGTAGGTAACCATGGCGGACGAGCCGAGCTCCTCCGGACGCCGCGACCGTGAAGAACAGAGTGCCGACGAGTCGGTCACCCTGATTGATACCGTGACCGACCCTTTGCTGGAATGGGTTGGCGTCGAGCCGCGGGGGATAGCGTCGGTATACAACCGGGATGACCGACATCCATTCGCTGTCATTGAAGAGGGTCAAGACCAGCCCGACTTCCAGCAGAACTTCGTAGTCATGCTTCCGTCAACCCGTGCAAGGATTTGCTCGGTTTATCCGAATTACAGCCTCGTGATGTATGAGATCGCGTTCAAAGACCTAGGGCTGCGGCTGCCCTTCACTGATTTCCAGGCCGCGGTCTTTATGCACTTGGAGCTGGCCCCGTCCCAGCTGCACCCAAACTCTCTCGCCTTCATCCGGGCATTTGAGTTGACGTGTCGCTACCTGAGGATCGGGGCGACCGTCCCGCTTTTCTTCCGGATATTTCACCTGCAGCGTCAGTCCCGAGGAGGGAAACATAGCTGGGTCTCCCTGAAGCAGTCGAGGAGACTCTTTAAGATGTATATGGATTCCGTGAGGGGGTTTAAAGACAAGTGGTACGTGGTACGGCCAGTTACCGACGCTGCTTTAAATTCCCTTTTCGAGGAGGAGGGGCCGGTGAGCGACGATGATGGGGAAACGATGATGGGCGACGATGGGAGCCCTGTGTTGGGTCGTAGGGCTAAAATCCCGGTGTACTGGATGTCCCGGCATTACGAGCATGGGACGGGTTATTACCATACCGCCGCCGGGGACATGTGCTCGGAAGACGAGCGGGCGTACGACGCTCTTTTCCGGTTTGTCGACAGTTTCCATCCCGCCCGATGGGTTACGCGGGAAGGGGATGATATCCTGGACAAAGATGGTTACCCTACGTTCGAGTCCCGCCCGATCGACACCAAGGCGCTGGTGGAGTGCCCGACATACAGGCAGGCTGCCCGCCTGTTAGGTTGTTTGCTTGAAATTCTTTATTCGTCATTTACTCATGAAGTTTGCTCGATACTGACTTCTCCTTTATTTCGTGCAGGTACGATGGCTAGCCGACATGAGAGGCTCCTGAAATTATCCTGCGACCAGAGGCGAGGCAGGAGGGTCGTGAAGGCCCCACAGGCGACGAGAATGGGCCCACCACACAGTCCAAATGCTCCTCAGCCGGCGAGGGTGGTCTCGCCGTCGAGCTCGGGGCCCGCGTCGGATCCAGAAGTCGAGGAGATCGATCTCAGTGCCGTTTTGACGCAGAGGAAGAGGACCCGTGTGGAAGGTGGTCTGACTGTCGGCGAGGACGCCGGTGCTGTTAAATCTTTCGCCTTCCCCCTTGCTTCGAAGAGGCGGGCTTTTTCGAGCGATTCCCTCCGACAGTCGTTGCCCATGAAGCTGAGGCCATAAAAAAGATGAGTAAAGAGGAACGGAAGGCGTATCTGGCCGCCAGCGTGGATGGACTGGTAAAAATGGCCGAGATGGCTTTGGTGCTATCCGAGGATGGAGGGGATTCTGCCCGTGTTGAAGAACTCGAGCAGGAGAAGGCGGCCCTGACCGCGAGCTCGCGGAAGTTGAAGGTCGCTCTGGAACGCTCTGAGGGGATGTTCCGAGAGCAGACTGCTATGCTCGATGCTGAGAGGGAGATGTTGACCCTGGAGAAGGAGAAATCGGGGAAGTTGACCGAGGAAGGGGAACTTCTTCGAGCAGACAGGGATCGCCTGGTGGCTGAAGTCGAACGCTTGTCCAAACAGGTCGAGGAAATGAATGTTGCCCTGCAACCTGCCGAGGATGAGCCCGAGGACTTAGCAGCCTTGAAGAGTCGGGTGGAGCTGGTCGCCCACATCCGGCTCCTCGAGGTAGACTGTGCCGGTGCCCTGGAGGACGGATTCAACTCTGCGGTCGGTCAACTCTCCTTGCTGAACCCTGGCCTGGTCACCGAGGGTATCGGTCACACACACCGGATCGTGGATGGCGTGATCGTTCCTCCGCCCGACTCTCCGAACGCCGACAATGATGATTCCGTGGAGGTCTGAATAGGATAGTGGGCCTGCGTGCCCTTGATATTTGTATTCTTTGGGCCTGCGTGCCCGTTTATTGTATGTTATGAACATCGCCGGCCTTCTTGGTCGGTTTATTATTGTTTTGTCGCCTTCGGGCATTTATATCAATGTTGCTTTACATTTTGGATTCTTTGCCCTTGTTTGAAATCATATATTTGCATGAATTTCTAGCCTAAGTCACGGGCCCGAGGAGTGCCCGTAAGTGGCTTTGATTTGGCGGGCGAGTCTGACCGCCTCCGTATGTATGCGTTCCCGGCCCTATTTCGATTGTCCAGAATCACTTAAGCGTTGTGCTCGAGGGGAGAGATATTCTTTTGACCCTTGTAGATGGCCCGTTATTCTTATTGAAATGTCGGACATTTTCGGAGCGAAGTTGCTCAGTCGGGCGTGGAGCCCGTTAGGGACGATTCGCCTTTGGCGTGAACTGCCCATCGCGAGCTGGGTGTTCTGCCTTATTGGTACGACGACGGTGGGGCTCGGTATAGCTGTCCACGTCGGGCACTATCGATCGTCATCGTTTACCGCGCGATGCTGTGCCATTTTGGTCGTACGTCGGGCTTGTACCTTAGCCTTATACGAAATTGGACGTTTTTCCTCGTTGATTGAGCGTGGGTACTGTTGGTCGAGGGTCCCAGGTGTTGACAGTTTCTAACTGTAGTACTGCTTTAGCTTAGCTGCATTCCAGGGTCATGGTAATGGCTCTCCGTCTAACTGCTCAAGGTAGTATGCCCTGGTACCCGTGGTGCCGTGGACGCGGTAAGGTCCTTCCCAGTTCGCGGCCAACTTCCCTTCGCGGGAATCTTTCTGGTTCCTGCGTAATACCAGACTGCCTATTTCGAACTCGCGCTTGATGACCTTGTCGTTGTGGCGCAGAGCCACTCGTTGTTTTAGGGTGGCTTCACGCAGGCTGCACCCGATCGGATTTCCTCGACAAGGTCGAGTTCATCCCTTAGTTCTTCGTCATTCATTTCTTCGTCGAGGGGTTCCTCCGTTCGTCGGGATGGTTCCATGATTTCGACCGGGATGACAGCTTCGGTGCCGTAGGTCAGTCGGAATGGTGTTTCACCCGTCGTTGAGTGGGGTGTGGTGCGGTATGCCCACAAGACGCTGTGGAGCTGCTCGACCCATCCTCTTTTGGCTTCGCCGAGTCGACGTTTGAGCCCTCGGAGGATGACTCTGTTCGCGGCTTCGGCTTGCCCGTTGGTCTGAGGGTGCTCGACCGACGTGAAATGTTGTTTGGTCCCCAGTTTGGTGACGAAGTCTCGGAATCCGTGGTCGGTGAACTGGGTACCGTTGTCGGTCACCAGGGCCTGCGGAATTCCGAACCTGGAGAGCACGTTTCTTTTGTAGAAACGGAGGATGTTATGTGAGGTGATTTTTGCGAGTGCCTCGGCCTCGATCCATTTCGTGAAGTAATCCACGGCGACGATTAGAAATTTGTTCTGGTAGGTTCCTTGCACGAAGGGCCCGAGGATGTCCATGCCCCACCAGGCGAACGGCCATGGGGATGACAATGTGTTCAGCTCGTGTGGGGGGGCGAGGTGCATATCCCCGTGCTTCTGGCACTTGTCACATTTTTTCACGTGTTCCTTGGCGTCCTATTGCATCGTCGGCCAGTAGTATCCTGCTCGAAGGGCTTTCCTTGCCAAGGATTTACCGCCCATGTGCTGGGCGTTGATCCCTTCGTGTATCTCCCGCAGTACGTCGGGGATGACAGACTCGTCGATGCATTTCAGGAGGGGAATGGAGAATCCTCTTCGGTACAGTTTCTGCTCGAGAACAACATAGGAACATGCTCGTCGCTTGATTATGGCCGCTTCGGCCTGGTTCGACGGGAGTTCTCCCTTTGTCAGGAAATTATAAACCGGGGTCATCCAGGACGTGGCATCCCCGATGGCGTGGATCTCGACCGTAGTCGAAGATAGTTCGATGCTCGGTCGTGCCAGAGATTCCTGGATGACGGATTTATTCCCGCCCTTCTTTCGTGTGCTCGCGAGTTTGGACAATATGTCCGCCCTCGTATTTTGCTCGCGGGGAACATGAGAGATTTCTGCACGTACGAACTTCGTCATTTGTTTTTTGACTAAGTTCAAGTACTCAATAAGGTTGTCGTTTTTGGCCTGGTAGCTTCCCTGTACTTGAGAGGTGACGAGCTGGGAGTCGATGTAGATTTGAACTTCGCGGGCTCCTAGGTCCTCGGCTAATCTCAGTCCTGCGAGCAGGGCTTCGTATTCTGCCTGGTTATTTGACGTCGGGAAGGAGAGAACCAAGGAGTGCTCGATTACTACACCTTCTTCGTTTTCCAGGAGGATCCCTGCGCCGCTTCCGGACGAGCTGGAGGCTCCGTCGACGAAGATGGTCCACTTGTGTTCCTTCCCCGGGGGAACGTCGTGAGTGGTTATCTCTGCGACGAAGTTGGCCAAGGCTTGTGCTTTCAGGGCCTTTCTGCTCTCGTACTGAATGTCGAATTCGGAGAGTTCCAAGGACCACTTCAGCATTCTGCCCGCCATATCTGGCCGACCCAGGAGTTGCCTCACCGGCTGATCGGTTCGCACGACGACGGTGTGCGCCAGAAAGTAGTGTCTGAGCCTCCTCGCAGCGTTGACGAGGGCCAGAGCAACCTTTTCTATCTGTTGATACCTGCTCTCGGGGCCTTGTAAGGCTTTGCTCGTGAAGTAGACAGGTTTCTGCCCGTCAGGGGTCTCGCGGACAAGAGCTGCGCTGATGGCTTCGTTTGAAACTGCCAAGTATAGGTACAGTGGTTCATCGTCATCTGGTCGAGACAACACGGGCGGTTGAGACAGGCTCTGCTTCAGATGGCGAAGTGCGTGTTCGCATTCCTCGGTCCATTCGAAGGCTGCTTCCTTTCGAAGGAGTTTGAAGAAGGGAAGGGCGTGCTGAGCGGACTTCGCGACGAAGCGTGATAGTGACGTCAACATGCCGTTCATGATTTGTATCGACTTCTTCGACGTTGGTGTCGGGAGGTCGGAGAACGCCCGACACTTGTCGGGGTTGGCTTCAATCCCTCGTTCTGTTAGATAGAATCCGAGGAATTTTCCTGCCTTAACCCCGAACGTGCACTTCTCGGGGTTGAACCTCATTTTGCACTGTCTTGCTTGGGCGAAGACTGTCTTGAGATGAGCTGCGTGATCGGTGTCTTCTCGGGATTTGACGATCATATCCCGGGCTTCAGAAATAAAATTTGCCTCTAGGAGGTCTTTTACAGCTTTTTCAGCAGCCTCCGTTTTTTCTGGAGACTGCCTACGCCTACGTTGTACTACGGCCTTGGCGGCTGGATCAATGGCGAGGTGATGACAGGCGACCTCAGGGTCGAGTCCGGGCATCTCTGCAGCGCTCCAGGTGAAGAGATCAGCATTCTCGCGCAGACAGGCCTCGATTTGCTTCCTGGCCAAGTCGGGGAGGTCTTTGCCAATCTTCACTCCCTTGGTCGGGTCTGCTCCGAGGGGAACGAGTTCGAAATCACCGTCCGGAATAGGTCAGAGTGGGATTTGCTCGCCGCTGTATGGCTCGTCTTGGTCGAAGCGAGCGTCGAGGGCTATGGAGTCGACCTTTGGTGGAGCCTTCTGGACTTCTTCCTCGGGGGATGCTCTGTCGGGCTCCTGCTTTGTCTTCTTGGTGGGTCTGGTCCCCACGTCGACGGTATCCCGTCCCCTTGAAGCAGCGTTGAAGCACCTGCGGGCAGCGGCGAGGTCTCCCTGGATGGTGGCTACCCTTGCCCTTTTGGTGTAGAACTTCATTCTTAGATGGACAGTTGAGGGCACCGCTGTCAGTTCCGCCAATGTAGGCCTCCCCAAGATGCAATTGTATAGGGACGGGCAATCAATGACGAGGAAGCGGACCTTAACCTGTCTTGTAGCCGTTCCTTCCCCGAACGTCACCAGGAGCTCGACATAACCCCAGGGTTTGGAAGTCTAGCCGTTGAAGCCTTGAAGATCCGAACCCACATACGGAGAGAGATGTGAGTCGTCCAGTTGCAAGGTCTGGAACAGCTGGCTGTACATCACGTCGACGGAACTCCCTTCATCGACCAGGATGCGATGCACGTCAAAATTGGCCATCTTTGCCCTTATTAGCAAGGGGATGACTGCGTTCGGGGCTCCGCCGGGGAGCTCTTCTAGGTAGAAGGTAATGGGCTCTGATCTGCCCTTCACCCTTTCGAACGTCACAGTTTGTGGAGGAGCTGCGTCGACCAGTTCGTCAAACTTCCTCTTGGCTGAATTGATGGTGAGGTCGTTGAACCCGCCCCCGTTGATGACCATGGCGGAGGGGAAGTATTCCCACCTGCTGTGTGTTGTCAGGGGCTCCTGCAGGAGCTCGGGAACTTCGAAATCCTCGGGCCTGGTTACCGAGAAGGCGGTCTGGATTGGTACCGACTCGTCTGATGGTCGGGCATCCTCTTCGGGCTCTTTGGCCTCATGGGCGTCACGACGGGGAGCGTCGTTTCGCCTGTACTGTGCGAGCCTCCCTCCCTTGATGAGGGTTTCAATGGCGTCCTTGAGGTGGACGCAGTCCTCTGTCAAATGGCCATGACTCCTATGGTATTGACAGTACTTATTTTTGTCTGCCCCTGGCTTGGCAGGAGCAGGTCGGGGACGCTTGACGCCACCGTCTTTGAAATCTGTGCTAGCATACTCCGCCAAAATACGCTCGCGGGAAGCCGTGAGCGGAGTGTACTCGGTGAAACGGCCCGAGGGGCCCCTTTGTTCCCGGACCTCCCGGGGTCGATCTTCCTTCCTTTTCTCCCTGGTACGTCGGGGAGGAGGGTCTTGTCGCGAGCTGCTGCCATGATTGGGAGCGCGAGCCCTGGAGTCTCGTGCCCTATTGGCAGCTTCTCTCTCCTCGTAGTCCATGTAAGCTCGGGCTTTGTCGAGGAGAGCGTCAAAAGTTGCAGGCGGCTCAATACCCACAGCTTTTCTGAATTCTGTGCCGGGGAGGAGGCCCCTCTCCAGCAAATATCTTTTCATATGGTTCGCGCAGGGGACCTGTATTGCTTCCCGGTTGAAGCGGTTGATGAATTCCCTCAAGGTTTCATCCTGCCTTTGGATGATGGCCTCGAGGGCTGCCTCGGTCTTCGGGTGGCACCGAGAAGCTGTGAAGGAACTGATGAACTGGTTCTTCAGGTTCCGCCACGAGGTGATCGAGCCCGGGGCGAGTCCTTTATACCAGTCCATGGCCTCCTTCCTGAGAGTTGTGGGGAAGAGACGGCACTTGATGGGCCCCCCGACATTATGATAGTGGAGCATGGCTTCGAACCCGTCAATGTGGTCGACTGGGTCCGCTACTCCATCATACTCCTTCAGGTGCGGGGGCTTCTCCATGCCCGGGGGGATAGGTGCATCCATGATGGCCTGCGACAGGGGACCGCGGGGGTCGTCCTCGTCGCTCCTCTTCGGAGAAAGAGAAGGAGTCATGTAGTTATGCCTGGCACGATGATCGTGCTGAGATTCCCTCGAGCGTGATGCTCGGTGGTTGAAGGTCACACGCCCGTCTCCGGGGTGCCTCTTTTCGTGCCTTGATGGGTCGCGACTGGGTTCCCTGGCTGGAATAGCGGGCTGTCTCTCATAGTTGGGCCGCCTCTGCTTTGGTCGGGGAGAGGGGCTCCTGGAGTTCTCCCTGTAGTGTCTCCGCGGGGGAGAAGGGTGTCGAACTTCTTCGACTCGAGGAGGTGGAGAAGGTGGCCTCTGATGCCTCCTCGGGGGTCGTCGATCATTTTCAAGCGCCCTTAGTCTTTCTCCTTGGGCGAATATGAGATAATTTGTCTGGTTGATGGCCGCGAACAGTGCCTAAGTCGTGGCATCTGCCCCGGCAGGAACTGGGACTTCAAAGAACCGGGCAGCTCTGCGATAAGCGAGAGCTTCCGGGTCGTCCTCGAGTGCTGGAGGGGTCGTCGAGGATGATGCAGTATTCCCGTCCCTGCGGGAGGGAGGTCCAGGGGCGGTTGTCACAGGGATGGCATTGTGGCCGGGATCACCGGGATTGTCGAGGTGTCCATTCTTGTCCGCGGGGCCGTTATTAGTGTCAGCGACACGGGCGGGCTGCTCGTCGTGAGCTGGGTCAGCCATGACAGGTAGTTGAATTGAGCTTTGGTCCTTAGAATTGTTTGTTAGACGGGGAAGTTGTTTCCCACAGACGGCGCCACTGATCTGACCTGATCAGAAATGGACCGTCACGGCTGGCTCCGAGCAGAAAGCTTTTTTGAACGAGGTGGGGGGTACCTGCAAGGCACTCCGATGCTGAAGTAAGTAGGAGTACGAGCAGATAATAGTAAGTTGAGGTTAGAATGATGAATACCTGACCCTCTGGAAACAGAGGGTATTTATAGCCCCCAGCGCTGGGCCAAGGTTCCTTCATTGGGCCGGGCGGATTTAGCCCAATGGAGGAACTGCCAGGTTCTACGTGGGTAGTGGGGACCCGCACGTGGTCCCCTTCCTGGATGTTCTGCGTGAAGTGCGGGCCGACGAAGACGCGGTCTTTCCGGAGTATCGTTGGGGGAACGGTGGACTGAGTCTGCCCTAGTTGGGATGCTCGAGACAACGTCGAGCTGGACAGCAGGGTGTCGAGCCGGACGTCGGGACGTGGAGCTGGACGGCAGGGTGTCGGGCCGGACGTCAGGACGTGGAGCTAGACGGCAGGGTTTCGAGATGGACGTCAGGAGGTGGAGCTGGACATCATCACGTGGATTTGGACAGCGGGATGTCGAGCTGGACATAAGGATGTCGGGCACGGATGTGACCCCTTTGCTCGGCGTGGTCCTCAGTAAGTCCCTTTGGACTGGGCCTTAGTAATGCTCTTGGGCCTGTCGGGCCCAGTCCAGAACACATCTATTGAAATAAGTATCCTAATGGATGTAATTCTAGTGACAGGAGAAAAGGTATCGAAGAAATCTATATTTTCTCTTTGTCTAAAACCCTTGGCAACAAGGCGAACCTTGTATTTATCAATAGTTCCATCAGATTTTAGTTTCTTTTTCAAAACTCATTTACAACCGATTGGTTTGCAACCAGGAGGCAAGTCTACTAAGTGTCTGATCTTGTTAGATTCTAGAGATTCTATCTCATCATTGATAGCTTCTTGCCATAACTAAACATCCAGAGATGACAAGGCTTCTTGAAGATTCATTGGATCTTCTTCTACATTATAAGCCGCATAATCAAGCCTATAGTCTTTAGCAACTCTTACTCGTTTACTTCGTCGAAGTTCTGTTTCTACATTGTCGTTGCTTTCTGTGCTTCTTATCACATGAATGTGACTCGATTGTGTGCCCCCACTATTTCTCAATTTGAAAGGAAATTTGTCTTCATAGAATTCAATATCAGTTGAATCTATGATCACTTTTGCCTTTAGGTCATAAAACCTATATGCTTTACTGTTTGTTGCATACTGAATGAAAACACATTCATATGCTCTACTAACAAGTTTAACTCGTTTCGGATCTAGAATTCTGACATAAGTCAGACAACCCCAGGTTCTCAAATAAGACAAGTTTGATTGTCTTTTCTTTAATATCTCATAAGGAGAGATCTTACATTTTGACTTGGGGACTCTATTCAAGACATAGCAAATAGTCAATAAAATTTCCCCCCACCAGTGAGGTGCAACACCAGAATTCATCATAATTGCAACAACAAGTTCAGTAAGAGTTCTATTATTTCTTTCTGTTTTACTATTCATTGCAAGATAGTATGGTGCAGTCGTTTCATGTACAATTCCATGTATAAAATTCATTAATAAACTAGAATCATACAGTCTATCTATCACTGTAAATTCTTATTATATCATTTTCAAATTCTTTACAAAAATTTTAAACATATAAACTTCATTCTTCGTAATGGCGTACAAATCTATCCCAATAGACTAACTAAACCATGTCTTATTTAAAAGAAAACCAGAAACAATATTCTTTCTAATCTTAGGAACCTGCATAACGTTCTTTAAGATTAAAGTCTTTTTGAAGGTGAAATTTAGCTCTATGTCTACAATTCTAGCAACATTCATGGTCTGGCCATCTCCCAGCAACACTTTCTTATCTTTAGTATTCGTGTATGTTTAAACATAACACGATCATAGCAGACACAATGAGAGACACAAGTGTCTATCCACCAACCAATATATCTATCAACCATGTTGATTTCAATGACCATAGCAATAAATTGCCCATTAGTCAGGTTGACCAAGTTCAATCTTACTTTTACATTTCTTAGTCATATGACTTGATTTTCCATAGTTAAAACAAAGAGAAACCAACATCATTTCTTTTAGGTGGTGGTTGTTGCCTAGTTGGAGCTATTGGGATCATAGAAGGATTCTCATTCTTAATTCGGTTCGCAATATTGTAGTTCTGATTCTTTAATCATTTGCCAAATGGCTTCAGAACTACACCGAATTTCTTTTTGTTGTTTGAAACAACCAAGACCTTTTCTTTTTGATATTGTCTTTAAGATTTCCTTTTTGTTTTTTTTAAACATTCAAACTATGGGGTAATTTGTCAATAATAAAACCAATTTGAAATTGTTCATTTAAACACATACCTTTTGTGATGATCTTTTAATCAATCTTTTGAAGTTCATAATATTGAGCCTCCATCGACCTTACATCTTTGCATTTGATACTTGAAGTAGCGGCTAACAACATACTTCTTTGCTCCAGCTTATACGTCATACTTCTTTTTCTGAGTCTTTCAATCTTGTTTTGCAGTATCACATCAACTGTAATTATCATACAGATCATCTACGAGTCTATTCAAAATATGATTTTGTAGAGATTTTCATTCTCTTTCTATAAGGTGATTTCCTTACTATGCTGTAAATCATTCGCTTTAATCTGTGCAGCAGATTCAACTTCAACACTATTAAGTGTTTCTTCTAAATCTCCAGATTTACTACCGTTAGTTTGTTCGATTATTCCAGAAGGAGCAGCAGAATGTCATCGATCAGAACGTTAGCAACTTTTTTCAACGTTAAGAACTTCATCTTTTGTTGTCAACGTTTGAAGTGACTTCTCTCAAACATGAACGATTTCTCATAGACAATATCCGCAAAAGAACCAATAATTTCTTCGGTAGCCATGGCAGTTTGAAACGTCTTAAAATTGTTGGTTTCAGATTTTGAAATATTTGCCACCGAAGAAATTATCAGGTTGAGTCGCGGACTAGGTCGCTCTCTTTAAGACGTTTCGCGACACTGCTCAAAATTATGCAAAACAATCAAACTACCGCACCGCCTCCAGGATAAAACAGTCGAGTTCTATACTGTACGATTACTATTTGCATTATAGATAATCGGTCTAGAAATACACCCTCTGATGGTACACAAAATACACCCTCTAATGGTACAAGACCATTCAAATATGATATCAGCATCACTCATAGTATCTGGTACAAAGACCAGTCATAATAATTTCTCAAACAAAAAGAAACTCAAATAATTCTCCATAGAGAATATAATAATGGTCATTTGACCACTCATAATAATTTCTCTAACAAAGAGAAATTCAAATAATTCTCCAAAGAGAATTAAAAAGATTAAACTTGAAAATTTCTCAACTCAAATGAGGAGAAATTAACATAATTATCTAAATAGTATTCAAGAAAAAGATGACACTTCGACAATTCGAGAGACGCAGAGTTATGAGAGTGAAGAAGAAAAAACTAATATAGTAGTTTTTGGTGTGTTTTGGAATAAAACATATGCACTCCTTATATAGTGAAGTAGGATAGTTAATATTTCTTACGTGAGCAATATGGGACTAAATGTTTTTTTCAACCAAAAAATATTCTAATAATGTGGGACTTGAGAAATTTTTAAATAACATATTGAAACATGGACATGTTCCAACATCATAATTCTATTGTTTAAAGACAATCAACTTCCTTCGATGTTCTCCAAAATTGTGGAAGACAAGGAACCATCTGTCAATAAAACCAGAATAAATAATTTTAAAAAATATTCACTACATATCAAAATAAAGCTTTGTGTAAAACCACCATATTATAATTATAGTATTATAACAATTTCCCCATTGTAGACACTAAGACAAACAATTCTTTACAGTATTAAATAATTTGTGAAATCAAAGCATATAATTAATACCAATGAACATGACAACCTTACAAGAAGGATCTGAAGCTTTGGCCTCTCGTAAGTATCTTCATTTCTCTTGCAATAAAGTATACTCAAATACCAAAATACACAGTAGGAAAATCTAGTTTCATATCAATATAATAATTTTCTTTTATGTTTGGACATGCAATTTCATACACATAGATTTTTATAAAAAGAGATGAGACAAAAAAAAGGAACAAAGTGTACTATATTACAATAACATAATTTTGGAGTGTGAAAATTTTAATTAAATAAAGGAGAGTAAAGCACACATTTTTATTCAGTAATAGATAATAAATCATGTGAAATTGAAATTCAACATAGTATTGAACAAGTAGGAAGAATATAGTTTTGAACTTTTGTCAAACACTTCATATGCAGTTTGCATTATTTGCTTCTTTATTTTGAATTTGATATCAATAAAAGTGGATAATAAAACAATAATTAAAGTAAATATATAAAATATAATCCCAAAATAAGAAGGAAATAGAGAATACCAGAAGAAAACATGAGTATTAACTGTTGAGGTTTGAGAATGGAATCATCGTGAACCAATTCTTAACTGTAATAGTAGAGATATAATTTAGTTTTGTCATCGATTAAAGTAAGATTACAATATATCTTACACTACAAGAATATATGTCCCCAGCGACATATATTAGCGACGTGATTATCACGTGAGTAGTAGCGACGTGATAATCACGTCGCTAATATATTTTAATGACAAATAATGCAAATCAGAGAACGTTGTAAAGTAAAAACATCAGCGACGTGTCTTACACGTCGCTACAGAAGGGGGAAATTTGAATTTTGGTAGCGACGTGATAGCCACGTCGCTATATTAAAGGGGGGAAAATAAATTTGGTTGATGACAGGGTTGCAGAGTGGGAGAGAGAATAATTTTTCTGTTTAGTGTGTAGCGACGTGATTATCACGTGGCAATGTTGCGACGTGACAGTCACGTCGCTACTTGACTTTACATCTCCAAAATTTTCATCCGTTACAGCAGCGTTGTTTTGCTTTCTTCTTCCTTTCCTCTTCCTTTCTTCTTCCTCTCAAACCCATTCTTCTTCCTCTCAAACCCAAATTCCCGAATCAAATTTCCTCCATCCCAAATTGTTGAAGAAAAATAAGGTATTCATATTTTGATAAATGTTTATTTCGTTTGTTCATTATTTATTATACTGGAAAGAAATATTAAAAAGGGTATTTGTTCATTTGTTCATTATTTGTAGAGAAATTTGAAGAAGAACACCAAGAGTCAAGAAGAAGCAAATTTAGTGAAGAAGTTATATAGGGGTATTTATGCATTTTTTTTTAGATTTTATATGTATTATATAGATTAGTGGTATATGTATTTTGTGGTTAGGAAGTATATGTATTTTGTTAGTAGTATATGTACTGGTAATAAAAAATTTTAGAAAACATAAAATTAAAAGTCTTATTTTTTATAGATGTATATATATATATATATATATATATATATATATATATATATATATATATATATATATATATATATATATATATATATATATATATATATATATATATATATATATATATATATATATATATATATATATATATATATATATATATATATATATATGTTAACACATAAATTTAATAACATATTTAAAAACAAAAATGTATATTATATTTATTGTTCTGGACTGGGCCCGACAGGCCCAATAGCATTGCTAAGGCCCAATCCAAATGGACTTGCTGAGGACCACGCCGACCAAAGGGTCACAGTCGTGCCCGACATGCTCCCTGAGGTCACGTGCTCGACCTCTACATCTCCAGCTCGACATCTTGCTGTCCAGCTCGACATCACCTCGAGCACCCCCAACTAGGGCAGACTCAGTCCACTGCACTCCCAACGAAACCCCGAAAAGACCGCGTCTCCGTCCGCCCGCACTTCACGCAGAACATCCAGGAAGGGGACCACGTGCGGGTCCCCACTACGCACGTAGAACCTGGCAGTTTCTCCATTGGGCCAAACCTGCCCGGCCCAATGGAGGAACCTTGGCCCAGCGCTGGGGGCTATAAATACCCTCTGTTTCCAGAGGGTCAGGTATTCATCATTCTACCCATACACTTGCTATTACCTGCTCGTGCTTCTACTTACTTCAGCATCGGAGTGTCTTGCAGGTACCCCCCCCCCCCCCCCACCTCGTTCAAAAAGCTTTCAGCTCGGAGCCAGCCGTGACGGTCCATTTCTGATCAGGTCAGATCAGTGGCGCCGTCTGTGGGAATCTAGCTTCCCCGTCTTACAAACAACTTAAAAGACCAAAGCTCAAAATTCAACTACCTGTCATGGCTGATCCAGCTCGCGGTGAGCAGAACGTCCGTTTCGCCGACACCAATAACGGCACGGCGGACAAAAACAGACACCTCGATAACCCCGGCGACCCCGACCATAGTACAATTCCTGTGACGACCGCCCCTGGAACTTCCTCCTACAGGGACGGGGCTACTGCATCATCCTCCCCGCTCCCACCACCACTTGAAGACGACCCGGCGGCCCTCGCTCATTACAGAGCTGCCCGGTTCCATGAAGTCCCAGTTCCCGCTGGAGCAGATGCCACGACCCAGGCACTATTCGCGGCCATTAATCAGACAAACTATCTCATCTTCGCCCAAGGAGAAAGACTAAGGGCGCTTGAAGATGACCGAAGACCCCCGAGGAGGCATCGGAGGCCATATTCTCCACCTCCTCGGGTCACAGAAGTTCGACACCCTTCTCCCCCGCGGAGACACTACAGGGAGAACTCCAGAAGCCCCTCTCCCCGGCCAAAGCAGAGGCGCCCCTATTTGGAGAGATAGCCCGTCATCCCTGCCGGAGAACCCAATCGCGACCCGGCAAGGCACGATAAGAGACACGCCGGGGACGGGCGTGTAACATTCAACCACCGAGCATCACGCTCGAGGGAGACTCAGCACGAC
Source organism: Vicia faba (assembly GCA_948472305.1). NCBI lineage: Eukaryota > Viridiplantae > Streptophyta > Magnoliopsida > Fabales > Fabaceae > Vicia > Vicia faba. The sequence continues at coordinate 988,647,846 of OX451736.1, forward strand.
CACCGTGCCAGACAATACTACAGGTCCTCATCTCTGTCTCCGGAGAGGAGCGACGAGGACGACCCCGCGGTCCCCTGTCGCAGGCCATCATGGATGCACCCATCCCCCCGGGCATGGAGAAGCCCCCACATCTGAAGGAGTATGACGGAGTTGCGGACCCGGTCGACCACATTGACGGGTTCGAGGCCATGCTCCATTATCATAATGTCGGGGGGCCCATCAAGTGTCGTCTTTTCCCCACGACTCTCAGGAAGGCGGCCATGGACTGGTACAAAGGCCTCGCCCCGGGCTCAATCACCTCGTGGCGGAACCTGAAGAACCAGTTCATTAGTTCCTTCACCGCTTCTCGACGCCATCCAAAGACCGAGGCGGCGCTCGAGGCCATCATCCAAAGACAGGATGAGACCTTGAGGGAGTTCATCAACCGCTTCAACCGAGAAGCGATACAGGTCCCCTGCACGGACCACATGAAGAGATATCTGCTGGAGAGGGGGCTCCTCCCCGACACAGAATTCAGAAAAGCCGTGGGAATCGAGCCGCCTAGGTCTTTCGACGCCCTCCTCGATAAAGCTCGAGCATATATGGATTACGAGGAGAGGGAAGCTGCCAACAGGGCCCAAGACTCCAGGACTCGGGGTCCCAACAACAGCAGCAGTTCACGCCAAGAGGCTCCTCCCTGACGAACCGGGGAGAAAAGGAAAGAAGACCGACCCCGGGAAGTCCGGGAACAAAGGGGCCCCTCGGGCCGTTTCACCGAGTACACTCCGCTCACAGCTTCCCGCGAGCGTATCCTGGCGGAGTGTGCCAGTACAGACTTCAAGGACGGCGGTGTCAAGCGTCCCCGACCTGCTCCCGCCAAGCCAGGGGCGGATAAAAATAAATACTGTCAATACCATAGGAGTCATGGTCATCTGACAGAGGACTGCGTCCACCTCAAGGACGCCATTGAAACCCTCATCAAGGGAGGGAGGCTCGCGCAGTACAGGCGAAACGATGCTCCTCGTCATGACGCCCATGAAGCCAAGGAACCAGAAGAAGACGCCCGGCCATCAGACGAGTCGGTGCCTATCCAGACCGCCTTCTCGGTGACCAGGCCCGAGGATTTCGACATTCCCGAGCACCTGCAGGAGCCTCTGACAACGCACAGCAGGTGGGAATACTTTCCCTCCGCCATGGTCATTAATGGGGGCGGGTTCAACGACCTCACCATCAATTCAGCTAAGAGGAAGTTGGACGAGCTGGTCGACGCGGCTCCCCCGCAAACAGTAACGTTCGAAAGGGTGAAGGGCAGGTCAGAGCCCATCACCTTCTACCTAGAAGAACTCCCCGGCGGAGCCCCAAACGCGGTCATCCCCTTACTGATAAGGGCAAGAATGGCCAATTTTGACGTGCATCGCATCCTGGTCGACGAAGGGAGTTCCGTCGACGTGATGTACAGCCAGCTGTTCCGAACCCTGCAGCTGGACGACTCACATCTCTCTCCGTATGTGGGGTCAGATCTACAAGGCTTCAACGGCTCGACTTCCAAACCTTGGGGTTATGTCGAGCTCCTGGTTACGTTCGGTGAAGGAACGACTACGAGACAAGTTAAAGTCCGTTTCCTCGTCATTGACTGCCCGTCTCTATACAATTGCATCTTGGGGAGACCGACACTGGCAGAGCTAACAGCGGTGCCCTCGACCGTCCATCTGAAGATGAAGTTCTACACCAGGAGGGCACGGGTAGCCACCATCCAAGGAGACCTAGCCGCTGCCCGTAGGTGCTTCAACGCTGCTTCCAAGGGACGGGATACCGTCGACATAGGGACCAGACCCGCTAAAAGGACAAAACAGGAGCCCGACAGGAAAGCATCCCCCGAGGAAGAAGTCCATAAAGCTCCACCAAAGGTCGACTCCATAGCCCTCGACACCCGCTTAGATCAGGACGAGCCATCCAGCAACGAGCAAATCCCACTCCGACCAATACCGGACGGGGATTTTGAACTCGTTCCCCTCGGCACAGACCCGACCAAGGGAGTGAAGATTGGCAAAGACCTCCCCGACTTGGCCAGGAAGCAAATCAAGGCCTGTCTGCGCGAGAATGCTGATCTCTTCGCCTGGAGCGCTGCGGAGATGCCCGGACTCGACTCTGAGGTCGCCTGTCACCACCTCGCCATTGATCCAGCCGCCAAGTTCGTAGTACAACATAGGCGTAGGCAGTCTCTAGAAAAAACAGAGGCTGCTGAAAAAGCTGTAAAAGACCTCCTAGAGGCAAATTTTATTTCTGAAGCCCGGTATTCCACCTGGCTGTCAAATGTTGTACTTGTGAAAAAGAATAATGGAAAATGGAGAATGTGCGTTGATTATACTGATCTCAACCGGGCTTGCCCGAAAGATGCTTTTCCCTTGCCTAACATAGATATGTTGGTCGACAACTCGGCCGGCTACAAAACTTTGTCGTTCATGGACGCCTATTCGGGATATAACCAAATACCAATGGCCCTGGGCGACAAACACTGCACGGCATTCATGACCAGTTCGGGCAACTATTACTACAACGTAATGCCCTTCGGACTGAAAAATGCCGGAGCAACTTACCAACGCATGATGAACAGAGTTTTCAACAAACAGATCGGCGACATGCTCGAGGTATATATGGACGACATGATCGTCAAATCCCGAGCAGACACCGACCATGCAGCTCATCTCAAGACAGTCTTTGCCCAAGCAAGGCAATGTAAAATGAGGTTCAACCCCGAGAAATGTACGTTAGGGGTTAAGGCAGGAAAATTCCTTGGATTCTATCTAACAGAACGGGGAATCGAAGCCAACCCCGACAAATGTCGGGCATTCTCTGACCTCCCAACACCGACGTCGAAGAAGTCGATACAAATCATGAACGGCATGCTCACGTCGCTGTCCCGCTTCGTCGCGAAGTCCGCTCAGCACGCCCTTCCCTTCTTCAAACTCCTTCGAAAGGAAGCAGCCTTCGAATGGAATGAGGAATGCGAGCAGGCACTTCGCCACCTAAAGCAAAGCCTGTCTCAGCCGCCCGTGCTATCTCGACCCGACAACAGGGAACCGCTGTACTTGTATTTGGCCGTTTCGAACGAAGCCATCAGCGCAGCCCTTGTCCGCGAAACCCCCGACGGGCAGAAACCCGTCTACTTCACGAGCAAAGCCTTACAGGGGCCCGAAAGCAGATACCAGCAGATAGAAAAGGTTGCTCTGGCCCTTGTCAACGCGGCGAGGAGGCTCAGACACTACTTTCTGGCCCACACCATCATCGTGCGAACCGACCAACCGGTGAGGCAACTCCTGGGACGGCCCGACATGGCGGGCAGAATGTTAAAGTGGTCCTTGGAACTCTCCGAATTCGACATTCAATACGAAAGCAGGAAAGCCCTGAAAGCACAGGCCTTGGCCGACTTTGTCGCGGAAATGACCACTCACGACCCTCCCCCGGGGAAAGAACACAAGTGGACCATCTTCGTCGACGGAGCATCCAGCTCGTCCGGAAGCGGCGCAGGAATCCTCCTGGAAAACAAAGAAGGCGTAGTAATCGAGCACTCCTTAGCTCTCTCCTTCCCGACGTCAAACAACCAGGCAGAATACGAAGCCCTGCTCGCAGGACTGAGACTGGCCGAGGACCTGGGAGCCTACGAGGTACAGATCTACACCGACTCCCAGCTCGTCGCCTCTCAAGTACAGGAGAGCTACCAGGCCAAAAACGACAACCTCATCGAGTATTTGAACTTAGTCAAAAAACACATGACAAAGTTCGTACGAGCAGAAATTTCACATGTTCCCCGCGAGCAAAACACGAGGGCGGACATATTGTCCAAACTTGCGAGCACACGAAAGAAGGGCGGGAACAAATCCGTCATCCAGGAATCTCTAGCACGTCCAAGTATCGAACGACCCTCGACTACAGTCGAGATCCATGCCATCGGGGATGCTACGTCTTGGATGACCCCGGTTTATAATTTCCTGACAAAAGGAGAACTCCCGTCGAACCAGGCCGAAGCTGCCGTCACCAAGCGACGAGCATGTTCCTACGTGGTTCTCGAGCAGAAACTGTACCGAAGAGGATTCTCCATCCCCCTCCTGAAATGCATCAACGAGTCCACCATCCCCGAAGTACTGCGGGAGATACACGAAGGGATCAACGCCCAGCACATGGGCGGTAAATCCTTAGCAAGGAAAGCCCTTCGAGCAGGATACTACTGGCCGACGATGCAGCAGGATGCCAAGGAACACGTCAAAAAATGTGATAAGTGCCAGAAGCACGGGGACATGCACCTCGCCCCTCCGCACGAGCTGAGCATATTGACGTCCCTGTGGCCGTTCGCCTGGTGGGGTATGGACATCCTCGGGCCCTTCGTGTAAGGAACCTACCAGAACAAATTTCTCATCGTCGCTGTGGATTACTTCACAAAATGGATCGAGGCCGAGGCCCTCGCAAAAATCACCTCGCACAATATCCTCCGTTTCTACAAAAGAAACATCCTCGCCAGATTCGGAATTCCGCGGGCCCTGGTGACCGACAACGGTACCCAGTTCACCGACCACGGGTTCCAAGACTTCGTCACCAAACTAGGTACAAAACAACATTTCACGTTGGTCGAGCACCCTCAGACCAACGGGCAAGCCGAAGCCGCGAACAGAGTCATCCTCCGAGGACTCAAACGTCAACTCGGCGAAGCCAAGAGGGGATGGGTCGAGGAGCTCCACAGCGTCTTGTGGGCATACCGCACCACGCCCCACTCAACGACGGGCGAGACGCCATTTCGATTGACGTATGGCACCGAGGCCGTTATCCCAGTTGAAATCATGGAACCTTCCAGACGAACAGAGAACCCCCTCGATGAAGAAATGAATGACGAGGCGCTAAGGGACGAACTCGACCTAGTCGAGGAAATCCGATCTGGTGCAGCCCTACGCGAAGCCACCCTAAAACAACGAGTGGCTCTACGCCACAACGACAAGGTCATCAAGCGCGAGTTCGAAATCGGCAGCCTGGTATTACGTAGGAACCAGAAGGATTCCCGCGAAGGGAAGCTGGCCGCGAACTGGGAAGGACCTTATCGCGTCCACGGCACCACTGGTACCGGGGCGTACTATCTCGAGCAATTAGACGGAGAGCCATTACCACGACCCTGGAACGCTGCTAAGCTAAAGCAGTACTACAGTTAAAAACTACCAACACCTGGGACTCTCGACCAACGGCACCCGCGCTCGGTCAACGAGGAAAAATGTCCGACTTCGTATAAAGGCTGAGGTACAAGCCCGACATACGACTAAATCGCACAACATCGCTCGGCAAACGAGGATAATCGATAGTGCCCGACGTGGACAGCTACACCGAGCACCACCGTCGTTGTACCCGTAAGGCAGAACACCCAGCTCGCGATGGGCAGTTCACGCCAAGGGCGAATAGTCCCTATCGGGCTTCGCGCCCGACTGAGCAACTTCGCTCCATATGCCCGACAAGTCGTCAAGAATGACGGGCCATCTAAAAGGGTCAAAGGGAAGTCTCTCCCCTCGAGCGCAACACTTAGGTGACTCTGGCCAGCGAAAGAGGGTCGAGCACATATACAAACGGAAGACGGGCAGACTCGCCCGCTAAATCGCAGCCACTTACGGGCACTCCTCAGGCCCATGACTTAGGCTAAATTTTATGCAAATATATAAGATTTCAAACACGGGCAAAACATTCAAATGTAAAACAACATTCATTCAAATAAAAATGCCCGAAGGCAACAAAGCAAACAATTATAAACCGACCAAGAAGGCCGGCGATGTTCATAACGTACAACCGACGGGCACGCAGGCCCAAAAAATACAAATATCAAAGGCACGCAGGCCCGCTATCCTACAATCAGGCTTCCCCAGAACCATCATTGTCGACAACTGGAGAGTCGGGCGGGGGCACGATCACGCCATCCACGATCTGATGTGTGTGGCCCGTCCCCTCAGTGACCAAACCAGGGTTTAACAAGGAAAGTTGGCCGACTGCAGAGTCGAACCCCTCCTCCAGAGCACCGACGCAATCTGCCTCGAGTAGCCGGATATGGGCGACCAGCTCCGATCGACTCTTCAAAGCCGCTATGTCCTCCGAATCGTCCTCGGCAGGAAGCATGGCGACTCTCATGTCCTCGATTTGTTGGGTCAAGCGCCCGATGTCAGTCTCCAGACGATTCCTGTCCACACGGAGAAGCTCTCCCTCCTCGGCCAGCTTCTCCGACCTTTCCTTCTCCAGGACCAGCATCTCCCTCTCAGCATCCAGCAGCACTGCCTGCTCGCGGAACATCTCCTCGGAGCGTTCCAAGGCAGTCCTTAGCTTCCGCGAACTCGAGGTGAGAGCCGCTTTCTCCTGCTCAAGTTCTTCAATACGGACAGGATCCCCCCCTTCCTCGGACAACACCAGGGCCATTTCGGCCATTTTCACCAGCCCGTCCATGCTGGCGGCCAGATGCCTCTTCCGATCCTCCTTACTCACCCTCTTGATAGTCTCAGCCTCGTCGTCAACCATTGACAGAGGGAATCTCTCGAAGAAACCCTCCTCTTTGAAACAAGGGGGAAACCCGAAAGACCTGACGGCGCTGGTGTCCTCGCTGACAGCCGGACCGCTTTCCACCCGGGTCCTCTTTCTTTGTATCAGGTCGGCATTAGGATCGACCTCTTGAACCTCTGGGATCTCGTCCGACGCGGCCCCCGAGCTGGGAGACGAGTCCACCCTCACCACCTGAGGAGCGCTCGGACTATGTGGCGGGCCCATCCTCGTCGCCTGGGGAGCCTTCACGACCCTCCTGCCTCGCTTCTGGTCGCAAGACAGCTTCAAAAGTCTTTCCCTTCGACCGGGCATTGAGCCTGCGCAAAATAAAAGACGGGTTAGTGTCGAGCAAGTTCATAAATAAATGACGAGCAAAGAAATTCAAGTAATAAATGACCTAGCAGACGAGCAGCCTGCCTGAACGTCTGACACTCCACGAGTGCCTTAGTATCAATCGGTCGGGACTCAAATGTCGGATAACCCTCTGCATCCAAGACATCTTCCCCTTCCCTCGTGGCCCACCGGGCAGGGTGGAAGCTGTCGACGAACCGACAAAGAGTGGCGTACGCCTCCTCGTCCTCCGAACACATGTCGCCCGCGGCAGTATGATAGTATCCAGTCCCGTGCTTGTAGTGCCTGAACATCCAATGCACAGGGAACTTGGTTGTACGGGCCATCACGGGATACCCATCGTTGCCTAAGACCGCCTCCCCGTCATCATCGCTTATGGGCGCCTCCTCCTCGTACAGGGATCCTAAAGCAGATGTGGTAACTGGCCGCACGACATACCACTTGTCTTTAAAACCCCTTACGGAGTCCATGTACATTTTGAATAGTCTCCTCGACTGTTTTAAGGAGACCCAGCTGTGTTTCCCTCCTCGGGACTGGCGCTGCAGATGAAAAATTCTAAAGAAGAGCGGTATGGTCGCCCCGATCCTCAGAAAGCGACATGTCAGCTCAAACGCTCGGATAAAGGCGAGTGAGTTCGGGTGTAGCTGCGACGGGGCCAACTCCAGATGGGTGAAGACCCCAGTCTGAAAGTCACTGAAGGGCAGCTGCAGCCCAAGATCTTTGAACGCGATCTCGTACAACGGGAAGCTATACTCTGGGTACACCGAGCAGATCCGGGCACGGGAGGTCGGACGCATGACAACGAAATTCTTTTGGAAATCAGGCTGGCCCTGGCCCGCTTCGAGGACATCATATGGATTTCGGTCACGCCGGCTATATATCGACGCGATTCCTCGGGGCTCAGCGCCTACCCACTCCAGCAAAGGGTCGTCGACAGTATCAATCAAGCTCACCGCCTCATCGGCACTTGGTTTCTCATGTTCGTGGCATCCAGAGGAGCACGGCCCGTCCGCCATGGTTACCTGCAGAGCACGGGAAACCAGTCAATTGGGCACGAAACCATACGCTCGACTTAGCGGACAGAGTGTAGTGTACGACAAACCACGTCGTCCCATGCACGACCATAAAAGTTAGTTCGCAACAAGTAGTCGCCTCCCCGACATCCAGAAAACTCGATGTGTCCTTCTCCAAACCGACTACGCGGCCACTCTCCAACATGTCGACCCAAGGTATGAACATGGCGAACAACATCATGAGACCTACGGCCAGGACCATGAACATACCGGGCGCGATCATGAATCAGGCACCCTGGATCATGAAGACCCCGGGCAGCGCTACTGATTATTACCTAAAACTATGAATCTACCGGCCACGAGCATGTGTTTGCCGGTCCTAAGCATGAATATGTCGAGCTAAGCATGAATTTACCGGGCTAGTCCCACGCGCACAGTCCCTAAAACGTCTACAAACGCTGAAAATCATGCATTATAACAGGAAAATAAAGAAGATAAGTCACTTACTTGGAATCAAAAAGTGGATTCGGCTACGGAAGAAAAGAATCTGTAACAAGAGATCGCAGCTGTGAAAAATCTGGAAGAACAACAGTAGTAGGAGCGCAAAGAGTAGAAATGTGTTATGGGGCCCAAGGTTCCTATTTATAGTGATGACGTGGAATACCAAACGTCACCTCGGGCAACCACGGAGTTTCTATCCTCGACGCACTGCTCCCAACGTAATGATGACCCTATCTTCATAGGGTGGCGGCACAGTTCCTGTGATCGGTGGATCTGGAACTGACTGTTTAACGCTGGTTCGCGAAATGTCGCGGAAGCAAGAGTCGCCACCGTCTTTTATTTTCTCCAAATGGAAAGGACAAAAGCACAGAAAAATTCCTTATAGAGATTGCTCTCGGTTCGGGAGGTAGGTTATAGAAAGGGAAGGTATTAGCACCCTTTCTATCCATGGTTATCCATGGGCTCTTAGATACTTGCTCATTTGTGTTTTCAAAAATGGTTTGTTTGCTTTTCAATTGTGGGTTTAAAAAAAAGTTTCTTTGAAAATTTCAGTTTGACTCTTGTATCAGTCCTCAAGAGTGTTTGAAAAGTTGCTTTCGAAAGCTTTTTTGAAAAGGTGTCGGTGTGAAAAGTATTTTTGAATTTTGTTTGAAATTAGAGCAAGTATCTACAAGAACCTACCTACCCTAAGGAATTCGTCTGTGTAAATTTCCTTTAAAGTAGTGCCATCCCACCATTGAGAGGTAGGTAGCACCACCGTTGGAGGTGTTCGGGTCAATTCGAGGTTCGGGACATGGTGATCACCAGAGTAATGAGAAGATACCTTAGAAGCTACCCTCATGCCAGGTTCCCGGATCATGAGGACTTACTAAGACATCCTCTACTCGACGATCACCTTTCGAAGGCAAGGCAACAGTGAGGCGTACCCTAGGGGTGGTGTGTGCGATTTGTGTGTCGTTTTCATTTGTATTTGTCTTGTCATGTTTTTGGTGTTCTACGCATTGCTTTTATTTGGACATTCATTCTTGCATGCTTTGTTTAACAGTTAAAAGTTGCGAGGAAAAGTAAATCTAAAGCTATTACAAAAGGCGCGGGTCCACATCGCCAAAATTAACCAGGACCCGATTTGACAGAAAATAAATAGACAAAGTAAATAAAGAATTGAAAAGTGCGAGAAGTAATTTACATGGCTTCGGGAGAGGTACATAATTATTTAAGCAAAATAAAATAAATATGCGAAATTAAATCGAAACGAGGGCGTTGGACCCTTTTGCAAAATATTAAAATTACATGAATTAATTAATTAAGAAAAGAAATTGTTTTTGTTTTTTGGTATTTTTATGTATTTTAAGATTTAATAGAAAAAAGAAAGAATTAATTAAAATTACCTACTAACCCTAATTCTATTTTATTTTAATTTATTAAGAAAACATTAGAATTAAACCTAAATTAAACCTTATTTTTATATGCAATTTTAATTATGAAAATAAATAAAATAAATAATATTATTGTGAAAAAGAAAAATTAAAAGGAATAAAACATCTATTAAACCTAGTTCTATATTTTTTTTAGATTTTTGATATGAAAGGAATTAAAATTAAAACCCTAATTTAAACTAATTAATTTACATGCATTTATTTACAAGAAATATTAAAATAAAAATATTTATTATATTTTTTATCTTTTTTTGATTTTTATGCATTTTTTTATATTTTGTAAAAATAGTTAATTAAATTAAAACAATAAAGAAAATAAAATAATAATTGAAAATAAAACATAAGGAAAATATAGAGAATTTGCAAACCAGGGGGGGTGGTAGTCCCCAAATAGGAGGTTTAATCCAAGCAATTCTGGCCCATTGAGCATGACCTTGTTGGACTTTTTCTGGTAGCATGCTGAAGCGTTGACCAGGCTTATGATGTGCTTTAGATTGTAGCCTTTGATTTGATCCTGATGGACGCGTGGATGGCTTGGTGGAGAAGGTGTATGGTGCGTCTGCAGCCTTGAAGCGCATGTGAACGTGAACTGGAAAATAATATGCAAAGTGTGAAGACCTGGGGCTCGAACCCAGGTCACGTGTTTTGCCACCACTATCACTTGCCAACTGAACCAAATTCGCATTGTTAATATATAATAATAAGCAAATAATATAAAAGAAAGTGGGTTAGTGGCTTGGAAACGCGCGCGAAGGTTTGAACGCTCCACTCACAGGCAGCCACATACTCATCTTCCTCGTTTGGTTTTATTTTCCTGAAACGAAAACATATTAGCAACGGTTTTCTGGCGTTTTCTTAGGCATGCTATTAGAAAATAGTGATTAGGCCTATAGTGTTCATAAATTGATCGCGAGTGTTGCATCTTCTTCGTCCAGTCATGATGATTCTAATGGTAGTGGCCAAAGGTTCCAATTTTTCCTCGTTTCAAAATCCCCAATTTCAAACTCTGCAAACCCTAAAACTCAAACATGGCATAATCGCGTATAGCAAATAAAAAGACAATTAAATGCATTGATTAGCTTCAGAATCAAATGAGGAATAAGAATCCATGAATAAAATTATGAAAATGCCTAAATTTGAGAACACGATTATGAGTTTTTTATGAAATATTTGGAATGCTGTATACCAATTCCTTGCGTTTTGATTGTTGTTTTTGATTGGAATGTGTTCAGTAATCTCCAAGGAAGCTATTGGAATAGAAATTCTGCCTTGAATCGCCCTAGAAGTGTACTTTCAGTTTTGACTTTTTTAGAGAAAATTTCAAGTTGTCAATGGAGTTTCTTGAGTGGCTGCGTGTGTATTCTGATTAGGGTTTCATTCTAGCTTATGTAGTGAACAAATTAGGTTAACAAAATTGATCAAAATCTCTTTCATTCATGATTTGAAGATTTGATTTTTTCACCATGATTTCCATATCTTTTTTCCATGTGTTTTTGGTTCAAATCATATCCAATTGCTCCAATTCTTTCCATATTGACTTATGCACGAAATCTTGTGAATAAAACAAGTACAAAAAGATTTGTTAGGTTAAGTTGAATATTTTTCACATATTTAATTGATTTAAGTGAATTATTATAAATAAAAATTCAAATAAATAAATAAAAAATGAGAAAATACTTCCCTTTGGGCCAAGTGGTCGTGCACATGCTTAGAATGATGAATTGTGGAAGAAAAATGGGCCCATTAGCAATTTTAGGTCATTTGAATCAATGTTGACTTTTGAAAATATCCAAAAATTTCCCAACTTCCACAAGGCATAACTTGCTCAATTTTTAAGCTTTTCTCATGTTCTTGGACATTTTGGAAATTTCTTTGAGTCCTCTAACCAATGTCTTTGGTCCCATGTCATTTTGATTTTCCAATCTCAAGTTATGGCCTTTGACTTAAAGTCCCTTTTTGTTGACTTTTGAAAATGACCTATAATGTTGAAATTGATAACTTTTTGTGAGAGCATTTCTTGGACTTGAAGTATGAAGATGAGTTGTAGGAAATGTCTTTCTCTTCAAAATGAGCTTTGGATGGGATTTTTCTGATAATCCATGTGAAAGTTATGCCCTGGTCAATTTCAGTTGACTTTTTCAATTGTCCAAATAAGGAAACTTTTGCATTTTGATGATTCTTGAGCCAAATTTTGAGAATCATGATCAAGCATTGATCAAATGATGTTTGTGGCTTCAAAATTATATGTTAACCAAAAATTTGAACTTTTGACTGTCAAATGACCATTTTGCCCCTACAGTTGACTGTAGTGCAATTAGGGTTTTGACTGTGCAATTTTGAGCTGAATGCCTTGAAACTTGATATGAGGATGCTTGACCGTATTTGTAGGCATATGAGACTTGATTTGACCTTTGGAAATTTCATTTTCTTGACCAGAACACAAACCCTAATTTTGACTGTGTAGGAGATCTTTGCACTGTGCAACCCTTGGGGAACTTTTGCATTTTGACTTGGCAATTTCTTGAAGAATATGGGAGGGCAAATTTTGGGGTACAACAGTTGCCCCTGTTCAATCTTCTTAGACCTGAGGATGCAGATTGGCTGACGTGCCTTTCGTAATCCGAGGGTGGAAGATGATTGAACACTAGAGTGCCCAGAAATTTGCGCTCACATAGTAGCAGTGATGGTGGAATGGGCTTATAGATGCCATTTAGAGGTTGCTGGATAGGATGATGGGCTTATAGATGCCACCTGGATGTCGATCGCGTAAGAGATTCCTTAGCGAGAACCTGCATACCTGCAAAAGAAACAATGAGTACCTGACACGTTGCAAGAGCTGATTTCAGATGCTTGGCATAGATATGTCCTGACTGGTTACAGGAGCTGAGTCTGGAGCTTCACAAGGTGATGAATGAACCAGGGATGGTTACTACCTTAGCATGAATGGTAAGAGAACCTTGGGCGACTTTAACTTCAACAACGCTTGTTGAGAAAAATCTTAGCGGGAATTACCATCTTTGCAGTATCGGGAAGAGAACCATAGGCAATTATAATCTGAAAGGGAATTGTCACCTCACTCCCCGTCGGAGAGGGGACCATAAGAAAAGGAATTATCACCTCACTCACCGTCGGAGAGGGAACCATAGGAGATTATCACCTCACTCACCGTCGGAGAGGGAACCATCTGAAAAGGAATTATCACCTCACTCACCGTCGGAGAGGGAACCATAGGAAATTAATCTCAAAGAAAGACCTAAAAAATGGAATCATCTCATGCACCGTCGGAGAGAGAACCAATAGGAAATTATAATCTCAAAGAAAGACCTAAAATGGAAATCTCATGCACCGTCGGAGAGAGAACCAATAGGACATTATAATCTCAAAGAAAAACCTAAAATGGAAATCTCATGCACCGTCGGAGAGAGAACCAATAGGAAAATTATAATCTCAAAGAAAAAACCTAAAATGGAAATCTCATGCACCGTCGGAGAGAGAACCAATAGGAAAATTATAATCTCAAAGAAAAACCCAAAATGGAAATCTCATGCACCGTCGGAGAGAAAACCAATAGGACAATTATAATCTCAAAGAAAAACCTAAAATGGAAATCTCATGCACCGTCGGAGAGAGAACCAATAGGAAAATATAATCTTAAAGAAAAAATGGAAATCTCATGCACCGTCGGAGAGAGAACCAATAGGACATTATAATCTCGAAGAAAAACCTAAAATGGAAATCTCATGCACCGTCGGAGAGAGAACCAATAGGAAAATTATAATCTTAAAGAAAAACCTAAAATGGAAATCTCATGCACCGTCGGAGAGAGAACCAATAGGACATTATAATCTCGAAGAAAAACCTAAAATGGAAATCTCATGCACCGTCGGAGAGAGAACCAATAGGAAAATTATAATCTTAAAGAAAAACTTAAAATGGAAATCTCATGCACCGTCGGAGAGAGAACCAATAGGACATTATAACCTGATAACTTCATCTGAGTCTTTATCAGAAAAATCTGTTGGGAGTCGATTTAGCTGGACTAGAGAAGGCCTTGGACTGGATAAGAAATCTTTGGAGTCGATTAACTGAGCCGGTCTAGGTCTTGAAATGTGATTGAGAATTTCAACTGCATCTTTCCTGAAAGGTAAAGGTCAGTCATATGCAATGCATGATAAATGGGATTTGTATGACCTAATGCGTCTATGCATGCTATAATGATGTATGTGAGGTTTTATGAATGTATGTTTTCGTCTAGGAAATTAAATCCTTGACGGGTGCCGGGAAGTCATATCCTGGGCTGATGTTGAAGAATAGATTTTGCTTCCGCTGGGGATGATAACTGCAAGAATACCGGTAGGAGAAAATGACTCCGTTGAGGAATAAACTTGGCAAGTGGAAGATTCTGCGGGGAGAAAAATACTCTAGCGACCATGATGGGGAGTGATACTCTGTGGGGAGAGATATTTCTGCTGAATTGTTGATAAGCGTTGTTGGGGATACCCTTGTTGTTGGAAGTGTTGATGGACTTCGCTGGGGTAAGAAGACTTCGTCGAGGACGCTCTTTTCGTGGCTTTTGGCTGAGGATAACCCAGTTATATCCTGTTAAGGAAATAACTCTTTGAATAAAGCCGGGCGATGCGTTCGTGCTCTGCGAGGGATAGGCTTCCAGAATCTACTGGGGATAAGCTTATTGCTTGGGGAGATGGATTCCACTTTCCTGGAGGACTAGATTGGACTCTCCTGGGGAGATTTTGGATTGCGGGGGAAGTGATTCCTCTGAATGTTTGATATACCGTCGGGGAACAATCTTTAGGCCAAGACTGCCGGGGATGCTTGTTAAGAATATGTATGTTGCTGCTGGGGAAGTATTGAGATCTATGGGAGGATACTCAATTTTCTTGAGATTTGATAACTCTGCTTGGAGAAGAGTGTATTGGCTGCTGACTTATTCTCTGGGGAATTAAGATGTACTGGTTATGTTCTTTAGCTGAGCCTACCTTGGTACCCTGGAGGACGGAAACAATCGGATTGCTTAAACCACCCGTTATTGCCCCTGTTTCTATGGGGGAGGCACATGTGGGATGCTGATATTTGTTGAGGGTCAAACCTTCTTCTGGTAGGCAGGTGACAAGATGACAGGACATAGTCATACGCTTTGATCCCTAACTTTTGCCTGGACCGCCCTTTCGGGTTTTCAGTCCACCGGGATACCCATTTTTGCCCACGCCGCCTTTTCAGGTTTTCGACTTGCCGGGTGTACAGATTTTTCCACTTCATCCCTTCATTTTGCCCGAACCCTTTTGGTTCGCCGGGAAGCCCTTATTTTTGCCTAGGTGTGTCAACCTAGCGGGTCTTTGATTATGCGCAGTATCTTTTCGACTATGTCCATGTTCTCAGAATATAGGGAGTTGCCCCTGTTAGAAGTGTGTTGTCATGCCACCAGAAGATGTTTGATCAGGCAAGATTTGTTGTTTGAGATGCCCCAAGTGACTCAGGCGGAGATCTGCCCCAGGCTGATAGGCTTTTTTGAGAGATTCTCCGAATCTTGACTTAACTGCCCCAGATGATGGACAATAGTCATGCCATGCCCCTTGATTAGAGATACTCTTGTTCATTAGACTTTCATTATGCGAATTTCCCTGTTGTTCAAACAAAAGGTCATATGCAAACAAAGTTATGTTAAAAAATGCAAAGCCTATGTCTGTCTTGAAGATTTTGAAAATGCATTTTTTTCCATAAAACAACTGAATGTTTGTAAAACGTGATGCCAACACCGTATTTACCGTAGGCCTTAAGGAGTCAGGATACCTTTCGTAACAGTATGCTTTCGAACTAACCCATGCTTCAGCTAGGACTTTTTAAGGGTTATATCGTGGCCTGGTTCACGGTTTAAGAAACAAAGGATAAAGGCTCAAATTATTTGTACCCACCCGCTCTTCGTGATGTTCTCCAACCTAAACTCAGTTGATCATACGTTAGACCTTGTTTGAGTTTTTGCTCTGATTTTCCAATGATGGTTCAGATAATGATGATTTATTCTGAATGGGCAGTCATTTCTTTTTGTTGAGGGTTTGTGAGACCTCTTTCTTTTGATTTTCTGTTATCCCTTTCTTTTTTGCCTGAACTGTTTCCTTTTTGGAATTACAGTCAGCGGGATGCCCTGGTTTCATAAGTCCCTTTTATAGGTTTTGACTTCTTGGGCTTTTTTTTTTTTTTTTTTTTTGATTTTGATAATGACTGCCTTTCTTTATTGATTATTCGGAACCATCGCTGTCTTTTTTCGTAAGGATCTCTTTGGTGCCATTCGTTATGCACTTGGATCAACTGAGAGACTACCCTGCCCCAGGTTATGATTAAGGGTTCTGATTTTCGAAAATAAAAACTCCTACTTCTTTGGCTTAGAGGGGTTGACGATGGATTATCTTCCTTATAACTCCAGTGTTTAGGAATTGAAACAATGCTTGTACCTCATCAGCGGGTCTGTTCAAAAGCATACTATAGATTGGTATCGTTTTCGTCATCCTCCCTCAAGAGGCTTAGAATTTTAGATCAAGAGTTGACATCAGAAAAAAAAATATGAAAATAATTTGCATAGAGTGAATACGAATATATTGATTCAAAATAGACATATGCGATGCATTAACTAAATAACAATGTTTAACATGAGTAAATGTTTGAACAGAAAGAAATTACAACTTGAAAGTCCTAACGAACAAAAGTCTTCTCATCTCAGGGCTTGTTACTTCAAATGGTGCCTCCTGTAGGGATGGTAGAAGCATTCAACCTGGCCATCTTGGGTGAATTCCACAGCTCCTTCCTCGATCAGGTCCTGGATTTTATTCTTCAAAGTCCAACAATCCTCTGTAGCATGCCCCGGGCTATCAGAATGATAAGCGCAGTGAGCGTTGGGGTCATACCTTGAAGGTGTCCTGTTGGGATTCTTAGGAGGATCCTTTAGAGTTACCAAATTCAACCTCAGCAGTTGTAAGGCTTGAGGCAGTGACACGTTGAGCTTGGTGAATTGCCTTTTGGGCTTTCATTGCATCCATCTCAGCTTGTAGGTGTTTCAGCCTTTCATCCTCAGCACTGTTCCGGACAAAGGTCCCCATGAGAAGTGTCCTTAGCTCCTCCTGCCCCTTGGATAGATTCAGGAGGATTTCCCCGAACCGAGTCTCTTGAGCAAGAAGGTCCTGGTTATCTGGTTGGAAGGCCATTGCTGAAATAAACAGCGAGAGATGGTAAGTGACCTGCAACAAAGATACCTGTTATGTAATGATGTGTATGACATGCATGCAATGTTTTCAAGGATCCCGCGGGGTAAACAAGAAAATTTGTTAGAATTTGGGTCCGGTAGCTTGATGGAAGGAACTCCATATTTGTTGAGAGTCTTTCTTCCGAGGGTCAAAGGCTCACCATATCAAGTGGGTCATAGCCCCTGACAACCTTGGCTAGGGCAACCTTCTTCAAGTGTCAAAGCTCACCATATCGAGTGGGTCATAGCCCCTGACAACTTTGGCTAGAGGAAAATAAATCCTCTTTGCCCCTTGCTAGATGCTTGATTCATCATGACCTGCATCACAAGCCCTTGAGATCCTTGAAATGGGTCAGGATGTATGCAATGGTATGATGTTATGCTATGTATGGAATGATGTGGGTAACTCTGTTACAAGTCCCTATTAAGGACTATAAACCAAAACCTGCAAGAAACTCAAGTAAAACCTGTCATGAGCCCTAATTAAGGACTATAAACAAACCCTGCAAGAAACTTAGTAAACCCTGTTATGAGTCCTAATTAAGGACTATAAACAAAACCTGCAAGTAGTTCATGTGTCAGATAACAAGCATGCAAGTAGTCAAGTACGAAGGCACACAAGTCACACAAGAGAAACCCCTTAGAGTTTAGGCCAGCATGGGGTCTAGGTATTACCCTCTTGAAATTGGTGGGTTCAACCTGTCCTATCAAAGTAACCGGGTTCTTAGAGGATCCCAATATCATTGACTACCCTCAATCGGTCATAACTCCAGCATCGCAATCTTTTCTTGCGGCCAGAACCATCACGAGAGTTTAGCCTCAATGGGTGTAGCATACTGCTACTGTTCTAATGGCCGAGTTGTGTCAATTAAGGTTCTAAGGTTGTTGGTGTTTAATGACTCCTCAGAAGACCCATATTCTCCTCGTTGCAACACAAGGGATATCGGTACAGACCAAGGTGCCACACCAACGTAGCCACTGCTTCACCTGTGTCGGTCTACGCCGGACAGGTCCCTCACAGCTTATGCTACCTAAACAGGGTATCCCCAGATCCGGGTTAGGATCTATGTAACTCCGATGCAACCCACAATAGTAAAGCAAGCAAATCAATACAATTGAAAACACAGTTATGAACTAGCCCTAAGGTACACCTCACTTTAAGTTTGGTCCCCAGCAGAGTCGCCAGTTCTGTGATCGGTGGATCTGGAACTGACTGTTTAACGCTGGTTCGCGAAATGTCGCGGAAGCAAGAGTCGCCACCGTCTTTTATTTTCTCCAAATGGAAAGGACAAAAGCACAGAAAAATTCCTTATAGAGATTGCTCTCGGTTCGGGAGGTAGGTTATAGAAAGGGAAGGTATTAGCACCCTTTCTATCCATGGTTATCCATGGGCTCTTAGATACTTGCTCATTTGTGTTTTCAAAAATGGTTTGTTTGCTTTTCAATTGTGGGTTTAAAAAAAAGTTTCTTTGAAAATTTCAGTTTGACTCTTGTATCAGTCCTCAAGAGTGTTTGAAAAGTTGCTTTCGAAAGCTTTTTTGAAAAGGTGTCGGTGTGAAAAGTATTTTTGAATTTTGTTTGAAATTAGAGCAAGTATCTACAAGAACCTACCTACCCTAAGGAATTCGTCTGTGTAAATGTCCTTTAAAGTAGTGCCATCCCACCATTGAGAGGTAGGTAGCACCACCGTTGGAGGTGTTCGGGTCAATTCGAGGTTCGGGACATGGTGATCACCAGAGTAATGGGAAGATACCTTAGAAGCTACCCTCATGCCAGGTTCCCGAATCATGAGGACTTACTAAGACATCCTCTACTCGACGATCACCTTTCGAAGGCAAGGCAACAGTGAGGCGTACCCTAGGGGTGGTGTGTGCGATTTGTGTGTCGTTTTCATTTGTATTTGTCTTGTCATGTTTTTGGTGTTCTACGCATTGCTTTTATTTGGACATTCATTCTTGCATGCTTTGTTTAACAGTTAAAAGTTGCGAGGAAAAGTAAATCTAAAGCTATTACAAAAGGCGCGGGTCCACATCGCCAAAATTAACCAGGACCCGATTTGACAAAAAATAAATAGACAAAGTAAATAAAGAATTGAAAAGTGCGAGAAGTAATTTACATGGCTTCGGGAGAGGTACATAATTATTTAAGCAAAATAAAATAAATATGCGAAATTAAATCGAAACGAGGGCGTTGGACCCTTTTGCAAAATATTAAAATTACATGAATTAATTAATTAAGAAAAGAAATTGTTTTTGTTTTTTGGTATTTTTATGTATTTTAAGATTTAATAGAAAAAAGAAAGAATTAATTAAAATTACCTACTAACCCTAATTCTATTTTATTTTAATTTATTAAGAAAACATTAGAATTAAACCTAAATTAAACCTTATTTTTATATGCAATTTTAATTATGAAAATAAATAAAATAAATAATATTATTGTGAAAAATAAAAATTAAAAGGAATAAAACATCTATTAAACCTAGTTCTATATTTTTTTTAGATTTTTGATATGAAAGGAATTAAAATTAAAACCCTAATTTAAACTAATTAATTTACATGCATTTATTTACAAGAAATATTAAAATAAAAATATTTATTATATTTTTTATCTTTTTTTGATTTTTATGCATTTTTTTATATTTTGTAAAAATAGTTAATTAAATTAAAACAATAAAGAAAATAAAATAATAATTGAAAATAAAACATAAGGAAAATATAGAGAATTTGCAAACCAGGGGGGTGGTAGTCCCCAAATAGGAGGTTTAATCCAAGCAATTCTGGCCCATTGAGCATGGCCTTGTTGGACTTTTCTGGTAGCATGCTGAAGCGTTGACCAGGCTTATGATGTGCTTTAGATTGTAGCCTTTGATTTGATCCTGATGGACGCGTGGATGGCTTGGTGGAGAAGGTGTATGGTGCGTCTGCAGCCTTGAAGCGCATGTGAACGTGAACTGGAAAATAATATGGAAAGTGTGAAGACCTGGGGCTCGAACCCAGGTCACGTGTTTTGCCACCACTATCACTTGCCAACTGAACCAAATTCGCATTGTTAATATATAATAATAAGCAAATAATATAAAAGAAAGTGGGTTAGTGGCTTGGAAACGCGTGCGAAGGTTTGAACGCTCCACGCACAGGCAGCCACATACTCATCTTCCTCGTTTG
Organism: Vicia faba; assembly: GCA_948472305.1. Lineage (NCBI taxonomy): Eukaryota > Viridiplantae > Streptophyta > Magnoliopsida > Fabales > Fabaceae > Vicia > Vicia faba. The sequence goes on from OX451736.1 coordinate 988,668,100, forward strand.
GTTTTATTTTCCTGAAACGAAAACATATTAGCAACGGTTTTCTGGCGTTTTCTTAGGCATGCTATTAGAAAATAGCGATTAGGCCTATAGTGTTCATAAATTGATCGCGAGTGTTGCATCTTCTTCGTCCAGTCATGATGATTCTAATGGTAGTGGCCAAAGGTTCCAATTTTTCCTCGTTTCAAAATCCCCAATTTCAAACTCTGCAAACCCTAAAACTCAAACATGGCATAATCGCGTATAGCAAATAAAAAGACAATTAAATGCATTGATTAGCTTCAGAATCAAATGAGGAATAAGAATCCATGAATAAAATGTTATGAAAATGCCTAAATTTGAGAACACGATTATGAGTTTTTTATGAAATATTTGGAATGCTGTATACCAATTCCTTGCGTTTTGATTGTTGTTTTTGATTGGAATGTGTTCAGTAATCTCCAAGGAAGGTATTGGAATAGAAATTCTGCCTTGAATCGCCCTAGAAGTGTACTTTCAGTTTTGACTTTTTTAGAGAAAATTTCAAGTTGTCAATGGAGTTTCTTGAGTGGCTGCGTGTGTATTCTGATTAGGGTTTCATTCTAGCTTATGTAGTGAACAAATTAGGTTAACAAAATTGATCAAAATCTCTTTCATTCATGATTTGAAGATTTGATTTTTTCACCATGATTTCCATATCTTTTTTCCATGTGTTTTTGGTTCAAATCATATCCAATTGCTCCAATTCTTTCCATATTGACTTATGCACGAAATCTTGTGAATAAAACAAGTACAAAAAGATCTGTTAGGTTAAGTTGAATATTTTTCACATATTTAATTGATTTAAGTGAATTATTATAAATAAAAATTCAAATAAATAAATAAAAAATGAGAAAATACTTCCCTTTGGGCCAAGTGGTCGTGCACATGCTTAGAATGATGAATTGTGGAAGAAAAATGGGCCCATTAGCAATTTTAGGTCATTTGAATCAATGTTGACTTTTGAAAATATCCAAAAATTTCCCAACTTCCACAAGGCATAACTTGCTCAATTTTTAAGCTTTTCTCATGTTCTTGGACATTTGGGAAAGGTCTTTGAGTCCTCTAACCAATGTCTTTGGTCCCATGTCATTTTGATTTTCCAATCTCAAGTTATGGCCTTTGACTTAAAGTCCCTTTTTGTTGACTTTTGAAAATAACCTATAATGTTGAAATTGATAACTTTTTGTGAGAGCATTTCTTGGACTTGAAGTATGAAGATGAGTTGTAGGAAATGTCTTTCTCTTCAAAATGAGCTTTGGATGGGATTTTTCTGATAATCCATGTGAAAGTTATGCCCTGGTCAATTTCAGTTGACTTTTTCAACTGTCCAAATAAGGAAACTTTTGCATTTTGATGATTCTTGAGCCAAATTTTGAGAATCATGATCAAGCATTGATCAAATGATGTTTGTGGCTTCAAAATGATATGTTAACCAAAAATTTGATCTTTTGACTGTCAAATGACCATTTTGCCCCTACAGTTGACTGTAGTGCAATTAGGGTTTTGACTGTGCAATTTTGAGCTGAATGCCTTGAAACTTGATATGAGGATGCTTGACCGTATTTGTAGGCATATGAGACTTGATTTGACCTTTGGAAATTTCATTTTCTTGACCAGAACACAAACCCTAATTTTGACTGTGTAGGAGATCTTTGCACTGTGCAACCCTTGGGGAACTTTTGCATTTTGACTTGGCAATTTCTTGAAGAATATGGGAGGGCAAATTTTGGGGTACAACAGTTCCCAAAAGATACCTCGCGTGCTCGACAGACACGCGCCGGCGAGGGTCCTCCGAGCATCCACCGCGAAAGATTTGTCTTCGAGCACAACACGGGGAGGCCCTCGAGGGCCCACATCTCTGACCCGGGCGTGAGACCCCGAAGCGGAAACGACCTGAGATCAAGCCATGGCTCCTAACAAAGGAACCACGACTTGGGGGGCTCCTGTTCTGGACTGGGCCCGACAGGCCCAATAGCATTGCTAAGGCCCAATCCAAATGGACTTGCTGAGGACCACGCCGACCAAAGGGTCACAGTCGTGCCCGACGTGCTCCCTGAGGTCACATGCTCGACCTCTACATCTCCAGCTCAACATCTTGTTGTCCAGCTCGACATCACCTCGAGCACCCCCAACTAGGGCAGACTCAGTCCACTGCACTCCCAACGAAACCCCGAAAAGACCGCGTCTCCGTCCGCCCGCACTTCACGCAGAACATCCAGGAAGGGGACCACGTGCGGGTCCCCACTACGCACGTAGAACCTGGCAGTTTCTCCATTGGGCCAAACCTGCCCGGCCCAATGGAGGAACCTTGGCCCAGCGCTGGGGGCTATAAATACCCTTTGTTTCCAGAGGGTCAGGTATTCATCATTCTACCCATACACTTGCTATTACCTGCTCGTGCTTCTACTTACTTCAGCATCAGAGTGTCTTGCAGGTACCCCCCCCCCCCCCACCTCGTTCAAAAAGCTTTCAGCTCGGAGCCAGCCGTGACGGTCCATTTCTGATCAGGTCAGATCATTTATTATAATAGTTTTATTTTTTTATTTATATGTTAAAGATATGAAAAAAAATTATATATTAAAATAAGAATTTATAAAAAATATAATTAAAAAAAGAATATATATATTATATTATTATTTTAATATTATTGTTATATATATAATAAAAAGTATATATGTTACATTATTTGTTTTCTAATATTATTGTTGTATATATAATAAAAAGTAAATATGTTATATTATTGTTTTTTGATATTATTGTTATGTAATAAAAAATTATATATTTTACATTTGAATATTTATTTATATGTTAGTATATATATAAAAAAGCAAATTTTATATTTTTAAGAATAGTATTAAATAGTTTAAGAATAATATTATTAAGTTGATTAATATTTCTAATGAAAAAGACAATGATTGTATAAATGTGCAGTATGGAATATTATCGGTATTATCGCAGTTAGATGTACGATAGAACATATCCAGGAAGAAGTGGACTTAAACCCAATTTTATAGTAGGAGTTGATGGGTTTATTAAGTGGGCGTTTGCTCAGGATTGTTGTCGAAGCGAAGGATGGGTTAGGTGTCCCTGTCTTAAATGTGAATGTAGACCAATAATTAGTGACCCAGAGGAAGTAACATGTCATCTGCATAGAAGGGGATTCATTGAAAATTATTGGGTTTGGATGTATAATGGTGAAGAACTACCGGTTAATGTACCAGAGACTAGCAACACGCATGCTTCAAGTAGTCGACCGGTTATGGAGTATGAGGAGAACTTTAATTTGATCGGTGACATGGTTGAGGATGCTTTTGGTGTGAACGTGACATATGATGAACCTGAAGATTTTGATGGGGAAGAGTTGCCGAATGAGGAAGCGCAAAGATTTTATCAATTATTGAACGAGATGAATACGCCATTGTTTGAGGGGTCGTCAGACTCGAAGCTATCAATGTGTGTGAGATTATTGGCCGCCAAGTCAAATTGGAATCTTTCTGATCAATGTCTGGAACATTTTACAAAAATGATATTGGACTCCACCGCTACGAAAGACAACTTGCCTACAAGTTATTATGATGCAAAGAAGTGGGTGTCGAAGTTGGGTTTAAAAGTAAGAAAGATTGACTGTTGCATTAACGGTTGCATGTTGTTTTATGACAATGAGTTTGGTACTCAAGATGGATCGTTAGAGGAGTGTAAGTTTTGTAATAGTCCAAGATATCAAGTTCGCAGTAGAGCCGTTAACAGCAAGCAAAAACGTGTAGCAGTAAAATCCATGTTTTATCTTCCTATAATACCAAGGTTAAAAAGAATGTTTGCTTCAATGCACAGTGCAAGTCAAATGACATGGCATCATACAAACCAAACAAGTTCTGGCACTATGCGACATCCATCTGATGGTGAGGCATGGAAGCACTTTGATCGGACACATCCAGATTTTGCTGCAGAACCTAGAAATGTCAGGCTTGGATTATGCTCTGATGGATTTTCCCCATACGTGCAAGCGTCAGGAAGTGTGTATTCTTGTTGGCCAGTTATTGTAACACCTTACAACCTCCCTCCTGAGATGTGCATGACAAAACCATACATGTTTTTGACGTGTGTTATTCCAGGCCTGCACAGTCCAAAAGCCGGAATTGATGTGTACTTACAACCTTTAATTGATGATTTGAAGAAGATGTGGATTGGAGAATGGACTTATGATATATCTTGTAAACAGAACTTCACATTACGAGCTGCCTTGATGTGGACCGTTAATGACTTTCCAGCATATGGCATGTTGTCTGGTTGGGGTACGCATGGAAAAATGGGTTGTCCGCATTGCATGGGATACACCAAAGCATTTATGTTGGATAAAGGTGAGAAAAGCTCATGGTTTGACTGTCACCGCAGATTCCTATCAGCAAATCATCCATATAGAAGAAACAAGACAAATTTTAAAAAAGATGTACGAGAGAAAGATTTGCCTCCGCCTCGATTTCCACCAGGGGTTATATGGAACCAAGTATGTGAACTACCAAAATTTACAGATACTGGCAAAGCATGCCGAATTGAAGGATACGGCGTCACCCACAATTGGACAAAAAGAAGTATATTTTGGGATCTTCCGTATTGGAAAGATAATTTGTTGCGCCATAATCTTGATGTTATGCATATTGAGAAGAATTTTTTTGATAATGTATTTAACACAGTGATGGATGTGACAGGAAAAACAAAAGATAATGAGAAGGCCAGACAAGACATGGGAATTTGGTGTAATCGAAGAGAGTTAGAGTTGAAGCCTCAACCGAATGGAAAATTATTAAAACCCAAGGCTTGTTTCAGTCTGACTTCCCAAGAAGCTAAAGCGGTTTGTCGATGGTTAAAAGAATTGAGAATGCCCGATGGGTATTCATCAAATTTAGCAAGGTGTGCTGACCCTAACACTGGAAAATTACATGGTATGAAAAGTCATGATTGTCACATTTTTATGGAACAGTTGCTACCAATTGCATTTGGATCGCTACCCAAACATGTTCTTGACCCACTAACTGAAATTAGTCAATTTTTTAGAGATATTTGTGCGTCAGCTTTAAAAGTGGAAGACATCATTAAGTTGGACCAAAACATTGCACTCATTCTTTGTAAGTTGGAACAAGTATTTCCGCCTGGTTTCTTTGACTCCATGGAACATTTACCTGTGCATCTTGCATATGAAGCTTATCTTGGTGGACCTGTTCAATATAGGTGGATGTATCCGTTTGAAAGGTTCATGGGTGATTCAAAGAGATCGGGTAAAAAATAAAGCTAGAGTAGAAGGATCTATATGTGCACATTACTTGCATCGGGAAACATCACATTTTTGCAGTCACTATTTCAATCACTTGATGTTAACTCCTAGAATCATACGGAATCCTGTAAATGTCAATCAGAGGAGTCAATTCACCTTATCAGTCTTTGCGCTTCCAGGTCGACCTTCTGGAAAGAAGGGTGTGCATTGGTTGACCCAAAAAGAAATGCAATCTGCACATGTCCATGTCTTGATCAACTGCGTTGAAGTTAAACCATATCTTGAGTAAGTTTACCAAAACTTTTTAAACTTATGGTGTGTGTATACCAAACTTATTAAACTTATTGTGTGTTTTTTGTAGGGAATTTAACAATGCCTATTTTCATAGTACCGGGGTACAGTCAACATCAGGTGTCATTCATGCTCAATTTCCCTCATGGTTCAAGCAAACATTGTCTAGCGTTCTTGCACTAACTCCAGAAATACTCCATTTGAGAAACTTGGCAGAAGGCCCTATCCAAAGTGCAAATGATTGGCACACATACTTCGTGAACGGATATAAATTTCACACTGAGGCATGGACCGAAGGGAAAAAAACCATAAATAGTGGTGTTTTTGTAAAAGGAGTTACAGATGGCGGTGAAGACGACTTCTATGGATTTGTTAAACATATCTACGAGTTGGTATACAATTACTTGGACACGGAAAATAAAGTTGTCTTGTTTTATTGTGAATGGTATGATCCAACTAGAGGCACAAAGATAGACAAGTCATATGGTTCTGTCGAGATTCAAATGAACCGGAGATACAAAGAATATGACCCTTTCATAATGTCACATATTGTTAGGCAAGTTTATTATGTTCCTTATCCTTCATTTGTAATACGTAAAAGAGGATGGTGTGTTGTAATAAAAACAAAACCGCTAGGTCATATTGAAACTGGAGATCTAGTGGAAGATGTTGCCTACCAAGTTGATGACGTTGAACAGATTAATGATGTGGTTGCAGCTGAAGACATTACAACTTTGTCTGATACAACTGTTGAGGGACTTCAAGTTGATGCGTCTATATTGTTGGTTGATAATAATGTGGATGAAGACAATGATGAAGAGTTTGAATCCGAGGACAATATTACATCGGATGATGAACATGATATGGATAACGAGCATGAAGATTTAGATTAATTAATCACTTAATGTAATATTAATGAATATCTATTGAACATGTATATATTGAATTTGTCAATGAATATATATTTATGTCAATGACTTTATTATCTTTGTTTATGAAAATATATATAACTAGGTAAAATTCCACCGAAGAATAAGGATAACGGTAAGAAGTCTCAGCGTCCGAGGGTAGTAACATGTGAGTCTCCTCACTCAGCCATGTGCCCACCCCCTCAGATTCAGGTTGATCCTATGTCCCTGGCCAGTACTCAGGGTTTTGTCCCATTACTCTCCTCCCATACATTCCCGTCTGGGGTACCTGCATCTTTTGTGCCACCTGGAGGCCCCGGTTTCCTTTTCCCACAGACTCAGATGCCGTCTTCCTTCCAGCATGCGGGAGGATCTAGTTTCCCTTTCCCACCGACCCAGATGTCGTCATCCTTCCAGCAGGCGGGAGGATCTAGTGTTCCTTTCCCACAGACTCAGATGCCATCTTCCTTCCAGCATGCGGGAGGATCTAGTTTCCCTTTCCCACCGGCCCAAGTGCCTTCATCTTTCCAGCAGACTGGTGTCCCCTCATCATTCCAGCAGACGGGGGGAGGACCCAGTTTTCCATTTCTACAGACTGGCGTGCCTTCATCATTCCAGCAGACGGGGGGACCCACACAGATGTCTTCATCCTTCCAGCAGGCGGGAGGGTCCAACACCCCACACTCCACACACATTGGAGGACCCAGCAGTCCACGTCCGACACAGGCTGCAGGATCCCGCGCCCCACGTCCTAGACGGACCGGAGGGTCACGCACCCCACATCCCACACAAGCTGCAGGATCCAGCACCCCACGTCCTACACAGGCTGACGGTGATGCAGATGTGGTAGCTGATGATATAAATGGAGCTGATATTCGTGAGAGAGATGATTCGAGTGAGATTCATGTCATTGACGGGAGGTTTTGGATTTGGCCCGAAGGAAGCAAGTAAGTTTCTTATATAAACTTTTATTTAAGTACATATTCATTTTAATATTTTGTATAAATTTATAATTAATATTGTTTATTCAAAATCTTGTTGTTTAGTTTCGCGCCGAGTCGGACGACTGCCAAGGTTATTAATTATATAATCCAGTAGATATATAAATCATCTTGGAAGAACTTTGGCGAGGTTACAAATAAAGAAGAATGGTTTAAAAAATTTAAGGTATTGTTATTTATTTAAGTTGTAAATTTAATATATTTTTTTAGTATTGTTATTTAAGTCACATTTTAATGATAATTACTTAACTTTTTATTTTAATGTCATACAACATTGCAGGAAAAATGTGTGTGGGATCCGTTGAATGAGAAAATTATGGAAAAAATCTATTATAGCAGAACTTCTAGAAGATTTTCTGATATAATGCGGCGGGTTAGGGAGAATTATGAGCTGCATGGTATCCGTCCTAACTGGATAGGCGTAGAGGTTTTTGGCGAACTTCGTACATATTGGGGTTCGCCAGAATTCAAGGCCAAATCCGAAAATTTTAAGAAGATGAGGGCATCCGAAAAGGGGGGATGTGTCAATACTCTTGGAAGTATTAGCACTGCAGAGCATGTCCGGCGGATGATAAATATTACTAATTTTTTAAGTTATATATATTTTTATTCATAATATTTTTTACTAATTATTTTTAACTTTATTGTTTAGACTAAGGAGATGGGGAGACCACCATTGATCATTGAGTTGATTACGAGGACTCGGACAAAGAAATCGGGAGGTTTTGTCGACGACCGCACCAAGAGAGCTTTTGTAAGTAATTTAACTTATATTTTTTTTAAGTTAATAACAAAAATAGTGACGTTATTTTCACATGGCAATCTATAAGTTGTGGCGTGATTATCATGTGGCAACTGATAAATTGCCAGGTGACTGATTTTCATGTGGCAACTGATACATTGCCACGGGAAAATCACGTGGCAATTCATAAGTTGATTTGTGAAAATCACGTGACAAATTTTTAATATATTTGAATTTAGTATAATTTAATATATAAATATTTTAATTTAGCATAAATTTAATATATATATATATATATATATATATATATATATATATATATATATATATATATATATATATATATATATATATATATATATATATATATATATATATATATATATATATATATATATATATATATATATATATATATATATATATATATATATATATATATATATATATATATATATATATATATATATATATATATATATATATATATATATATATGTAATTTTTTTTAATTGTATTATTTAATGTATGTGTAGGATGATTATCAGACATTGCTAGCACGTTTTCTGGAACACAATCCGCAATATAGGCCAGCAGAAGGGGAGCCGCTTAATGGTGATGTTGATTTCTATATTTGGAATGAGGTTGTTAATGGAAAAGGGCCTAATGGTTGCTTTTTTGCGGGAGGAAATTTGGCCGCCGGCTTGAGAGTTGGTGACCGTAATCTGTTTCAGCGACTTAGAGATGGAGAAGGGGGGTCACGTCAACCGAATCTGACACAGGTTCAACTTGAAACAGTAAGACAATTGGCGGCAAGTGAAGTGAGGCGCGAAATGGAGGCCCAAATGACGACAATGAGGCAAGAGCAGGAGCAGCAGTTAGAGATCATGCGGAAGAGGAAATCTGATATGGAGGAGCAGATGAGACGGTTTATGCAAGGCGGTGGAAATCAAAATGTTCCTGATCATACACAGCCGAATGATGACGGAATTAATGACTTTGATCTTGATAATTATCCGGGTGAAGATGCCCCGTGAAAACATTTTATTTATTTCGTTTTTATATTTGCATTTATGTAAGATATTTATTTTTATCATTTTAAATTATTAAATTATATAACATTTTATTATATGACTTTATTTTATAAAATTCTATTATTCGAAATATAAAATAAAATACTATTATTCTAATAATTTTAATATATAAATTTTATTATATAAATTTTATTATATAAATTTTATTATTTAAATTTTATTATATAAATTTTATTATTTAAATTTTATTACATTAATTAATTAATATAAAAAATAATTACTAAACAATTTTTTAAAAAATAAAAACGTCACCTGTAGCGACGTGGGAATCACGTCACAAATTAGTGACATGATTCTCATGTCGCAACTAAAGCTGCTTTGTCAGATATTATATTCCCTACAACAAAGTTGTTGCGACGTGAATACCACGTCACAACTTTGTTACGTGGGAATCACGTCCCTACTGGCTTGCCACTGGCTCCCCAGCGACATAAGTCTCCACGTTGCTAATTTTGTTTTGCCACGTGATTTTGATGTTTGCCACGTGATTTTCACGTGGCAAATAAGCTTCTTTTTTGTAGTGTTATATAATTTTCGTCTCAATAATGTATTGACACCAATCCTCCTTAAGTTCATCCAACTGAGAACTTAAGTAATAAACACACTTGAATTCATCAAAGTACTACATAATAATATAACATAGTATGTTTAAGTTAAAACTATTTAATTATATGAGAAATATGTGTTAAATATTAAAAGCGCTCCTAAGTTAGAAATCCATACCTTAGATGGAATCTCTATTCGATCCAAAAGAAGGATTTCTCTCATAAACTTCAACATGTAAAAATCGCAATCTACTTCATTATGCTGCTGAAGACACTACACATGAAAAGAAAATATGAATAAGGCCTAAGTTTTATCAAGTATCATCACTATTAGTATAATCAAAATTGTGATAATTAATTAATATACCTCCACTATAATCCATGTAATGTTGTTGACTTTACTCTTTGGTACTTGAACACCTCTTTGTGCTCGAAAAACTTGTATAATGCTAATAAAACATAAACGCATATTTATAACAATTCACATAAATAAATAAATAAATAAATAAATATACACACGAATATTTAGAACAATCTCACTTACGTATCAACCATATTCTTCATATCTTGGTATGTACTTGGATCATTGCGTAAAGAATCCAGATAATATACAACTTCTCTGATAGGATTAATCGTGACCAACAACCAATGTCCACTGTAAGATTAAACAAATGTGAGATGAAAACTTTCTACACAACGTCAAAATATGAAAAATTATAATAGATAAATTTAGAATGAAAATCTAACCCATTGCCAATATTAAGTGGTAAAAAGAACAACTTTTCAGTATCTTTGTCGGCCATAAAGCGCTCGAGTACATACGCCATCACTTCATCTGGTTTATGTATGATTAACCCTAAGTTGGTATTGTAAGGAGATAAGAAAGCGAATCTTTGCTCCAATCCACTCGGGCGCATCAATTTTTCATATAAAAACCTTAAATAAAAGACCTCATTAACATTTGAAATGAGTAAATGAATTGATCAATTAATTAGACAAAGTAGATCGAATATACCTTATGTATGTATTAACAACACCAAGGCCTAATTGTGTATGTTGTAAAACTTGATCAAAATCCTTCGTACCAATTGTGTCGGAATATTAAAAACCAAAAATACCAAACTCCATAGGTAGAAGACGAGTATTGTCTTCCTGAATATCAGACATTTCTAAAAATGTCCCAAGGCACGACCTAAACTTGGAAGTAGGTTTTTTTAGCCGCAGTCTTCGTAGCAACAACCTTTTTTTGTGTGGAAATGTTGCTAATTTCAGGATTCTTACCCCTACCGACATCTTCATTCTCTTTAGCATGAATCTAAAGATCATATAATTAGTTATGTGAAGTATAAGATCACGAATTAACATTTTTCATGCATAGATATCATATAATTATGATGTACCTCTTTTATTGATGCAACTGACTCGGTTTTCCATAGAATCCCCTTGTCTTTTGCTTTGGATTTTGTTGGAGTCTAATTAACATAACCATGTAAAAACAAATGTACGTAAAATGCGCGTAAAAACTTTGAATACTCAAAGGTTCATATATATGGTTTTAAGCATACCTCATCATCTACACTAATGAGGCTTGACGGCCATGCAACAAACGAACCTATTGCATCTCCCACCAGTGTGGCATCCGAAATATCGTCAGGATATGCTAATAACGCATCCTTATCCAAAGCAATGTCAATCGATACTTTCAAACAGTCAGTAAGGAGAGGTTTGGTGTAAAGTAATTCTCCCAAAGTGTTATGCACTTTTCCATTTCCAACTGTTGTACTCCAAAATTTTCCCTCTCATTTATCAAATATTTTCTCACAAGGATCTCTCTTGGTTCAAGACTGCACTATGATTGATCAGCTCAAGACACCTCCTTAAGCACTGATGACCAAAATTAGGGTTTGAGATTGCACAAGGATAATTGAACTTTCAATGCTTCAAATTACTTTCATGGATCATTATGGACCCCCAAGATTTCTCATGTCAAGTTTCAAGCCTTGGATCACACTGTTGCTCAGTCAATTGAGCAGTTAACCTAAAAATCAGTTGTATTGGGAAAAAAGTCAACTATGGCCAATTTATAGTAAAATTTCATAATTTTTTATCCACATTAACATTATAAACTCATATGTATCATTTTATCAAGTTTGAACCACATTTCCCCAATAAATTTGATCAAATCATCAAAAGGGCAAAATGGTCAAAATTAGGGTTTTGACTGAGAAAGGGCAATTTCTGATTTTTAACCTAGAAAATGGTCAATTGGTTTTAAGCATGATTTCAAGAGTTCAATTGCATCATTTTAACCTAATGGCATGACCTAAAACATTGCTCAAGATCAATTGGACTGATAGTGAATTTTCAGTCAACTGATCAAAAAGTCAATTGTACACTGAAAAGTCAAACTTTGACTTTTTGGTCAAAATTCAATGTCAAAGATCATAATTCATCAAAGCATGTCAAAATATGAAACTTATTCATCAAGAAACCAAAAAGTCAAGATTTCATTTTGAAAAGTCAAAGTTTTCTAACTTAGAAATTTTTCTAAGTGTTTAAACTTCATGTTTTTTCTTAACTTTGGGTCAATTTTTCACCATGATGCAAGAGGATTCAGAAGAAACTTTCAACATGAAAGTTGTAGATATCCATGATATATACAACACTTATTTACACAACTTCTCCTAAAAATGCTTGGATCTTAAGTTATTAATTCATAAAGTCATGGTCTTGAAATTGGACACACAGTGAAATTTTGCCCTAGTTTTGGTCAGGATTTTGACCTAACTTCTTGGCACTTTTTCATATAGTTCCAAGGGGAATTTTCAAAAGTGATTCAAATAGGGGTTGAAGATCACATTACAAGCTTTCCAAAATGTCCAATAACTCCTTGAGATCATTCTTGAGTGTGGAGAATCGAAGAGATGAAGTTAGGGTTTTCACACTTGAATTACAAGTCATTTTGTGATGAACAAGACTTCAATTTCAAACCTATGTTGCACAATCTTGTTTTGCAGGCCTCTAAACCTCAAGATCTATCCATAATCAGAAGATTACACTTGATTTTGAGCTATTATCCACTTGATTCAAGCTTTGTCTAAGTAAATTTTCCATTAATGGAACAAAGTTCACACTTCCATTTTAGAAAAGTGACTTTAATCACAAAGTCAACTTGTATGGAGCTTTGCACCTGTTATTTTTGCACAAGCATGCTCTATAAACTCATAACAAACATTTTTAAAGTTACAATCCACCCTACAAGACATGTACCTTGCATTGAAACCATGTTTTTCAAGTTAACTTCAAAAACAAGTCAAAAACTCATAACATGTGATCTTTGTTTTCTGACCTCCTCAAGTCCTCTAACCTTTTCCATATAATGATACAAGTGTATTTCAAGCTAAGACACGATTGAACAAGTCCTCAAACTCCCCAAAATCATAAATTTCCATACAAGTAGAAAAACTTGTCATTTCTGATTTTTGAACCCAACCTCCAAATCCCCTCGTGCGTTTCTTGGCCAAACCATCCATAAAGCTTCTAATACACATACAGAAACTATCCCAACCCCTGTTTTCAAACTGTAATACCATTTACACCATTCTCCATTTTCAAAAACAGGACATTGCACATTGAATTCTTCAGCTTGATTCAAGAACTCTCAACACAAAGTAAGTTTTGCAATAGCTTCTTGGAGGTGCAAGGAAGCTCACCCAATCATCAAAACACTTTGAAAGTAGCTCTAACTCCAAACACGATCTCCAGCTGCAAGGTGAATTTTATGACTTTTCATCTCATTATTTAGGCATTGTTAGGTCTTTATTTGTGAAGATAAAATGTAGATAACTTTGCCACGAAACTATACATATCCATAGTTTGCATTTATATGGCCTGAGCTTAGAGAATTTTAGAGTTGAAGTTTTCTAAAAATTTTAGGTTTTGAATTAGGGACAGAGAAGTTCTCATTCAGTTTTTATTGTTAGCTTAAGTTATTTACATGGTCCTTTGGATGGAGGTTGAAGATGAAGTCATTTTCAAGACCGGGTTGATGTTATGTATTTGTTGTTTTGCTTATATTAACAGATGTATATCCACTCCAGTGGTAAAGCGCACGCCTGCTAACCTTTGGGACCTGGGTTCAAGCCCCAGTGGTACCCTTTTGCTTGATTTTCTCACATTTTCCCATATTTTTGTCATTTGTTTGGAGCGTTGGGCTCCTCTTGTTGGGCCCAGTATTTTTTGCTTATTTTTGCCTCCCCTGCATTCACATCCCTGGCCCATTTTATTTCTTTTTTTTCTTCTCATTTTTCATTTATTTGTTTTCTTAAATATTTTATTTAATATTAAAAAATCAGAAAATATTGTAAAAATATTAGATTTATATTTTGATATAGTTTATTTATTTTTTACAATAAAAATTACTTTTATTTTAATCACATTTTATTTATCTTACTAATTAATTTACAAAATTAATTAGAAACTAGTTTTTTTTTAGTTATTTTCTTTTACACAATTAAAATATATTATTTTAAAATATAAAAAGACCAAAAATATTTTATAATACTATAAATTATTTTTAAGACAAAAATACCAAAAATATTCTTCTTACAAACTTAACTTCTTTTCAATCAATTAATATTTAGATTAGAGTTTTATTTAAATTCTTTTCCTAGTAAATTTAGGTTTACTTTTTACTAACTTAATTAATTATTTTTCTTTTAGTTAATTAGGTTAAAACAAAATCCTTTTTCCTAAAAAATCCAAACAAAAGTCCATTTTCTTTCCAATTTACATTCTTGTATATTTGTTCATTTTTTGTACATTATCCAAGTTCAATATGGTTGTAATAGATAATTAGGTTTATTTTCTAGCAATCCCCATTTGTAATTTGTACACCCCTACCCACAAGTATTGTAATAGCGTTGTAATTTTAAATTCCGCAATTTATCGCTTTATATACAAATGCTAGTAATTAGGGTTTTGTTTGGAAATACTAAAACCAATCAAGTAGCAAGCCCTAATCAAAGACTAAATAAAGCATGAAAATTAACACACTTGCACACAAGCACCCCTAGGGTAAAATCCACTCGGTTTCCTTACAAAATGGTCATGTTACGCATGTGAGGTATCTTAGCAAAAACAAACGAACAAAAGATCATAGTCCCTCGATGAGGCTATCTATGTTGCCTTTCAAAATGATCTTAGTCCCTAAAGAAAGATGCTAAGTGTGATCGGTGGATCTGGAACTGACTGTTTAACGCTGGTTCGCGAAATGTCGCGGAAGCAAGAGTCGCCACCGTCTTTTATTTTCTCCAAATGGAAAGGACAAAAGCACAGAAAAATTCCTTAAAGAGATTGCTCTCGGTTCGGGAGGTAGATTATAGAAAGGGAAGGTGTTAGCACCCTTTCTATCCATGGTTATCCATGGGCTCTTAGATACTTGCTCATTGTGTTTTCAAAAATGGTTTGTTTGCTTTTCAATGTGGGTTTAAAAAGTTTCTTTGAAAAATTTCAGATCGACTCATACGTCAGAGTGTTTGAAAAGTTTGCTTTGAAAGCTTTTGAAAAGTGTCAGTGTGAAAAGTCTTTGTTTTGTTTGAAATTAGAGCAAGTATCCTTGAGAACCTACCTACCCTAAGGAATTCGTCTGTGTAAGAGTCCTTAAAAGTAGTGCCATCCCACCATTGAGAGGTAGGTAGCACCACCGTTGGAGGTGTTCGGGTCAATTCGATTTGGAGGGACATGGTGATCACCAGAGCAATGGGAAGACACCTTAGAAGCTACCCTCATGCCAGGTTCCCGGATCATGAGGACTTACTAAGACGTTTTCTACTCGATGACCACCTTTCGAAAGGCAACAGTGAGGCGTACCCTATGGGTGGTGTGTGCGAATTGTGTGTCATGTTTCAGTTATTTGTCTTGTCATGTTTGTCGTGTTCTACGTTTGATTTTATTTTAAGTCCATTCATTCTTTCATGCTTGGTTTAACAGTTAAATATTTTGCGAGGAAATAAATCTAAACTATTACAAATGGCGCGGGTCTACATCGCCAAAATTAAACCGGACCCGATTTAGCGGAAAATAAATAAAGCGATAAAATAAAGTGCGAAAAGTAAAATTACATGGCTTTGGGAGATTTACAGAATTATGTTAAATGACATAAGATAAATGCGCAAATTAAATAATTAAAACGAAACTAGGGCGTTGGACCCTTTTTGCAAATAATTAAAATTGATAAGGACTTAAAAATTAAAATTAAATGAGAATGATATTTTTGTGTTTTTTAGATTTAATGAAAAAAAAAGAAATTAATTGAGATTAAATTAAAAAGCAAACCCTAATTCTAATATTTTTTAAGTTTGTTATGAAAGATTTAAATTATAACCTAAATTAAACTCCAAATTAATTTGTACAATTTTTAATTTATGAAAATAAAATAATAAATAAATAATATTGTTATTCTGAAAAAAGGGAAAATTAAAAAAGAAAATAAAAAGTTATTTAAACCTAAATTCTATTTTTGGTGTTTTTTATTAAAAAAGATTAAAACTATAACCTAATTAAACCAAATATTTACATATATTAGTTTATTGATGAAAATAATTATAATATAATATTTATTATCCTTTTTTATATTTTCTGATTTTTGTATGTCTTTTGTATATTTGTAAAAGAGAGAAAATCAATTAATTAAAGCAATAAAAAATAAATAATACAATAATTAAAATAATAAAAGAAAAGAAAAGCAAACCAGAGTGGGGTGTTGCCCCAAATAAGGAGGTTCAAATTTAAGAGGCCTGGCCCAATAAGCTGGAACTTGGTTGACTGTTTGGATTATGTGCAACGCGTTGACTGGTGCTTATGGCATTCTTTGAATCCTGGCCCTTGATCTGGGTGAGATGGACGCGTGTGTGGCTTGAGAGGGTGAGCGTATGGTGCACTGGGACACTAGCGCTGCATTGAATCAATTATTGAAAAATAATGTTAAGTATTTGCCAGACCTGGGACTTGAACCCAGGTCTTGAGGATTATTCACGTCACATGTTACCAACTGAACCAAGCGCATTTAGTTAACATGTAATATAATACAAACAATATAAAAGAAAAGTGGATTCACGCTTGGAACGCGCGCCAAAATTTGAAACGGCCACTCAGATGATGCCATGTATTCGTCTTCTTCATGTTTCTTTCTGCCTGAAAAAAGAACAAACGTTTAACGGGGGTTTTGAACCCCCTCAATATACGCGTGTTTCCAAAATAGCGATTAGGTCTTGAATGCTCATAAATTGAGCGCGAGCATCCTGTCTTCTTCGTCTCAACCTGCAGGTTTCAATCATAGCATTGGTATGTCTTAATTTTACCAGAATTGATAACGCCCAATTTGGAAGTTTCGGAACCCTAGGCCTCTCTAATGGTGAATTGGCATATGTGGCTCAAAAACACAATCAAACGTATCAGTTAGTTTAGAAACATCAATATAAACATGAATCAACAAAGAAAAATGCAAAAAGATGATGGAATCATGCAATGCGATTTCAAAAATTTCAAGGTTCAGTCTGAGTCCTGGGTACCAATTCAGGGCGTTTCAAGGGATGTTCTTGGTTGGAATTTTATCAGGAATGCCTGAGGAAGCTTTTGGTATAAGAATTAGAGCTTGACTCGGCTTCAAACCTTGATTTCAGTATTTGAGTTTTATGAGAAATTTTCAATATGCAATGCTTGTTTTGGGCGCAGCTTCTAGTCTTTTTGGCATTAGGTCTTGTTCTTGTATATGTAAGGAACGATTTAGGTCAAAAACTTTGCACAAAATCTCAAGCATTCATGGATTTCAATATTTGATTTTGGAAAATCTTTTTCATATCTTTTTTCATGTTGTTTTTGTTCAATCATGATCCAATCTCATCCAAATTTGCCTAATTGGGATATGCACGAAATATTAAGAATAAACATGCATGAAAAGATTTTTTTAGGTTAAGTTTGATATTTTTCATATATTAAAATCATTTAAATGAATATAAATTAATATTAATTCAAATAAATGATTAAAAAATATGAGAATACTTCCCTTTGGGCCTAGTGGTCGTGCATAGGCTTGGCATGAAGAAATTTGGAAGAAAAATGGGCCCATTTGCATTTTTAAGCCTTTTGCATCAATGTTGACTTTTCAAAATTCCTAAAAATTTCCCAACTTCCACAAGGCATAACTTGGTCAATGTTTAAGCTTTTCACATGTTCTTGGACATTTTGGAAAGGTCTTTGAGTCCTTTAACCAATGCCTTTGGTCCCATGTCATTTTGATTTACCAATCTCAAGTTATGGCCTTTGACTTAAAGTCACTTTTTGTTGACTTTTGAAAATGACCTATAATGTTGAAATTGATAACTTTTTGTGAGAGCATTTCTTGGACTTGGAACATGAAGATGAATTGTAGGAAATGTATTTCTCTTCAAAATGAGCTTTGGATGGAATTTTTCTGATAATCCATGTGAAAGTTATGCCCTGGTCAATTTCAGTTGACTTTTTCAGCTGTCCAAATATAGCAACTTTTGCATCTTTGATGATTTCTGAGCCAAATTTTGAGAATCATGATCAAGCATTGATCAAATGATGTTTGTGGCTTCAAAATGATATATTGACCAAAAATTTGAACTTTTGACTGTCAAATGACCATTTTGCCCCTACAGTTGACTGTAGTGCAATCTAGGGTTTTGACTGTGCAATTTTGAGCTGAATGCCTTGAAACTTGACATGAGGGTACTTGACCATCTTTTTAAGCATATGAGACTTGATTGGGCCTTTGAAAAGTTCATTTGCTTGACCAGAACTCAAACCCTAGTTTTGACTGTCTAGGAGACAGTTGAGCTGCATAGTCCTGGGGGAATTTTGTGACCTTGACTTGGCAATTTCTTGATGAATATGGGAGGGCAAATTTTGGGGTACAACAGTTGCCCCTGTTCAATCTTCTTAGACCTGAGGATGCAGATTGGCTGACGTGCCTTTCGTAATCCGAGGGTAGAAGATGATTGGACACTAGAGTGCCCAGAAATTTGCGCTCACATAGTTGCAATGATGATGAAGGAATGGGCTTATAGATGCCATTTGGATGTTGCTTGGATAGGATGATGGGCTTATAGATGCCATCTGGATGTTGATCGCGCAGGAGATTCCTTAGCGAGAACCTGCATACCTGCAAAAGAGAAAATGAGTACCTGACACGTTGCAGGAGCTGATTTTGGATGCTTGATATAGATATGTCCTGACTGGTTACAGGGGCTGGGTCTGGAGCTTCAAACGCTGATGAATGAACCAGGGATGGTTACTGCCTTAGCATGAATGGTAAGAGAATCTTGACTGATTTCAACCTCAACAACGCTCGTTGAGAAAATCTTGGTGAGAATTACCATCTTCGTAGTGTCAGGAAGAGAACCAAAGGACATTATAATCTCAAAGGGAGTCACCTCACTCACCGTTGGAGAGGGAACTATAGGAAATTATAATATGGAAGAAAATATCACCTCACGCTCATGCCGGAGAGGGGAACATCTGAAGAAGGAATTACCGCCTCACACGCCGTTGGAGAGGGGACCATAAGAGAATATCACCTCACGCTCATGCCGGAGAGGAAAACATCTGAAAAAGGAATTACCACCTCACACGCCGTTGGAGAGGGGACCATAAGAGAATATCACCTCACGCTCATGCCGGAGAGGGGAACATCTGAAGAAGGAATTACCGCCTCACACGCCGTTGGAGAGGGGACCATAAGAGAATATCACCTCACGCTTATGCCGGAGAGGAAAACATCTGAAAAAGGAATTACCACCTCACACGCCGTTGGAGAGGGGACCATAAGAGAATATCACCTCACGCTCATGCCGGAGAGGAAAACATCTGAAAAAGGAATTACCACCTCACACGCCGTTGGAGAGGGGACCATAAGAGAATATCACCTCACGCTCATGCCGGAGAGGAAAACATCTGAAAAAGGAATTACCACCTCACACGCCGTTGGAGAGGGGACCATAAGAGAATATCACCTCACGCTCATGCCGGAGAGGAAAACATCTGAAGAAGGAATTACCACCTCACACGCCGTTGGAGAGGGGACCATAAGAGAATATCACCTCACGCTCATGCCGGAGAGGAAAACATCTGAAGAAGGAATTACCACCTCACACGCCGCTGGAGAGGGGACCATAAGAGAATATCACCTCACGCTCATGCCGGAGAGGAAAACATCTGAAGAAGGAATTACCACCTCACACGCCGTTGGAGAGGGGACCATAAGAGAACTTCTACTGAGTCTTTATCAGAAAAATCTGTCTGGAGTCGATTTAACTGGACTAGAGAAGTCCTTGAAATATGTTTGAGAATTTCAACTGCACCCTTCCTGAAAGGTAGAGGTCAATTATATGCGATGCATGACATGGATCAAGCAAACATGGATACGATTTATATGATATGATGTGTACATGCATGCTATAATGATGTATGTGATGATTCATGTATGTTTTTGTCTAGGAAAATAAATCCTTGACGGGTGCTGGGAAGTCATATCCTGGGCTGATGTTGAGGAAGAGACTTTGCTTCCGCTGTGGATGATTGTTGCAAGAATACCGGTAGGATAAGATAACTCCGTTGAGGAATAATCTTGGCAAATGAAATAATTCTGCGGGAGAAAAGATACTCTAGCGATCATGCTGGGGAGTGCTACTCTGTGGGGATAGCGATGCTTTGCTGAGTTGATGAAGATAACTCCGCTGGGGATACCGTTGATGAGTTATGCTGGGGATATCCTTGTTGTGCTGGAAGTGTTGATAGACTTCGCTGGGGGTAGGAAGATACTTTGCCGAGGACGCTCTTTCCGTGGCTTTTGGCTGAGGATAACCCAGTTATATCCTGTTACGGAAATAACTCTTTAAATCAAGCCGGGACGACGCGTTCGTGCTCTGCGAGGGATAAGCTTCCAGAATCTACTGGGGATAAGCTTGCTGCTTGGGGAGATGACTTCCAACTTTGCTGGTGAAGCTGGATTGGACTCTTCTGGGGAGTTTGATATGCTGGGGAAGTGATTCCTTTGAATATTGAGATACCGCCGGGGAACAATCTTTAGACCAAGACTGTCGGGGATGTTTGTTAAGAATATGTGTATTGCTGCTGGGGAGGTATTGAGATCTACAGGAGGATACTCAACTTCCTTGATATTTGATGATTTGCTTGGAGAAGAATGTATTGTTTTTATTGAACCACTCTCTGGGGAATTAAGGTATCTGGTCATGTTCTTTAGCCGAACCTACCTTGGTACCTTGGGGGATAGAACAATTAGACTGCTCAGACAACTCTTTATTGCCCCTGTTTCTAGTGTCACCTGTAATTAATTCCTTTGTTTCGTATGCAAATATTCATGAGTTAGCAAATTATTGTCAATGCATACATCACAAATTGAACCTTGGACGTTCTTCGCAAAACAAAACAGAAAAAAGAAAAACACTTGGCACATTTAACTGAAGATATATTTTTATTGATTTTTGAATGGCCTGAAAATAGGCGTTTTGTGTACAAGAGGCTGACGTCCTAGTAAGAGGTACGTCGCCGATCAAAAGAGTTTATACAAGTTTTGTACAAATGAAAATAAAACAGCTGTGTGAAAGATGAATGATCCACTGGGTTTCAATTCTGCTATTGCCTTTATAACTCCGAGCGTCTCATCACTTGATGACCTTGGTTGAAGGTGAAGCTGACTGATCGATGCCGTTTTGAACTTGATGCAGATACCGGATTCTGGATGCAAAGTGATCAATGAGACATAGTTTTACGCTTTATCCCTAATTTTTGCCTGGACCGCCCTTTCGGGTTTTCAGTCCACCGGGATACCCATTTTTGCCCAAGCCGCCCTTTCAGGTTTTCGACTTGCCGGGTGTACAGATTTTTTTATTTTCGTCCCTACATTTTGCCCGAACCCTTTTGGTTCGACGGGAAGCCCTAATTTTTGCCTAGGCATGTCAGCCTAGCGGGTCTTTTTTCATGCGTAGTATTTTTTAACTATGTCTGCATTGGCGGGGTGAGGAAGGTCGTCACCATCCATGTTAGTTAAGATCATTGCCCCTCCTGAGAACACATGCTTAACCACAAATGGCCCTTCGTACGTAGGGGTCCATTTGCCCCTTGGATCACTCTGAGGAAGGATGATTCTCTTGATAACCAGATCCCCAACTTGATATTCCTGTGGCCTGACCTTTTTGTTAAATGCCCTGATCATCCGTTTCTGATACGTCTGACCATGACAGATAGCAGCAAGTCTCTTTTCGTCAATGAGGTTAAGTTGGTCAAGTCGTGTCTGGATCCAATCATCTTCGTTCAGATTTGCATCCTTCATTATCCGGAGCGAGGGAATTTGTACTTCGATCGGCAAGACTGCCTCCATGCCATAAACCAGGGAGAAAGGAGTTGCCCCGGTTGACGTCCTAGCTGAGGTACGGTACCCATGCAGAGCGAACGGTAACATCTCGTGCCAATCTTTGTAAGTTACTGTCATTTTCTGCACGATCTTCTTGATGTTTTTGTTAGCTGCTTCTACAGCCCCATTCATCTTCGGTCTGTAAGGAGAAGAATTGTGGTGCTGTATCTTGAACTGTTCGCAGAGCTCAGCAATCATCTTATTGTTCAGATTGGTACCGTTGTCTGTAATAATCCGCTCAGGGACGCCGTATCGACAGATCAGGTTGTGTCGAATGAACCGTGCCACAACAGTCTTGGTTACCGTAGCATAGGATGCTGCCTCAACCCACTTCGTAAAATAATCAATCGCTACTAGGATGAAGCGATGTCCATTGGATGCTGTAGGTTTTATCTCGCCGATCATGTCTATGCCCCACATTGCAAACGGCCAAGGCGCAGTCAGAACATTCAGGGGAACCGGAGGAACATGCACCTTGTCTGCATAGATCTGGCACTTGTGGCATGTCCTGGAGTGTTGGTAGCAATCAGCTTCCATGGTGGACCAGTAATATCCTGCCCGTAGGATCTTTTTAGCCATGGTATGTCCACTGGAATGCGTACCAAAGGTTCCTTCATGTAGCTCTTCCATGATTCTTTCTGCTTCAATCTTGTCCACACAACGCAGTAAGGTTGAGTCATGGTTTCTCTTGTACAAGATGCCGTTGCTTAGAAAGAACTTGGATGCGAACCTCCTCAGGAATTTCTTATCATTGATAGAGGCACCTTCAGGGTATTCCTGAGCTTCCAGATATCTCTTCACTTCGTGGTACCAAGGCTTCTCAGTTACCAATTCAGTTTCGAGGTCACAACAGTATGCCGGTTTGTCCAGTTTCCAAATGATGATTCGGGGAGCTTCATTATCCCATTTAACCTTGAACATTGAAGACATTGTAGCTAACGCGTCCGCTAACTGATTCTCTTCTCTTGGAAAATGCTCAAAGGTTATCTCCGTGAAGTGGGGAATCATGGTCAACACACATTCTCTGTAAGGGATCAAGTTTGGATGTTTCGTATCCCACTCTCCTTTGATCTGATTGATCACAAGAGCGGAATCTCCGAAGACACTTAGAAATTTGATCCTTAGGTCAATTGCAGCTTGAAGACCCATGATACACGCCTCATACTCCGCCATGTTGTTGGTACAGTTGAAACACAGCCGGGCAGTGAGTGGAGTATGAGTACCTTGTGGAGATATGATGATGGCGCCGATACCGTTTCCCAAAGCGTTGGAGGCTCCGTCAAAGTGCATAGACCATCGGGATCCTGGTTCGGGTCCTTCATCCGGTCCAGGTACTTCACAATCAGTTACAATCATGATGCTTTCATCCGGAAACTCGAAGTTCATTGATTGATAGTCATCTACAGCTTGATGAGCTAAGTGGTCTGCCAATACACTCCCCTTGATGGCTTTCTGGGTTGTGTACTGAATGTCGTATTCCGTCAAGATCATTTGCCATCTTGCAATTCTCCCAGACAGAGCAGGCTTTTCGAATATGTACTTTATAGGATCCATCTTTGAGATCAACAAGGTAGTGTGAGTCAGCATATACTGTCTCAGCCGGCGAGCAGCCCATACCAAAGCGCAGCAAGTTTTCTCAAGCAGTGAGTATCGGGTCTCACAGTCGGTAAACTTTTTGCTAAGGTAATAAATGGCATGCTCTTTTCGGCCAGACTCGTCATGCTGCCCCAGCACACACCCCATTGAGTTGTCAAGCACTGTCAGATATAGTATCAGAGGTCTCCCTTCAACCGGTGGCATAAGGATAGGTGGTTCTTGGAGATACTCTTTGATTCTGTCAAAAGCAGCCTGACATTCATCGTTCCAGCGTACTACCTGATCCTTCTTCAGCAGCTTGAAGATTGGCTCACAGGTAGCAGTCAGATGAGAGATGAATCGAGCAATGTAATTCAGGCGTCCTAAAAAGCCTCTGACCTCCTTCTCTGTCTTGGGAACTGGCATCTCTTGAATAGCCTTGACCTTAGCAGGGTCCACCTGAATACCTTTATCACTGACCACGAAGCCTAGCAACTTCCCAGATCTTACCCTGAATGTGCACTTGTTCGGGTTCAATCTCAGCTTGTATAGTTTCAACCGGTCAAACAACTTCTGCAGATGATCTAGATGCTCTTCTTCAGTCTGGGACCTAGCGATCATGTCGTCCACATACACTTCAATCTCGTGATGGATCATATCGTGAAATAAGGCAACCATGGCACGCTGGTAGGTTGCCCCAGCATTCTTTAATCCGAACGGCATGACCTTGTAACAGAAAGTGCCCCACTGAGTGACAAACGTAGTCTTTTCCATGTCTTCAGGTGCCATCTTGATCTGATTGTAGCCTGAAAAGCCATCCATGAAAGAGAATACCTTGTGCTGAGCTATATTATCCACAAGGACATCAATGTGAGGCAAGGGGAAGTCATCCTTGGGGCTGGCCCTGTTCAGATCCCTGTAATCAACACACATTCTGACCTTGCCGTCCTTTTTAGGTACCGGCACCACATTAGCAACCCACTGAGGGTAAGAAGTTACTGCAAGGAAACCGGCATCAAACTGTTTCATGACCTCGGCTTTAATCTTCTCGGACATCTCTGGACGCGTCCGACGAACCTTTTGTTTAACTGGAGGGCAGTCTTCCCTAGTCGGCAAATGATGGACGACAATATCGGTATCCAACCCTGGCATGTCTTCGTAGGACCAGGCAAAGATCTCCATATAGTCATGTAACATCTTGGTTAACCGTTGCTTCACGCTGAGCTCTAGGTTGGCACCAATCTTTACCTCTTTTCTGTCTGCCTCAGTACCCAGGTTTATAGTTTCCACTGGCTCTTCATGGGGTTGAATTGCCCTCTCTTCCTGAAGTAACAGTCTTGCAAGCTCGCCAGGCACTTCGCAATCATCTTCACCTTCGTCTTCGGCTAAGTTGATCGGATTTTCGAAGTCATAATTGGCATTAGCAGAGTTGTTATCAGTGAGATCCAGAGTGGATTGGAACCTGTATGAGTGAGTGTGTGTGTAAATACAGCTGTTTTGAAAATTATGTAAAGGAAAGGAAAGATAGAAAAGGAGCACAATATTTGTAATGCGAAAAATACGTCCAAGATTTCATTCATGATGTATAAAATGACAGTTCATATGCCCTCACAAATAGAACCACGGTGCCTCGGGTAAGACACCGGGCCATAGAGTTTATCAATGTTTATTACAAAATATCAAAACAAAGAAATTTATTACTTAGTGTCAAAAGAAACAGAGAGATTGTCCTTGGCGCTCCAATTGTTAAGTCCACCATCAGCAGCCGGGTAGATCCAGCTATCAAATTCAGCTTCGTCAACTTCCTCTTCATCTCCAATAGCATTAACTCCATGAGCAGGCAGGGGAGCTGTCACCACATTAGGCTTGTCAGATGCTTCAAACTGTACCTCCTTAGCATCAATGAGGTCCTGCAGCTTGTTCCTTAGTGCCCAACAGTCATCAGTGGCATGCCCCGGGCTGTCTGAATGGTAAGCACAACGGGCATTCGGGTTGTACTTAGGAGAGGTAGTGTTAGGGAACTTTGGTGCCTCCTTGACAGATACCAAATTGGTTGCGAGCAGCTGTGGCAGAATCTGCGATAGGGTCATGCTTAACCGGGTAAACTCTCTCCGGGGTCTATCAGCCCTTTGAGGATTGTTTGGCCGGGGAGCGGCAGCAGGCTTAGCAATCATCACCGCGCTGACAGATTGGCGGTGATCAGGTCTTTCTGATTTCCTGGAGCCATACACAGCACTAGACTCCTTTTTGAACGGCTTCTTTTCTGAGCTAGAGGATGATGCCCCCTTTGCAATCTTCCCAGATTTCAGCCCGGCTTCAATTCTCTCTCCAGTTAAGATCAAATCAGTGAAACCCGCAGAAGAATTCCCAATGAGATGGTTAAAAAACGGCCCAGATAGGGTCCCCAAGAACATGTCCACTAACTCTCGATCAGTCAAAGGTGGCTGCACCCTGCCAGCCAGATCTCTCCACTTCTGCGCGTACTCTTTAAAACCTTCGCTTACGCCCAACGACATACCCTGGAGTTGGGTACGTGTGGGGGCAAGGTCGGCATTATACTGATACTGCTTATAGAAAGCAGTAGCCAGCTCCTCCCAGTTACGAACTTTGGTCCCATCCAGCTGATAGAACCATTCGAGATGAGTCCCTGAAAGACTCTCCTGGAAGAAGTGGATCCATAGATTCTTGTCCGCAGAGTACGGCTGAATCTTTCGAACATAGGACCTCAAATGCAGCTTGGGACAGGATGCCCCGTCATACTTGGAGAAGGTGGGAGCTTTGAATTTATGTGGAATAATTATACCAGTCGACAAACCCAGATCTCCGAAATCCAGCCCAGGTGCCTGTTGCACCTCCATAGCCTTCAACCTGTCCTCCAATTGTTTGTATCTGTTGTCTTCAGGAGGGTACTGCTCTTCATCAAAATCCGTCTCGTCGTCGGAGACCACTGGAGTAGGAACCTTGACTTCTGCTTGAGAAGGACTCCTGCCAACAGAAGAACCAGCCTCTTCATGTTGCAGAGTATTACCCAACCTTCGGCCCGAGTTGAACAGAACAGTTCTTCTCTTCTTCTTCTTTTTTAGGAGCATAGTCTTCAGTTCTTCTTGGCCTTTAGCTAGACCCATGATTAGCTCTTGGAACTGCGCATTCTGCGCCTGGAGAGCCTTGATTGATGTCTCTGTTGATTCAGATCCGGGATTCATGATGCTGAAATAAACAGCGAAGAACTGTAAGCAACCTGAAAAGGGAAAAACCTGCTATGCACATGATGTATGAAATGCGTATGCAATGCATTCAAGGGTTCGAAGGTTCAAATTCGTTGTAGACAAGAAAAGAACACACGTTATCACTAATGAAATCATTGTTTAATACATCAAGGCCTCATGGGCAAAAAGAAATACAAAAGTCCAGTCAATCCCAAAATACACTGCGCATCCTCTTCGGAGCTATGTAGGCGTTGAGATTCCTCTCCTCATGCAACAGGCGAGTGAGCTCCAAGACCTTCTTTTCACTGGCATGCAGACTAGTCTCAAGAGAATTCCTTTCTTCCTTAAGCTGGATCCAGCTCTTCTGCATCTCTTCCCAGGATGTGGGCATATCAGGGTGCTGAATAACATGAGACACTTCCCCTTCCAAGACAGGTTCTTTGATTACTGGAAGCATGTGAGGATAAGGCATCACTAACTTCTGAGAGCGGGCTCGTACCCACTTGAGATAAGGCTCCAAAGGGATGGAGTTCCTATGCCCCAGTGTCTTGCTGTCTATCCTACTAGGCATCTTCCAAGCTCTGATAAATCTCTGACGAAGTCCTTGAGTATCACTGTCGAAGTCAAAAACTATGTCAGGAATTAACATGTCATGAGGACCGTCCCTCCGAGCATAACCAAACTGTCTCCAAGCCAGGCATGGGCTATAAGTAATACCTCCTCTGATTCCAAGTAAAGGAACATTAGGGTACTCCCCACAACGATCAATGATAGTGACATCTCCTCTGGATCTAGGACACCAATGTATATCTGCATGTGTAAGAGTCATCAACCGTTGTGACCATCTCAAACCCCGCTCATTCTTCAGGACTGATTGGGGAAGGTGCGAAATAAACCACCTTCCCAGGAGAGGAGTGCAACACATAAGGACACCTCTTTTTCTCATGGTTCGAGTGTAACATGAGTGAAGGATGTCCCCCAGCAATGTAGGTATAGGATTCCTGGACATAAAGATCTGAACGGCACTGATGTCAATGAGCTGATCTGGGTTATGAAACAACACCAAACCATAAACAAGGAGGGCCACAACCTCTTCAAAAGCTTGCAAGTCAAGGGAGTTCCAACATTCAAGGGCTTTCTCAAACAGAAACCTGGCTAAGAACCCTTTGACACCACTTCTAACTTCCCAATGTCCCTTGAGGTCAGATGACTGTAGGTGCAAAGCTTTGGCAATCTCTTCCAGCTTAGGTTCCTTTTCTGTACCGTTGAAGGGTAGCTGATCAAGGATAGGGATCTTCAGGAGCCGGGAGAACTCCTCCAATGTAGGTACCAACTGATAGTCCAAGAAGGTAAAGCAGTGATGCAGAGGGTCAAAGAATTGGAACAGGACCTTAATCATATCTTCCTCAATGTTGGTGTTGACCAAGCTGATGAGGCTTCCATGCCTGTCACTGAATGAAGAGTTCTCGGGAATCCTGGATATAAGCTCCTTAAGCTGAGGAGGGATCCTTAAAAGATTGACCTGAATTGTCTTTCTACGAGCAGTTTCCATGTCCTACAAAACAAGAACAAAGATGAAAATTCGAACCCCTGAAATGGTTAGTCAATGCATATGATGCTGGATGATGTCATGATGCTATGATTAAACACACCACAGATATTTACAAAGACAAACATGTAAGGCACACAAGGCACACAAGACAAGCCCTTAAGGTTTAAGGCCAGCATGGGGTCTGGGTAGTACCCTCTTGAGTTGGTGGGTTCATACCTGTCCTAATCAAAGTAACCGGGTTCTAAGGTTCCCAATATCACGGGATTGCTTTCATTGTTCATCGTTTCGATTTAGCCACTGAACTGGCGACCGAAATATTCCAGGAAAGCAACCCTCAATTGAGCGTAGTGTCGAGTATCAACCAACCTCGGACTGCACCAAAGTCAGTTATCTCACTACCCTAAAGAGGCCAAGATAGTTCAATTAAGGTTCCTAAGGTCTGTTGATGCTTCATGACACCACGCGGAGGCCCCGTACTCTCCTTGACTGAACTCAAGGGTTACCGGTACACACCAAAGTGCCACATCAACGTAGCAGACTGTTTCAACCGTGTCGGTATACCCCGCACAGTTCCCTCACAGCCTTGTTGCTACTTTCTAAGAAAGGTATCCCCCAGATCCGGGTGTAGGATCTATAGAACTCCCAAGCAACCCACAATTTAAAGCACACAAAGCAATACAATTGAAAACATAGTTATAAGCTAGCCCTAAGGTACACCTCACTTTATAAAGGGTCCCCAGCAGAGTCGCCAGTTCTGTGATCGGTGGATCTGGAACTGACTGTTTAACGCTGGTTCGCGAAATGTCGCGGAAGCAAGAGTCGCCACCGTCTTTTATTTTCTCCAAATGGAAAGGACAAAAGCACAGAAAAATTCCTTAAAGAGATTGCTCTCGGTTCGGGAGGTAGATTATAGAAAGGGAAGGTGTTAGCACCCTTTCTATCCATGGTTATCCATGGGCTCTTAGATACTTGCTCATTGTGTTTTCAAAAATGGTTTGTTTGCTTTTCAATGTGGGTTTAAAAAGTTTCTTTGAAAAATTTCAGATCGACTCATACGTCAGAGTGTTTGAAAAGTTTGCTTTGAAAGCTTTTGAAAAGTGTCAGTGTGAAAAGTCTTTGTTTTGTTTGAAATTAGAGCAAGTATCCTTGAGAACCTACCTACCCTAAGGAATTCGTCTGTGTAAGAGTCCTTAAAAGTAGTGCCATCCCACCATTGAGAGGTAGGTAGCACCACCGTTGGAGGTGTTCGGGTCAATTCGATTTGGAGGGACATGGTGATCACCAGAGCAATGGGAAGACACCTTAGAAGCTACCCTCATGCCAGGTTCCCGGATCATGAGGACTTACTAAGACGTTTTCTACTCGATGACCACCTTTCGAAAGGCAACAGTGAGGCGTACCCTATGGGTGGTGTGTGCGAATTGTGTGTCATGTTTCAGTTATTTGTCTTGTCATGTTTGTCGTGTTCTACGTTTGATTTTATTTTAAGTCCATTCATTCTTTCATGCTTGGTTTAACAGTTAAATATTTTGCGAGGAAATAAATCTAAACTATTACAAATGGCGCGGGTCTACATCGCCAAAATTAAACCGGACCCGATTTAGCGGAAAATAAATAAAGCGATAAAATAAAGTGCGAAAAGTAAAATTACATGGCTTTGGGAGATTTACAGAATTATGTTAAATGACATAAGATAAATGCGCAAATTAAATAATTAAAACGAAACTAGGGCGTTGGACCCTTTTTGCAAATAATTAAAATTGATAAGGACTTAAAAATTAAAATTAAATGAGAATGATATTTTTGTGTTTTTTAGATTTAATGAAAAAAAAAGAAATTAATTGAGATTAAATTAAAAAGCAAACCCTAATTCTAATATTTTTTAAGTTTGTTATGAAAGATTTAAATTATAACCTAAATTAAACTCCAAATTAATTTGTACAATTTTTAATTTATGAAAATAAAATAATAAATAAATAATATTGTTATTCTGAAAAAAGGGAAAATTAAAAAAGAAAATAAAAAGTTATTTAAACCTAAATTCTATTTTTGGTGTTTTTTATTAAAAAAGATTAAAACTATAACCTAATTAAACCAAATATTTACATATATTAGTTTATTGATGAAAATAATTATAATATAATATTTATTATCCTTTTTTATATTTTCTGATTTTTGTATGTCTTTTGTATATTTGTAAAAGAGAGAAAATCAATTAATTAAAGCAATAAAAAATAAATAATACAATAATTAAAATAATAAAAGAAAAGAAAAGCAAACCAGAGTGGGGTGTTGCCCCAAATAAGGAGGTTCAAATTTAAGAGGCCTGGCCCAATAAGCTGGAACTTGGTTGACTGTTTGGATTATGTGCAACGCGTTGACTGGTGCTTATGGCATTCTTTGAATCCTGGCCCTTGATCTGGGTGAGATGGACGCGTGTGTGGCTTGAGAGGGTGAGCGTATGGTGCACTGGGACACTAGCGCTGCATTGAATCAATTATTGAAAAATAATGTTAAGTATTTGCCAGACCTGGGACTTGAACCCAGGTCTTGAGGATTATTCACGTCACATGTTACCAACTGAACCAAGCGCATTTAGTTAACATGTAATATAATACAAACAATATAAAAGAAAAGTGGATTCACGCTTGGAACGCGCGCCAAAATTTGAAACGGGCACTCAGATGATGCCATGTATTCGTCTTCTTCATGTTTCTTTCTGCCTGAAAAAAGAACAAACGTTTAACGGGGGTTTTGAACCCCCTCAATATACGCGTGTTTCCAAAATAGCGATTAGGTCTTGAATGCTCATAAATTGAGCGCGAGCATCCTGTCTTCTTCGTCTCAACCTGCAGGTTTCAATCATAGCATTGGTATGTCTTAATTTTACCAGAATTGATAACGCCCAATTTGGAAGTTTCGGAACCCTAGGCCTCTCTAATGGTGAATTGGCATATGTGGCTCAAAAACACAATCAAACGTATCAGTTAGTTTAGAAACATCAATATAAACATGAATCAACAAAGAAAAATGCAAAAAGATGATGGAATCATGCAATGCGATTTCAAAAATTTCAAGGTTCAGTCTGAGTCCTGGGTACCAATTCAGGGCGTTTCAAGGGATGTTCTTGGTTGGAATTTTATCAGGAATGCCTGAGGAAGCTTTTGGTATAAGAATTAGAGCTTGACTCGGCTTCAAACCTTGATTTCAGTATTTGAGTTTTATGAGAAATTTTCAATATGCAATGCTTGTTTTGGGCGCAGCTTCTAGTCTTTTTGGCATTAGGTCTTGTTCTTGTATATGTAAGGAACGATTTAGGTCAAAAACTTTGCACAAAATCTCAAGCATTCATGGATTTCAATATTTGATTTTGGAAAATCTTTTTCATATCTTTTTTCATGTTGTTTTTGTTCAATCATGATCCAATCTCATCCAAATTTGCCTAATTGGGATATGCACGAAATATTAAGAATAAACATGCATGAAAAGATTTTTTTAGGTTAAGTTTGATATTTTTCATATATTAAAATCATTTAAATGAATATAAA
Source organism: Vicia faba (assembly GCA_948472305.1). NCBI lineage: Eukaryota > Viridiplantae > Streptophyta > Magnoliopsida > Fabales > Fabaceae > Vicia > Vicia faba. The sequence continues at coordinate 988,700,306 of OX451736.1, forward strand.
TTAATATTAATTCAAATAAATGATTAAAAAAATATGAGAATACTTCCCTTTGGGCCTAGTGGTCGTGCATAGGCTTGGCATGAAGAAATTTGGAAGAAAAATGGGCCCATTTGCATTTTTAGGCCTTTTGCATCAATGTTGACTTTTCAAAATTCCTAAAAATTTCCCAACTTCCACAAGGCATAACTTGGTCAATTTTTAAGCTTTTCACATGTTCTTGGACATTTTGGAAAGGTCTTTGAGTCCTTTAACCAATGCCTTTGGTCCCATGTCATTTTGATTTACCAATCTCAAGTTATGGCCTTTGACTTAAAGTCACTTTTTGTTGACTTTTGAAAATGACCTATAATGTTGAAATTGATAACTTTTTGTGAGAGCATTTCTTGGACTTGGAACATGAAGATGAATTGTAGGAAATGTCTTTCTCTTCAAAATGAGCTTTGGATGGAATTTTTCTGATAATCCATGTGAAAGTTATGCCCTGGTCAATTTCAGTTGACTTTTTCAGCTGTCCAAATATAGCAACTTTTGCATCTTTGATGATTTCTGAGCCAAATTTTGAGAATCATGATCAAGCATTGATCAAATGATGTTTGTGGCTTCAAAATGATATATTGACCAAAAATTTGAACTTTTGACTGTCAAATGACCATTTTGCCCCTACAGTTGACTGTAGTGCAATCTAGGGTTTTGACTGTGCAATTTTGAGCTGAATGCCTTGAAACTTGACATGAGGGTACTTGACCATCTTTGTAAGCATATGAGACTTGATTGGGCCTTTGAAAAGTTCATTTGCTTGACCAGAACTCAAACCCTAGTTTTGACTGTCTAGGAGACAGTTGAGCTGCATAGTCCTGGGGGAATTTTGTGACCTTGACTTGGCAATTTCTTGATGAATATGGGAGGGCAAATTTTGGGGTACAACACTAAGATACCTTGCAACATTGCTAATCATGGTTATACGATGATCCACGCCCGTCCCGTTCACATCCAAAGATAGGGTTACTTACCAAATCAATGGTAAGATAACAATGTCAAAGGAAAGAGGAAACAAACATGAAAGACTTTTGAGAAGGTAGAATGTTCCTAATTACTTGCTCAATTTCAAAACTAAAACATCATTTCTATTTTCAAAACCAACACCAACACTTTCAAAAACATCTTTCAAACTTGAAACATTTTCAAAAGATCAATACTTTGTATACATTCTTACGAACGAGAATCATTACAAAGTTTGCCTAAACGATGGCGCCTTTTCAAAATACTTTCAAAAACCACACAAAGCATATTTTTCAAACAAAAGCAAGTGATCTAGCAAGTAAATAAGAGCCCATGGGAAACCATGGATGAAAAGGGTGCTAATACCTTCCCTTTTTATAATTTATCCCCCGAACTCAAGAAAACATCTCAAAGGTATTTCCTGTACTTTTTCACCTTTCCTTTTGGATAAAAGAAAATTCGGTGGCGACTCTTGCTAACCGCAACATTTGCGATAAAACGCAAAACAACCAAGTCAGTTCTCCCACGTATCACAAAACTAGCGATTGTGCTGGGGAATATACTAAAAGTGGGGTTACCTTAGGGTTATATCACATTTACTTGCTTTATTTGTTTGACTTGTATGCTTTACATTATGGTTCTTTGTTTGGGTTTTGAATCCTCTACCCAGATTTGGGATACCTTATAGGTAAGTAGCAACACATTATGGAAACTGTGTGGGGTATACCGACACGGTCTAAGCAATAGCTATGTTAGTGCGACATATTTGTGGGTACCGGTAGCCCTTGAGTAGTCAAGGAGAATATGAGGCTGCTGAGTGATGTCATGAAGCACTAGTGAACTTTTAGAACCTTACTCGACCAACTTGGCCTTTAGGACGTAGTGAGATGACCGACTTTAGTGCAGTCCGAAGTTGGTAGATACTCGATACTACACTCATTGAGGTTTGGTTTTTTGGGATATTTCAGTCGCCATTTAAGAGGCTTGCGCTGAAACAATGCCCAAGGAAACAAACCAGTGATATTGAGCTCCTTAGAACCCGATTACTATTACTAGGACAGGTTTGAGCCAATAAACTTCAAGAGGGTACTTACCTATGAGACTCCATGCAAGCATAAACCTGAGGACTTGTTTGCTTTGTTTGTATATATTTACTTGTACATAACATCATGAACATCATAACATCATACTCATACTCACTAACCATTTTAAGGATTTTTAGGATTTATCTTTGTCCTGTTTTGTAGGACATGGATTCTATTCGCAGAAAAACCATTCAAGTCAATCTCGTAAGGATCCCTCCTCAACTCAAAGAGCTAGCATCAAGGATTCCTGAAAATTCTCCATTTACCGAAAGACATGGTCTCCTACTAAACTTGGTTACCTCTGACACTGATGAAGACATGATGAAGGTGCTCTTTCAGTTCTTTGATCCTCTACACCATTGCTTCACATTTCCCGATTATCAACTTGTGCCAACTTGGAAGAATTCTCCAAACTCTTAAGGATTACCATTCTCAATAAACTACCTTTCAATGGTACAGAAAGAGATCCAAAGCCAGAAGAGATTGCTCAAGCTCTACACTTGCAACCATCTGATATCACAACTAATTGGGAAACAAGGAGTGGTGTCAAACGTTTCCTAGAAAAGTTCTTGTTTGAGAAAGCCCAAAACTGTTGGAACTCTTTGGATTTGCAAGCCTTTGAGGAAATGGTGGCTCTCCTCATCTATGGGATGGTTTTGTTCTCAAATCCTGACCAACTCATAGATGTGAACACCGTCAAAATCTTCATGTCTCATAACCCGATGCCTACTTTACTAGGGGACATCCTACATTCTTTTCACACTCGCACCATGAGGAAAAGAGGTATCCTTATGTGTTGTACTTCTCTCTTGGAAAGATGGTTTATTTCGCATCTTCCCCAATTTGTATTGAGAACGAGCAAGGTTCAAGATGGTCCCATAGGTTGATTATGCTCAGACATTCAGACATTCATTGGTGTTCCCGCTCTTTGGAGAATGTTACTATTGTCGACCGTTGTAGAGAATTCCCTAATGTCCCGTTGCTTGGCATTAGAGGAGGTATCACCTACAACCCTTGCTTAGCCTTAAGACATTTTGGTTATGCCCGAAGGAATGGTCCACACGAGATGCTTATCCAAGGTTTGGTATTTGACTACGAGAACGAGGATCAAGTTTAGCACCAGAGATTTATTCGAGCTTGGAGGATGTTGAACAAGGTGGATAGCAAGACACTAGGACACAAGAATTCCATTCCCCTTAAGCCTTACCTCAAATAGGTGTGAGCTCGTGCTCAGAAACTTGTGATACCTTATCCCTCTATCCTACCAGTCATCATGGAGCCTGTGGTAAAAGGAGATGTTCCCTACACTATTCTCCATCCTGGTATGCCTACCTCTCTCGAAGACTTACAAAAGGGTTGGATCCAGCTGAAGGAAGAACGAGATACTTTTGACGCTCAATTCTATGCTAGTGAAAAGAGGGTCTTGGAGCTTACGAAGCAGCTACAAGAAGAGCAAAGTGTGAACGCTTATCTCGCACCAAAGAGGATGCGTTCAGTATTTTTATCTTAGAAAGTTATTTTGTAAGCCCAAGAGGCATGATGTAATCTTTCTTGTTTTTCTAATGAAAACTAACGTCTGTTCATTCTTTTGTCTATACAAATTTAAATTTCATTAATCCTTAAAATCATTTGCATGTACATATTCCATGCATCATAACACGACAGGTTTCGCATAACAGGTTTCCTTATCTTTCTGCTGTTTATTTCAGCAAGATGGATCTAGAGAAAACTGTGACGGATCTCCAAGCCCAAAATTCTCAGTTTCAGGAAGGTCTACTATCCCTAGCCAAGGGACAACAAGATATGATGGCTTTGCTGGCCTTTAAGAAGAAGCCAAAGAAGAAATCTCTACTCAACATGGGTAGAAGGTTCAAGGAGACAATTTGTTAAATCCCAGTAGGAGGAGACTCATCTGAAGAGGACGAGAACCAGGTCGGTGAGGTCAAGAGTACTCAAGCTGAATATGTTAATGATCAAGAATCTGATGATGATTATTTCAACGAGCAGTATCCACCCGTTGATATCAAATACAAGCAGTTAGAAGACAGATTAAAAGCTGTTGAAATCTAAGCTGCCCCCGGTTTAGATTTTGACGATTTGAGTTTGATCTTTGGGGTAGTCATTCCCCACAAATTCGAAGTACCGCTCTTTGTAAAGTACGATGGGGTTTCTTGTCCAAAACTCCATTTGAAGTCTTATGTGCGCAAGATACAGCCGCACACTGCCGATAAGAAGCTATGGGTTCACTTTTTCCAAGAGAGTCTGGTTGGAACACAACTTGAATGGTTTTATCAATTATATGGTTCTCGTATCAATACTTGGGAGGATCTAGCTACTGCCTTCTACCATCAGTATCAATACAACACCGACTTGGCGTCAACGAGGGTTCAATTGTAAGATATGACCATGGGAAAGAATGAACGATTTAAGGAATACGCACAAAAATGGAGATAACTTGCTAGTAAGGTCCAACCTCCCTTGATTGATAGGGAACACATCGACATGTTCATGGGCACTGTGATCGGTGGATCTGGAACTGACTGTTTTACGTTGGTTCGCGAAATGTCGCGGAAGCAAGAGTCGCCACCGTCTTTTATTTTCTCCAATATGGAAAGGACAAAAGCACAGAAAAATTCCTTATTGAGATTAGCTCTCGGTTCGGGAGGTAGATTTATAGAAAGGGAATGTGTTAGCACCCTTTCTATCCATGGTTATCCATGGGCTCTTAGAAACTTGCTCATTGTGTTTTCAAAAAATGTTTGTTTGCTTTTCAAGGTGAGTGGGTTTGAAAAAGTTTCTTTGAAAGTTTCAGTTCGACTCTTGTATCAGTCCTCAAGAGTGTTTGAAAAGTTGTTTTTGAAAGCTTTTTGCAAAGTGTCGGTGTGAAAAGAAGTTTTTGATTTGTTTTGAATTAGAGCAAGTATCTACGAGTCATCTACCTACCCTAAGGAATTAGTCTGTGTAAATGTCCTTAAGGTAGTGTCATCCCACCATGGAGAGGTAGGTAGCACCACCGTTGGAGGTGTTCGGGTCAATTCGAGGATTAGGGACAGTGTGGTCACTGGAGCAATAGGATGACACCTTAGAAGCTACCCCCATGCCATGTTCATGGACATGAGGACTTACTAAAACGTCCTCTACTCGACGACCACGTTTCGAGGGGCAAGGCAACAGTGAGGCGTACCCTAAGAGTGGTGTGTGAATTGTGTGTCATTTTCGGTTATATTTGTCTTGACATGCATTGGTGATCTACGCTTTGATTTTATTTGGGCATACATTCTTTCATGTGATTATTAGCAATTTAAAGGTTCGGGAATTAAAATGCGGAAAAATAAAAGTCCTACGCTATTACAAGGCGCGGGTCTACATCGCCAAATTAAACCAAGACCCGATTTGAATGAATAAAATGCGGAAAGTAAATGTCTTAATTATCTATTACAAGGCCTTGGGGCAATTACATAAAAAAGAAAAAATAAAAGTAAACGTGCGAAAAGAAATTAGAATCGAATGCGAGGGCGTTGGACCCTTTAAGGAATTGGATTGAAATTATTAAATTTAATTAATGATGGAATAAAGAAAAGAAATTATTTTTTGGAGTTTTTGTATTTATGGAAATAAAGAAAGTTAATTAAAATTTGAAATTAGATAAAACCCTAATTCTAAATTGTTTTTAATTTATTAAAGAAAAATGTTTAAGTTTGACCTAATTTAACCTAATTATTTAATGGTAAGTTTATTTACAAAATTAATTAATAATAATAATAATAAGGATAAAAATTATTTATTGAGAAAAAAAGAATGAAAATGCTAAACCTAATTTTTATGTATTTTATTTATTAAAAAAACATTAAAATTAAACCTAAAATTTAAGCTAAATTGATTAACAAAATTTATTTACAAAATAAAATATTAGTGAACTAAATATTAAAACATATTTTTATTTTTGACTTTTCTGATTTTTTGTATTTTTGTATTATTAAAATTAATTGGGTGAATTAAAAGAAAATAATTAACATAATTAAAATAAATAAAAGAAAGAACAAAAAGAGAGAAAAATGCAAACATGGGGGGTGGTTGACCCAAATTGGAGGTGTTTTGTGAGTAATCTTGGCCCAATAGGAGTTTGATCCATGCTGACTTTTCAGATCACATGCACACGCGTTGACTGGGGTACTCCATGGACTTTGGTTCTTGGCCACTGGATGGATGCTCATGGCCACTTGGCAAGCCACTTGTGAGAGTATATGGTGGACTTCTGGGCGTGTTGGGTACCTGAACATGTTATGAGAAAAAAGATAGGGAAATATGGGGGACCTGGGAATCGAACCCAGGTCCCATTGCCTGCGTGACAACACAACAACCACCAAGCCAAACACGTTTGTTTGATATATAATGGACAGTGAATAATAAGAGAGAGAAAGCAAGTATTAGTGGGACAATAAAAAAAAGCGCCAATTATTCAAACTGGCCAGTCACCGTTCAACACCTCATCATCTCTTTCCTGGCTTCTTTGCTTTTGCCTGAAAATACAGATGAATAGCGGGGGTTTTAAACCCCCACTAACCCTAGACCTGAAAAATAGCGATTAGGCCATATGCAAATATAAAAAGGGCGCGATGAATGATTTGGATTCGTTGAAATGTCACGAGTGCATTGGTCTAGGTCTCATGGCCTAATTTTTCCTCATGAAGAAATCCCTAATTTCAAGCTCCTGAAACCCTAGAAAATTTCCATGGCAACTTTCTATACAGGCAAGATTAGTTCAATTAAAAGACACCAAAAGCTTCAGTGAGTCCATGTTAGTACAAATTAAACATTAAAATGCATTGATATGGCATGTAAATTCAAATACGATTAAGAGAAAATTCATGAACAGGGCGACTGTGTTCTACCAATTCTTTGCGTGTGGAGATATGATTTCAATTGGAATAGCTTCCTGGTTGTCTCAGCAAGCCTTTAGAATAGTTTTGGGACCTTGAATTATGCTCTAGCTATCAAAACAATTTCAAGGTTTTTTAAGAAAAAGTGCAAGTTTTGTTTCTGAGTTTGGGCGCAGCTTTTTTTTCTTTCTGATTAGGGTTATGTTCTTGCTTATATGTGGAGTGAATTAGGTTCCCAAAACAAGTCCAAAATCCATGTTTAAATGCTTTTCAAATTTGTGATTTTCCATAATCTTTTTCAATCTTTTCCATACCAATCTTATGCCAATCATTGAAGATTCTTTCCCTTTTGAGTGTGCACGAAATCTTGAGTGAATGATGAGTGGAAATGCTGCATAAAAAGATTTGAAATGTGTGATTTGCTATTTTTGTCATATTTTATTTTAATTAAATGAATTAATAGGATAATCAACTCAATTAATTAATAAAAAATAAGAAAATAACCCCCCTTTGGGTCAATGGGTCGTGCATAGCTTTTGGGTGATGATTCTTGGAAGAAATTGAGGCCCATTAGCAATTTTGAGGCATTTGAAGCAAAGTTGACTTTTCAAAATTCCCAAAAATTTCCCAACTTCCACAAGGCATATCTTGCTCAATTTTTAAGATTTGATCATGTTCTTGGACATTTTGGAAAGGTCTTGAAGTCCTCTAACCAATGCCTTTAGTCCCATGTCATTTTGATTTACCAATCTCAAGTTATGGTCTTTGACTTAAAGTGCCTTTTTGTTGACTTTTGAAAATGACCTATAATGTTGAGATTGATAACTTTTTGTGAGAGCATTTCTTGGACTTGAAGTGTGAAGAGGAGTTGTAGGAAGTGTCATTCTCTTCAAAATGAGCCTTGGATGGAATTTTTATGATAAACCATGTGGAATTTATGCCTTGGTCAAGTTACAGTTGACTTTTTTAATTGTCCAAAAATAGAAACTTTTGCATCTTGAGACTTTTTGAGCCATGCCTTGAGAATCATGATCAAGAATTGATCAAATGATGTTTGTGGATTCAAAATAAGATGTTGACCAAAATTTTTTGACTTTTGACTGTCAAATGACCATTTTGCCCCTACAGTTGACTGTTGAGCAATTAGGGTTTTTGACTGTGCAATTTTGTGCTGTGAGTCTTGAAACTTGACATGAGGATGCTTGACAATGTTTATAGGCATGTGGGACTTGATTGGACCCTTGGAAACTTCAATTTCTTTACCAGAACCAAAACCCTAATTTTTGACTGTTAGGAGGCCATTGGAATGTGCAACCCTTGGGAGATTTTGAAACACGCTCTTTGTAAATCTTGAAGAATATGGGAGGGCAAATTTTGGGGTAGAACAGTTGCCCCTGTTCAATCTTCTTAGACCTGAGGATGTAGATTGGCTGACGTGCCTTTCGTAATCCGAAGGTGGAAGATGATTGAATACTAGAGTGCCCAGAAATTTGCGCTCACATAGTAGTGTGATGGTGGAAATGGGCTTACAGATGCCATCTGGAGATTGATGGATAGGAAGATGGGCTTATAGATGCCATGTTGAGAGGTGATGGATAGGTGGATAGGCTTATATATGCCATCTGGGTGTCGATCGCGTAAGAGATTCCTTAACGAGAACTTGCGTACCTGAAAAAAGAAAGATGATTACCTGACCTGTTACAATAGTTGGTCTTCAAACTCTTTGTGTAAATGTGCCCTGACTGGTTATAGGAATTGAATCCTTAAACCTCTTCAGACGTGCCCTGGCGAGATACAGGAATCGAGTCTGGAGTTTCAAAAGGTGATAAATGAATCAGGGATGGTTACTTCCTCAACGGGACGATGAGAGAACCTTGGGCGATTACTACCTCAACAGTAACTGTTGTACCCCAAAATTTGCCCTCTCATATTTCTCAAAATATTTCAAGAAAAAATTCACAAGTCCAACCCGGCGCGTCATATTCAGGTATTCTTTCGCCGAGATATCTCTGATAACGTATTCTCAAATTCAGGTTCGGCTCAAGAGTCAATTCTTTAAAGAAGGTATCCGAATGTGCGAGTTTTCTCGAAGAAATATGGTGGAAAAGTGTGCTGAAAGTGCAGTTTTTACGCGCTAAAAAATTCATAACTTGAAGATCGTGACTCGTTTTGAACCCGTTCCGGTGGCCAAAATTCCGTCTTGACATTATCTACGTTTTTATCTCTCACGGCTGGAAGCCAATTTCAATCAGAAGGTCTTCAAAAATGTGGATTTATCAAGTATTTTCATACAGAAAATTTGTGACAGAAGTTTATTTGCGTCATGTTCAGAAAATCATAACTTGGTCGATTTTCATCATATCGAGCTGGTTCCAGCGCCAAAATTTCAAAAATTGAGTTGCCTACATTTTCAAAGGAGGTATCGAGTTCAAACGGTATTCAAAAGGCCTTCGTTTTTTGCTCAGAGTGCGTGACACGCTGAAAATCCTGAAAGCTGAATATTATTTCATCTGGTCCGAAACTTCGAAAATTCATAACTCGGTCAATTTTTATCGAATTGGGCTCATATTTTTACACAAGGTCCCTGACTCATAGATCTACAACTTTGCTTCAAAAGTCGAGACCGGATTATGCTCCGATCAATACCAGTTTTTTATTGAAGAACGTGTCAGAGTCGACACTGGAGCCCAAAATAAGTTTGTCTGAGCTGAAACTTCAAAAATTCATAACTAATTCACCGTTTATCCGATTGAGCCGATTTTCGGACAGGAGTTAGTTCTCGATGTAGGCTACATTTTGTTTTCACATTTCAACTTCAAAAATTTCACTTAAGTCCCTGCGATTTAGCCTAGAAAGTGACGAACTCAAGTGAACATGGAGGCCCAATTGCACATTCATAAACCCATTTTCTTTACCCTAATTTCTATTATATAATCACTTTCTTTTCACACAAACCAAAGAGGAGAAAGAGGAGAAAAGAAGAGAGAAAAAAAACCTTGCCACAACACTGTTAGAATATCAAACTCTTTCAAGAACCCTAAAACCTTGAAATCCTTATTACAAATCTCTCTCTCACTACAAACAAGCCATCACAGTTACAAACCAACACCTCACTACTTCTTCAGTAAGGATAAGGCTGGCTTGATCTCCATGATCCTAATTTTCCAGTAAGGCATAAAAGCATTCAGGTCACTAATTTTCCAGTAAGGGTAAGATTGATTTGATCTTCATGATCAAAAGGGTATAATCATTCATACATGTCATATTGTGCCTAAACATTAAATTTCTTCATATATTGACTTTATTTGCATTTTATGATTGCATTTTATGATTTTATTTAATGTGTTCGTGAGATTCAACACTGCAGATTTAGACAGGATCCCATGCAGGTTCATTAAGGAACGTTGAGGTCAAAAGCCAAAAGCCAAAAGCCAAAAGCCAAAAGCCAAATGGCCAAAGTATAAAAACTTATGCATGACACCAATACATGGCGAGGCAGACATCTTGAGAAGGTTAAGGAACATTGAGGCCAAAACACAAATGGCCAAAAGCCAAAAGCCAAATGGGCAAAGTAGAACAACTTATGCATGACACCAATACATGGCCAAACCACTCCAATTCACCTCCAAAAAGGGCCAGACACCCCCCATGGTTTGCATCATTTTTATTTTTTTTATTTGATTTTTCTTTTCATTCTTTTAATTGTTTTCTTTAATTTCCTAAAATAATTTTCATAATAAAAAATCAGAAACTAAAAATGTTTATTGTTATCAATATTAATTTCACCATTATTTTTTGTAAATAAACTTTAATAATTAACTTAGTTAATTTAGGTTTCAAAACTTTAATATTTTTCTTAATAAATTAAAATATGTAGAAATTAGGTTTTTTTAACTTTTCATCATTTTTTTAAATAATTAATTTTCTCATCATTATTATCATTATTAATTACTAAATACTTTGTAAATAAACATGTACATTAATTATTTAATAAATTAGGTTAAACCTTAATATTTTCTTAATAATTAAAAATAATTTAGAATTAGGGTTTCGTTAAACTATAATTTTAATCCTTTTCTTTATTTTCGTTAAATACAAAAACAAAAAAAAACATTTCTTTTCTTTTATTGAATACTTAATTAATTTTTAATTCAATTTAATTTCAAAAGGGTCCAACACCCTCAAACGTTCTATTTTTATTCTTTTCGCACTTTATTTTATTTTCTTATAAATATTAATGTAATTTTCCCAAAGCCATGTAATTCGGACATTTATATTTCTCGCACTTTACTTTATTTTATGTCAAATCGGGTCCTGGATTTAATTTGGCGATGTGGACCCGCGCCTTTGTAATAGTTTAGAACTTTATCTTTCCGCACTTTTTTAACTGTTAACTAAATGGCATGCAAGAATGAATGACGAAAATAAAAACAAAACGCGTAGATCATCAATCACATGACAAGACAAAAATAAGCGAATCTGACACACAAATCACACACCACCCCTAGGGTACGCCTCACTGTTGCCTTGCCTCGAAAGGTGATCGTCGAGTAGAGGATATCTTAGTAAGTCCTCATGATCCGGGAACCTGGCATGAGGGTAGCTTCTAAGGTGTCTTCCTATTGCTCTGGTGATCACCATGTCCCGAACCTCGAATTGACCCGAACAACTCCAATAGTGGTGCTACCTACCTCTCAATGGTGGGATGACACTACTTTAAAGGACATTTACACAGACGAATTCCTTAGGGTAGGTAGACGACTCTAGATACTTGCTCTAATTTCAAAACAAATCAAAAATACTTTTCACACCGACACATTTTCAAAAAGCTTTCGAAAGCAATTTTTCAAACACTCTTGAGGACTGATACAAGAGTCGAACTGGAATTTTCAAAGAAACTTTTTAAAACCCACAGTTGAAAAACAAACAAACCATTTTTGAAAACACAAATGAGCAAGTATCTAAGAGCCCATGGATAACCATGGATAGAAAAGGTGCTAACACCTTCCCTTTCTATAACCTACCTCCCGAACCGAGAGCAATCTCTTTAAGGAATTTTTCTGTGCTTTTGTCCTTTCCATTTGGAGAAAATAAAAGACGGTGGCGACTCTTGCTTCCGCGACATTTCGTGAACCAGCGTTAAACAGTCAGTTCCAGATCCACCGATCACCAGAACTGGTGACTCTGCTGGGGATTAAACTTAAAGTGAGGTGTACCTTAGGGCTTAGTTCATAACTGTGTTTTCAATTGTATTGATTTGCTTGCTTTAAATTGTGGGACTGTCTTGGGAGTTCTATAGATCCTAACCCGGATCTGGGGATACCTTCTTAGAAAGTAGCAACAAGGCTGTGAGGGAACTGTGCGGGGTATACCGACATGGTTGAAACAGTCTTCTACATTGATGTGGCACTTTGGTGTGTACCGGTAACCCTTGAGTTTAGTCAAGGAGAGTATGGGGCCTCCGCGTGGTGTCATGAAGCATCAACAGACCTTAGGAACCTTAATTGAACTATCTTGACCTCTTTAGGGTAGTGAGATAACTGACTTTGGTGCAGTCCGAGGTTGGTTGATACTCGATACTACACCCAATTGAGGGTTGCTTTCCTGGAATATTTCGGTCGCCAGTTCGGTGGCTAAATCGAAACGATGAACAATGAAAGCAATCCGGTGATATTGGGACCCTTAGAACCCGGTTACTTCTAATAGGACAGGTTGAGCCCACCAACTTCAAGAGGGTAATACCCAGACCCCATGCTGGCCTAAACTCTAAGGGTTTCTCTTGTGTGACTTGTGTGCCTTCGTACTTGACTACTTGCATGCTTGTTATCTGACACATGAACTACTTGCAGGTTTGGTTTATAGTCCTTAATTGGGACTCATAACAGGGTTTACTAAGTCTCTTGCAGATTTTGTTTATAGTCCTTAATTGGGACTCCTAACAAAGTGTACTGAGTTTCTTGCAGGTTTTTGGTTTGCAGTCCTTAATTGGGACTCGTAACAGGGTTTACCTACATTACCCCATGCATAGCATGACATCATATCATTGCATACATCCTGCATAAAAAACTAATCCATTTCAAGGATCTCAAGGGCTTGTGATGCAGGTCATGATAAATCAAACATCTAGCAAGGGGCAAAGAGGATTTATTTTCCTCTAGCCAAAGATTGTCAGGGGCTATGACCCACTAGATATGGTGAGCTTTGACACTTGAAGAAGGTTCCCCCCAACCAAGGTTGTTTGGAAATCAAAGCCATACAGGATGACTAAAGTCAGGGGCTATGACCCACTGGATATGGTAAGCCTTTGACCCTTGAAGAAGGACTCTCAACAACACGAATTTCCTTCAGTCAAGCTACCGGACCCAAGCTCTAACAAATCTTCTTGTTTATCCCGCGAGGTCCTTGAAAACATTACATGCATGTCATACACATCATTGCATAACAGGTATCCTTGTTGCAGGTTACTTACCTTTCCCGCTGTTTATTTCAGCAATGACTTCCCAACAAGATAACCAGGACCTTCTTGCTCAAGAGACTCGGTTCGGGGAAATCCTCCTGAATCTATCCAAGGGGCGGGAGGAGTTGAGGACACTTCTCATGGAGACTTTTGTCAAGAACAGTGCTGAGGATGAAAGGCTGAAACACCTACAAGCTGAGGTGGATGCATTGAAGGTCCAGATGTTGGGGCAGGTGACTGCCATTCAAGGGTTAGCTCAAAGACAAGATGAGCTCGGGGTTCTTGTCAACCAACTGCTTCAGAGTAACCAACTGGGGCAAACGCCTAAGGGTAAAAAGCCAGTCATCGTTCAATCATCGTTGAGACAAGGAGAAAAGAAGAGAGAAAAAAAACCTTGCCACAACACTGTTAGAATATCAAACTCTTTCAAGAACCCTAAAACCTTGAAATCCTTATTACAAATCCCTCTCTCACTACAAACAAGCCATCACAGTTACAAACCAACACCTCACTACTTCTTCAGTAAGGATAAGGCTAGCTTGATCTCCATGATCCTAATTTTCCAGTAAGGCATAAAAGCATTCAGGTCACTAATTTTCCAGTAAGGGTAAGATTGATTTGATCTCCATGATCAAAAGGGTATAATCATTCATACATGCCATATTGTGCCTAAACATTAAATTTCTTCATATATTGGCTTTATTTGCATTTTATGATTGCATTTTATGATTTTATTTAATGTGTTCGCGAGATTCAACACTGCAGATTTAGACAGGATCCCATGCAGGTTCATTAAGGAACGTTGAGGCCAAAAGCCAAAAGCCAAAAGCCAAATGACCAAAGTAGAAAAACTTATGCATGACACCAATACATGGCGAGGCAGACATCTTGAGAAGGTTAAGGAACGTTGAGGCCAAAACACAAATGGCCAAAAGCCAAAAGCCAAATGGCCAAAGTAGAACAACTTATGCATGACACCAATACATGGCCAAACCACTCCAATTTACCTCCAAAAAGGGCCAGACACCCCCCATGGTTTGCATCATTTTTATTTTTTTTATTTGATTTTTCTTTTCATTCTTTTAATTGTTTTTAATTGTTTTCTTTAATTTCCTAAAATAATTTTCATAATAAAAAATCAGAAACTAAAAATGTTTATTGTTATCAATATTAATTTCACCATTATTTTTTGTAAATAAACTTTAATAATTAACTTAGTTAATTTAGGTTTCAAAACTTTAATATTTTTCTTAATAAATTAAAATATGTAGAAATTAGGTTTTTTTAACTTTTCATCATTTTTTTAAATAAATAATTTTCTCATCATTATTATCATTATTAATTACTAAATATTTTGTAAATAAACATGTACATTAATTATTTAATAAATTAGGTTAAACCTTAATATTTTCTTAATAATTAAAAATAATTTAGAATTAGGGTTTCGTTAAACTATAATTTTAATCCTTTTCTTTATTTTCGTTAAATACAAAAACAAAAAAAACATTTCTTTTCTTTTATTGAATACTTAATTAATTTTTAATTCAATTTAATTTCAAAAGGGTCCAACGCCCTCAAACGTTCTATTTTTATTCTTTTCGCACGTTATTTTATTTTCTTATAAATATTAATGTAATTCTCCCAAAGCCATGTAATTCGGATATTTATATTTCTCGCATTTTACTTTATTTTATGTCAAATCGGGTCCTGGATTTAATTTGGCGATGTGGACCCGCGCCTTTGTAATAGTTTAGAACTTTATCTTTTCGCACTTTTTTAACTGTTAACTAAATGGCATGCAAGAATGAATGACGAAAATAAAAACAAAACGCGTAGATCATCAATCACATGACAAGACAAAAATAAGTGAATCTGACACACAAATCACACACCACCCCTAGGGTACGCCTCACTGTTGCCTTGCCTCGAAAGGTGATCGTCGAGTAGAGGATGTCTTAGTAAGTCCTCATGATCCGGGAACCTGGCATGAGGGTAGCTTCTAAGGTGTCTTCCTATTGCTCTGGTGATCACCATGTCCCGAACCTCGAATTGACCAGAATAACTCCAATAGTGGTGCTACCTACCTCTCAATGGTGGGATGGCACTACTTTAAAGGACATTTACACAGACGAATTCCTTAGGGTAGGTAGACGACTCTAGATACTTGCTCTAATTTCAAAACAAATCAAAAATACTTTTCACACCGACACATTTTCAAAAAGCTTTCGAAAGCAATTTTTTAAACACTCTTGAGGACCGATACAAGAGTCGAACTGGAATTTTCAAAGAAACTTTTTAAAACCCACAGTTGAAAAACAAACAAACCATTTTTGAAAACACAAATGAGCAAGTATCTAAGAGCCCATGGATAACCATGGATAGAAAGGGTGCTAACACCTTCCCTTTCTATAACCTACCTCCCGAACCGAGAGCAATCTCTTTAAGGAATTTTTCTGTGCTTTTGTCCTTTCCATTTGGAGAAAATAAAAGACGGTGGCGACTCTTGCTTCCGCGACATTTCGCGAACCAGCGTTAAACAGTCAGTTCCAGATCCACCGATCACAGAACTGGCGACTCTACTGGGGAATTCTTATAAAGTGAGGTGTACCTTAGGACTAAGATCACTTGTGTTTTCAATTGTTGTGCTTGTTTCCTTTATTATTGTGGGCTGCATCGGAGTTACATAGATCCTAACCCGGATCTGGGGATACCCTGTTAGGTAGCATAAGCTGTGAGGGACATGTTCGGCGTAGACCGACATGGGTGAAGCAGTGGCTACGTTGGTGTGGCACCTTGGTCTGTACCGATATCCCTCGTGTTGAAACGGGGAGAATATGGGTCTTCCAAGGAGTCATTAAGCACCAACAACCTTAGAACCTTAAATGACACAACTTGGCCATTAGAACAGTAGCAGTATGCTACGCCCATTGAGGATAAACTCTCGTGATGGTTCTGGCCACAAGAAAAGATTGTGATGCTGGAGTTATGACCGATTGAGGGTAGTCAATGATATTGGGATCCTCTAAGAACCCGGTTACTTTGATAGGACAGGTATGAACCAACAAACTGAAAGAGGGTAATACCCAGACCCCATGATGGCCTAAACTCTAAGGGTCTCTCTTGTGTGACTTGTGTGCCTTCGTACTTGACTATTTGCATGCTTGTTGTCTGACACTTGAGCTTCTTGCAGGTTTTGTTTGTAGTCCTTAATTAGGACTCATAACAAGGTTTACCGAGTTTCTTGCAGGTTTTACTTTTAGTCCTTAATTGGGACTCATAACAGGGTTTACTGAGTTTGCTTGCAGGTTTTGTTTATAGTCCTTAATAAGGGCTCATAACAGGGTTTATCCATATTACCCCATGCATCATGACATCATACCATTGCATACATCCTAATCCATTTCAAGGATCTCAAAGGCTTGTGACGCAGGTCATGATAAATCAAACATCTAGCAAGGGGCAAAGAGGATTTATTTTCCTCTAGACAAGGTTGTCAGGGGCTATGACCCACTTGATATGGTGAGCTTTGACTCTTGAAGAAGATTCCCCTAACCAAGGTTGTTTGGAAATCAAAACTAGACAGGATGACTAAAGTCAGGGGCTATGACCCACTGGATATGGTGAGCCTTTGACACTTGAAGAAGGACTCTCAGAAACATGAAGTTCCCTCAATCAAGCTACCTAGTTCTAACAATTTTTGTTTACCCCACGAGATCCTTGAAAACATTGCATATATATCATACATATCATTGCATTACAGGTACCCTTATTGCAGGTCACTTACCCTTGTTCGCTGTTTATTTCAGCAATGGCTCCCCAACAAGATAACCAGGACCTTCACACTCAAGAGACTCAGTTCAAGGAGATCTTCCTAAGCCTATCCAAGGGGCAGGAAGAGTTGAGGACACTCCTCATGGGGAATCTGATCAGAAAGAGTCCTGAAGATGACAAGGACGAACAGCTGAAACGTCTACAAGCTGAGGTAGACACATTGAAAACCAAGATGCTGGGGCAAAGGGCCCTCATTCAAGGTTTAGCTCAGGATCAAGGAGAGCTGAGGGCCATGATCAGTCAGCTTCCTCAAGGCATGAAGCAACCAGCCCAAATCAGGGACCAGGTCATGGAACAGCTTCCAAGAGGGCAAAGGTCGGGTCCAATGAATAGACCTCTCCGAGTTGCTACTACTTCACAGGTCCAACAACGACCTCGCCAAGAACAGCGGGTTAATCAGAACAGGTCGGACGAGCCTAAGAGACAATTCACCAACATCAACATGCCATGGTCACGAGCTTTGCCGCACATGTTAAGGATGAACCTGATTGCGGTGATCAACCCTCCTGCAAATCCAAAGACTTCCTCTCCAAATTACAGCCCAGAAGCAAGGTGCGCTTACCATTCTGGTAGCCCGGGGCACGATACTGAGGATTGTTGGGCACTGAGGTACAAGATTCAGAACATGATCGATGCTAAAGAGATCGAGTTCGAGCCCGCCGAGACTCCCAACGTGATCACTGCTCCCTTGCCAAAACATGGCTAGGATTGAGAAACTTTTGTTCATTTGAATGTTCAAGTTGCAATTTTCTTTTGTTCAAACATTTACTCATGTTAAACATTGTTATTTCATTAATGCATCGCATATGTCTGTTCTGAAACAATATATTCGTTTTCACTAAATGCAAATTATTTTCATTTTTTCTGCGATGATCAACTCTCGATTAATAATTCTAAGCCTCTTGAGGGAGGATGACAAAAACGATACCACAATCTACAGTATGCTTTTGAGCAGACCCCGCTGATGAGGTACATGCATTGTTTCAAATTCCTAAACACTGGAGTTATAAGGATGATAATCCCTCGTCAACCCCTCTGAGCCAAAGAAGTAGGAGTTTTTCTTTTCGAAATTTAAAACCCTTAATCATAACCTGGGGCAGGGTAGTATCTCAGTTGATCCAAGTGCATAACGAATGGCACCAAAGAGGTCCTTACAAAACAAAAGACAGTGATGGTTCCAAATAATCAATAAAGAAAGGCAGTCATTATACCTCTCAAAATAAAAAACCCATTAAGTCAAAACCTATGAAGGAGACTTACAAAACTGGGGCATCCCGCTGACTGTAATTCCAAAAAAGGAAACAGTTCAGGCAAAAAAGAAAGGGATAACAAAAAAAATCAGACAAGAAAGAGGTCTTATAAACCCTCAACAAAAAAGGAATGACTGCCTATTCAAAATAAGTTATCAACATCCGAATCATCACCGGAAAATCAGAGCAAAGACTCAAACGAGGTCTAACGTATGATCAACTGAGTTTAGGTTTGGAGGACATCACGAAGAGTGGGTGGGTACAAATAATTTGAGCCTTTATCCTTTGTTTCTTAAACCGTGAACCAGGCCACGTTATAACCCTTAAAAGTCCTAGCTGAAGCATGGGTTAGTTCGAAAGCATACTGTTACGAAAGGTATCCTAACTCCTGAAGGCTCGCTGTAAAATCTTGAGTTGACATCACATTGTTTTACTAAAAAAAAAAACAAACTGCATTTTCAAAAACTTCAAGACAGACATAAGCGTTGCATTTTTAACATAACTTTGTTTGCATATGACTTTTTGTTTGAACAGCAGGGAAATTCGCACGACGAATGCCTAATGAACAGAAGTACTTCCAATCAAGGGGCATGGCATGATCATTGTCCATCATCTGGGGCAGATAAGTCAAGATTCGTAGAATCTCTCAAAGGCCAAAATAGCCTGGGGCAAATCTCCGCCTGAGTCACTTGGGGGTATTCCAGCAACAAATCTTGCACGATCAAACACCTTCTGGTGGCATGACAAAACACTGCTAACAGGGGCAACTCCCTACATTCTGAGAGCGTGGACATAGTCGAAAAAAAATACTACGCACAATCAAAGACCCGCTGGGTTGACACACCTAGGCAAAAATAAGGGCTTCCCGACGAACCAAAAGGGTTCGGGCAAAAATAAGGGATGAAAATAAAAAAAATTTGTACACCCGGCAAGTCGAAAACATGAAAAGGCGGCTTGGGCAAAAATGGGTATCCCGGTGGACTGAAAAACTGAAAGGGCGGTCCAGGCAAAAGTTAGGGATCAAAGCGTACGACTATGTCCCGGCATCTCGCCACTTGCCTACCAGAAGATTTGTCAGTTACCCCCATAGGTATCCTCTCCCACATCAAAAACAGGGGCAATAAAGAGTTGTCTAAGCAATCCGATTGTTCTGTCCTCCAAGGTATCAAGGTAGGTTCCGTTGAAGAACATAACCAATACTGTTCAATACTTCCCCAGGAGAGTCCAATCCAGTTTCCCCAAGAAAGTTGGAATCCATCTCCCCAAGCAGTAAGCTTATCCCCAGTAGATTCTAGAAGCTTATCCTCGTAGAGCACGAACGCGTCTCCCGACTTTATTCAAAGAGTTATTTCCTTACCAGGATATAACTGGGTTATCCTCAGCCAATAGCCATGAGAAGACCGTCCTCGGCAAAGTCTTCCTATCCCCAGCGAAGTCTACTAACACTTCCAACACAACAATGGTATCCCCAGTGAAGTTACCATCAACATTTCAGCAAAGTATCCCTCTTCCCACAGAGTGTTCTCCCCAGCAAGATCACTATAGTAATCTCCCCCGCAGAGTAATCTCCAAGCATATTCCTCAACGGAGTCATCTTCTCCTACCGGTATTCTTGCAACTGTCATCCCCAGCGGAGACAAAGCACTATCCTCCAAAATCAGCCCAGGAGTGACTTCCCGGCACCCGTCAAGGATTTATTTTTCTTAGACAAAAATACATTCATGAACATTACATCTTCATACATTATAGCATGCATATGCATCACACTACACGAATCTCGTCAAATTTTGAGGACATCCTGAAATCATGCAGTTCATGCATCATGATCTTGCATACAACTAATGCTTTACCTTTTCAGGAAAAGTCAATACAAAGATGATTACTATCAACTATCGCAACTCTTTCTAGATATAGTTCAGATGTGAACCAGATATGGCAACGTTCTGATACTTCTTCCAGATTTCCTTCTAGATATAGTTCAGATGTGAACCAGATATGGCGACGTTCTGATACTTCTTCCAGATTTCTTTCTAGATATAGTTCAGATGTGAACCAGATATGGCGACGTTCTGATACTTCTTCCAGATTTCTTTCTAGATATAGTCCAGATATGGCGACGTTCTGATACTTCTTCCAGATTTCCTTCTAGATATAGTTCAGATGTGAACCAGATATGGCGACGTTCTGATACTGCTTCCAGATTTCCTTCTAGATATAGTTCAGATGTGAACCAGATATGGCGACGTTCTGATACTGCTTCCAGATTTCCTTCTAGATATAGTTCAGATGTGAACCAGATATGGCGACGTTCTGATACTGCTTCCAGATTTCCTTCTAGATATAGTTCAGATGTGAACCAGATATGGCGACGTTCTGATACTTCTTCCAGATTTCCTTCTAGATATAGTTCAGATGTGAACCAGATATGGCGACGTTCTGATACTTCTTCCAGATTTCCTTCTAGATATAGTTCAGATGTGAACCAGATATGGCGACGTTCTGATACTGCTTCCAGATTTCCTTCTAGATATAGTTCAGATGTGAACCAGATATGGCGACGTTCTGATACTGCTTCCAGATTTCCTTCTAGATATAGTTCAGATGTGAACCAGATATGGCGACGTTCTGATACTGCTTCCAGACTTCTTTCAAGATATAGTTCAGATGTGACCCAGATATGGCAACGTTCTGATACTACTTCCAGATTTCCTTCCAGATATAGTTCAGATGTGACCCAGATATGGCAACGTTCTGATACTTCTTCCAGGTTTCCTTCCAGATATGGTTCGGATGTGACCCAGGCATGGCGACATTCTGACACTTATTCCAGTTGAAGATTTCAAGACCTAGACCGGTTCAGATTTTTCTGTTTATTATCCAGTCCAAGGCCTTCTCTAGTCCAGTTAAATCGACCCCTAACAGATTTTCCTGATAAAGACTTAGTAGAAGATATCCAAGATTCTCTCAATGATTGTTGTTGAGGTTGTAGTCGCATATGGTTCTCTCCCCGATACTGCGGAGGTAGTAATCATCCCCAGGTTCTCTCAGCGTTCCTGTTGAGGTAGTAATCGTCCAAGGTTCTCTCAGCGTTCCTATTGAGGTAGTAACTATCCCTGGTTCATTCATCACCTTTTGAAGATCCAGATCCAGCTCCTGTAACCAGTCAGGACACATCTATACAAAGAATTTGAAGACCAGCGCCTGTAACGGGTCAGGTAATCATTTTTTTCTTTTGCAGGTACGCAAGTTCTCGCTAAGGAATCTCTTACGCGATCAACACCCAGATGGCATCTATAAGCCCATCCACCTTCCATCATCTCTTAACATGGCATCTATAAGCCCATCATCCTATCCATCAATCTCCAAATGGCATCTATAAGCCCATTCCCCCCATCACACTACTATATGAGCGCAAATTTCTGGGCACTCTAGTGTTCAATCATCTTCCACCTTCGGATTACGAAAGGCACGTCAGCCAATCTGCATCCTCAGGTCTAAGAAGATTGAACAGGGGCAACTGTTGTACCCCAAAATTTGCCCTCCCATATTTCTCAAAATATTTCAAGAAAAAATTCACAAGTCCAACCCGGCGCGTCATATTTAGGTATTCTTTTGCCAAGATATCTCTGATAACGTATTCTCAAATTCAGGTTCGGCTCAAGAGTCAATTCTTTAAAGAAGATATCCGAATGTGCGAGTTTTCTCGAAGAAATATGGTGGAAAAGTGTGCTGAAAGTGCAGTTTTTACGCGCTAAAAAATTCATAACTTGAAGATCGTGACTCGTTTTGAACCCGTTCCGGTGGCCAAAATTCCGTCTTGACATTATCTACGTTTTCATCTCTCACGGCTGGAAGCCAATTTCAATCAGAAGGTCTTCAAAAATGTGGATTTATCAAGTATTTTCATACAGAAAATTTGTGACAGAAGTTTATTTGCGTCATGTTCAGAAAATCATAACTTGGTCGATTTTCATCGTATCGAGCTGGTTCCGGCACCAAAATTTCACAAATTGAGTTGGCTACATTTTCACAGGAGGTATCGAGTTCAAATGGTATTCAAAAGGCCTTCGTTTTTTGCTCAGAGTGCGTGACACGCTGAAAATCCTGAATGCTGAATATTATTTCATCTGGGCCGAAACTTCGAAAATTCATAACTCGGTCAATTTTTATCGGATTGGGCTCATATTTTTACACAAGGTCCCTGACTCATAGATCTACAACTTTGCTTCAAAAGTCGAGACCGGATTATGCTCCGATCAATACCAGTTTTTTATTGAAGAACGTGTCAGAGTCGACACTGGAGCCCAAAATAAGTTTGTCTGAGGTGAAACTTCAAAAATTCATAACTAATTCACCGTTTATCCGATTGAGCCGATTTTCGGACAGGAGTTAGTTCTCGATGTAGGCTACATTTTGTTTTCACATTTCAACTTCAAAAATTGCACTTAAGTCCATGCAATTTAGCCTGGAAAGTGACGAACTCAAGTGAACATGGAGGCCCAATTGCACATTCAAAGCCCATTTTCTTTACCCTAATTTCTATTATATAATCACTTTCTTTTCACACAAACCAAAGAGGAGAAAAGAAGAGAGAAAAAAAACTTTGCCACAACACTGTTAGAATATCAAACTCTTTCAAGAACCCTAAAACCTTGAAATCCTTATTACAAATCCTTCTCTCACTACAAACAAGCCATCACAGTTACAAACCAACACCTCACTACTTCTCCAGTAAGGATAAGGCTGGCTTGATCTCCATGATCCTAATTTTCCAGTAAGGCATAAAAGCATTCAGGTCACTAATTTTCCAGTAAGGGTAAGATTAATTTGATCTCCATGATCAAAAGGGTATAATCATTCATACATGCCATATTGTGCCTAAACATTAAATTTCTTCATATATTGGCTTTATTTGCATTTTATGATTGCATTTTATGATTTTATTTAATGTGTTCGTGAGATTCAACACTGCAGATTTAGACAGGATCCCATGCAGGTTCATTAAGGAACGTTGAGGCCAAAAGCCAAAAGCCAAAAGCCAAATGGCCAAAGTAGAAAAACTTATGCATGACACCAATACATGGCGAGGCAGACATCTTGAGAAGGTTAAGGAACGTTGAGGCCAAAACACAAATGGCCAAAAGCCAAAAGCCAAATGGGCAAAGTAGAACAACTTATGCATGACACCAATACATGGCCAAACCACTCCAATTCACCTCCAAAAAGGGCCAGACACCCCCCATGGTTTGCATCATTTTTATTTATTTTATTTGATTTTTCTTTTCATTCTTTTAATTGTTTTTAATTGTTTTCTTTAATTTCCTAAAATAATTTTCATAATAAAAAATCAGAAACTAAAAATGTTTATTGTTATCAATATTAATTTCACCATTATTTTTTGTAAATAAACTTTAATAATTAACTTAGTTAATTTAGGTTTCAAAACTTTAATATTTTTCTTAATAAATTAAAATATGTAGAAATTAGGTTTTTTTAACTTTTCATCATTTTTTTAAATAAATAATTTTCTCATCATTATTATCATTATTAATTACTAAATATTTTGTAAATAAACATGTACATTAATTATTTAATAAATTAGGTTAAACCTTAATATTTTCTTAATAATTAAAAATAATTTAGAATTAGGGTTTCATTAAACTATAATTTTAATCCTTTTCTTTATTTTCGTTAAATACAAAAACAAAAAAAAACATTTCTTTTCTTTTATTGAATACTTAATTAATTTTTAATTCAATTTAATTTCAAAAGGGTCCAACGCCCTCAAACGTTCTATTTTTATTCTTTTCGCACGTTATTTTATTTTCTTATAAATATTAATGTAATTCTCCCAAAGCCATGTAATTCGGACATTTATATTTCTCGCACTTTACTTTATTTTATGTCAAATCGGGTCCTGGATTTAATTTGGCGATGTGGACCCGCGCCTTTGTAATAGTTTAGAACTTTATCTTTCCGCACTTTTTTAACTGTTAACTAAATGGCATGCAAGAATGAATGACGAAAATAAAAACAAAACGCGTAGATCATCAATCACATGACAAGACAAAAATAAGCGAATCTGACACACAAATCACACACCACCCCTAGGGTACGCCTCACTGTTGCCTTGCCTCGAAAGGTGATCGTCGAGTAGAGGATGTCTTAGTAAGTCCTCATGATCCGGGAACCTGGCATGAGGGTAGCTTCTAAGGTGTCTTCCTATTGCTCTGGTGATCACCATGTCCCAAACCTCGAATTGACCCGAACAACTCCAATAGTGGTGCTACCTACCTCTCAATGGTGGGATGACACTACTTTAAAGGACATTTACACAGACGAATTCCTTAGGGTAGGTAGACGACTCTAGATACTTGCTCTAATTTCAAAACAAATCAAAAATACTTTTCACACCGACACATTTTCAAAAAGCTTTCGAAAGCAATTTTTCAAACACTCTTGAGGACCGATACAAGAGTCGAACTGGAATTTTCAAAGAAACTTTTTAAAACCCACAGTTGAAAAACAAACAAACCATTTTTGAAAACACAAATGAGCAAGTATCTAAGAGCCCATGGATAACCATGGATAGAAAGGGTGCTAACACCTTCCCTTTCTATAACCTACCTCCCGAACCGAGAGCAATCTCTTTAAGGAATTTTTCTGTGCTTTTGTCCTTTCCATTTGGAGAAAATAAAAGACGGTGGCGACTCTTGCTTCCGCGACATTTCGCGAACCAGCGTTAAACAGTCAGTTCCAGATCCACCGATCACAGTAACGATGAGAGAATCTGGGGCGATTACTACCTCTACAGTAACGATGAGAGAATCTGGGGCATTTACTACCTCAACAGTAACGATGAGAGAATCTGGGGCGATTACTACCTCAACAATAACGATGAGAGAATCTGGGGCGATTACTACCTCAATAGTAACGATGAGAGAATCCGGGGCGATTACTACCTCAACAGTAACGATGAGAGAATCTGGGGCGATTACTACCTCAACAGTAACGATGAGAGAATCTGGGGCGATTACTACCTCAACAGTAACGATGAGAGAATCTGGGGCGATTACTACCTCAACAGTAACGATGAGAGAATCTGGGGCGATTACTACCTCAATAGTAACGATGAGAGAATCTGGGGCGATTACTACCTCAACAGTAACGATGAGAGAATCTGGGGCGATTACTACCTCAACAGTAACGATGAGAGAATCTTGGATGTCTTCTACTGAGTCTTCATTAGGAAAATCTTTAGGAATCGATTTAATTGGACCAGAGAAGGCCTTTGACTGGATCGGCATTAGAAAAATCTTTAGGAGTCGATTTAACTGAACCAGGCAAGGTCTTGGAATCTTCAACTGGAATAAGAATCAGGGAGATCTTAGGGTCGATCTGACTGAACCAGAGAAGGCCTTTGACTGGATCGGCATCAGAAAAATCTTTAGGAGTCGATTTAACTGAACCAGGCAAGGTCTTGAAATCTTCAACTGGAATAAGAATCAGGGAGATCTTAGGGTCGATCTGACTGAACCAGAGAAGGCCTTTGACTGGATCGGCATCAGAAAAATCTTTAGGAGTCGATTTAACTGAACCAGGCAAGGTCTTGGAATCTTCAACTGAGTCTTCATCAGGAAAATCTTTAGGAATCGATTTAACTGGACCAGAGAAGGCCTTTGACTGGATCGGCATCAGAAAAATCTTTAGGAGTCGATTTAACTGAACTAGGCAAGGTCTTGAAATAACTTCAACTGGATAAGAATCAGGGAGATCTTAGGGTCGATCTGACTGAACCAGAGAAGGCCTTTGACTGGATCGGCATCAGAAAAATCTTCAGGAGTCGATTTAACTGAACCAGGAAAGGTCTTGAAATAACTTCAACTGGACAAGAATCAGGGAGATCTTAGGGTCGATCTGACTGAACCAGAGAAGGCCTTAGACATAGCTGAGAACTTGACTGGATCTTTCCTGAAAGGTAAAGGTCAGTCATATGCAATGCATGACATGGATCAAGCAATGATGTTCTCAACATAAATGAGATTGTAAGAAATGATGCGTATATGCATGCTATAATGTATGGAAATGCGATGTTTATGAATGTATGTTTTTGTCTAGGAAAGTAAATCCTTGACGGGTGCCGGGAAGTCACATCCTGGGCTGATGTTGGAGAATAGTGCTTTGTTGTTTCCGCTGGAGATGATAGTTGCAAGAATACCAGTAGGAAAAGATGACTCCGTTGGGGAATAAACTTGGCGAATGGATTACTCTGCGGGGAGAAAATTACTCTAGCGATCTTGCTGGAGAACAATACTCTGTGGGAAGGGAGGTACGTTACTGGGATGTTGATGATAACTTCTCTGGGGATACCATTGTTATGTTGGAAGTGTTAATAGACTCCGCTGGGGATGAGAAGACTTCGTCGAGGACGATCTTTCCATGGCTTTTGGCTGAGGATAACCCAGTTATATCCTGGTAGGGAAATAACCTTTGGATAAAGTCGGGGGACGCGTTCGTGCTCTGTAGGGGATAAGCTTCCAGAATCTACTGGGGGTAAGCTTCCTGCTGGGGAGATGGATTCAAACTTTCCTGGGGAAATCTTGAACCATACTGGACTCTCCTGGGGAAATCTTTGAGATATATTGGGGAAGTGGCTCCGCTGAATATCTGGTATACCACCGGGGAACAATCTTAGATCAAGATTGTCGGGGACACTTGTTAAGAATGTTTGTATACTGCTGGGGAATGTTGAGATCTGCGGGGGATACCCAACTTCCTTAAGGCTGAAAGTATAGCTTTGCTTGGGGAGAATGCATTGACTTGCTGGCTCACTCTCTGGGGAATTAAGGTATATTGGTTGTGTTCTTCGGCTGAACTCACCTTGATACCTTGGCGGACAGAGCAATTAAATCGTTTGGACAAACTCATCATTGCCCCTGTTTCTGATGTGGGAGAAGAAGATACCTTGTGGAGGTACTTGATAACTGCCGATTGACAAATCTTCTTCTGGTAGGCAAGTGACGAGATGACGGGACATAGTCGTACGCTTTAATCCCTAACTTTTGCCTGGACCTCCCTTTCGGGTTTTCAGTCCACCGGGATACCCATTTTTGCCCAAGCCGCCTTTTCAGGTTTTCGACTTGCCGGGTGTACGGATTTTTTTTATTTTCATCCCTTATTTTTGCCCGAACCCTTTTGGTTCGCCGGGAAGCCCTTATTTTTGCCTAGGTGTGTCAACCTAGCGGGTCTTTGATTGTGCGTAGTATTTTTTCGGTTATGTCCACGCTCTCAGAATGTAGGGAGTTGCCCCTGTTAGAAGTGTTTTGCCATGCCACCAGAAGATGTTTGATCAGGCAAGATTCGTTGCTGGAATGCCTCCAAGTGACTCAGGCGGAGGTTTGCCCCAGGCTATTCGACCTTTGAGAGATTCTCCGAATCTTGACCGGACTGCCCCAGATGACGGACACTGATCATGTCTGCCCCTTGATTGGAAGTGATTTTGTTCACTAGGTATTCATCGTGCGAATTTCCCTGTTGTTCAAACGAGAAGTCATATGCAAACAAGGTTATGTTAAAAATGCAACGCTTATGTCTGTCTTGAAATTTTTTGAAAATGAGTTTTTAGTAAAACAAGCAAGTTTTGTAAATTGTGGTGTCAACTCGTTATTTTACCACAAGTCTTAAGGAGTCAGGATACCTTCCGTACAATATGCTTTCGAACTAACCCATGCTTCAGCTAGGACTTTTGAGGGTTATAATGTGGCCTGGTTCACGGTTTAAGAAACAAAGGATAAAGGCTCAAATTATTTGTACCCACCCGCTCTTCGTGATGTTCTTCAATCCTAAACTCAGCTGATCGTGCGTTAGACCTTATTTGAGTTTTTGTCATGATGTTCCAATGATGGTTCAGATATTGATGATTTATTCTGAATAGGCAGTCATTTTTGTTTTTGTTGAGGGTTTGTATGCCCTCTTTCTTTTTGATTTCGCTATCCCTAAATTTTGCCTGAACTATTTCTTTTGTGATTACAGTCAGCGGGATGCCCCAGTTTTGTAAGTCTCCTTCATAGGTTTTGACTTATTGGGTTTTTATTTTTGAGATATAATGACTGCCTATCCTTATGATTATTCAGAATCATCACTGTCTTCTTTTTTTTTTGTAAGGACCTCTTTGGTGCCGTTTGTTATGCACTTGGATCAACTGAGAGAACTACCCTGCCCCAGGTTATGATTAAGGGTTTTAATTTTCGAAAAGAAAAACTCCTACTTCTTTGGCTCAGAGGGGTTGACGAGGGATTATCTTCCTTATAACTCCAGTGTTTAGGGATTGAAACAACGCCTGTACCTCATCAGCGGGGTCTGTTCAAAAGCATACTGTAATGATCACGGTATCGTTTTCGTCATCCTCCCTTAAGAGGCTTAGACTTATTAATTAAGAGTTGACCATCACAAAATATGAAATCAGTTTGAATATTAGCGAATGCGAATATATTGCTTCAAAACAGACATATGCGATGCATTAATGAAATAACAACGTTTAACATGAATAAATGTTTGAACAGTCAAAAGAAAATTACAACTTGAAAATCCTAATGGACAAAAGTCTTCTCATCTCAGGACTTGTTACTTCAACTGGTGAATCCTGTAGGGATGATAGAAGTGCTCAGCCTGGCCATCTTGGGTGAATTCCACAGCTCCTTCATCAATTAGGTCCTGGATCTTGTTCTTCATGGTCCAACAATCCTCTGTAGCATGTCCCGGGCTGTTGGAGTGATAAGCACAGTGGGCATTTGGATTATATTTGGAAGGCGTCCTGTTGGGATTCTTAGGAGGGTCCCTCAGGGTTACCAAATTCAACCTCAACAGTTGTTGTAAAGCTTGAGGCAACAACACGCTGAGCTTGGTGAATTGCCTCTTGGGCTTGTCTGCCTGAACCTGGTGAGGTTGATACTGAATCTGTGACACTGGAGCCATTTGAGGAGCTTTCCCCTTATCTTCTTGTCTCAAAAGTGGTTGGATGATGATTGGCCCTCCACCCTTAGATGTTTGCCCCAATTGGTTACCCCGAAGCAGTTGGTTGACGAGAACCCCGAGCTCTTCTTGTCTTTGAGCTAAGCTTTGAATGATAGTCACCTGCCCCAGCATCTGGGCTTTCATTGCATCCACCTCGGCTTGTAGATGTTTCATCCGTTCATCCTCAGCACTGTTCCTGACCAAAGTCCCCATGAGAAGTGTTCTCAGCTCCTCCTGCCCCTTGGATAGATTCAGGAGGATTTCCCCGAACCGAGTCTCTTGAGCATGGAAGTCCTGGTTGTATTGTTGTGAAGCCATTGCTGAAATAAACAGCGCAGATGGTAAGTAACCTGTAACAAAGGTACCTGTTATGCAATGATATGTATGATATGCAGGTAATGTTTTCAAGGATCTCGAGGGGTAAACAAGAAAATTGTTAGAATTGGAGTCCGATAGCTTGATTGAAGGAACTGCATGTTGCCGAGAGTCCTTCTTCAAGGGTCAAAGGCTCACCATATCCAGTGGGTCATAGCCTCGACTCAAGTCATCAACTTTGTTTTGATTTCCAAACAAACCTGGCTAGGGGAACCTTCTTCAAGAGTCAAAGCTCACCATATCAAGTGGGTCATAGCCCCTGACTCCAGTTATCATGTTTTGGCTGGAGGAAAATAAATCCCCTTTGCTCCTTGCTGGACAGTTTGATTCATCATGACCTACATCACAAGCCCTTGAGACCCTTGAAAATGGGTTAGTCCTTATGCAGGATGTATGCAATGGTATGATGTCATGCTATGCATGGGGTAATGTAGGTAAACCCTGTTATGAGTCCCAATTAAGGACTATAAACAAAACCTATAAGAAACTCAAGTGTCAGATAACAAGCATGCAAGTAGTCAAGTATGAAAGCACACAAGTCACACCACAGCCCTTAGAGTTTAGGCCAGCATGGGGTCTAGGTATTACCCTCTTGAAGTTGGTGGGCTCAACCTGTCCTATCAGAAGTAACCGGGTTCTAAGGGTCCCAATATCATTGGATTGCTTTCATTGTTCATCGTTTCGATTTAGCCACTGAACTGGTGTTGGCTCCTGAATTCGACACCTTTGTTTTAATTGATGGCAGCCATTAAAAGCTGAAAGATGCTTTCGACTGGCTAAGCTTGTCGAAGTGCCCGTCGAAAGATGGCAAAATAACTTAGAAGATTTCTTCCAAGGAGGAAGGCTCATTGCCTTCGACGTCGAAGGAGTTTTCGTCGAATACGTCTCTTGATGAAGGTGTTCGATGATCCAGAGTGGAACAGTTTGAAATTCAAAGCTTTGGAGGGAAAACGGTTTCCAGCAGTTACTACGTGCAAACGTGCAAGGATCTGGAGCGTCGAGCATGGAGAACGTGCCAAGTGGCTTGATCTCGAAGCAGTGTAACTGCCCGACGGTTACTTGGAATGTTTTTGTATAAATAGGAGTAGACGTGTAGTTTCTCGCGTGTGTTCACAATCATATACATAGTCACTCATTTAGATTCAAGTACCCAGTGTGAGCGAAAGAATTGTTGAGAAATGTATGTGTGAAACACCAATTTTATCAATTAAAAGTCATTTACTTTTCCAGTATTTTACATGCTTTTCCCCTTTAAGATTCCTGTCGAACCTTTACTTTAAAGCCTTGTTTATTTTACCAAGCCTTTCCTTTATGCAATTTACTTTAAACAATTTACTTAAAGCCTTATCCATATTAATCAAACTTCAAAATCAACCTATGTCCATAGGATCAATCTGATCGATCCTGCGAGTAACCAAATAAGTAACCATTTGGAGGATCAGCGGTTGTTTACCAAATCCCTAGGTAAACAAATTGGCACACCTGGTGGGACTGTGTGTTGATTGTTGAAAAATCTCATCTTTTCGAGTTGTATGTTATTGAGGAGTGGTAGAATATACACCAACGATAGCAATACTGCCAGAAGAAGGGAAGAGATGGCGAATCCGCCAAACAATAATGAAATTCCACCACCAAGCGTGGGAGCAACGGTTAATATGACCGTGAGTGAAGCGACGAATGTTGGTTCGACACCAGCAGTGTCAGTCACAACCACGGGGCCAATAACTTCGTTTACAGGCCCCAGAATGCCTTTGGGAACCCCCCCACCAAGGGGAAATACAGGCCCAAGGCATGTGGTTCCCCCAGGATTTATTCCATTCTATGGTATGCCAACTTCTGAAGTGGCAAGCCTGACGAATGCTGCGTCCACTTATTCAGACCCTTTCGTGAGTGCCACTTCGCCACTCCAAGGCTCTGGAGTAGGCATGGCGAATAGAAATAGGACCCAACTCTTAGGAGGAACGTCCCAAGTAGCCCATGGCCTTACAAATGCCTCGACAGCAGTCTTGAGGCAACAGATGGACGAAAGCAACCATGATATGGTGCAAATGTTGGCACAAACTTTGAGTACAGTGCTAAATCCTCTAATACAAAATACTACTCAGTCGAATCAGCAAGTTACAGCGCAAATGACGCGTTTGGCTGACTTCTTTGGAGTACCCCCACCTATTCGACAGCCCCAAAGGGCGCAAATAAGAGGAAATCAGGGGATATTTGTAGAGGAAGAAACCACCATTAATCAGGCCCAACAGCCTGTAGAACAACCTGTCGAAGAACCTAGGGTAATAGCCCCAGAGGTAAGGTTAGTTAACAGAAACCAAAATGCTGACGAAGTGGTTCAGCATATCCAACACCAAAACATGGGTTTGGAAAATAATCTGGCAACCATGATCGAAAGGATCATGAATCAGAATGGGATGAACATGGGCTTTCGAAGGCCCAACTTTACATCTCCATTGTCAGAATATGTGTTACAAACTGACTTACCTCCAAGAAGCAAAGTCCCCAAATTTACTAAGTTTTCTGGGGACACGACAGAATCCACTGTCGAACATGTGGCAAGATATTTGATCGAAGCATGAGACATTTCGAATAACGAAAACCTAAGGATCAAATACTTCCCAAGTTCCTTAACCAAGAACGCTTTTACTTGGTTCACAACCCTACCCCCCAATTCGATCCACCATTGGACCCAGTTGGAAAGATTGTTCCATGAACAATTCTATATGGGGCAAACCAAGATAAGCCTGAAAGAACTGGCGAGTGTGAAGAGACGTTTCACTGAACCTATAGACGAATATCTGAATAGGTTTAGGTTGCTTAAGGCGAGATGTTTTACACAAGTGCCAGAACATGAGCTGGTCGAAATGGCCGCAGGCGGTTTAGATTATTCCATTAGGAAGAAGCTAGATACCCAGTACCTAAGAGACATGGCCCAACTGGCCGATAGAGTTCGACAAGTCGAACGCCTCAAAGCTGAAAAAGCTAAGGCAACGAAAACTCACAAGAGAGAAAGAATAGCTTACGTTGAGATGGATGACGAAGATCTAGAATCCTTCGACGACACTTTAGCTATCGAAGAAGGAGAAGTCGATTTAGCAGAACTAAAACAAGGGCCACCATACTCTTGTAAACAGTTAGTCCCCTCAAATGGGAAAAATCCCATTGGTCCAGACAAGACCAACGATAGGTTCCCAAAAAAGACTTACAGTTTTGATATCACAAAATGTGATGAAATATTCGACTTACTAGTTAAAGATGGCCAAATGATAGTACCCCCTGGGGTAAAAGTGCCTCCTCTTGATCAAAGAAAGAAGAGAGGTTTTTGCAAATATCATAATTTTCTGGGCCATAAAACTTCTCAATGTTTTCTTTTCAGGAATCTTGTGCAAGACGCTATTGAGGAAGGGAGATTAAAGTTTGCTGACAAATCCCCCATGGCTGTCGACTCCAATCCACTGAAGGCTGAAGCCCACTATGCAGAACCCTCTGAGGTGAACATGATAGAGGCAACCAGGATCCAGTCGAAGAAGCCAGGCATTACCATGGTCGAAGTCTCAAAGGACCACATCAACATGCCAATCTTTGGCAGTTTTTCTGGAAGTTTATCCAGGAAGACAATTGAGGCTGTCCAGAAAGCGGTCGAAGACCCGAAGTCGAAGACTGCTGAAGCCCAAAAAACTGGACCAAAGCCCAGTTCCCACTTGGCCACTGTTCAAGGCCAGACGGAGAATCTGGAGACACAAATGAAGCAACTAACTCTTGCTACTAAGGATACCATGAATATCAACATGGTTGAACTTTCTGATCCTAAAGCTTCAGAAGAAGCCATAAGGCAAGAGCAGGCAAATAAAACGGCTTTCCCTAGGGAAAACGAAAACTTGGCAGATTTTTTACAAAGATGCCAAAAGAAGAAATCAGAGGTGATGCTGTGTCCAAGATGCAGTTCTATCTTTGATAAAAAAGCTGCTGAGCACATACAAGGCGTGAGAGCAGCGAACAAGAGAAGGGAAAATGCGGACCTTCGACATGATCCCAGAAGGGGTTCTCATCAAGACAAGAGGCCTTTGACTTTTAGGCCTCCAACAAATGTACCAGTAGACACTTGGTACAAAACATCTGGCCGGAAAAGGCCAAGCGAAGAGAAATGGCATTCTTTCGAAGTGCCAAGAGGTTCCTCTTTAATTCAGAAGAAAGATCCTCAAGTTGCTGCACCCAAGGTTGCTCAAGTGTCCAGCAACTACAAGGGAAAAAATCCTATGTCGAGATCCCAATGGAGGAGATATCAAAGAAGGCGAAAAGCTGAAAGAGAGGCTGCCAACGAACCTAAGGCAGAAACTAGTTCGAATGTGCCTCAAAGGAAACAAAGAAAGCCTCTTGAGAGAGAACCAGTTACCAACAGGCTAGTTTGGCCTAACCAGAGCGAAGTCGAAGACGAAGATGATGCTGAGTCCGACGATACTCTGGACATAATGGTGAACATTGTTTCGGTACTGCCTAGGGAATTCAATCGACAGGTAGAAGTCGAAGCCAGTGACTGGGAGGTGGAACAAGAAATGGCCAAACACAGGCCAGTGTGCTATTTTGTCATGGACAATGGCACTACAGAAGAACAAAATGGCTTCTTCGAGCCACCTACAGAGGCGATGAAGAATCACCTCAAACCTTTGTTCATAAGGGCTAAGCTCGAAGAGACCACTGTGAACAAAATATTGGTCGACTGTGGAGCCACTATCAATATTATCCCTCATTCGATGCTAAGGAAGATTGGCAAAAGGGATGAAGAAATCAAACCTCACAATATGGTCCTGTCCAACTATGAGGGAGGCATTGGGACCACCATGGGAGTGATCCAGCTCGACATAAAAGTTGGGTCGATCCTTCGACCAACAATGTTCATGGTCATATCGGCCAAACCTAACTACAACCTTTTGTTAGGCCGTGAGTGGATACATGATGTGGGTGCTGTGCCTTCATCGATGCATCAAAGGTTGCTTCTATGGCGTCCAGATGGGATGGTCGAAAACATAGAGGCAGATCAGAGTTACTACCTTGGCGAAGTGAATCACTTGGGTGTAACAGATTTCGACAAAAACTTGGCTCACATAGGGCCATGTCCAACTCCTGACTTCGACATGGCGCCAGCGCCAAACACCTTTTGTTCCCTATACCTGCATCCTGAGCATGGTTTCCAATGGGACAGAGAAGACTTGTCCCACATAGACTTCAGTGGGCTAACTGACATCCAACCAACTGGTTGGGGAAGTGAATTCAGTGATAATGACTGAGTCACAATCTCTGAAGCGAATTTCGGCTTATGTAGCCGAAACCAAGATGATAACGGCTCTCGAAGCCGAAGTAAAGTACATGGCCACTCAGGCCAATGATCAACAATTATCTGCTGTTGGCCCAGGAAAGGATTTCGATCCAAGACCCCCTGACATCATGCCAGATGAAATGTTGGAACAGAGGCTCGACGCCATCTATGACGATGAGCCTTTGGGCTTCGAAAAGGATCCCTTGGCGAACAACATTAAGATGTTAGCACAAGACCCTTTAGAAGAAATCAACTTAGGCGAAGGATCAGAGAATAGGCCAACCTACATCAGCGCCAAAATTGATCCAGAACTTAGGTTGGAAGTAATCCAATTGCTGAAAGAGTTTAAAGACTGTTTTGCATGGGATTATGACGAAATGCCTGGTCTCGACAGAGGATTGGTAGAACTTCAGTTGCCAATCAAACCTGGAAAGAAGCCAATCAAGCAAAATCCAAGACGCTTCGCTCCAGAAATTTTGTCGAAGATCAAAACGGAGGTCGAAAGACTTCTGAAATGCAAATTCATCCGTGTTACAAGGTATGTCGAATGGATTGCAAATATTGTGCCAGTAATTAAGAAAAATGGCACGTTAAGGGTGTGCATAGATTTCAGAGATTTGAATGCTGCCACCCCCAAAGATGAATATCCTATGCCTGTGGCGGAAATGCTAGTCGATTCTGCCGCTGGCTACGAATACCTGAGTATGCTCGATGGTTATTCAGGATATAATCAAATATTCATTGCTGAAGAGGATGTGTCGAAAACAGCCTTTCGATGCCCTGGGGCCTTAGGCACTTACGAATGGGTAGTGATGCCTTTTGGCCTAAAGAACGCTGGGGCAACGTACCAGCGAGCAATGAATACTATCTTCCATGATTTTATTAACACTTTTATGCAAGTTTATATTGATGATATTGTTATAAAATCTGTTTCCAGGAAGAGTCACATTGACCACCTTCGACAATCATTCGAAAGAATGAGAGAACATGGTCTGAAGATGAACCCTTTGAAGTGTGCGTTCTGTGTAAAAGCTGGAGATTTCTTGGGTTTCGTTGTCCACAAGAAAGGAATCGAAATCAATCAGAACAAGACGAAGGCAATTTTGGAAGCGAAAGCGCCGTCGAATAAGAAGGAATTGCAATCTCTCTTAGGCAAGATAAACTTCTTGAGAAGGTTTATATCTAACCTAAGTGGGAAAGCTCAGGCCTTTTCACCCTTACTTCGACTGAATAAGGAGGGGTTCGAATGGGGGCAAGAGCAACAAGAAGCCTTCGACAAAATCAAAGGGTACCTCACTAAGCCACCTATTTTGGTGCCTCCTTGTAGCAATAGGAGTATGAGATTGTACATAGCTGCATCTGACAAAACTCTGGGAAGTATGTTAGCCCAAGAGGATGAGAATGGAGTCGAAAGACCCATTTATTATCTCAGTCGAGTTTTGAATGACGCAGAAACTAGATATAGCGAAGTTGAAAAATTGTGTCTATGTCTGTATTTCTCTTGTTAAAAACTCAAACAATATATAAAACCAGTTGATGTTTATGTTTCGTCTCATTTTGATGTTTTCAAATATATGTTGTCGAAACCTATCTTGCATAGTCGAATTGGCAAGTGGGCATTAGCATTGACTGAATACTCCTTGACCTTTATGCCTCTTAAGGCAGTAAAAGGACAAGTGGTTGCAGACTTCATAGTCGACCACTCAATTCAAGTCGAGGATATTAATTATGTGGAGATAGAACCTTGGAAATTCTACTTCGATGGTTCCAGCCATAAAAATGGAACAGGAGTAGGAGTCTTGATTATTTCTCCAGATAAAATTCCAACAACATTCAAGTACCAAATCGAAGGTTCTTGTTCGAACAATGAGGCTGAGTATGAAGCTCTAATTACTGGCCTTGAAATATTGTTGGAATTGGGGGCAACTCGAGTCGAAATAATGGGAGACTCAGAGTTAGTCATCAAGCAAGTCACAAAGGAGTATAAATGCATAAGAGAGAATCTCATTATGTACTTTGTGATAACAAATCGTTTATTGAAACAATTTGAAAGTGTCAATATTCGACACATACCCAGAGTCGAAAATCAAATAGCCAATGACTTGGCACAGATTGCATCAGGGTATAAGATTTCAAAAACAAGATTACAAAGAGCAATCGAAGTTCGAGAAAAGATAAAGGCAACTTGTCTATCACCATCAGACTTGGAATCGACAAGGCTAGGTTATGCTGATCACTCAAACTTCGAGATTTCGTTCATTGATAATTTATCAGACCAGGATTGGAGGAAACCCATTGTGGACTATCTTCAAAATCCAGGAGCTCCGACAGAACGAAAAACAAAATATAGGGCGTTGAGTTTTGTACTCATGGGTAATGAGTTATTCAAGAAGACGCCTGAAGGGGTGTTGCTGAAATGTTTAAGTGAAACTGAAGCATACATAGCCCTTTCGACTACGCATGCTGGGGCATGTGGGGCTCACCAAGCAGGCCATAAGATGAAATGGTTGTTGTTTCGACAAGGACTATATTGGCCCACTATGCTGAAAGATTGTGTTGAGTTCGCCAAAGGTTGCCAAGAGTGTCAAGTTCATACAGGCATCCAGCATGTACCAGCAAGCGAACTTCACTCGATAGTGAAGCCTTGGCCCTTTTGAGGATGGGCGTTGGATCTTATTGGAGAGATTCGACCAGCATCATCAAAGAGTCAGAAATACATATTGGTAGGCATTGATTATTTTACTAAGTGGATCGAAGCTGTCCCTTTAGTCAATGTAGACCAAGAAAATGTCATTGAATTTATTCAAAAGAACATTATATTTAGGTATGGAATTCCTGAGACAATAACAACTGACCAAGGTTCAGTTTTCACTGGTCAAAAGATGCAGGAATTTGCTCAGGAAACGGGTTTCAAACTCCTAACATCCACGCCTTACTATGCACAGGCGAATGGTCAAGTCGAAGCAGCTAACAAAGTGGTGATTGGCTTGATAAAGAAACATGTTGGGAAGAAACCAAAGAATTGGCATAAGACGTTAGACCAGATTTTATGGGCTTGTCGAACGTCCCCAAAAGAAGCCACTGGTACAACACCATATAGGCTAACTTTTGGCCATGATGCAGTATTGCCAGCAGAAATTTGTCTTCAATCTGCAAGAGTTCAGAGGCATTATGATATTCCTTCTGAGGTTTATTGGAATATGATGTTAGATGAACTGGTGGATTTAGACGAAGAGAGACTACATGCTCTCGACTTACTCAGGCTTCAGAAGAAAAGAGTAGAAGACTCTTATAATAGAAAGGTAAAACCTAAGGTATTTTTGCCTGAAGATTTAGTTTGGAAGGTAATTCTTCCCATGGATCGACGGGATCGAAGCATGGGGAAATGGTCACCCAAATGGGAAGGACCCTTTAGAATTATCCAAACTTTTTCTGGTGGAGCCTATGAAGTCGAAGAGATAAGTGGTGATAAAAGGCTCTTGAGAGTGAATGGTAAATATTTAAAAAAATATAAGCCTATACTTCAAGAGATAAAAATAAAACAATAAAAGAACAAGCTAAATTAACCATAAAAATGCCAAAATGGAAATTTTCATTAATTTCAGCCAAAATGGCAATTGTTGTCGAAAGTGATTACAGAAGATGGTTACAAAAGAGAATCAATCAAAAGGAAAGAGAATTCTTGAGTCGAAGATACTTGGCATGCTGCAGATCCAACCTCTTCTTGCACCAAGATTTTTCTTGCACCAGTTTGGCAATTTGGGCGTCGAGGCTTTGAGCCCTCTCAGCGAATTCCAGGCCTTGCTTGATCTCAGTCTGGCTCTCAGTGTCTGGGATGGTCGAAAGAATTTCCTCCTGGAGCACAGTGTTGGCGTTTATCTTCGCCTCTATCTCTGCAATTTGTGCTCGGAAGGAGACATTCTCTCGCTCAATAGCATCGAACCTTTCCTGTGCAGACGCTTTCTGTTTCGACAACTCGACAATTCGAGAAGTCGAACTTGAGACAGCAGTCCACGCAGATAAGCTCTTGCCATGCAGCGTTTCGAGCTGACTGTTAAAAGTTTGTTGGCGCCGGTAATCCGCTGAGACTTGGTCAATCATAGAATGTAATTCCATGATTAAGTCTGAGATTTCTGGGGCTACAGCATCGAAGTCAACAGCATTCAAAACCTCTTTTAAGCAAGATGGAGCAGTGGGGTCCCCCTCTAAAGCCTTCATTAAATCTCTCTTGAAGAACTGGGCCTTGACCTTCGCCAACGCATCATCAAGAGGAGAAGTCTCAGTAGATTTCCCCGACAGAGTAGGAATTTCCTGACTGGTGTCGGAAGAACTCTTACTCTCGACGATTGCATTAAGGTAGCTGACAGGGTCGGTTTGTTTCAAGATTTCCAAGTCCTCTTTCGACCTGTGCTTTGAGGAGGTGACCCTTGCCATAGTATTATCTTGGACTTGAGTCTGTTGAATGCTGAGTGCTTCGTTTGGTTGCTCTTCGACTTGGACGGAGGCGGTACTAGCGTTGACTTGTGGTTCTTCGTTAACATCACCTTGGGGTCCTTCGCCAGCGTCATTTTGTGGCTTTTCGCTAGCGTCACCCTGGTGGTCTTCGCCAGTACCACCTTGATGCTCTTCGTCAACAGTATCTTGATTCCCTTCGCCATTGCCTTGGTCTCTTCCTTCAGGATTCTCTTCTGACGACAAGTCTACCACAGGAACCGTTTCTGGCTGTGTTTCCTCCGCCATAGGCTCTTCAGTTGTCTTCTCCACTGTTTCAGCATTGGCCTCAGTCTCAGTGTGGGCTTCGTCATTGCCTAAATTTTTCTCCTGAGGCCTGCTGAGTTCAGCAGATTCTAGAGTTTCTGAAGTCCTTGGTGGAGAACTTTCAGTAGTGTCCTGAAGAAAAGAAAGAAGACAAGTCTTCAGATGTCGAAAGAGACGTAATCGAATACTGGTATCTATGCCTAAGTTTTGAGAAGGGTCCAATAGATTACCTGTGGATTAACTTCAGCCCCAGGGCTGGAATTGTCACTTTCGACAGGCTTGGTAACAAGAGCGTTCAGTTCCTCCTCAGTTGGTTCCTCGATGACCACTGCAGGTGGCCTAGGCTTTCTCACACCAACCTTTATTCTGACGGTTCGACCTTCAGGAGCTGGAGTAGGAACAGAAGCGTCCTTCGTTAACTTTCGCCTCTTTAGGGGAGAAGGAGGGGAATCACTTTCGTCATCACTCCCCGATTCGATCACCAATGCTGCCCTTTTCTTGGGCGAAGGGGCCTATAAAACCAATAGGAATTCGATTGAATAATTACGTCGAAAATAAAAAATCGAAAGCCAGAAGAAAAATGAAGAAAATCTGGTTACCGATGCAGGAGGCCTCCTCGAAGAGCCTTCCCCCTGTTGGTTGCCTGTTGTCTTCGCCGGCGCTATAGTCTTCGCCGGCGGTGGAGGTTTTGTCGAAGGGACCCCTCCTTGTGGGCCTCCTGTAGCCTTCTTGGCCAAGGGTTTTCGAACAACTGGAAGCGAAAAGGAAAGTTAACAGGCTAACAGTCGAAGAGAAAGATAAAAAGTAAATGTGAGAGCATGAACTTACATTTCTTTACTTTGTCCAACACAAGGACAAAAGACTTTTGCAACTCTGATATGAAGTCCTTCTCGTCGAAGAAGTACTCAGCGTAATAGCTTCTCCACCACTCTTCAAAAGATGGTGAGCAAAGGAAGTTAAGCTGGTAGTTGAACAGCGAGAGGATTGTTCGACCAGCATACCTTCCGATATGCTTGGTAGCAGCTTCTTCTGTATAATCGTTGCAGAAGTACAACATTGACTTCTCTCTTTGGAAAATGGGAGAAGGCAGGGTTTGGATGATACCAAACTGGCGAGATACCAGATTTGGTTGATAGGCAAGCAGACTCAGATGAGTCTTAGAGCTCTTAAATCGAAGAGGCATGATCCTGGGTGTCAGGAACGCCTCCCAAAGTATAGTGTGCTCATCGACATTGGGACCACTCGACTCCTTTGGATGTGGCCTCGTAAACCATGCTGGCCCCACCTTTCGTTGAGCAAATGGAGCCATAGTTGAAACAAATTCCTTCCTTCGAGCGAACATCAGCACGAAGTTAGTGAAGGTTTGTTGGAACTCTAGCCCATCTTCTACAGGTGTCAGTAGAGCCAGCCTAATTCCTTCGATACGTCTATTAGCTATCGCTGGGGCTTGTTCATTTATCTGAGTCTTCTTGGGTAAGAAAGATTCGAAAGTGGCGTTAAGCCACAGTTGAAGTAGCCAGAAAGGCCCAGCGAGTAGCAAACTGTTCCTATCTTCGACATGTTTCAGGAGAGTAACCCCATTGCTGATTGAGTCATAAAGACTGGCCAGAATTAGTTCTGCCAAACAGATGTTTTGGCGGTGATGCAGTTGGGTGGCCAGAGTGACCATCTTTTTGGTCACTTGTAGAGATTTCGAGCAAAACACAAAGCGAGTTAGCCATAAGGCTAGAAACGCTATGTGTTCGACATCCGACACTGTGTCCGTCGACCTGTCGTGATAATGGTTGATAAAGGTGGTGAATGTTGGCTTGGTCTCAGAGAAACCAATTTGGTCCTCCGACATCTCCTCCGGGTCGAAGTAATCTCCGGTTGGTCGAAGGCCAGTAATGGCCGCTACGTCGAAGAGTGTGGGGGTTAACATCCCACATGGAAGGTGAAAGGTGAAGTGAGAGTTATCCCAGAACAGCATCGAAGCTATAAGCATCTCTGGGGAGTAGTTTAAACCTGTCTTCGACAGCATTACTAGGTCAAAGATTCCCATTTCCTTCCAGACTGGAGTTTGATGTTTCTCCAACTTTGCTAGCCAAGCAACATAGTCAGAGGTCAGATTAGGGCAAGACCTAAAAACTCTAACACTTCTGTTGAAGAAACGAAGGTCGATCTTCTCGTGTGTAGGGTCTTCGTTGTCCTCTGTGTCCTTCTTGGCGCATGCTACTGGCTTGAGTTTCTCAACGATGGGAAAATAGCTCTTGATCTTCAGAGCTTCAGAGATGCTTGGGTTCATAGGTCCAGACATTGCGAAGATCTGGTTGGAGTATCCAACCGGGATCATCAAGTGACGCGAGTAAGCATCGCGAACGGAGATGTCAGAAGGTTCAGGGACCCTTCGTTTCCCTGTAGCGTTCACTACCGGAGCAGTAACAAAGACCTTGGGCTTAGCAAGTTGTTCAGTTGGTGCGTTAGTCTTGGGGGCAGTGGAAGCAGAGGCCATTGTTGAGGATGAAGATGAAGTTGGAAAAGGAAGAGTTTTTCTGCAAAGAGAACAAGTTTGTAAGAAAGCAAGGGAGTTTGAAGGCTAGTTTGCGTGAAAAGTCCCACAATGGGATATTCACTACTATTTATAGTAGTGGGAGAAATTCCCAATAACGAGGGCATTAAATGTCATTTAATGCTGCAGGAATTAGTGGGACGCGTGGCAGCATCCTGTTGTTTTGGCCGTTTCTGCAGAAACAGAGAGACGCAGCGTGCGTCCTCGTTTTTGGGATTTGTCATAATGACAAATTATGAAGTGACGTTTGGTACTGCACGCCGTACTGAAAGTGACGTCCTAGGATCAAATCAATGATGGTTTCTTGGGATTGCCAATAGTTGGTAAAAAGCAACAAAAAGTGCACAAGTTAACTTGTGACTAAGCGTGGAAAAATGGGTGTCGAATGGCGTTTTCAAAGAATGCCTTTTTCTTTCAGAGTCGAAATAAGGCATTCTTGGGGGGCAATTTGTTGGCTCCTGAATTCGACACCTTTGTTTTAATTGATGGAAGCCATTAAAAGCTGAAAGATGCTTTCGACTGGCTAAGCTTGTCGAAGTGCCCGTCGAAATATGGCAAAATAACTTAGAAGATTTCTTCCAAGGAGGAAGGCTCATTGCCTTCGACGTCGAAGGAGTTTTCGTCGAAGACGTCTCTTGATGAAGGTGTTCGATGATCCAGAGTGGAACAGTTTGAAATTCAAAGCTTTGGAGGGAAAACGGTTTCCAGCAGTTACTACGTGCAAACGTGCAAGGATCTGGAGCGTCGAGCATGGAGAACGTGCCAAGTGGCTTGATCTCGAAGCAGTGTAACTGCCCGACGGTTACTTGGAATGTTTTTGTATAAATAGGAGTAGACGTGTAGTTTCTCGCGTGTGTTCACAATCATATACATAGTCACTCATTTAGATTCAAGTACCCAGTGTGAGCGAAAGAATTGTTGAGAAATGTATGTGTGAAACACCAATTTTATTAATTAAAAGTCATTTACTTTTCCAGTATTTTACATGCTTTTCCCCTTTAAGATTCCTGTCGAACCTTTACTTTAAAGCCTTGTTTATTTTACCAAGCCTTTCCTTTATGCAATTTACTTTAAACAATTTACTTAAAGCCTTATCCACATTAATCAAACTTCAAAATCAACCTATGTCCATAGGATCAATCTGATCGATCCTGCGAGTAACCAAATAAGTAACCATTTGGAGGATCAGCGGTTGTTTACCAAATCCCTAGGTAAACAACTGGCAACCGAAATATTCCAAGAAAACAACCCTCAATTGAGTGTAGTATCGAGTATCAACC
Source organism: Vicia faba (assembly GCA_948472305.1). Classification (NCBI taxonomy): domain Eukaryota; kingdom Viridiplantae; phylum Streptophyta; class Magnoliopsida; order Fabales; family Fabaceae; genus Vicia; species Vicia faba. The sequence goes on from OX451736.1 coordinate 988,744,099, forward strand.
AACCTCAGACTGCACCAAAGTCAGTTATCTCACTACCCTAAAGAGGCCAAGATGGTTCAATTAAGGTTCCTAAGGTCAGTTGATGTTTCACGACACCACGCGGCGGCCCCGTACTCTCCTTGACTGAACTCAAGGGTTACCGGTACTCACTAAAGTGCCACACCAACGTAGCAGGCTGCTTCAACCATGTCGGTATACCCCGCACAGTTCCCTCACAGCCTTGTTGCTACTTTCTAAGAAGGTATCCCCCAGATCCAGGTTAGGATCTATAGAACTCCCAAGACAGTACCCACAATGATAAAGCAAGCAATTCAGACAATTGAAAACACAAGTGATCTTAGTCCTAAGGTACACCTCACTTTTACAAATGTCCCCAGCAGAGTCGCCAGTTCTGTGATCGGTGGATCTGGAACTGACTGTTTTACGCTGGTTCGCGAAATGTCGCGGAAGCAAGAGTTGCCACCGTCTTTTATTTTCTTCAATATGGAAAGGACAAAAGCACAGAAAAATTCCTTATTGAGATTAGCTCTCGGTTCGGGAGGTAGATTTATAGAAAGGGAAGGTGTTAGCACCCTTTCTATCCATGGTTATCCATGGGCTCTTAGATACTTGCTCATTGTGTTTTCAAAAAATGTTTGTTTGCTTTTCAAGGTGAGTGGGTTTGAAAAAGTTTCTTTGAAAGTTTCAGATCGACTCTTGTATCAGTTCTCAAGAGTGTTTGAAAAGTTGTTTTTGAAAGCTTTTTGCAAAGTGTCAGTGTGAAAAGAAGTTTTTGATTTGTTTTAAATTAGAGCAAGTATCTACGAGTCATCTACCTACCCTAAGGAATTAGTCTGTGTAAATGTCCTTAAGGTAGTGCCATCCCACCATGGAGAGGTAGGTAGCACCACCGTTGGAGGTGTTCGGGTCAATTCGAGGATTAGGGACAGTGTGGTCACCGGAGCAATAGGAGGACACCTTAGAAGCTACCCCCATGCCATGTTCATGGACATGAGGACTTACTAAAACGTCCTCTACTCGACGACCACATTTCGAGGGGCAAGGCAACAGTGAGGCGTACCCTAAGAGTGGTGTGTGAATTGTGTGTCATTTTCGGTTATATTTGTCTTGACATGCATTGGTGATCTACGCTTTGATTTTATTTGGGCATACATTCTTTCATGTGATTATTAGCAGTTAAAAGGTTCGGGAATTAAAATGCGGAAAAATAAAAGTCCTACGCTATTACAAGGCGCGGGTCTACATCGCCAAATTAAACCAAGACCCGATATGAATGAATAAAATGCGGAAAGTAAATGTCTTAATTATCTATTACAAGGCCTTGGGGCAATTACATAAAAAAGAAAAAAGAAAAGTAAACGTGCGAAAAGAAATTAGAATCGAATGCGAGGGCGTTGGACCCTTTAAGGAATTGAATTGAAATTATTAAATTTAATTAATGATGGAATAAAGAAAAGAAATTATTTTTTGGAGTTTTTGTATTTATGGAAATAAAGAAAGTTAATTAAAATTTGAAATTAGATAAAACCCTAATTCTAAATTGTTTTTAATTTATTAAAGAAAAATGTTTAAGTTTGACCTAATTTAACCTAATTATTTAATGGTAAGTTTATTTACAAAATTAATTAATAATAATAATAATAAGGATAAAAATTATTTATTGAGAAAAAAAGAATGAAAATGCTAAACCTAATTTTTATGTATTTTATTTATTAAAAAAACATTAAAATTAAACCTAAAATTTAAGCTAAATTGATTAACAAAATTTATTTACAAAATAAAATATTAGTGAACTAAATATTAAAACATATTTTTATTTTTGACTTTTCTGATTTTTTGTATTTTTGTATTATTAAAATTAATTGGGTGAATTAAAAGAAAATAATTAACATAATTAAAATAAATAAAAGAAAGAACAAAAAGAGAGAGAAATGCAAACGTGGGGGGTGGTTGACCCAAATTGGAGGTGTTTTGTGAGTAATCTTGGCCCAATAGGAGTTTGATCCATGCTGACTTTTCAGATCACATGCACACGCGTTGACTGGGGTACTCCATGGACTTTGGTTCTTGGCCACTGGATGGACGCTCATGGCCACTTGGCAAGCCACTTGTGAGAGTATATGGTGGACTTCTGGGCGTGTTGGGTACCTGAACATGTTATGAGAAAAAAGATAGGGAAATATAGGGGACCTGGGAATCGAACCCAGGTCCCATTGCCTGCGTGACAACACAACAACCACCAAGCCAAACACGTTTGTTTGATATATAATGGACAGTGAATAATAAGAGAGAGAAAGCAAGTATTAGTGGGACAATAAAAAAAAGCGCCAATTATTCAAACTGGCCAGTCACCGTTCAACACCTCATCATCTCTTTCCTGGCTTCTTTGCTTTTGCCTGAAAATACAGATGAATAGCGGGGGTTTTAAACCCCCACTAACCCTAGACCTGAAAAATAGCGATTAGGCCATATGCAAATATAAAAAGGGCGCGATGAGTGATTTGGATTCGTTGGAATGTCACGAGTGCATTGGTCTAGGACTCATGGCCTAATTTTTCCTCATGAAGAAATCCCTAATTTCAAGCTCCTGAAACCCTAGAAAATTTCCATGGCAACTTTCTATACAGGCAAGATTAGTTCAATTAAAAGACACCAAAAGCTTCAGTGAGTCCATGTTAGTACAAATTAAACATTAAAATGCATTGATATGGCATGTAAATTCAAATATGATTAAGAGAAAATTCATGAACAGGGCGACTGTGTTCTACCAATTCTTTGCGTGTGGAGATATGATTTCAATTGGAATAGCTTCCTGGTTGTCTCAACAAGCCTTTATAATAGTTTTGGGACCTTGAATTATGCTCTAGCTATCAAAACAGTTTCAAGGTTTTTTAAGAAAAAGTGCAAGTTTTGTTTCTGAGTTTGGGCGCAGCTTTTTTTTCTTTCTGATTAGGGTTATGTTCTTGCTTATATGTGGAGTGAATTAGGTTCCCAAACCAAGTCCAAAATCCATGTTTAAATGCTTTTCAAATTTGTGATTTTCCATAATCTTTTTCAATCTTTTCCATACCAATCTTATGCCAATCATTGAAGATTCTTTCCCTTTTGAGTGTGCACGAAATCTTGAGTGAATGATGAGTGGAAATGCTGCATAAAAATATTTGAAATGTGTGATTTGTTATTTTTGTCATATTTTATTTTAATTAAATGAATTAATAGGATAAACAACTCAATTAATTAATAAAAAATAATAAAATAACCCCCCTTTGGGTCAATGGGTCGTGCATAGCTTTTGGGTGATGATTCTTGGAAGAAATTGAGGCCCATTAGCAATTTTGAGGCATTTGAAGCAAAGTTGACTTTTCAAAATTCCCAAAAATTTCCCAACTTCCACAAAGCATATCTTGCTCAATTTTTAAGCTTTGATCATGTTCTTGGACATTTTGGAAAGGTATTGAAGTCCTCTAACCAATTCCTTTGGTCCCATGTCATTTTGATTTACCAATCTCAAGTTATGGTCTTTGACTTAAAGTGCCTTTTTGTTGACTTTTGAAAATGACCTATAATGTTGAGATTGATAACTTTTTGTGAGAGAATTTCTTGGACTTGAAGTGTGAAGAGGAGTTGTAGGAAATGTAATTCTCTTCAAAATTAGCCTTGGATGGAATTTTTATGATAAACCATGTGGAAGTTATGCCTTGGTCAAGTTACAGTTGACTTTTTTAACTGTCCAAAAATAGAAACTTTTGCATCTTGAGACTTTTTGAGCCATGCCTTGAGAATCATGATCAAGAATTGATCAAATGATGTTTGTGGCTTCAAAATAAGATGTTGACCAAAAATTTTTGACTTTTGACTGTCAAATGACCATTTTGCCCCTACAGTTGACTGTTGAGCAATTAGGGTTTTTGACTGTGCAATTTTGTGCTGCGAGTCTTGAAACTTGACATGAGGATGCTTGACAATGTTTATAGGCATGTGGGACTTGATTGGACCCTTGGAAACTTCAATTTCTTTACCAGAACCAAAACCCTAATTTTTGACTGTTAGGAGGCCATTGGACTGTGCAACCCTTGGGAGATTTTGAAGCATGCTCTTTGTAAATCTTGAAGAATATGGGAGGGCAAATTTTGGGGTACAACAGGCACCTTATCTGGTCCTTTCTTTAATCTGTTGGTAGGCTGCTCTTCTTCTGGTTTGACCGAATTAATCTTAACCGGGGAAAGAGTTGAGAGTGGAATCAAAAGTGGGAAGATCTCTGTGGCATCTACCTCCACCTCCAATCCTATCAAGAAACTGTTTGCTGCAAAGAAGAAAGTTAATGCTGTGTATGGGGAAAGGGCCCATACTAAGAAGAATGATCGTCCGTCTATCAACGCTATCTGAATCTCCAATGCAACTCCTACTCCAAGACCATCTGCAAATCATCAACGTTTTGAAACTCCAAGAAGACAATTTACAAGGTTAGGCATGTCACTGTCTCAAGCCCTTCAACATTTGCTTAAGGCTAATTTAGTAACATTGTGCGATCCTCCCGCCAACCCTCACACCTCGTCACCAAAATATAATCTGAACGCAAAGTGTGCTTACCATTCAAACAACCCCGAGCACGAGACTGATCAGTGCTGGGCTTTGAAGAACAAAATCCAGGATTTAATTGACAACAAGACTATTGAGTTCGATCCTTCTCAACACCGAATGTAATTACCGCTCTGATGCCGAAGCATGACAAAGGTGTTAATGCTGTCGAAGATACAATTTTTGTCTCCTCTGTTGAAGAATTGACTACTCCGCTGAATGTAATCAAGAACAATATGTTAAAAGCTGGGATCTTCCCTGGCTATGAAAAAGACTCTGTGTGTTGTACAAGACAACTCAATGGATGTGAAGGGATGAAAAAAGGCATACAACGCCTGATGGATAGCCACGAAATTCTCTTTGAGAAAACTCCACTTGCCAAGAGTTTGATTAACAAATGTGAAGACCTCTCCATTATTACCATCTCCAACAAGCCTTTTAGGATCACCTCCAATGGTCCTATTAGGATTTCAAATGAACCCACTGTTGCTCCCTTAATAATTACCAATCTCTGACCGATTCCTTATTCTTCAAATAAAGCAGTACCATGGAATTACGGTACTGAAGTGTTCCATCATGGGATTAAACAAGATGCCTGGATCGGAGAAGAAAAAGATGACAATGTTGGCAACATAACTGGCTCAAGCAAAGTAACTAGAACTGGGAGAATATTTTCACCCAATATCTCACCTCTAGTAGTTACAAAGACACCCATCCGCATTACTGCTGCCAAGCCAAGTGCCGATACAAGAGGGAAAGAGAAGGTTGTCGAGCCTGTTATGATTGAAGCACCCTCCAAAGACGTAGATGGTGAAGAACCCTCCGCCCGTGAAATGGATGAGATTTTGAAGCTCATCAAGAGAAGCGACTTCAAAATTGTAGAACAGTTGGGGAAAACCCCTTCTAAGATTTCAATGTTTTTATTGTTACTTTGTTCTAATGCCCATGCTCGGACATTAATCAATTTCCTGAAAAAGGCTCATGTCCCCCATGAGACAACAATGGATCAATTTGAGAATTGCGTGGCTAGCCTGACAGTTGATAATGGCTTGGGGTTTTCAGATGCTGACTTAACACCTCTCGGGAAGAATCACAACAAAGCTTTACATGTTTCTATCGAGTGCAAAGGGACTACCTTGGCACATGTGCTAGTCGACACTGTTTCTTCTCTGAATGTATTACCCAAGGGGGCATTGGACCGTCTTGACTGTGAAGACTTAATCTTGAAGCTAAATGATATCATCGTAAGGGCGTTTGATGGATCAAAGAGGACTGCTCATGGGGAAGTAGATCTTCCAATCAAAGTGGGGTCCCAAATCTTCAACTCCACCTTCTATATTATGGATATTCGTCCCGCCTATTTTTGTATGTTAGGTCGCCCGTGGATCCATAAAGCTGGGGAAGTGACCTCAACCCTCCATCAGAAACTCAAATATCCAGTCAAGGGCAGAATAATCATTGTCTGCGGAGAAGAAGAGTTTATGGTCAGCCACCTTAACTCTTTCAAGTACGTAGAGATGAATGGGGAATTCATTGAAACCCCATGTCAAGCCTTTGAGGTCGTGCCACCGATAATTGCTGCTACTAAATGTTCTTCCGTTGAGTCTAAAGCTGTTAAGGCCACGCCAAAGATGGTTTCAGTCAAGGATGCCCACGCGGCAATTGAAGAAGGAAACTGTGATACTTGGGGGAAACTCCTCGATATCCCGTTTAAAGCAGACAAGTTTAGTCTAGGCTTCACGTTAAAGCTTAGAAGGAAGTAAGGCATGCTCGTGCTGGAAAGCCGCCTCTCCGCATTGGAAGCAATGAAGTCAATGCCATGGATGATTCTGAAGAAAAAGCTGCATTTGAAGAGTGGGTGTACCCAACTACAATGGAGCTGAAGAATTGGCATACAAAGGACTTTATGCCCTTCTCCTTCATTGAGGAGTAATCTACTTGTTATTTCTTTTATTTCAATCCAAGAACTTGTTGTCTGTAATATTTTAACAATGACTTTTCATCCATGTGCCTGGCCCAGGGCACTTTGGTCCATTTGTCAAGGGTTTTATTTATATTCATCTAATCATATGATCATTCAGTACATTGGACTCTTTTGCATTCAAATATTTGTGTTCATTGTCTTTCATTTCTTGTAAATACATTTTTCAAAAAAAATAGCCATGTATCTTACATGCACACACACACACACACACACACACACACACACACACACACACACACACACACACACACACTCTTGTAGGTCCACATCCACTCTGGATCCTATTGCCAATGACTCTACTATTGGCAACTATGACTTTGAATGTCCTATCAACCAAGAAGAAGACGAAGGTGAGGAAGATTGTGACATACCGGGAGACCTAGCCAGACTTCTATTATAAGAGGAAAAAGCTATTCAACCAGACAAAGAGTCAGTTGAAGTTATCAACCTGGGTACTGAGTCAGATAAGAAAGAAATCAGGATCGGCGCTAATTTGGAAAGGAGTGTCAAGAACAGGTTGGTTCAGATGTTGCATGATTATGTGGAATTTCTTGGTCTTATGAAGATATGCCTGGGTTGGATACTGACATCATAGTTCATCGTCTGCCGACAAGAGAGGACTGTCCTCCTGTTAAACAAAAGGTTCGTCGCATGAGACCTGATATGTATGAAAAGATCAAAGATGAAGTAATGAAACAATTTGACGCATGGTTCTAAGCTGTGACATCCTATCCTCAATGGGTTGCCAATGTGGTGCCAGTGCCAAAGAAAGACGGGAAAGTTTGCATGTGCGTAGACTATAGGGATCTGAATAGGGAAAACCCTAAGGATGACTTCCCTCTGCCACACATTGACATCTTAGTTGATAATACTGCTCAGTATAAAGTCTTCTCATTCATGAATGGCTGCTCAGACTATAATCAAATAAAGATGGCTCCCGAAGATATGGAAAAGACTACTTTCGTTACACAATGGGGCACCTTCTGCTACAAGGTCATACCGTTCGGATTAAAGAATGCAGGGGAAAATATCAAAGGGCTATGGTAGCTTTAGTTCATGATATGATTCATCATGAGATATAAGTATATGTGTGTGATACGGTGGCCAGAACCGGGACGTGTTTCCCTATTTTTTAAGGAATTGTTGGTTTGCATTTTGCGTTTGTTTTCGCAAAATGTCGCGGTAAGCAAGAGTCGCCACCGTCTTTTATTCTATCCAACAAGGAAAGGAAAAAAGCACAAAAAAATTCCTTTTTCGAGATATTTCTGAGTACGGGGGGTAGATTATAGAAAGGGAAGGTATTAGCACCCTTTCTATCCGTAGTTATCTACGGGCTCTTAGGTACTTGCTCATCATTTTCAAAATTGTTTTCTTTGTGTTTGCGTGATTTGAAAAGCTTTTTGTTTTGACTTCGATTTAACTCTTGTTTCTGTCTTCAAGAGTGTAATGAAGCGTTTTTGAAAACTTTGTTTGTAAAGGAGTGTAAGTGTGAAAAATTTGTTTGGAATGAGCAAGTATCTAAGAACTAATCTACTTACTCGAAAAAAGAATTGTTCTATGTTAGTTTCCTTTAGACAATGCTATCCCACTATTATCGAGTGGGTAGCACCGTCGTTGGAGTTTGAGGGTCAAATCGAAAGGGACGTACGGTCACTAAAGCAATGTTAGGACGTCTTAGTAATAACCCTAATGTCTTAGATCAATTATTCGAGGCAACAATTCCGAGGCAACCATTCCGAGGCAACTTTTCCGAATCGGGACTTTGATCTTTATTTAGACAAAAGGACGACCACTAAAGCATCCTATACTCAATGACTGTTTACTGAAGGCAACCAAGTGGGAGTGTACCCTAGGAGTGCGCATGTGCGAGTGATTCAATTTCAGTTTATTTATCTTTGCACATTTAGGGTGATCTAACTGTATTAAAATTAATCATACATTCTTGTCATGCATCCTAATATCATACATCTAACAGTTAATAATTTGCGGAATTTAAAATGCGGAAATTAAATTACGCTATTACAAGGCTTCAGGTATTTACATAGCCAAAAATAAACCCTTTGAAAATAAAGCGATGAAAATAAATAAACGTCCTAATTAACTATTACAAACTGTGGGCAGTTACATCAATATGATAAAATAATAGTAAAGCGCACGATGAAAATTAGATCGACGAGAAATTAGGGTTTTGACCCTTCTATCCTAATTAAAAGAAAAATGTTTTTTTTTAATAAAAGAAATAAGTTTTCTAAATTAAATACAAAAATTAATTAGTGATTAAATTAATTAATAAAAATAATGACATGACCTTTTTTTGTTTTTTTTTTGTTATTTTAGGAAAAAAAATAAAATATAATTAAGTTAGTAATAAAACCTATTTATTCTAATTATTTTTTAATTATGTACAAAATAATTAAAGTTATATAAATTAATCAAACATAATTAAATTAATTAATTTATTGATAAAAGTAAATATCTTAAATTTAATTGGATAGAAAAATAATACTTTTGGTGATTTTTTGATAAAAGAAAATAATTTAATTGGTTAGTAAATAAATAAATAAATAAATTAAAGTAAATATAAAAAGAAAAAAGAATAAGAAATGGGCCTGAAAAATGGGGGTGCCAATAGTCAGATCTGGGCCCAAAAGAGAAGGTCCACGTTGACTTTGAGGATCCCATGCTGCGCGTTTGACTTGGCTTTAGTGCACCTTCAGATGATGGCCATCAGATTTGGCCATCTGACACTTGGCTGGCTAGATTGGGAGGATGTATGGTGGTCTTTAGGCTTACAAACGCGCTGGATAACCTGAAAGAAAATTAGAAAAATACCAAATGTTGGAGGCAGGGGTCGAACCCCTAACCTCAAGCATCCTAATGCCTTAAACGCTGCCTGGCTACCACTGGGCCAATCTCTTCTGTTTGTACATGTAATGAACAATAATAATAATATATTAAAAAAAGAATTAGTGGAGAATAAAAAAAAACGCGCCAGGTTTGAATGGGCCAGTGGGATGGTGACACATAGTCGTCTCCTTCCTCTCTCTGTGGTTAAAAGGTTTGAAAGCCTTTACCTACAGACAACGTCCGTCGCTATAGCCCCTGTCATTCTTAAAATCAAGCACAAACATGATAAATGAAAAACAAGGCCATGGTTGAATTCTTCTGGTCCTGCTGGTTACATTGGTGGCCCTTTTATGGCCCAATTTTGCTTATACACAGAAATCCCAAATTGAGCTCGTAAACCCTAATAATGGTGAAACTTCATACAAGCCATGAAAACGCAATTAAAGAATACAGAGAGCTTACAAACATGATTGTGATCAAGAATGTACCATTATCTTATGCTATATGTGCAAGAATAGTGCTATTCGATTTCAAGAAAAGAGCTATGCCGTGAGCGACTTACAGTGATATATAGGGCTCGAAAATGCTTGGTCTTGATTGCTTTGGCTTGCTAAGACTCCCAGGAATCGATTGGGATGAGCAAAGAGTCTTGTATTGGCCTCTAAGTGCAAATTCGATTCACCATTTTTTCTTGATTTTTTCAAGTTTGATTCTTGTTCATGCGCCTCCTTCTAACCTGTTTTTAGATCTGCCTCGCCTCTATATGTATTGAGGAAGGGATTAGGGTTGATAACTGTTATCAATCTTCCTCCATCAATGAATTAGATCCTTGATTTGATTCCCTTTGAAAACTTTCCAAAATTGGTCTATTTCAATCTTTTTGTTCATACCATGCCTTGATACGTATTTGATTACTTTCTAGCTGTAATTGAAACCTGAAACAAGCACAAAATCTTTGGTTTTCAATATTTTGGATTTTATATGATTTGTTTTGATTTAAATTGAATTAATTCAAATAAAAATCAAAATAAATAATAAAAACATGATAAGGATAAGTGGGAAGGGCTAGAGCTCGTGGACTATCTTGTCAACTCAAAACAAGTGAAAAATATTGGGCCCATTTGGCAAAATTTGAAGTTTTGGGCATAGTTGACTTTTGGCAATTTTGCAAAAAATGTCAACTTCACCAATGCATAACTTCCTCAATTTTGACTCTTTAGAGGTGTTATTGGACTTTTTAGAAATCTTGATATGTCCTATAATCAACCCTTTTGGTCTCATCTCAATTTGATATTCCATGCTCATGTATGAAGCTTTGACAAAAAAGGTGTTTTTGTTGACTTTTCAAAATGACCTATAATGTCCAAATTCATAACTTCTTGTGAGTGGATATTTTGAACTTGGGATATGAAGATGGATTGTAGGGAATTGCATCCTCTTAAAAATGAGCTTTGTATGGGTCATTTCTCATAAAATATGAGAAAGTTATGCTTGGTCAAAGTTGAGTTGACTTTTCCTATAAACCCTAATTTAGCAACTTTTGAGTCTTGATGAATTATGAGCAATCCTTGATGAATCATGATCAACACTTGATAAAATGATTAAATATACTTCAAAATGAGGATGTTGACCAAAAATCTTGAAGTTTGATTGTATGTGGGCCACATTTGACTTTTGCCCTAGCAAAGTCGATTTTCAGGCCTCTGAGCAATTGATTGAGAAAATTTCCTCTGCAAGGCTTGAAACTTGACATGGATGATCTTGTGAACATATTAGGACAATGTTGAGCATTTTGGGTCCCTTGAACTCAAGTATCTTGATGCAACATGAAACCCTAATTTGAGGTAGACTGCCTTAGGAGAGCTTGTCTGGCCAACCCTTGGACTACCTTGAGCAACTTGAGGATCTTTCTTGAAATGTTTTGAGAAATATGGGAGGGCTCATTTTGAAGTGGTGCTCATTTTGTGATGTCGGGAATGGGCTTATAGATGCCATTTGGACATTACTGACGGGAGATGGGCTTAAAGATGCCATCTGAAGAAGTGTCGATCGCATTAGAGATTCCTTAGCGAGAGCTTGTATACCTGTTGAGGAAGATTCCGCTGGGGAATACTGATCTTTGTTGAGAGAAGTAGAATTTTAGGAGCTTCGGTCGTCCGTTATTCTGCTGGTGAGTCGTCTCAGTTTGAATTTTAGGAACTTCGGTTGTCCGTATTCTACTGAGGAAACATCTCTGTTGAATTTTAGGAACTTCGATCGTCCGTATTCTACTGAGGAAACATCTATGTTGAATTTTAGGAACTTCGGTCGTCCGTATTCTACTGAGGAAACATCTCTGTTGAATTTTAGGAACTTAGGTCATTCGTATTCTACTGAGGAAACATCTCTGTTGAACTTTAGGAACTTCGGTCGTCCGTATTCGACTAAGGAATCATCTCTGTTGAATTTTAGGAACTTCGGTCGTTCGTATTCTATTGAGGAATCATCTCTGTTGAATTTTAGGAACTTCGATCATCCGTATTTGACTGAGGAATCATCTCTGTTGAATTTTAGGAACTTCGGTCGTTCGTATTCTACTGAGGAACCATCTCTGTTGAATTTTAGGAACTTCGGTCGTCTGTATTCTACTGAGGAATCATCTCTGTTGAATTTTAGGAACTTCGATCGTCCGTATTCAACCGAGGAAACATCTTTTTTGAGTTTTAGGAATTTCGGTCGTCCGTATTCAACTGAGGGAACATCTCTATTGAAGAGGAAAATTGAATTTTAGGAGCTTCGGTCGTCCGTATTCAACTGGGGAATCATCTATGTTGATATTCAGGAACTTCGGTCGTCCATTATTCAACTGAGGTAAAGGCTTCATAGCTTGAATTCTGTGAGAATTTGATTGTATCTTTCCTGAAAGGTAAAGGTTAGCTGTATATAATGCATGATATGTATCAAGCAATGATGTTCTCAAAATAAATGAGATTGTATTTGTATGATGCGTATATGCATGTGCCATGATGTATGAAAAATGCAATGTTTTTAGCTGGAGAAAATAAATCCCGGATTGCTGCTGGAGAAAAGAGTTGAATTCTTTGTTTTCGCTGGGGATAGTGAATGACGATGATTATGAGAATAAACCTGCAAGAGAGGATAACTCCACTGGGGAATAAACTGATGAGGAAATGACTCTGTAGGGGGATCATGCTCTGCTGAGGATTCCGCTGATAAATTCAGCTGATAAATTCAGCTGGGGATGAATTACCGTTGCTAGTGGTAATGAACCCTGTTTATTTATGAATTTCTGAAGGTACCAGTTTCACCCGAAGTTTCAATATTTCTCTAACACTTTTTTTTTACATTTGATTGATAAATGTAAAGAAACACTAACATTTATAGAATTTGCATTTTGGAAATTAGAACCACTTTCATATATTTTTATTAATAAAACAAATTTATTTTATTTAATTAAATTTTATTGAATCATATATTTTAGTTTTTCAATATAAAATATTTTCACTACAATATTTCGTTTTTCATTCTAAAATATGAATAATTTAGTTTTTCATTATAAAAACATATGAATAATTTAGTTTTTCAAACTAAAATATTTTCATTACAAAAAATAAATTTATAATTCTCTTCTTTATCTTAATGTGATATGTTTATACCAGGTTTTGGTCCCTTATGTGTCTAATACTACAAATTTATTTTATTTTTATAATTTATAAAATATTTTTAGATTAAAAATTCTTACTCAAAATAAAATACGTTTTTTTTAAATTTTTAGAAGCAAGTTAATAATAATATGGAACACAATTAAATAAAAATATAGCCATTTATTTTGAAAATTTTGGGATTAATTAATAGACCACTTTATAAATTATGGTTGATGCCAAAAGTAAAATATTTAATTATAGAATTAAATATATTTTTAATCTTATAAATATTTATAATGATTTTTGTTTTTCATTTTTGTAAATAAATTTTTAATAATATAGTTTATAGTTTTTGTTTATGATTTGTGTGGGGACATAAACCAAACACAACAACCATAAGATCAACCCTAAAAGGGTAATACATTAAAAGAAATCAAATACTGAATGACGATACACACGAAAAAAAATTAGTGAACCCAACGCTGAGAACAAAACTAGAATGTAAAAGAAATACGTGTACACGTCTCAAAACATCAGACTAAACCATAGACAAACAAACTCATCTTTTGAGGAACGACATCTGAAACTGACCGTCAACACGGTAACAACTTCCCGAAACCATAACTCGTAGACAACGAATATATGACTATTTCTAGCCTAAAATCATTCCAAATTTATTGAAACTGATTTAATCATATGAAAACTCTATAGAAGCAGATGCAAGTTCCAAAGCTTTTGAATCATGCAGATCTCAACAAATCTGAAGCATAACCAAGAAACCAAAACAGAAAGCAATCCACCAAACGGTAACAACAATCCAGAAAAACAATGATAGAAATAGATCAACGCCATTGACTGAAACTAGCCTTCACCGCCGAAACTAGAGTACACTTACCCTCACGGGTTTTTGAAACTAAACTCAATAATTAGACCCAACAGAGACACCATCATGGTCGAGCTGAGGGACATACCTAACATGTTTTTTAAGATCTGAACAACACCAAACCGAGCAACCACCTCCAGAGGAGCGGTGCCAGAGATCTCCCGGTTGAAAGCCAAAGTGATGGTGTTGACAATCCGGCAAAGCGTCAGACCAAACCGATCACTCCGTTTATAAAAACAGATCTAAACAAGCTTCTATCTTTGAGAAAAGCCACGACGGCGGTTTCAACATCTGTGACGTTGTTACTCCGGTTTGAGTTAGATGTGGTACGACCTTGAAGGCTACGCACCACCACCTTCTAATGCTACATTGTGACGAGAACGAGCTTGGATTTAGAGAAGAAAGTGGCGGCGAACGACTGAGGTTAAGAGAGAGAAGAGAGCGTGAAAGGCGTGTGAGAAAAAAGACAGTGGAAAAACTTATGATTTATTTGAATAAAGAAGAAAAATATCACTCAGAAAAATGACTAAAATTACTAAAATAAAACAAATTACCACGGGTAGATGTGAACGTATCTATGAGATATCAACGGTAGACTATTCATTTTAATGTTCATCTTTTAAATCTTTATTTTCTTTTTGTTTTATATTAATTCCCTGTAGAATTTATTTTTGATTAAATTGTAGAACATTTTAAACAAAATCAGATTAACTTTAAAAATTTAATACTATCTTGGTCAAGTATATTAATCTAAAAAAAAAAATTTATCTCCTATTTTATTTTTCTATTTTACAGTTATAGATTGTTGATTGTAATAAAGATCATTGCAGACATATAGATCCACGAGCAGATATGAACGTGTATATGAGATACAAACTCTAGACTGTTGATTTTGATGTCCATAATTTAAATATTTATTTTGCTGTTGTTTTATATAATTGAGATTAGATTATCAATTGTACAATTTATTATAAGTACAGTTCAATACTTAAAAATTTGTGCATATTATTAACGTATTTTTATAATTATGTAAATGTTAATAAATTGAAGAATAAATTCAAACTTGAGGAACAATAATTTAATAGAGACATGTAATTGTGCAACAAATTCATTCTAGTTATATAGAATATTGAGAATGCACTATTATGTGTTGAAGTTCCCCTTATCATCGTGTCATCCAACAATTCATATTGTATTTGACATAAAAAAAATAAAGCACTTTTTTCTTGGAACAAAAACAAATTACTTTACCAAACCAAAAACAAAAAAATGAAAGAAGAAAAAACACACGAAATGTTTCGGTTTGCCTCCTCCGTTAATGTGTAGTGCATTATGATCTTGATATGGTGGTTGAGTCTCTATGATATCCTTGTGAAGGAGTAAACCAAGCAAGTGTTATCTTTGGGAGAGGGAAGAAGAACCCTAGCTCTATATTTCCACTTGCAAAGATTTGTGGACTTGATCAACACCATATGGCAAATACAACAACAAACTTACATCTACTCTCTCTGAACCAAGCAAGGTAAACAATGTCATCTCTTTCTGAAAAATCAAAATTTTTTCCGTTTTGGGTAATGATAAAAAATAGATTTTGGGTCTGTCAGAGCACCGTGTGACCACCCCAGTTGGGGGAACCAACCAGGAACGATCATCCACAGCTAAGATGATGACCACAGCATGCAGTTCATCTTGGCCGTTAATCACGCTCTGATCACACGGTCTTGCTTCATCCACCAGACTTATGTTCCTGTCTCCTTTGAAATCAAGGACACAGTAGTACGAGCCTATAGAACAGATCCTGTTCAAGTAAGGTCGTGTTATTTCATGCTTAGGTTCAAGTATATAAGTCTTGAATATTTTCTACACATTAGGGTTATTACTAAGACGTCTTAACGTTGCTTTAGTGACCGTACGTCCCTTTCGAATTGACCCTTAAAACTCCAACGACGGTGCTACCTACTCACTAATAGTGGGATAGCGCTGTCTAAAGGAAACAAGCATAGAACGATTCTTTTTTCGAGTAGGTAGATTAGCTCTTAAGTACTTGCTCAATCCAAACAAAACTTTTTTCACACTTACACTCATTTACAAACAAAGTTTTCAAAACACTTCATTACCCTCTTGAAGACAAAAGCAAGAGTTAAATCGAAGTCAAAACAAAAACTTTTCAAAGCACACAAACACAAAGAAAACAATTTTGAAAATGATGAGCAAGTACCTAAGAGCCCGTAGATAACTACGGATAGAAAGGGTGCTAATACCTTCCCTTTCTATAATCTACCCCCCGTACTCAGAAATATCTCGAAAAAGAAATTTTTCTGTGCTTTTTTCCTTTCCTTATTGGATAAAATAAAAGTCAGTGGCGACTCTTGCTTACTGCGACATTTTGCGAATACAAACGCAAAACGCAAACCAGTAAATTCCTTAAAAAAGGGAAACACGTCCTAATTCTGGCCACCGTATCACAAGCTTGAAGAAGGGGAGGGCGTGCTGAGCGGATCTCGTGACAAAGCGGGATAACGAGGTGAGCATGTCGTTCATGACTTGTATGGATTTTTTCGACGTGGGTGTCGGGAGGTCGGAGAAGGCTCGACACTTGTCGGGGTTAGCTTCCTCGTTCTGTCAGGTAAAAACTGAGGAATTTCCCTGCGTTGACCCCGAATGTGCACTTCTCGGGGTTGAATCTCATCTTACATTGTCTTGCTTGAGCAAAGACTTCTTTGAGGTGAGCTGCATGGTCGGTATCTGCTCGGGATTTGACGATCATGTCATCCATATACACCTCGAGCATGTCCCCGATTTGGTTGTGGAACACTTTGTTCATCATATGTTGGTATGTCGCCCCTGCGTTTTTTAGACCAAAGGGCATTACGTTCTAGTAATAGTTGCCCGAGCTGGTCATGGAAGCAGTGCAATGCTTGTCTCTTATGGCCATTGGGATTTGGTTATAGCCTGAATAGGCATCCATGAACGAGAATATTTTATAATCGGCCGAGTTGTCGACCAGCATGTCTATGTTCGATAAAGGAAATGCATCTTTCAGGCATGCCCGATTGAGATCAGTATAATCAACACGCATTCGTCCCTTTCCATTATTCTTTTTTACTAGCACAACATTTGACAGCCAGGTTGAATACCAGGCTTCAGAAATAAAATTTGCCTCTAAGAGATCTTTTACAGCTTTTTCGGCAGCCTCCGTTTTCTCTGGAGACTGCCTACGTCTATGTTGTACTACTTCCCTAGCGGCTGGATCTATGGCGAGGCAGTGACAAGTGACCTCGGGGTCGAGTCCGGGCATCTCTGTAGCTCTCCACGCGAATAAGTCAGCATTCTCGCACAAGCAGGCTTTGATCTGCTTCCTCGCCAAGTCGGGGAGGCCGATATCGATCTTCACTCCTTTGCTCGCGTCCTCGCCGAGAGGGACGAGTTTGAAGTCTCCGTCCAGAATTGGTCGGAGGGGGACTTGCTCGCCACTGGGAGGCTCATCCTGGTCAAAGCGGGTGTCCAGGGCTATGGAGTCGACCTTTGGGGAGCTTTTTGCTCTTCTGCCTCGATAGGCTCTGTCTTCTGAGGCTCTGGTCGTGTTATTGCAGCTCTCTTGGCGGGCCTTGTACCGGTGTCGACCGTATCTCGTCCCTTGGATGCTGCGTTGAAACATCTTTGGGCTTCGGAAGGTGTCTCTGTAATTTCTCCGCGGGGGAGATGGGAGACGTACCTCTGTTCTTCGAGGAGGCGGGGACTGAGGCCTCATGTGTCTCCTCGGGGGTCTT
Organism: Vicia faba; assembly: GCA_948472305.1. NCBI lineage: Eukaryota > Viridiplantae > Streptophyta > Magnoliopsida > Fabales > Fabaceae > Vicia > Vicia faba. The sequence goes on from OX451736.1 coordinate 988,761,805, forward strand.
CTGCCGTCCTCTAGCGCCCTCAATCTTTCCCCCTGGGCAAAGATGAGGTAGTTGGTCTGGTTGATTGTCGCGAATAGTGCTCTGGTCGTGGCGTCTGCCCCGACGGGGACAGGGACCTCCTGGAATTGGGCGGCTAGATGGTTTGGGGGAGCTGTATTGTCTTCTTCGAGCGGAGGGGGGACTAAATAAGATGAGGCAGTGGCTCCGTCCCGGTGGCCTGAGGGCCCGGGGATGACGCCCTCGGGGAGTATATTATGGCCGAGGTTGCCGGTGTTGTCGGGGACTCCGTTCTTGTCCGTGAGGTTGTTGTTGGCATCGACGACGCGAACGTTCTGGTCGTCCCGAATTTGGTCAGCCATGACGGTGGAAGATGGTTTTTAGCTTTGGTCTTTGAACGTTTGTAAGACGGGGAAGCTTAGATTCCCACAGATGGTGCCACTAATCTTACCGGATCAAACTTAGACCGTCACGGCTGGCTCGAACTGGATTTGACTGAAGTGGGGGGGGGGGGGGGGGGTACCTGCAAGACACTCCGATGATAAAATGAGAGATGGAATGAGCAGGCAAAAAGTATGTAGGTGTGTAACGAATGAATACCTGACCCTCTTGAAGTAGAGGGTATTTATAGCCCCCAGCGCTGAGCCAAGGTCCCCTCATTGGGCCGACCAGAACTGGCCCAATAAAGGGACTGCCAGGTTCTACATGTGTAGTGGGGACCCGCACGTGGTCCCCTTCCTGGATGTTGCTCTGTGAAGAATGAGGAAGAACGAAGACGCGGTCTTTCCGGAGCTTTGAGGATCCCATAGCGTTCTGAGTGGACAGAATCTGTCCTACGGGGAGGATGCTCGAGCAAGACTCGAGCTGAAGTGCCCTTGGTCGAGGACGCTACTCATTGCGGGTAACGGCGGGCATTGCCACCAGGGTCTGTGGTTGGGCACGTTCGGGATGGTCTGATTACGAGCACTCCCCAAGGAGTCGCGTGGATCTGAGCCTTTATTTGCACTTTGGGCCAAGGCGGGTCCAGTCCAGAACAAAAATTAACACACAAATGTATCTAGAAGCACAATAAGGAGGAATATGTGATATCGTTGAAAATGGACCATTCATTCCCACAAGGATCATAGAGCTGGACAAAACTAATCTAACGGAAAATATTCGACTTACCCAAACTGAATTTTACTTTCCGGGTCGGATTGCATCGCGTCAACGAATCAAACGGATAATTAATTCGATTTATCATGGACTATTTCGGTTCAGTTCGGGTGGAAATATTAGGCCCATCAGTGACTGGACCCGACCAAGCCCAGTTAATACTTTATTATTCTACTAATATTAATATCATTTAATAGTCAGATAGCTCTTCAAGGAACCCCAATTCCTTTTATTTTGTGCTTCGCCTTTCTTCTTCTTTTGTATCTGCCACCGTCGTTGTATTATCTCTTTTTCGCCTCCTTATTCTTTGTCTCACCTTTGCCTCCGTCTCTTATTGTCACCTCATCATCAATATACCTTCATTGTCTTATCATATTCAATTCACTTCTTCAACTATTTAGTCTCATATATTGAACTAACTTGAAAATATACAAGTGGTGGTTCTACAATCTTGATGAGATGCACTCTTTCAAAAAGGTTATTTTTTTATTTCCTATCTTTAGTATTGTTATTTATGGTTTAAGTAACTATAAATGTGATATAGGGTTATAGTTTTAAATCATATTATTTATCTTTTTATAAAAAGTTACTTTACCATCTGGGTTTTGTGAATTGTAAGATTAAATCATTTGTTTTTCTGAAATTAGAAACAAAGTTTGTGTTTGAAATTAGATGCAAAATTTGTGTTTGGGTGAACCGTAAGTTTTATGTATCTCTAAAAATTATTTATAGTTGACATTTTTTAATATCTAAGGTTTGGATCTGATCAGGGGCGGTTTCACCATACGGCTAGCATGGGCAACTGCCCAGGCTCTTTACTCTGGCCTGGAGTTGATGAGTGGGCTGAAGCATTGTGCGGTGGCCTTTGAAGGTGGTCGGAGGTCGTAGGGGCGTCATCGTCCTCATGATAGCCGAAGCGGCTGTGTACGGCGGTGCAGACGTCGGAAATTGAAGACTCGTCTTGGATGAGATGCGATCCGTCGGAGCTGGTGCTGTCCGGTGATGGTTCGGAAGAGGCGTTGGTGATTTGAGTGCATATTCGAAGGCCTTGTGATTTCTCTTTTTTCTGATATGCTTCATCTCCTTTTTAATTTTTGAATCTAATTTTTACCTGAAAAAACATGAATTGTAGCTGTTGCAATTTTTTATTTTTTTTATTTTTTATGATTAGTTTAATGAAAGGATTGTTATGTTTGTGTTTGTATGAAGGTGGTGGTAATAATATTTACCGTGTACTTACTTTTGTTGATTTTATATAAATTATGATCTACTTAATTTATAACTAGTATGAATGAGAGAGATATTTGTTAAGCATACTCCTAATTCCTAAAGACACCCTGTTTGAAAACTCCAGTTTTAAAGGTTTGTCATTTTTAATTTCTAAAATTTAAAATAGAGCTCAATGTTTTTATTGGTTTCAAAAAATCTACTTTTCTTTTTCTGATCTCTAGGTGATATATTTTGATGGAATGCTGATGAATTCTCTAATTGTGCCTCATTGTTTGCTTTATACTCTTAAAGTGCTGAAGTTTAAAAAATTTGTTGGTCATGTGCGTGGATTAAGTATTGCCAGATATATTTTAGAAAATGGTCAGGTATTGGAGAGGATTAATTTTTGCCTTTGTTCCAAGGAAGCTCAAGAGGAGGTACTTTCGTTTAAGAAATGTTCTAGTTCAATGATTTTAGAATTTTCATCTGAGCTGTAAAAATATCATTTGAGGATTTTTTTTTTAAGATTGATAAAAAAAGGAGTGCAATTTTATTGGGAGAATGTATGTAGTTGCTACATGCAGTTATAGAAATTTAGTTTAAGAAATGAGAAAACTTACTGCAGAAACTATATTTTGTTTATACATATGATATGATTTTTATATCACTGATTAATCTCTGAGTTAATTGATCAAGTGATTTTGTGCTCTTGTGTAAATTAGGTTTGATTTGGTCATTACTGTGAATGGAAAGAAGGAGAAAATAGCTCCAGGTTTGTTCAACCCCTTTCACTGCCACTTGAAGGTTGCTCAAGATCAAAAGGCGAAGGTTGGTTATTCAATTGTTCTTGTGCCTGAGCACGAAAGCGATGCCACATGGTTTTCCAGAAGAACTATTGAAAGGTATGGCTTGTTATCATAATTTTTTATTTGTTGATAACTTAGATTGGGATATCTTGGAATCATTGTTGTTAAATAGCAGTTATAGCTATTGTACTATAGTGTAGCGAAATTTGATCACATCCCTATTGTTTTTTGTTATGCTACTTAGTACAATGTGTTCTCAAATAGTGGCTCTACAACATTGTAGCATACCAGAATTTTAACAAACCACCATTTCGCCGATCTGCATTTGACAACATTATTTGGAATTTGAATTGATAGCGGTGTTTTTAGGCAGTACTTAATTTCACACAAATGAGCGTGTTGAACTAATTTTCTCGGCTTTTATAGGTTTGTTCATTTTGTGAGCACACCTGAAATACTGTAACATGTATATATTATAGAATCCGAAATCTTAACATGTATATATTATAAAATCCAAAATCTTACAAATTGAAGAGGCAATTGCAATTCAAGGAAATAATTCCTTTGGGATTAGCATTGTACTTTCTTGGTAGAAAATTATGAAGTCAATGAAAACTTGCCCAGGCTTCATAATTTTTCTGGCTCCGCCACTGGAACAAAGTGTACTATATTGCAAATAACATAATTTTGGAGTGTGAAAATTTTAATTAAATAAAGGAGAGTAAAGCACACATTTTTATTCAGTAATAGATAATAAATCATGTGAAATTGAAATTCAACATAGTATTGAACAAGTAGGAAGAATATAGTTTTGAACTTTTGTCAAACACTTCATATGCAGTTTGCATTATTTGCTTCTTTATTTTTGAATTTGATATCAATAAAAGTGGATAATAAAACAATAATTAAAGTAAATATATAAAACATAATCCCAAAATAAGAAGGAAATAGAGAATACCAGAAGAAAACATGAGTATTAACTGTTGAGGTTTGAGAATGGAATCATCGTGAACCAATTCTTAACTGTAATAGTAGAGATACAATTTAGCTTTGTCATCAATTAAACTACGATTACAATATATCTTATATAACTTTCGTCTCAATAATGTATTGACACCAATCCTCCTTAAGTTCATCCAACTGAGAACTTAAGTAATAAACACACTTGAATTCATCAAAGTACTACATAATAATATAACATAATATGTTTAAGTTAAAACTATTTAATTATATGAGAAATATGTGTTAAATATTAAAAGCGCTCCTAAGTTAGAAATCCATACCTTAGATGGAATCTCTATTCGATCCAAAAGAAGGATTTCTCTCATAAACTTCAACATGTAAAAATCGCAATCTACTTCATTACGCTGCTGAAGACACTACACATGAAAAGAAAATATGAATAAGGCCTAAGTTTTATCAAGTATCATCACTATTAGTATAATAACAATTGTGATAATTAATTAATATACCTCTTTGTGCTCGAAAAACTTGTATAATGCTAATAAAACATAAACGCATATTTATAACAATTCACATAAATAAATAAATAAATAAATATACACACGAATATTTAGAACAATCTCACTTATGTATCAACCATATTCTTCATATCTTGGTATGTACTTGGATCATTGCGTAAAGAATCCAGATAATATACAACTTCTCTGATAGGATTAATCGTGACCAACAACCAATATCCACTGTAAGATTAAACAAATGTGAGATGAAAACTTTCTACACAACGTCAAAATATGAAAAATTATAATAGATAAATTTAGAATGAAAATCTAACCCATTGCCGATATTAAGTGGTAAAAAGAACAACTTTTCGGTATCTTTGTCGGCCATAAAGCGCTCGAGTACATACGCCATGACTTCATCTGGTTTATGCATGATTAACCCTAAGTTGGTATTGTAAGGAGATAAGAAAGCGAATCTTTGCTCCAATCCACTCGGGCGCATCAATTTTTCATATAAAAACCTTAAATAAAAGACCTCATTAACATTTGAAATGAGTAAATGAATTGATCAATTAATTAGACAAAGTAGATCGAATATACCTTATGTATGTATTAACAACACCAAGGCCTAATTGTGTATGTTTTAAAACTTGATCAAAATCCTTCGTACCAATTGTGTCGGAATATTCAAAACCAAAAATACCAAACTCCATAGGTAGAAGACGAGTATTGTCTTCCTGAATATCAGACATTTCTAAAAATGTCCCAAGGCACGACCTAAACTTGGAAGTAGGTTTTTTTTAGCCGCGGTTTTCGTAGCAACAACCTTTTTTTGTGTGGAAATGTTGCTAATTTCAGGATTCTTACCCCTACCAACATCTTCATTCTCTTTAGCATGAATCTAAAGATCATATAATTAGTTATGTGAAGTATAAGATCACGAATTAACATTTTTCATGCATAGATATCATATAATTGTGATGTACCTCTTTTATTGATGCAACTGACTCGGTTTTCCGCAGAATCCCCTTGTCTTTTGCTTTGGATTTTATTGGAGTCTAATTAACATAACCATGTAAAAACAAATGTACGTAAAATGCGCGTAAAAACTTTGAATACTCAAAGGTTCATATATATGGTTTTAAGCATACCTCATCATCTACACTAATGAGGCTTGACGGCCATGCAACAAACGAACCTATTGCATCTCCCACCAGTGTGGCATCCGAAATATCGTCAGGATATGCTAATAACGCATCCTTGTCCAAAGCAATGTCAACCGATACTTTCAAACAACCAGTAAGGAGCGGTTTGGTGTGAAGTAATTCTCCCAAAGTGTTATGCACTTTTCCATTTCCAACTGTTGTACTCCAAAATTTTCCCTCTCATTTATCAAATATTTTCTCACAAGGATCTCTCTTGGTTCAAGACTGCACTAGGATTGATCAGCTCAAGACACCTCCTTAAGCACTGATGACCAAAATTAGGGTTTGAGATTGCACAAGGATAATTGAACTTTCAATGCTTCAAATTACTTTCATGGATCATTATGGACCCCCAAGATTTCTCATGTCAAGTTTCAAGCCTTGGATCACACTGTTGCTCAGTCAATTGAGCAGTTGACCTAAAAATCAGTTGTATTGGGAAAAAAGTCAACTATGGCCAATTTACAGTAAAATTTCATAATTTTTGATCCACATCAACATTATAAACTCATATGTATCATTTTATCAAGTTTGAACCACATTTCCCCAAGAAATTTGATCAAATCATCAAAAGGGCAAAATGGTCAAAATTAGGGTTTTGATTGAGAAAGGGCAATTTCTGATTTTTAACCTAGAAAATGGTCAATTGGTTTTAAGCATGATTTCAAGAGTTCAATTGCATCATTTTAACCTAATGGCATGACCTAAAACATTGCTCAAGATCAATTGGACTGATAGTGAATTTTCAGTCAACTGATCAAAAAATCAACTGTACACTGAAAAGTCAAACTTTGACTTTTTGGTCAAAATTCAATGTCAAAGATCATAATTCATCAAAACATGTCAAAACATGAAACTTATTCATCAAGAAACCAAAAAGTCAAGATTTCATTTTGAAAAGTCAAAGTTTTCTAACTTAGAAATTTTTCTAAGTGTTTAAACTTCATGTTTTTTCTTAACTTTGGGCCAATTTTTCACCATGATGCAAGAGGATTCAGAAGAAACTTTCAACATGAAAGTTGTAGATATCTATGATATCTATAACACTTATTTACACAACTTCTCCTAAAAATTCTTGGATCTTAAGTTATTAATTCATAAAGTTATGGTCTTGAAATTGGACACACAGTGAAATTTTGCCCTAGTTTTGGTCAGGATTTTGACCTAACTTCTTGGCACTTTTTCATATAGTTCCAAGGGGAATTTTCAAAAGTTATTCAAATAGGGGTTGTATATCATATTACAAGCTTTCCAAAATGTCCAATAACTCCTTGAGATCATTCTTGAGTATGGAGAATCGAAGAGATGAAGTTAGGGTTTTCACACTTGTATTACAAGTCATTTTGTGATGAACAAGAATTCAATTTCAAACCTATGTTGCACAATCTTGTTTTGCAGGCCTCTAAACCTCAAGATCTATCCATAATCAGAAGATTACACTTGCTTTTGAGCTATTATCCACTTGATTCAAGCTTTGTCCAAGTAAATTTTCCATTAATGGAACAAAATTCACACTTCCATTTTGGAAAAGTGACTTTAATCACAAAGTCAACTTGTATGGAGCTTTGCACCTGTTATTTCTGCACAAGCATGCTCTATAAACTCAGAACAAACATTTTTAAAGTTACAATCCACCCTACAAGACATATACCTTGCATTGAAACCATGTTTTTCAAGTTAACTTTAAAAACTAGTCAAAAACTCATAACTTGTGATCTTTGTTTTCTGACCTCCTCAAGTCCTCTAACCTTTTCCATATAATGATACAAGTGTATTTCAAGCTAAGACACGATTGAACAAGTCCTCAAACTCCCCAAAATCATAAATTGCCATACAAGTAGAAAAACTTGTCATTTCTGATTTTTGAATCCAACCTCCAAATCCCCTCGTGCGTTTCTTGGCCAAACCATCCATAAAGCTTCTAATACACATACAGAAACTATCCCAACCCCTGTTTTCAAACTGTAATACCATTTACACCATTCTCCATTTTCAAAAATAGGACATTGCACATTGACTTCTTCAGCTTGATTCAAGAACTCTCAGCACAAAGTAAGTTTTGCAATAGCTTCTTGGAGGTGCAAGGAAGCTCACCCAATCATCAAAACACTTTGAAAGTAGCTCTAACTCCAAACACGATCTCCAGCTGCAAGGTGAATTTTATGACTTTTCATCTCATTATTTAGGCATTGTTAGGTCTTTATTTGTGAAGATAAAATGTAGATAACTTTGCCACGAAACTATACATATCCATAGTTTGCATTTATATGGCCCGAGCTTAGAGAATTTTAGAGTTGAAGTTTTCTAAAATTTTTAGGTTTTGAATTAGGGACAGAGAAATTCTCTTTCATTTTTTATTGTTAGCTTAAGTTATTTACATGGTCCTTTGGATGGAGGTTGAAGATGAAGTCATTTTCAAGACTGGGTTGATGTTATGTATTTGTTGTTTTGCTTATATTAACGGATGTATATCCACCCTAGTGGTAAAGCGCACACCTGCTAACCTTTGGGACCTGGGTTCGAGCCCCAGTGGTACCCTTTTGCTTGATTTTCTCACATTTTCCCATATTTTTGTCATTTGTTTGGAGCGTTGGGCTCCTCTTGTTGGGCCCAGTATTTTTTGCTTATTTTTGCCTCCCCTGCTGACTATTCACACCCCTGGCCCATTTTATTTCTTTTTTTTTCTTTTCATTTTTCATTTATTTGTTTTCTTAAATATTTTATTTAATATTAAAAAATCAGAAAATATTATAAAAATATTAGATTTATATTTTGATATAGTTTATTTATTTTTTACAATAAAAATTACTTTTATTTTAATCACATTTTATTTATCTTACTAATTAATTTACAAAATTAATTAGAAACTAGTTTTTTTTAGTTATTTTCTTTTATACAATTAAAATATATTATTTTAAAATATAAAATAATTTAAATATTTATTTTGCTGTTGTTTTATATAATTGAGATTAGATTATCAATTGTACAATTTATTATAAGTACCGTTCAATACTTAAAAATTTGTGCATATTATTAACGTATTTTTATAATTATGTAAATGTTAATAAATTGAAGAATGAATTCAAACTTGAGGAACAATAATTTAATAGAGACATGTAATTGTGCAACAAATTCATTCTAGTTATATAGAATATTGAGAATGCACTATTATGTGTTGAAGTTCCCCTTATCATCGTGTCATCCAACAATTCATATTGTATTTGACATAAAAAAAAATAAAGCACTTTTTTCTTGGAACAAAAACAAATTACTTTACCAAACCAAAAACAAAAAAATGAAAGAAGAAAAAACACACGAAACGTTTCGGTTTGCCTCCTCCGTTAATGTGTAGTGCATTATGATCTTGATATGGTGGTTGAGTCTCTATGATATCCTTGTGAAGGAGTAAACCAAGCAAGTGTTATCTTTGGGAGAGGGAAGAAGAACCCTAGCTCTATATTTCCACTTGCAAAGATTTGTGGACTTGATCAACACCATATGGCAAATACAACAACAAGCTTACATCTACTCTCTCTGAATCAAGCAAGGTAAACAATGTCATCTCTTTCTGAAAAATCAAATTTTTTTCCGTTTTGGGGAACCAAGCAAGGTAAACAATGTCATCTCTTTCTGAAAAATCAAATTTTTTTCCGTTTTGGGTAATGATAAAAAATAGATTTTGGGTCTGTCAGAGCACCGTGTGACCACCCCAGTTGGGGGAACCAACCAGGAACGATCATCCAAAGCTAAGATGATGACCACAGCATGCAGTTCATCTTGGCCGTTAATCACGCTCTGATCACACGGTCTTGCTTCATCCACCAGACTTATGTTCCTGTCTCCTTTGAAATCAAGGACACAGTAGTACGAGCCTATAGAACAGATCCTGTTCAAGTAAGGTCGTGCTATTTCATGCTTAGGTTCAAGTATATAAGTCTTGAATATTTTCTACACATCAACAATGTGGGAGTAATGTAATAGTTTTTGTTGAAACTCTACTTTTATTTAACAACATTTTTTCAGCTCAGAACTCAGTTCTGCCTTGGTTAAATTAACTGATGGTGCATATCTAAACAATGATGATTTTTACACTGATTTGCGTTCACTTTCAATAGAGCTGTGAATAGCTTGTTAGTGAGCTAGTTGTCAACTACGTACTGACCACATCACACTTTATTTTTTAGGCACACAAGCCTTAGCAGAATATCGATGAGAGTCTCATGTACGCTGCTAACTAGAGTTTGGTTAATGCGCTGCTTAAGGAAAAAAAAACATTGGTGGAGTTCTTCAAGCATGTTCAGCAACACATGGGTGATAATGAAGATGAGAGATATGGAGATTCATTTTGTTAGTTTCTTTGGGAAAATCGGGTTGCTGTCAAAGATAAAATGGTCATTACCATTTCCTATTCCTAGTGAGAATTGATTACTTTATATTTTTTATGTATCTGTATGTTTGTGCAAATGTGTTAGTCTTGAGATGATTGCATAACTTTATAGACCATTGTTGGTTTGATTTATAGATGATAATGATTTCTTATCTGATTGCTACTTGCTCTGTTCATTTCCCATGCTAACAATTAACAGGACAAAAGCATGGGAGGTATAATTTCGCATGCTGCTGAAATTTGTGGCTTATAGCTTTGATATTTTATCCTTAACTTTTTTCAGTTTCCTTGTCATTTTAGAAATGAGAAAATAAGAGTGAAAGTTTGCCGGGCTTTGAAAATACCAATCAAATCTCTAAGTAGACTTGGCTTTACACAAATAGAATAATCACAACTTCTTGACTCTCATTAGCACCCTACGGTTAAGTCTCTTTGTCTTCCACATGATTCTTTTGTATGCTATAAGCCATGGTAGATTTTGATCAGGAATGGCAAGGTGTGTAAATACTTACTTAAATAAAAGATGGAATAGATTGTTTAGCTCAATACAGCTCCTCTGTTGCAAGGTGAGTTCTTATTCATGTGCTATATTTGTGTTGAAATTCAATTATCGCTAGATTGGGATACTTTAGTTATTAAAATTTGTGAAGCCATGGTCTTTGTGCTGATTGTTGTCAGTAGGACAAAATATCTTTTCAAGTCGATGTTTGTACGAATGTTGTAGGACACTATATGGTATAAACATGTTAGATTAGCTTTGGGTTAGGACTTATACAGTCATAAGCTTATCCTGGACTCGTCCTTCACAATTAGCGAACTATTCTTTCGTCTTTTACTAAAGAATACCATGTCAACGTCACAATTAGCGGCAGCCGCTAGTATTTGGAAGAGGGCTCTGCTATTTTAGTTCAAGTTTATTATCTCTATATTCTTAATATTTTTGACTATTCTGAATTGAAATTTGTAATGAAAACTGATTCATTGTCACTTTAGAAGAAGTGAGAACACAAGATTGAGAACTTTTATATGATGGCTTTTGAAGATCATTTAGCAGATGCTGCAACGTTAGACAAAAAATCGAATAATAGAAGAGACACCTTTGATATTTCCCCTTAATATAACCAGTAAAGTTGTTGCTTTTTTTATACTCCAAGTGAAATCGAGTGATTGGATAAAACGTTGGATAAGAATGGTAAGATTTGATCTCGGTTAATTTCACTATGAGAACATAGTTATACAGATTAATAACGGTTCTAAAAAACATATAGAGGGAGGGAAAATGAGGAGATCATGGAACAAAGATTTCATATGTTCACTTGAGAGATTTCACAACCGCAACATGGTTATAAATACTTTATCAATTTGATCCTAATGGAGGTGGCAAATGTGAGTTGGTGTATTAACGATTGATCCACTAAGTGAATATAGACTGTGTTCATAAAACTCCAGCACTGCAATGATCTTTTATTATATTACTCTTTAGGATGAATCAATACTACAATGTTATCTAAGTCCCGCATCCGAATTGTTAGAGTGAATAGTACGGAAAGTGAGGTATAAAAGAGAAGTGAGTGATACATTGCTACATACTTACCTGGATGGGGTCAATGGATGATCATGTAGGTCCATGGCCTAGGCAAGCGATCTCCATTGCACTTAGGAGAGGTGCTAGCCTAAGGTCTACCCAAGTGGTGGAACCTACATCATAATTTGTTGCTGTGGGGGCCTGCGTTCGCGCGGCCCCCTCTCAATCTAAGTTATTAATAATTGGATCTTGTTATTTAAAGACTATTTTAGACATGTTTAATACACTGTGTATGTATGTATGGGCGATCAAGAAGGCTCATTGCCTGGGCCGAGTGGTTTTTAGAGACAAGAACCTTTTCACTTAAGGATAAAAATGACTCCTTCCCACAGAAGAAGCTGTTGCTTTTTATGTCTTATGTTTGGCAGTAACTCAGTATGTATGCTTACACATTTTGGTGAAAGTGTATATCTTGTTTCATTTGTGTTTTTGAATGAAATATGTTAATCTAACTGTACAGTATTGTTTTGTATGCTATAGCCATGGCATGGTAGATTATGATCATGAAAATGGTGAGGTCAGTTATTATTCATTGTTGTTTCATGTGCTATATTTGCATTGTAATTCAATTGTCGATAGACTGGGATATGTTAGTAATTGAATTTCTTTAAACTGTGTACTGCTTCACTAGCCAAGAACAATTTGAAAAGTTACTGCTTCACATGAACATTTCACTAGACAAGAACAATCACAAAAAGGGACACAACACATACATTTCTGTAAAATAGTAAGTAACCGATAAATTTTTTTGAAGCTTTGTCAAATACATTTCTGTAAAATAGTTAGTAACCGATAAATTATTTTAAAGCTTTGCCTAATCTTTCTGCTATTCAGTAATGCGAACATAGTCTCCTTGCGAGAATTGCGTCTCAAGATCCTTGCAAGCCGCTGCAGCAATATCCATATAGATCACACGCTTCACGATAAGATAGAGAGACTGAATTTTCGATCCAGGTATGCACTAACGACACAAATTAGTCCAAAAACCTAATTTTGTTCTTCATGATTATAGTCCAAAAACCTAATTTAATTCTTCATGATTATCACACGCCTCATGAATGCGACCAGGAATGGTATTTCTTACCATTGAGAAGACAAGTGACAAGAGGGGCTGAAGTACTTATAACAGGATGCTTGTATTATGGATTTCTTGTAGGATCAGTATGTTGAATATTTTGATTTCTGGCATTAACAAGCGCAGCTCCTGGAGGCATGGTGAAGAATGAGTAGCTCAGTGCTCTTCTGAGCTCTTATACCATATTAGTGAATGAAACTGAACCATAGAGAGGATCAAATAAAAAAGAATGCGAGAGAGAAATTGACATTGAAGATCGGATTATGTATTCTAATTTTCAGAATGCATATTACAACTGAAGAAAGTGTTTGTCTACAAGCTTGTTCTTAACTAACTCGTGGAACTGAATTCTTATACTTACATATAAAATGCTACTGAGCTATATCTCTGAGACTAATACATTTCACTCAAATTAATTGGTGTATCTTAGAATTATCAGAATCAGATGCATTTTTGTGGACTTTTACTCTGTATCAACCTGAAGTACTATAGTTATTATTTTCGAATTTACGCTTAATATCTACTTTGTTCTATATAATAAATGAACGTTGGAGCAGCTTCTTGATATCTTTTTCTCATTTGAGGGAGGCAAGCTTCTGGAGGAGTATAACTACCTCTTCCCCCTTCTGAATCAGGGGAAGGAATCATGTACTTGTGATGTTGTTGGCGGATCGATGACTTGTTGCCGGCTGGATTGGTACTGGCTCAGGGATGGAGGCTTGGTTCTTTCGCGACGTTGCTTCTTGTACTTCTTTCTGCCAATGCCTGAGAATTTTGTTGCTGCACCATGTTTTAGAAGTTATTCAGCATGTCATTGACTCCTTGCACGCAAATATTAGCCTGCACCAGTTGAAAATCAGGAAGCATGTCTTGCCCCGGCATCACAAGCAGTAGTGGAGGTCCGAGCCAAGGTTCTCCCTAGTGGAATTGTGGACCAGAGCCGAGGAATGGAAGAGGTTTAAATGCTCCATGTCCCGCCCCCGTTTGTACATGATCTTCATGTGAAGAAGAAACAAATGGAGAAGCTACCAGGACTTCATCATTTTTCCCTTAAGGCGGAGATGGAGGATTTCTGGAAGTCTCAGCGGCAGCGGCAACAATGGCTTGCCGTTGGACGTAGGAGATAGTAGCTATGGATGCTGCCATAGTCGATGGATCTGATGGAGGATAAGAAGGGGAAGAAGTTCAAATTTGAGAGAAGTGATCGGAAAATAAAGATCTCAACTTTGAGGGAGAGGAGATCTGGATTTCTGGCGGAGGAGATCTGAATGAGAGAGAATTTGAACACATGAGAAATGACACGCTTCCTTCTTTAAATAACATAAACGGTTGGAAACTGAATGTACGTGACAAGGCATGGATTGCGGTCATCCGTCAGATTGATCTAGCAGTTGGCAAAGTCCTCGCGGAAAGAATTGTCTGTGTAGTGGATAAAGGAGTCTATCTGTACTGTACGGGATGTTCCGTTACTTCTTTGTTAGACCTTCGCTCTTTGAGTTATGTAGATGGTAAGGAACAATATGATAACTTGTCACATGTCAACCCAACATTGTGAATTTGTTAATAGTATTGCATGTGATATTCTGCAAAGATACTCATGTCTTTCTAGTGTTGGCAATCAGAAAACAACATTAATCATCAATTAATTTGCCTCCTCGGCTGACACATAACACTCATACTTCTCAGGTTACATGTCATTCATGCACACACAATCGATTAATATTTATTATATTCTAGTAAATGTAGTAAAAATTGTATATAATTTACTTTAAACTATTTAACTCCTCAACAGTAGAACATGTCAGCCAATTGATACCTCTGAACCAAAACAACACTTTCTATTTTACATTAGAAACATAGTGATTAAAGAAGTTTATGATGAGGTTAGGTTCATGTGCTGCATTATTTTTTTGAATGAAGCATGAATTGTTTGCTATTATATACGGTTAGTGTCAAAGAAGATGAAGAAGAATATTAGGAAGTTGATCATACCATTGAAGAAGATGAATGCATTCAACTACGTCATAAAAAATTACACAACAATATTTCAAAGATTTCCCAACCTATTATCTTAACCATTCTCCTGAAGCCCATTTTCACTCATTAAGAACATGTTTATCCCTATGATAGTTGAAACACATGTCTACTCTCTGCCGTTTTCATGTCCCAGACAATTCAGAAATTTGTAAGTTACAGCAACATAGTCTTATCCCTTCACAGAATTGAATTAGGTTAATGATAATATCTTTCAACGTTGCAACATAGCCTTATGCCTTCAGTTCCTATAATTGAAGTAGGCTATTGATAATATCGGTTAAATCTATTGTTTGCAGCTCAAGTCACAACAAAGCTAAGCTCATTCGTTCTGCAACTGGCAACCCGTGGGTCAAGTTATGACAGTTTTATGTACTTTAGACTTATGACTTGCTGTTCTAGATATCAAGGTTTTAGAGTTAATTGTTAGAGTTAGTTAGAGTTGTATTACCATATATGCAGAAAGTTGTAACTAACTCTTCAAGCAATATACAATTTCGGTTGATACAAACCTTTGTATTTCAGTTTGTTTTACTCATTTCTTCATCAACATGAAGAATTTTATGATGATATCAGAGTTTGATTATTTCCTTTTCATAACTTATTCTCCGAACTCAAGAAAATTCTCAAAGGTCTTTTCCGTTCTTTTCACCATTTCTTTTATTTGGATAAAAGAAAAATCGGTGGAGACTCTTGTTATCCACAATATTTACGATAAAACACAAATCCAAAAATCAGTTCTCCCACCGTATTACACAAAGCTTCATATTTCTGTTTGTTTTACTCATTTCTTCATCACCGTGAAGAATTTCATGATGATATCAGAGTTTAATTCACGTAATTCTCCATAAATTCGTGTAAACCAACAAACTGACAATTCTCCATAAATTCGTGTAAACCAACCGTAAATTAAAAAACTTAAACTAATTTATTTAGAGTTAAGATTGCAACCGTAAACAACTCACAAACTAATTAAATTCGTGTAAACCAACGAACCGAAATGACTCCACTAAATTAAAACTAAATTAAAAAACTTAAACTAATTTATTTAGAGTCAAGGTTGCAAATGTAAGCATGTCACATAAACTCACACCAGCAAACCGAAATCACTTAAGTAAATAAAAAAAACATAAATTAATTTATTTATAGTTAAGGTTGCAAATGTAAACATGCCACATAAACTCACGAACTAATTATTAAAAAATTTAAACAATTTTTAGTATGAGTTAAGAATGTAATTTTTAGAATTCCAAATTAACTCACAAACTGAAAAGAAAAAAAAAACAAATAATGACTACTCGATAAGAGTAATTGTAAAAATCTTTGTGGGAGAGAAGTTGCATGATCCTTTATTTATAGTTATCTTAGCTATTAATGATAAGAAAATAGTCGATACGGGACTTGAGACTAGGGCTTTTTTTGGGTTTCAGGAATCAAAATCCACTTGAGAATTAGATCGATAGATCTGACCCATTGGACCGACCGAAACAAGGCATAGACCGATAATGGATAAAATTTTAATCTGATTTATGAATGAAGACTCAGACCAATTATCCAATGAGTAAACATAACAAATAATATAAATTTTGTTTTTATTTCCTCACTTTTCTCACTCCTAGTTACGCTCTCCATGTTTCTCCTTCCTTCCTCTGACGACCTCCTCTTCCCCTCTCTCTTTCTGATCACGCTCACACCAAATACTTTAGTATAATGTTACTGATTTTACATGTTCTTCTTCTTCTTCTTCTTCTTTGTGAGTGTTGAGTATATTTGTTTCAGAGAGGCTTAGAGTTGATCGTTCAAGGCTTCCATAAACTTGTAATGTATTCAACTTCAACCTATTTGGTTTGTTATTTTTCTTATATTATTCCTTATGTTTACCATGTTTTCATGTTTGATTTGATGAATCGTTTATTACCATGTTTCAGTTTTGACCTATTTTTTTCACCTAAAATATTTTGTTACTTTCTGACCTAAATATTTTGATTGTTTGGGAGTTTGTAAATGCATGTTATAATTTTGACATGAGTTTTGTGTTTCACGTTTGATTAATAATAATAAAGGGTTAGGATTTTCTATTGCTGAGTTTTGGTCATAATAAATGTACAACTAGGATTTTGAATAATTGTTTGTCTTCTGTTCTTAATAAAGTAGGGCTTTTGTTGCTGAGCTTTGTTCTAATTTCATATTACATTATTGTTTGATTGTTTGTATTTTCTTCCATGTCTTTTCAAGATTCCTCATTGACTCCAACCATAGATGATCTAATTGATATTAATATGTTGCTTGGTGATATTGGGGAAGAGGAGACAATGGATTTAGGTAACTTAGAGATTGGTGAGTTGATTGATTTGGAGCTTCTAGTTCTAACTAATAACACTGCTCAAAATACCCCCACTGAAAATATTATTACTCAAAATAACACTACTCAAAATACTACCAATACTCATGGGTTAACCCATCAAGTTGACCAAGATCAAAGTTCTGAGAGTCGGGGAAATGCTTTTGGTAAAGCTCTTCATCCTAAAAAAATTGTTGTTCATACTGAAGTGGTGCTTATTGAAGGACCTGATGGCATTAAGAAGTGGAAGTGCATATGGTATGGTAAGCTTTAGACATATGATACGAAGTGGAAAAGTACCTCTAATGGTAAGAACATTTAGAAGCTTGCATTCAGAGAAAGTTGATGTTGAAAGGTAATAATGACAAAGATGTTGCACAATCTAGGTTAAACATAGGTGATAATACTCCTAATTTGGAAACCTAGATGTTAGTTTAATGGCAGAAAATAAAAAATATAGTGGCAGAGAAGTAGAGAAACAATATATTAAAGGAAATGAATTGTATATTTGATCGATAGAAATGTTACAATAAATAATGGAAAGGAAAAACTGAAAGTTATCCCACGTAACCAGGATTTTAGGGAATTGAATAAACTAATTTGTTCCTAAAGTATAGCAACTACTATTAGCTTGCTCCTAAATTATAGCAACCACTAATTGACTAGGTTGCTAAAAAACTGAAACAATAAAATAAAATAGTAAAAAATCTAGCAGTTACAAAAGCACATGATTAATACTCCTCCTTGCTTTAGGAACTGCAAACTCCAATCAGTTGCCTTAGATATTCAAATTTGCTGATAGGTAATAGCTTTGTAAACATGTCAGCCAATTGATCTTCAGACTTGCAGTAAACTAAGTTTACTTCTCCACTTTGCTGCATCTCTCTCAAAAAATAAAGCTTGATGTTGAAATGTTTAGTCTTTCCGTGACATACTGGATTGTTTGCAATAGCAATTGCAGCCTGGTTGTCAACAAAAATTTCTGTTTTGTTCTTCTGCTGCAAAGATAAATCACATAAAATCTTCTTCAACCATAAAGCTTGATTTACAGCGGTTGTTGCTGCTATAAATTCAGCCTCAGCGGTGGACTGTGCTACAATCTCTTGCTTCTTTGTGCACCATGAAAATACTCCTGAGCCTAGGCTGAAACAATATCTTGAAGTGCTCTTCATATCATCAATGGATCCAGCCCAATCACTATCAGAGAATCCATACAACTTAAATTCTTGACACTTATCAAATTTGACTCCATAATCAATAGTGCCTTTAACATATCTCAATATTCTTTTTGCTGCTTGCAAATGAATTTCACTTGGACAGTGCATAAAACGAGACAAGAGACTTACCGCAAATAGAATGTCCGGCCTTGTTGCAGTGAGATACATTAGACATCCAATCAAGCTTCTGTAATATCCTTCATCAATTTTTTCAGCACCATCATCCTTCCTAAACTTCTCCTTTTGATTCATTGGTGTGCTAACAGATTTACATTCCTCCATTTGAATTTTTTTCAAAATTTCCTTTGCATATTTTCTTTGACAAATTAACACTTCATTCTCACTTTGTTTGATCTCAATTCCAAGAAAATAGGTCATGAGACCAAGATCTGTCATTTCAAAAGCTTGCATCATTTCTTGCTTGAACTCGTCAACTAGCCTTGCGTCATCTCCTGTCACTAAAAGATCATCCACATAGAGGGAAACTATGAGAAAATTATTTCCCTTATGTTTCACATAAAGTGTGGACTTGGATACGCTTTTTGCAAAGTCTATGCTCAATAAGTGATCATTAATTTTGCTGTACCAAGCCCTTGGCGCTTGTTTGAGGCCATAAAGAGCCTTTTTTAGAAGATAGACTTTATCTTCTTCACCTTGCTTCACGAATCCTTCTGGCTGGTCTACATATATTTCTTCATGTAGCTCTCCATTTAAAAAAGTTGATTTAACATCTAACTGAAATATTTTCCAGCCATTTTGCGCAGCAACTGCTAACACCAATCTAATTGTATCTAATCTGGACACAGGAGCAAAAGTGTCAGAATAATCAACACCAAAAATTTGTGCATACCCTTTAACTACGAGTTTGGCCTTGTGCTTGTTGATTGAGCAATCTGCATTAAGCTTTGTTCTGAAAACCCATTTAACTCCAATGACTTTTCTATTTTCAGGCCTGTCAACCAGCTCCCATGTTTTGTTTTTCTGTATCATGGATATCTCCTCCTCCATTGCAATTTATATTCAAGGATAGCCTATTCGCTATTTTCCCATAACTCATCTAAAACCACGCATGAAAAACCGTGGCCTTTGTTTTGTGTTTTCAGGAAAATTGAAGAAGACGACCTCGTGTCCAACAGCCAGTGGTTCCTTTGAATTACGCGCGTTTTTTGAAGCACTAACTTTCGTGTGTTTTATTACGTTCATTATTTATTAAATATACAAAAAGGTTCAGTAGCTCAGTTGGCAGGCGTTGATGTGGTTGACTTCCAAGACCTGGGTTCGAGTCCCAGGTCTGTATAAATTCCAATATTATTTTTCCATATGAATTCTCATGCAGCGCTCAAGGCCAGGACACAGCGTACACCTTCATCATCCATCTACCCACGCGTCCATCAGAAGCAATCCAAGGGCTGAGATTAAAGAACACCATAAGCCCTAGTCAAAAGTCCCATACGTGGCCTGGAAAAGTCAGCGAATTTCCAGCTTATTGGGCCCAAACTCTTGGATCAAGACCTCCACTTTGGGGCCTGAACCCCCCCTGGTTTGCTTTCTCTATATTTTTCTTGTTTTATTTTTAATTGTTATTTTATTTTCTTTATTTGTTTAAATTAATTATTATTTTTACAAAATATGAAAAAACATCATAAAAAAATCAGAAAAAGCCAAAAATGTAATAAATATTTTTATTTTAATTATTTTCATAAATAAATTGTATAATTGAATTTAGTATAATTAGGGTTTTTGCAATTTTAATTCTTTTTAATAAATCAAAAAAAACATAGAATTAGGTAATTGATAATTTTTCCTTTTAATCTTTTTTTCCTTTTTTTACCATAATATTATTTACCTTATTTATTTTCATAATTAAACTTATAAATTAATTAGGGTTGCATTTAGGTTTAAAAAAAAGGGTCAATATTTTCTTAATAACTTAAAAATAATTAGAATTAGGTTTAGTATTTAGTTTTAATTAATTCTTTTTCTATTAAATCATAAAAACACAAAAATACCAAAAAACATTCTCTTTTTAATTTTTTAATTTTAATTCCTCGTTAACTTTAATATTTTGCAAAAGGGTCCAACGCCCATGTTCTTAAATTTATTTAATTTCGCATATTTATTTTGTTTCGCTTAAATAATTATGTATCTCCCCCAAAGCTTTGTAACATTTACTTTTCGCACTTTTAATTCCTTTACTTCGCTTTATTTACTTTTCTGTCAAATCGGGTCCGGTTTAATTTTGGCGATGTGGACCCGCGCCATTTGTAATAGCCTTAGATTTACTTTTCCGCAAATATTTTTAACTGTTAACAAAAAAGCATGAAAGAATGTATGACCTTAAATAAAATCAAGCGTAGATCACAATGAACATGACAAGACAAATATCAATGAAAATGACACACAAATCGCACACACCACCCCTAGGGTACGCCTCACTGTTGCCTTGCCTCGAAAGGTGATCGTCGAGTAGAGGATGTCTTAGTAAGTCCTCATGATCCGGGAACCTGGCATGAGGGTAGCTTCTAAGGTGTCTTCCCATTGCTCTGGTGATCACCATGTCCCTACAAACTCGAATTGACCCGAACACCTCCAACGGTGGTGCTACCTACCTCTCAATGGTTGGATGGCACTACTTTAAAGGACATTTACACAGACGAATTCCTTAGGGTAGGTAGGTTCTCGTAGATACTTGCTCTCTTTAAAAACAAAACAAATCAAAATCTTTTCACACCGACACTTTTCAAAAGCTTTCAAAACAATTTTTCAAACACTCTGACGCATGAGTCGATCTGAAACTTTCAAAGAAATTTTAAAACCCACATTGAAAAGAAAACAAACCATTTTGAAAACACAAATGAGCAAGTATCTAAGAGCCCATGGATAACCATGGATAGAAAGGGTGCTAACACCTTCCCTTTCTATAATCTACCTCCCGAACCGAGAGCAATCTCTTTAAGGAATTTTTCTGTGCTTTTGTCCTTTCCATTTGGAGAAAATAAAAGACGGTGGCGACTCTTGCTTCCGCGACATTTCGCGAACCAACGTTAAACGGTCAGTTCCAGATCCACCGATCACAGAACTGGCGACTCTGCTGGGGATCAAACTTAAAGTGGGGTGTACCTTAGGGCTAGTTCATAACTGTGTTTTCAATTGTATTGATTTGCTTGCTTTACTATTGTGGGTTGCATCGGAGTTACATAGATCCTAACCCGGATCTGGGGATACCCTGTTAGGTAGCATAAGCTGTGAGGGACCTGTCCGGCGTAGACCGACACGGGTGAAACAGTGGCTACGTTGGTGTGGCACCTTGGTCTGTACCGATATCCCTTGTGTCGCAACGAGGAGAATATGGGTCTTCCAAGGAGTCATTAAGCACCAACAGACCTTAGAACCTTAAATGACCCAACTTGGCCATTAGAACAGTAGCAGTATGCTACGCCCATTGAGGCTAAACTCTCGTGATGGTTCTGGCCGCAAGAAAAGATTGCGATGCTGGAGTTATGACCGATTGAGGGTAGTCAATGATATTGGGATCCTCTAAGAACCCGGTTACTTTGATAGGTTAGGTTTTGAGCCCACCAACTTCAAGAGGGTAGTACCCCAAACTTCATGCTGGCCTAAACTCTAAGGGCTCTTTTGTGTGACTTGTGTGCCTTCAAACTTGGATTACTTGCATGCTTGTTATCTGACAACTAAATCTCTTGCAGGTTTTGTTTATAGTCCTTAACTAGGACTCATAACAGGGTTTACTGAATTTCCTGCAGGTTTTGTTCGTAGTCCTTAACTAGGACTCATAACAAGGCTTACTAAGTTTCTTGCAGGTTTTTGTTTTAGTCCTTAACTAGGACTCATAACAAGTTTTACTTGAGCTTCTTGCGGGGTTTGTTTTAGTCCTTAATAGGGGCTCATAACAGGGTTTATCCATACTACCCCATGCATCATGACATCATACCATTGCATACATCCTAACCCATTTCAAGGATCTCAAGGGCTTGTGATGCAGGTCATGATGAATCAAACATCTAGCAAGGGGCAAAGAGGGTTTATTTTCCTCTAGCCAAAGTTGTCAGGGGCTATGACCCACTTGATATGATGAGCTCTGACTCTTAAAGAAGGTTCCCGTAACCAAGGTTGTTTGGAAATCAAAACCAGACATGATGACTAAAGTCAGGGGCTATGACCCACTGGATATGGTGAGCCTTTGACCCTTGGAAGAAAGACTCTCAACAAATATGAAGTTCCTTCCATCAAGCTACCGGACCCAAATTCTAACAAATTTTCTTGTTTACCCCGCGGGATCCTTGAAAACATTGCATGCATGTCATACACATCATTACATAACAGGTATCTTTGTTGCAGGTCACTTACCATTTCTCGCTGTTTGTTTCAGCAATGGCCTTCCAACCAGATAACCAGGACCTTCACGCTCAAGAGACTCAGTTCAGGGAAATCTTCCTAGGTCTTTCCAAGGGGCAGGAAGAGTTGAGGACACTCCTCATGGGGAATCTGATCAGAAAGAGTCCTGAAGATGACAAGGACGAACAACTGAAACGTCTACAAGCTGAGGTAGACACATTGAAAACCCAGATGCTGGGGCAAAGGGCCCTCATTCAAGGTCTAGCTCAGGAGCAAGGAGAGCTGAGGGCCATGATCAGTCAGCTTCCTCAAGGCATGAAGCAACCAGCCCAAATCAGGGACCAGGTCATGGAACAGCTTCCAAGAGGGCAAAGGTCGGGTCCAATGAATAGACCTCCCCGAGTTGCTACTACTTCACAGGTCCAACAACGACCTCGCCAAAAACAACGGGTTAATCAGAACAGGTCGGACAAGCCTAAGAGACAATTCACCAACATCAACATGCCATGGTCACGAGCTTTGCAGCACATGTTAAGGATGAACCTGATTGTGGTGATCAACCCTCCTGCAAATCCAAAGACTTCCTCTCCAAATTACAACCCAGAAGCAAGGTGCGCTTACCATTCTGGTAGCCCGGGGCACGATACTGAGGATTGTTGGGCACTGAAGTACAAGATTCAGAACATGATCAATGCTAAAGAGATCAAGTTCGAGCTCGCCGAGACTCCCAACGTGATCACTGCTCCCTTGCCAAAACATGGCTAGGATTGAAAAGACTTTTGTTCATTCGAATGTTCAAGTTGCAATTTTCTTTTGTTCAAACATTTATTCATGTTAAACATTGTTATTCCATTAATGCATCGCATATGTCTGTTTTGAAGCAATATATTCGTATTCACTATACGCAAATTATTTTCATATTTTTTCTGATGATCAACTCTTGACTAATAATTCTAAGCCTCTCGAGGGAGGATGACGAAAACGATACCGCGATCATTACAGTATGCTTTTGAACAGACCCTGCTGATGAGGTACAGGCATTGTTTCAATCCCTAAACACTGGAGTTATAAGGATGATAATCCCTCGTCAACCCCTCTGAGCCAAAGAAGTAGGAGTTTTTCTTTTCGAAATTTAAAACCCTTAATCATAACCTGGGGCAGGGTAGTCTCTCAGTTGATCCAAGTGCATAACAAATGGCACCAAAGAAGTCCTTACGGAAAAAGAAAGACAGTGATGGTTCAGAACAATCAAAAGGACAGGCAGTCATTCTAAAAAAAAATCATAAACGAAAAACCCATTAAGTCAAAATCCATGAAGGAGACTTACGAAACTGGGGCATCCCGCTGACTGTAATTCCAAAAAAGGAAACAGTTCAGGCAAAAAAAAGAAAGGGATAACAAAAATCAGACAAGAAAGAGGTCTTACAAACCCTCAACAAAAAAGGAATGACTGCCTATCCAAAATAAATTGTCAACATCCGAATCATCACCGGAAAATCAGAGCAAAGATTCAAACAAGGTCTAACGTATGATCAACTGAGTTTAGGTTTGGAGAACATCACGAAGAGCGGGTGGGTACAAGTAATTTGAGCCTTTATCCTTTGTTTCTTAAACCGTGAACCAGGCCACGTTATAACCCTCAAAAGTCCTAGCTGAAGCATGGGTTAGTTCGAAAGCATACTGTTACGAAAGGTATCCTGACTCCTGAAGGCCTACGGTAAAATACGGAGTTGACGTCACGTTTTACAAACAATCACCTGTTTTATGAAAAAAGAATGCATTTTCAAAATCTTCAAGACAGACATAAGCTTTGCATTTTTAACATAACTTTGTTTGCATATGACTTTTCGTTTGAACATCAGGGAAATTCGCACGATGAATGCCTAATGAACAGAAGCACTTCCAATCAAGGGGCATGGTATGATCATGGTCCGTCATCTGGGGCAGTTCAGTCAAGATTCGGAGAATCTCTCAAAGGCTAAATAGCCTGGGGCAAATCTCCGCCTGAGTCACTTGGGGGCATTCCAACAACAAAACTTGCACGATCAAAAATCTTCTGGTGGCATGACAAAACACTTCTAACAGGGGCAACTCCTTACATTCTGAAAGCACGGACATAGGCGGAAAAAAATACTATGCATAATCAAAGACCCGCTAGGTTGACACACCTAGGCAAAAATAAGGGCTTCCCGGCGAACCAAAAGGGTTCGGGCAAAATGAGGGATGAAAAAAAAAAAATCTGTACACCCGGCAAGTCGAAAACCTGAAAAGGCGGCTTGGGCAAAAATGGGTATCCCGGTGGACTGAAAACCCGAAAGGGCGGTCCAGGCAAAAGTTAGGGATCAAAGCGTACGACTATGTCCTGTCATCTTGTCACCTGCCTACCAGAAGAAGGTTTGACCCTCAACAATTATCAGCATCCCACATGTGCCTCCCCCATAGAAACAGGGGCAATAACGGGTGGTTTAAGCAATCTGATTGTTCTATCCTCCAAGGTACCAAGGTAGGTTCAGCTAAAGAACATAACCAGATATCCTAATTCCCCAGAGATTAAGTCAGCAGTCAGTGCATTCTTCTCCAGGCAGAGTTATCAAGTCTCAAGGAAATTGGGTATCCTCCAGCAGATCCCAACATTCCCCAGCAGTATACATATATCCTTAACAAGCATCCCCGACAGTCTTGATTTAAAGGTTGTTCCCCGGCGGTATATCAAACATTCGAAGGAATCACTTCCCCAGCATATCAAAACTTCCCCAAGAGTCCAGTCCAATCCAGTCCCCCAGAAAAGATGGAATTCATATCCCCAAGCAGTAAGCTTATCCCCAGTAAATTCTGGAAGCTTATCCTTCGTAGAGCACAAACGCGTCGCCCGACTTTATTTAAAGAGTTATTTCCGTACTAGGATATAACTGGGTTATCCTCAGCCAAAAGCCGCGGAAAGAGCGTCGTCGACAAAGTCTTCCTATCCCCAGCAAATTATTATCAACACTCAGCAAGGCATCCCTCTTCCCACAGAGTATTGCTTCCCAGTATGGTCGTTAGAGTATCTTTTTTCCCCGTAGAATCTTCCATTTGCCAAGTTTATTCCGCAACGGAGTCATCTTCTCCTACCGGTATTCTTGCAACTATTATCCCCATCGGAAGCAAAAATCTATTCTTCAACATCAGCTCAGGATATGACTTCCCGGCACCCGTCAAGGATTTACTTTCTTAGACGAAAAACACATTCATAAAACATCACATACATCATTATAGCATGCATAGACGCATTATATCATACAAATCTCATTTATGTTGAGAACATCATTGCTTGATCCATATCATGCATTGCATATGACTGACCTTCACCTTTCAGGAAAGACGCAGTTGAAATTCTCAATCATATTTCAAGACCTAGACCGGTTCAGTTAATCGACTCCAAAGATTTCTTATCCAGTCCCAGGCCTTCTCTAGTCCAGCTAAATCGACCCCCAACAGATTTTTCTGATGAAGATTCAGTAGAAGTTATTTCAGGACATAATTTCCTTTTGGTTCCCTCTCCGACAGTGAGTGAGGTGATAATTCCTTTTCAGATGGTTCCCTCTCCGACGGTGAGTGAGGTGACAATTCCTTTTCAGATGGTTCCCTCTCCGATGGTGAGTGAGGTGACAATTCCTTTTCAGATGGTTCCCTCTCCGACGGTGAGTGAGGTGATAATTCCTTTTCAGATGGTTCCCTCTCCGACGGTGAGTGAGGTGACAATTCCTTTTCAGATGGTTCCCTCTCCGACGGTGAGTGAGGTGATAGTCTCCTATGGTTCCCTCTCCGACGGTGAGTGAGGTGGTAAGACCTTTTCAGATGTTTCCCTCTCCGACGGTGAGTGAGGTGATAATCTCCTATGGTTCCCTCTCCGACAGTGAGTGAGGTGGTAAGTCCTTTTCAGATGTTTCCCTCTCCGATGGTGAGTGAGGTGATAGTCTCCTATGGTTCCCTCTCCGACGGTGAGTGAGGTGGTAAGTCCTTTTCAGATGTTTCCCTCTCCGACGGTGAGTGAGGTGATAGTCTCCTATGGTTCCCTCTCCGACGGTGAGTGAGGTGGTAAGTCCTTTTCAGATGTTTCCCTCTCCGACGGTGAGTGAGGTGATAGTCTCCTATGGTTCCCTCTCCGACGGTGAGTGAGGTGGTAAGTCCTTTTCAGATGTTTCCCTCTCCGACGGTGAGTGTGAGGTGATAGTCTCTTATGGTTCCCTCTCCAACGGCGAGTGAGGTGGTAAGTCCTTCTTCAGATGTTTCCCTCTCCGACGGTGAGTGTGAGGTGATAGTCTCTTATGGTTCCCTCTCCAACGGCGAGTGAGGTGGTAAGTCCTTCTTCAGATTGTTTCCCTCTCCGACGGTGAGTGTGAGGTGATAGTCTCTTATGGTTCCCTCTCCAACGGCGAGTGAGGTGGTAAGTCCTTTTCAGATGTTTCCCTCTCCGATGGTGAGTGAGGTGATAGTCTCTTATGGTGCCCTCTCCAACGGCGAGTGAGGTGGTAAGTCCTTTTTCAGATGTTTCCCTCTCCGACGGTGAGTGTGAGGTGATAGTCTCTTATGGTTCCCTCTCCAACGGCGAGTGAGGTGGTAAGTCCTTCTTCAGATGTTTCCCTCTCCGACGGTGAGTGTGAGGTGATAGTCTCTTATGGTTCCCTCTCCAACGGCGAGTGAGGTGGTAAGTCCTTCTTCAGATGTTTCCCTCTCCGACGGTGAGTGTGAGGTGATAGTCTCTTATGGTTCCCTCTCCAACGGCGAGTGAGGTGGTAAGTCCTTTTTCAGATGTTTCCCTCTCCGACGGTGAGTGTGAGGTGATAGTCTCTTATGGTTCCCTCTCCAACGGCGAGTGAGGTGGTAAGTCCTTCTTCAGATGTTTCCCTCTCCGACGGTGAGTGTGAGGTGATAGTCTCTTATGGTGCCCTCTCCAACGGCGAGTGAGGTGGTAAGTCCTTTTTCAGATGTTTCCCTCTCCGACGGTGAGTGTGAGGTGATAGTCTCTTATGGTTCCCTCTCCAACGGCGAGTGAGGTGGTAAGTCCTTCTTCAGATGTTTCCCTCTCTGACGGTGAGTGTGAGGTGATAGTCTCTTATGGTTCCCTCTCCAACGGCGAGTGAGGTGGTAAGTCCTTCTTCAGATGTTTCCCTCTCCGACGGTGAGTGTGAGGTGATAGTCTCTTATGGTTCCCTCTCCAACGGCGAGTGAGGTGGTAAGTCCTTCTTCAGATGTTTCCCTCTCCGACGGTGAGTGTGAGGTGATAGTCTCTCATGGTTCCCTCTCCAACGGCGAGTGAGGTGGTAAGTCCTTCTTCAGATGTTTCCCTCTCCGACGGTGAGTGTGAGGTGATAGTCTCTTATGGTTCCCTCTCCAACGGTGAGTGAGGTGGTAATTCCTTCTTCAGATGTTTCCCTCTCCGACGGTGAGTGTGAGGTGATAGTCTCCTATGGTTCCCTCTCCGACGGTGAGTGAGGTAACAATCCCTTTTCCTATGATTCCCTCTCCGACGGCGAGTGAGGTGATTCCCTTTCAGATTATAATGGCCTATGGTTCTCGTTCCGATCCTGCGAAGATGGTATTTCCCACCAAGATTTTGTCAACGAGCGTTGTTGAAGTTAAAATCACCCAAGGTTCTCTTACCATTCATGCTAAGGTAGTAATCATCCCTGGTTCATTCATCATCTTGTGAAGCTCCAGACTCAGCTCCTGTAACCAGTCAGGACACATTTATACAAAGCATCTGAAAACCAGCTCCTGCAACGTGTCAGGTACTCTTTTTTTCTTTTGCAGGTATGCAGGTTCTCGCTAAGGAATCTCTTATGCGATCAATATCCAGATGGCATCTATAAGCCCATCATCCAATTCATCGAACTCTAAATGGCATCTATAAGCCCATTCCATCATCACACTGCTACTATGTGAGCGCAAATTTCTGGGCACTCTAGTGTCCAATCATCTTCTACCCTCGGATTACGAAAGGCACGTCGGCCAATCTGCATCCTCAGGTCTAAGAAGATTGAACAGGGGCAACTGTTGTACCCCAAAATTTTCCCTCCCATATTCTCCAAGAAATTGCTCAAGCCAAGTCACAAAACTCCCCAGGGGTTGCACAGTCCAACTGTCTTCTATACAGTCAAAGCTAGGGTTTGTGTTCTGATCAAGACAAGGAAGTTTTCAAAGGCCCAATCAAGTCTCATATGCTTAAAAATATGGTCAAGTATCCTCATATCAAGTTTCAAAGCATTCAGCTCAAGATGGCACAGTCAAAACCCTAAATTGCACTACAGTCAACTGTAGGGGCAAAATGGTCATTTGGCAGTCAAAAGTTCAAATTTTGGTCAACATATCATTTTGAAGCCACAAACATCATTTGATCAATGCTTGATCATGATTCTCAAAATTTGGCTCAGAAAATCATCAAGATGCAAAAGTTTCCTTATTTGGACAGTTGAAAAAGTCAACTGAAATTGACCAGGGCATTACTTTCACATGGATTGTCAGAAAAATCCCATCCAAAGCTCATTTTGAAGAGAAAGACATTTCCTACAATTCATCTTCATACTTCAAGTCCAAGAAATGCTCTCACAAAAAGTTATCAATTTCAACATTATAGGTCATTTTCAAAAGTCAATAAAAAGGGGCTTTAAGTCAAAGGCCATAACTTGAGATTGGTAAATCAAAATGACATGGGACCAAAGGCATTGGTTATAGGACTCAAAGACCTTTCCAAAATGTCCAAGAACATGAGAAAAGCTTAAAAATTGAGCAAGTTATGCCTTGTGGAAGTTGGGAAATTTTTGGATATTTTGAAAAGTCAACATTGATTCAAATGACCTAAAAATGCTAATGGGCCCATTTTTCTTCCATGATTCATCATTCCAAGCATGTGCACGACCACTTGGCCCAAAGGGAAGTATTTTCTCATTTTTTATTTATTTATTTGAATTATTATTTATATTAATTCATTTAAATTATTTAAATACATGAAAAATATCAAACTTGCCTTAACAAATCTTT
The DNA here is from genome assembly GCA_948472305.1 of Vicia faba. NCBI lineage: Eukaryota > Viridiplantae > Streptophyta > Magnoliopsida > Fabales > Fabaceae > Vicia > Vicia faba. The sequence continues at coordinate 988,791,655 of OX451736.1, forward strand.
TTGTACACATTTCAGCCTCAATATTTCGTGCACATCCCAACATGGAAAGATTTGGTTTGATTTAGGCTAATTGACACAAAATACACTTGAAAAAGATATGGAAGATCCTTAAGAAATCAAATATGCAAAACCATTATTGCATTGGATTTTATTCAATTTTCTTAACCTAATGCCTTCACTACATAATCAGAAACCAAAACCTAATGCATAGAGACTAAAAAGCTGCGCAGAAAACCATTGGACAAAACTTGAAATTCTTGCAAAAAGTTCAAAACTGAAAAGCAGGTTCTAGGTCGATTCAAAGCACCACTCCTCTTCCAATAGCTTCCTCAAGGTTCCCAGAAGCGATTCCAATCCCTAACATCAACTCAAACGCAAAGAATTGGTAAAACGAATTCAAACTGTACTAAGAAAAATCCATGATCGTATTTTGATTTCTAGGCATCCTCATTGCATTTTAATTGTATATTCATGTTCCTTGTGAAGTTTTGAAACTAACCATGTGGTCCAATTGCGTTTTTGTGCTGTATATTCGATTTTACCATTGCTGATCTTTAGGGTTTTCAGAGTTTCAATTTAGGGCTTTTCACCCAAGGCAAAATTATGACTCCAGACCAAGACCATTAAACTCAGCTCACCTGGACGAAGAGACCCCAACTCTCGCGATGAATTTATATTCAAGGATAGCCTATTCGCTATTTTCCCATAACTCATCTAAAACCACGCATGAAAAACCGTGGCCTTTGTTTTGTGTTTTCAGGAAAATTGAAGAAGACGACCTCGTGTCCAACAGCCAGTGGTTCCTTTGAATTACGCGCGTTTTTTGAAGCACTAACTTTCGTGTGTTTTATTACGTTCATTATTTATTAAATATACAAAAAGGTTCAGTAGCTCAGTTGGCAGGCGTTGATGTGGTTGACTTCCAAGACCTGGGTTCGAGTCCCAGGTCTGTATAAATTCCAATATTATTTTTCCATATGAATTCTCATGCAGCGCTCAAGGCCAGGACACAGCGTACACCTTCATCATCCATCTACCCACGCGTCCATCAGAAGCAATCCAAGGGCTGAGATTAAAGAACACCATAAGCCCTAGTCAAAAGTCCCATACGTGGCCTGGAAAAGTCAGCGAATTTCCAGCTTATTGGGCCCAAACTCTTGGATCAAGACCTCCACTTTGGGGCCTGAACCCCCCCTGGTTTGCTTTCTCTATATTTTTCTTGTTTTATTTTTAATTGTTATTTTATTTTCTTTATTTGTTTAAATTAATTATTATTTTTACAAAATATGAAAAAACATCATAAAAAAATCAGAAAAAGCCAAAAATGTAATAAATATTTTTATTTTAATTATTTTCATAAATAAATTGTATAATTGAATTTAGTATAATTAGGGTTTTTGCAATTTTAATTCTTTTTAATAAATCAAAAAAAACATAGAATTAGGTAATTGATAATTTTTCCTTTTAATCTTTTTTTCCTTTTTTTACCATAATATTATTTACCTTATTTATTTTCATAATTAAACTTATAAATTAATTAGGGTTGCATTTAGGTTAAAAAAAAAGGGTCAATATTTTCTTAATAACTTAAAAATAATTAGAATTAGGTTTAGTATTTAGTTTTAATTAATTCTTTTTCTATTAAATCATAAAAACACAAAAATACCAAAAAACATTCTCTTTTTAATTTTTTAATTTTAATTCCTCGTTAACTTTAATATTTTGCAAAAGGGTCCAACGCCCATGTTCTTAAATTTATTTAATTTCGCATATTTATTTTGTTTCGCTTAAATAATTATGTATCTCCCCCAAAGCTTTGTAACATTTACTTTTCGCACTTTTAATTCCTTTACTTCGCTTTATTTACTTTTCTGTCAAATCGGGTCCGGTTTAATTTTGGCGATGTGGACCCGCGCCATTTGTAATAGCCTTAGATTTACTTTTCCGCAAATATTTTTAACTGTTAACAAAAAAGCATGAAAGAATGTATGGCCTTAAATAAAATCAAGCGTAGATCACAATGAACATGACAAGACAAATATCAATGAAAATGACACACAAATCGCACACACCACCCCTAGGGTACGCCTCACTGTTGCCTTGCCTCGAAAGGTGATCGTCGAGTATAGGATGTCTTAGTAAGTCCTCATGATCCGGGAACCTGGCATGAGGGTAGCTTCTAAGGTGTCTTCCCATTGCTCTGGTGATCACCATGTCCCTACAAACTCGAATTGACCCGAACACCTCCAACGGTGGTGCTACCTACCTCTCAATGGTGGGATGGCACTACTTTAAAGGACATTTACACAGACGAATTCCTTAGGGTAGGTAGGTTCTCGTAGATACTTGCTCTCTTTAAAAACAAAACAAATCAAAATCTTTTCACACCGACACTTTTCAAAAGCTTTCAAAACAATTTTTCAAACACTCTGACGCATGAGTCGATCTGAAACTTTCAAAGAAATTTTAAAACCCACATTGAAATTTGAGGAGTCTCCCTTGAAAGTTCCCCCTAAAGCTAAATTTGATGTTTAACATGATGGATGAGAAATGAAGCCAAGTATCATGTTCTTAGTAAATTGGCAAATGATATCCTTACTATTCCAATTACTATTGTTGCTTCAGAAACAACTTTTAGTGTTGAGAAAAGGGTTATTGATCTGAAATCGATCATCTATGAAAACTAAGACAATTAAAATGGTATTTTGGGGAAGTGATTGGGTGAAGGGGAAGTATGGGATTAAGAAGGGATGCACTGCTAGTACTGTAAGTAAATTTGTCATGTCTTTTTTAATTTAATGTGTATATTTCTTTATATTCTATCACTAATACATTTCCATTTGTAGCTTGAGGAACCACAAGATGAATCTTTGACATATCATTTTGGTGAAGATTTGGGTGTCTCTTCTTCTACAGTTGCAACTTAAAGTTAGAGTTAGTTAGAGTTCTATTGCTATATATGTAGAAAGTTGTAACTAACTCTTCAAGAAATATACAATTTCGGTTGATACAAAGTATTGTACCCTAAAATTTTCCCTCTCATTCTCTTCAAGACATTCTTCTAAGATTCTCAAATACTTAAGGATTCTCAAGAGTTGATCAGACAAACTCACCTCCTGAGCAATGGGTTCACAAGTAGGGTTTCATCTTGTACAAGGGAGAATGGGTTTCAAGGGTCTCAAATGACTTTAATGGTTCATCATAGATCCTCAATAATGCTTATGTCAAGTTACAAGTCTTGCATCACAAGTTTGCTCAGTCAATTGCTCAGATGACTGGAAATAAACTTTATTGGACAAAAAGTCAACTATGGTCAACATATAGTCAAACTTCAAGATTTTTTTTATCAACATCAACATTTTGAGGTGATATTCATCATTTGATCAAGGGTTGATCATGTTTCCTCAAGGAAATCCCTCAAATCATTAAAGGTCAAAAATTACCAAAATTAGGGTTTTGAGTGAAGAATGACTGATCATTGACTGTTGACCCAGTGCATGACCTAATGGCTTAAAACATGATCTTAAGGACTCAAATACAAAATATTAACCTAATTACAAGGCTCAAGACATTTCCAAAGATTCAATTGATTGATAGTTGAAGAATTGAATCAATTGATGAAAAGTCAACAGTCACACAAAAGTCAAACTTTGACTTTTTGGTCAACATTGGAATTCAAAAATCAAGAATCATCAAGATATTCAAAAATATCAAACTTGATCATCAAAAATCAAGAAAGTCAACAAAAGTCAAGATTTTCAAGCACTTAGAAAAAAAATTCAAGTGTTTTGTACTTAAAAAACCTTAACTTCACAAGCAAGTTTCCTCAAGATACAAATTGATTCAAGGAAAACTTTCAACATGAAAGTTGTAGGGATTGATGAATTCTACAACTTTTTTAATATTGGATGAACCTCAAAAAGTTCTTGGATTAAGAGATATAGGCCCATGTAGTTCTGATTATTTTTATCCAACACTTAGAAATTTTTTTACAAGTTTTGATCAGTTTTTTTATCCCAACTTCTTGGCCAATTTCCACCAAGTTCCCATTTGATTTAGCCAAAGTGGCCAAGATGAAAGTTATAGACAATGTTTCAAGCTTTACAAAATGTCCAAGATCATAAAAAGATCATGCTTGAGCTAGTGGTTTCGAATAGATGGAGTTGGGTATCTAAGGTTGCATTATAGGTCATTTTTGTGACAAGTTCATGACCAAATCTTCAAGCCATGCTGCATAATCCCACTTTGCAGGCCTCTAACCTCCAAATCTATCCATAATCAGAATATTTCACACACTTTTGAGCCATGATCTAAGTGATTAAAGCTTTATCCAATCCATTTTGCCATTTAAAGGAGAAAGACAAGACTTCCATTTTGATAAAGCATGCTTTATGCAATTGTCAACTCTCCTTGAGCCTCTCACCTGTTTCATCTGCACACACTCAACCTAAAAACTCAGAAACATGTTTGAAGTGTCTAACAACTCTAAAAGGCTGGGTACTATGCATTGAAACTTTGATTTCTCAAGAAATCACAAGTTACATCTCAACCAAGGGATAACTCCATAACTTGCAAACCTGATCAACCCTTGCCCTCAAACCTTTTCTCTATAAGTAGCGAGGTCATTTGCAAGCTAACACAGGAATTCAGAAGCCCTAAAACACTCCCAAACTCAAAACCACTTAGAAAACTCCATTGTTGCACATTTGAAGCTTCCAACACCCAACTTCAAATTCACTCATGCGTTTTCCTCTTTTATCATTCAAATACCTTTTATCCATCAAATAGAAGTTATCCAAACACTCTTGGCACGACTGTAACACCATCAGATCTCACAACTTCAAGATCTAGCGCTTCAGAAAGCCACGCCCACTGGTGCACCCCATTGAGTTGTCCATACTGAATCACACATGCGCCTGGGCTTAAGGTGTTTGGGCTTGGGATTTTTGCTACTTCTCACCCCCTTTATCACTTATTACACTCAGACCCATTTTGCTTTTTTATTTTAATTAACTTTTTTTCTTTTCTAAAATAATTTTATTTAAAATCATAAAAATGATTAAAAATGATTAAAAAAAATTAGATTTAGGTTTTTAATTAGTTAATTTAATTTTTGACAAATAAAAATTAATTTAATTTAATCACTTTGATTTTATTTAATTAGAATTAGGTTTTATACTTCAAATATCTTTTCTAAACAAAACACCAAAAATATTTTCTAAATACTTAGTATTCTTTAGATTTTAATTAATTAATTTAATTTTTGATAATAAAGATTAATTAATTTAATCATACCTTTTTTATTTTTAATAATTAAATTGTAGATTAAATTAGAATTAGGTCTATTTTTTTTATTTCACATTTCAAATATTTTCTAAACAAAGAAACAACAAAATATTTTCTTAAAATACTTAGAATTTTTAGGATTTTTGCATCTTTCCCCTTTCTATCTCCGTGCATTTGTTTATTTTTCGCATTAATACAATTATGTAACTGTCAAAAGTTTGTAATAGATAATTAGGGTATATTGCTTTCCTCCCCCATTCATAAACTTGTACCCTCATTCCCTAAGAGTTGTAATAGCGTAGAACATTTAATTTCCGTAATTTATTACTTCCTCTATTACTGTTAGTAATTAGGGTTTGGATGGCAAGATTAAAATCAATAATTAGAAACCTAATCTCAAAGATAAATACCTGAAAATCAAAACACTTCGCATACACGCACCTCTAGGGTGACCCTCGCTTGTTGCCTCGGATAAAAACAATCATGTCCCTCGAACATGAGAGGCTTTAGCAAAGACCCTTGGTTAAAAGATCGTAGTCCCTCAATGACCCTTCGATGTTGCCTTCGGTAAACGATCTTAGTCCCTTACGACAATTGCTAAAATGCCCTACAAGTTGCCTTCTATGACTGTACGATGACCCACGCCTATCCCTCACATCCAATAATATAGCTTCCTACTAACTAATGGTAGGATAGCACTATCTAAATGAGGATGAAAAGAGCAAAGACTTTTTGAGTAGGTACATCACTCGTAATCACTTGATCATAAACTAAAACAACTTTTACACTTCACACTTTCAAAACAACTACTTTCAAAACGCTTTATAAACACTCTTAAGGACTGACACAAGGGTTATTATAAAGCAAATTGCCTTACATTGGCATCTTCAAAACACTTTTCACAAAACAACACTTTATTTCACAAATATTTTCAAAAACAAACATTTTGTATACTTTCTCAACGATGCGAGAATTATTACAAAATTGTCGTACTTAGGCACATTTTCAAAATATTTGCAAACATACACAAACACAAAGCATTTCAAAAAGTAAGCTAGCAATTAAGAGCCCGTGGATAACTACGGATGAAAAGGGTGCTAACACCTTCCCTTTTCATAACTTATCCCCCGAACTCAAGAAAATTCGTCTTTCCCATTCTTTTCACCCTTTCCTTTATTTGGATAAAAGAAAAGTCGATGACGACTCTTGCTATCCGCAACATTTGCGATAAAACGCAAACCCAAAAGTCAGTTCTCCCATCGTATTACACAAAGCTTCATATTTCTGTTTGTTTTACTCATTTCTTCATCATCGTGAAGAATTTCGTGATGATATTAGAGTTTAATTCACATAATTCTCCATAAATTCATGTAAACCAACAAGCCGACAATTCTCCATAAATTAGTATAAATCAACAGTAAATTAAAAAACTTAAACTAATAATTTTAAAGTTAAGATTTCAACTGTAAGAAACCACACAAACTAACTGTAGGTGTTTAGGTATTGGCTTGCATTTTTGGTAAATCCCAAGTGTATGTGTGAATGTCATGACTGATGTCATAACATTCTAGTTCAGTTTGTACTGACTCATTAGGTACCTTTGCAGAAAAATATTGTAATTCAAGTACTGATGTTTATAAGTGTGTATCTGAGCATTTTGCAAAATGATCACATTTTGCTAAATCAGTAGACAGGTTTTCTCAGATGTCATAACAGATGTTATGACATCCTGTTCTGAACTAACAGGTTTGCAGGTTGGATAAGTCTGAGTTTTTTCAGGAAATAACTCAGTCTTTCCTGAACAGAATCCTGCGTTTTCTGAGGGGTAACCTAGCTCAACCCTAACCTGGTTAATAAAGTCCTGTGACCTGGTCTTTAGGTCAAACGGAATTAACCCTAGGTTTTTGTGGAAACCCTAACTGAAGTTGCAGCTGCTATATATTCAACAGAGCTGCTGTTTTTCAAGTGATCCCTTTTATTGATCAGAATATCATTTGTAATCTGTATAGATTTGATTATTGTACTCCAAGCAATTATCATTGTGATAAGTGACTTGGAATAGGTTTCAAATTGTAAGGGCTGTGTAACACTCAAAGCTTTGAAGCAAGAGTGTTTGAATGTTCCTTGACTAAAGCTGTGAAGCAGAGTCAAGTTAGTTGTGTGCATCACTCAAAGCTGTGAAGCACGAGTGATTGTGTTGCTTGATTAAAAAGTTGTGAAGCTTAATCAAGTGTTTGTTTTTGAAGAGTGTCTTCATCAATTTTTAAGTCAAATTGGTTTATGTATCACTGCTGTGATTGAGGGGGAGTGAGTAGGAACTCAGGTTTAAGTTGTACTTAGATTGGAATTGCATTGGGTAGGTCTTAAGTGAAGGAGATAAACTGGTTGGTTTATTCCTGAATTAACATCTCTTATAGTGGATTTCCTCCCTGGCTTGGTAGCCCCCAGAGTAGGTGTTGTTGCACACTGAACTGGGTAAACAATTGACTGTGTTCTTTATTGCTTTTGTATTTACTGTCATATAGTAAGTCAGATACGGTGTCATAACATTGAACGTGACATTGAGTATCTGCAACCAGAATTTCAATTGGCATCAGAGCAGGCACCCTGCCTGTATTACTGGGTGAGATCTAGGGATATCACTTTCTGGCACTATGGACAAAGAAGGAGTTTTTGGAAATAGACCACCCATTCTGGATGGAACTAATTATGACTACTGGAAACCTCGTATGATTGCCTTCCTAAAATCTCTGGACAAAAAGGCTTGGAGAGCTGCTGACAAAGGATGGATTCATCCCACCATAACTGAGAAAGATGGGACAATCAGTCTGAAGCCTGAGGAAGATTGGAGTAAAGAAGAAGATGAGTTAGCTCTAGGAAATTCAAAAGCTTTAAATGCCTTGTTCAATGGAATTGATAGAAACATTTTCAGACTAGTACATCAATATGAACTGGCCAAGGAAGTTTGGGACACTCTCAAAACTACTCATGAGGGCACTTCCAAAGTAAAAATGTCAAGGCTTCAGATGTTGACCACCAAGTTTGAGAATCTAAAAATGATGGAAGATGAAACCATTCATGAGTTTCACATGAACATCTTGGAGATTGCCAACACCTCAGGAGCACTGGGAGAAAAGATGTCAGAAGAAAAACTGGTGAGGAAGATTCTCAGATCCTTGCCTAAAAGATTTGCAATGAAGGTAACTGCCATAGAGGAAGCCCAGGACATCAGCAAGTTGAAAGTGGATGAACTTATTGGGTCTCTTCAGACTTTTGAGATGGGAATCACTGATAATGGTGACAAGAAGAACAAAAGCATAGCACTTGTATCCAACACTGATGTTGAAAACAAGGAGGATGAAGAAGAAAATATATCAGAAGCTATTGCCATGCTTGGAAGACAGTTCAACAAGCTCATCAAAAGAATGGATCCAAAGTCAAGGTCTAATGTTCATAACATTCCCTCTGACATTGACAGTTCCAGCAGAAGACCAAGGTCAGAAGATAAGGGAAACCAAGGCAGAGGTATTCAATGCCATGGATGTGAAGGATATGGACATATTCGAGCTGAATGTCCTACCTTTCTTAAGAAACAAAAGAAAGGAATGACTGTTACTTGGTCTGACTATGATTCAGAAAGTAATTCTGAAGAAGAATATGCCAAACTAGTTACTGCTCTAACTAGTGTGTGTACTTCTGAAAGTGACACTAGTGATGAAGAAGTGACATTTGAAGAACTGGCTGATACCTACAAGAAATTGTGTATCAGAAGTGCTGAAGTCTGTGTGCAGAATGAGAAACAATCAAAACTCATTATAAAGCTGGAGGCTGAAAAAAGGGCAAACCTTGAAACTATAAGTCATCTAGAAGGAGAAGTTCAATTGCTGAACTCACAACTGAATCAAATGACCAAATCTGTCAAGATGTTGACAAATGGAACAGACAAATTGGAAGAGATCCTACAAGTGGGACAAAATGTGGGAAACAAATCTGGTCTAGGATTTGTGGAAGCTAAGAAACCTGGTGCAGACAAGAAGATCAGGCATGTTAAACAATTGTCAAAGCAGATGTCTCAACACAACTCTCAACATCAGAAATACATGAAGAAAAAATACCAAAGATGGAGATGTCATCATTGTGGGAGGTATGGACACATAAAGCCCTTCTGCTTCAAATTGCATGGATACCCTAATCAAAACTCTGGTGCTAAACCTAAGACAAAAAGGGTACCACATACTCTTCATTGGAAGAAAAAGGCTACTGCCCTGATAGCCCATACTTCCCTGAGAGTGTCTGCAAAGGAAGGCTGGTACTTTGACAGTGGATGTTCCAGACACATGACTGGATTCAAAAATCTCCTCAATAATGTTATGCCTCACACCACCAGTTTTGTGACCTTTGGAGATGGTGCTAAAGGTGAAGTCAAAGGAGTTGGTAATTTGGACTGTCCTGGAGTTCCAAGTCTGAATAAAGTACTGCTGGTAAAAGGGTTGACTGCTAATCTCATTAGTATCAGTCAATTATGTGATCTAGGATTCAAGGTCAACTTCTCAAGATCTGAATGTCTAGTAATTAATGAAAAACTAGAAGTTGTAATGAGAGGAATCAGATCCAAAGATAACTGCTACTTATGGCAGCCTGAGAACACTGATATCTCCACTATGTGTCCAATCATCAAAGAAGAAAAAGAGATGAAACTATGGCAGCATAAGCTTGGTCCCCTTCATCTAAGAAGAATGAAAAGAGCTATTTCTATGGAAGCTGTCAGAAGAACTCCAAAACTACAGGTTGATAATATCTATGATGTGGCAAATAAACTTGAAGAAGGATGTGTTGTCAGAACCTTAAGTCATCTTGACAAGGATGTTGGAAACAACATGTCTAATAAATTCTGTTCTCAAAACATCTGGTCAAAACAGATGCTCCCTGAGTACAATGTTACACAAGATGTTGTGACATTGTGTTGTGACAATCTGAAAACAATCAACATTTCCTTGAACCCTATTGACTTTGAAGAGAAGAAGTCATTTAAACTGGAACATAGTTTCTCTAAGCTTCAGCTGACTGATTCTTCTACCAAGGCTCTGGTTGGAAATAAACTTGAAAATTTGAGGGGCAGGTTGGGTATTTACCAACATAAGAAATTATAGCAATTAATTTTGCTTAAAACAAAGGTTGAAGGAATTAATTTTATTAAGTCTATCTTTAGTGGGTTAATCATATACTTTCACAATTCCTTCAAAATCTTTAAGAAGTTGAAGAGACTCCCTTTTACCCCCTACCTCTCTCGTCCTTGCAACCTGTTTCCTCCTCTCAATCAAAGATTTTTCTCAAACTGCTACCATTACTCAAAGTCAATCAAAATGTCTCAGACATCGTCTTCAACCATGGCGACTTCGTCATCCTCATCATCGTCATCATCTGACCAAGATTCTAGGGCAATCACCACATGCATAGAATCTGAAGTTCTTGAGGTCACTCCTCTCAGAGAGATGGCAACTGACCCAGCCAGAGTCAAAAAGCTCAGAACCAGACATGCAGGAAGAGCTCAAGCTACAGCCTCTGGTAATTCTTCTCAGAGAAGGATCAGTTCAAGTTCACCAAGCTATTGCTAGGCTGGTTACTAGTATACTGAGTGGCAACCAATCTGTACCGGGGATTTCTGTCCCTTTAAATCAATCAGAAAGTCTAAATGTGGAAGTTTCTGAAAATGTAGATGTCACTGAGAATGTTGTGACACAAAAAGACAACATTCAGAACCCTTCAGAAAAGGCTGCTGATCCACCTATCATTGATGTGGATGAGGATTACTCAGATAATGATCTGATTGCTAATGTGAACCCTAGCATAGCTAGGAGATTGATGAAAAGAAAGAGTAGTCAGAATGATAAACCTAATGCTGAGAAATCCGAAGCTGAAGAAAACAGAAGGGAAGAAGGTGTAGAAGCTGAAGGTCATCTCAACATTGAAGAAACTAGCTCCTCTGAGTCTGATGACAGTGCTTGAAGGTTGGTTGCTGTTTGGTGGTGTTGCTGGTTGGTGCTGATATCTGGTGGAGTTTGGAAGTGTATTCAGTTGTTTTCTGCTGCTGCTCTTATTATTTTGTTTTGGATAACTGTATAATTTTATGAACATGTATCTTTGGCCCATTTGTGGCTAAAGAGGGGGAGAATATTTTGGTACTTACTCAATTAGTACTTGACATTCTATTTTTCTACTGTCACTTATTTCTGCTGCTATCTATCTCTGATTGCTTAGGGTCTTTAGCCAAAAATCTGCCAAAGGGGGAGTTTGTAGGTGTTTAGGTATTGGCTTGCATTTTTGGTAAATCCAAAGTGTATGTGTGAATATCATGACTGATGTCATAACATTCTAGTTCAGTTTGTACTGACTCATTAGGTACCTTTGCAGAAAAATATTGTAATTCAAGTACTGATGTTTATAAGTGTGTATCTGAGCATTTTGCAAAATGATCACATTTTGCTAAATCAGTAGACAGGTTTTCTCAGATGTCATAACAGATGTTATGACATCCTGTTCTGAACTAACAGGTTTGCAGGTTGGATAAGTCTGAGTTTTTTCAGGAAATAACTCAGTCTTTCCTGAATAGAATCCTGCGTTTTCTGAGGAGTAACTTAGCTCAACCCTAACCTGGTTAATAAAGTCCTGTGACCTGGTCTTTAGGTCAAACGGAATTAACCCTAGGTTTTTGTGGAAACCCTAACTGAAGTTGCAGCTGCTATATATTCAACAGAGCTGCTGTTTTTCAAGTGATCCCTTTTATTGATCAGAAGATCATTTGTAATCTGTATAGATTTGATTATTGTACTCCAAGCAATTATCATTGTGATAAGTGACTTGGAATAGGTTTCGAATTGTAAGGGCTGTGTAGCACTCAAAGCTTTGAAGCAAGAGTGTTTGAATGTTCCTTGACTAAAGCTGTGAAGCAGAGTCAAGTTAGTCGTGTGCATCACTCAAAGCTGTGAAGCACGAGTGATTGTGTTGCTTGATTAAAAAGCTGTGAAGCTTAATCAAGTGTTTGTTTTTGAAGAGTGTCTTCATCAATTTTTAAGTCAAATTGGTTTATGTATCACTGCTGTGATTGAGGGGGAGTGAGTAGGAACTCAGGTTTAAGTTGTACTTAGATTGGAATTGCATTGGGTAGGTCTTAAGTGAAGGAGATAAACTGGTTGGTTTATTCCTGAATTAACATCTCTTATAGTGGATTTCCTCCCTGGCTTGGTAGCCCCCAGAGTAGGTGTTGTTGCACACTGAACTGGGTAAACAATTGACTGTGTTCTTTATTGCTTTTGTATTTACTGTCATATAGTAAGTCAGATACGGTGTCATAACATTGAACGTGACATTGAGTATCTGCAGCCAGAATTTCACTAACAAACTAATTATTAAAAAACTTAACTAATTTAGTAGGAGTTAAGGCTGCAACTTTTAGCATTCCAAATTAACTCACAAACTAAACAAAGAAACAGATAATTACTACCCGATAAGAGTAATAGTAGTAATATTTTTGGGAGAGAAGTTGCATGGTCCTTTATTTATAGTTATCTTAGCTATTAATGATAAGAAAATAGTAGATATGGGACTTGAGACTAGGGTTGTTTTTGGGCTTCAGGAACCAAGATCCACTTGAGAATCGGACCGGTAGGCCTGGCCCATTGGACTGACCGAAACAAGGCATAGACCGGTAATGGATAAAATTTTAATCTGATTCCCGAATGAAGATCCGTACCAATTATCCAATGAGTAACCGAAAAAAATAATATAAATTTTGTTTTCATTTCATTTCCTCACTTTTCTCACTCATTCAGTTATGCTCCCCATATCTCTCCTTCCTTCCTCTGACGACCTCCTCTTCTCCTCTCTCTTGCTGATCACGCTCACGCCAAATACTTTAGTGTAGTTTTATTGATTTTACATGTTCTTATTCTTCTTCTTCGTGAGTGTTGAATATATCTATTTCAGAGAGAGTTAGAGTTAATCGTTCAAGGCTTCCATAAACTTGTAATGTATTCAATTTTAACTTATTATGTTTGTTATTTTTCTTATACTATTATTTATCTTTACCATGTTTGTGTGTTTGATTTGATGAATCGTTTATTACCATGTTTCAGTTTTAACCTATTTTTTTACCTAAAATGTTTTGTTACTTTCTGATCTAAATATTTTGATTGTTTGGGAGCTTGTAAATGCATGTTATAATTTTTACCTGAGTTTTGTGTTTCACATTTGATTAATAATAATAAAGAGTTAGGATTTTCTATTGCTGAGTTTTGGTCATAATAAAGGTATGGTTGGGGTTTTGAATAATTGTTTGTCTTCTGTTCTTAATAAAGTAGGGCTTTTGTTGCTGAGTTTTGTTATAATTTCCTATTACATTATTGTTTGATTGATTGTATTTTATTCCATGTCTTTTCAAGATTCCTCATTGACTCCAATCATGGATGATCTAATTGATATTAATATGTTGCTTGGTGACATTGCGGAAGAGGAGACAACAAATTGAGGTAACTTAGAGATTGTAAGATGATTGATTTGGAGCTTCCAGTTCCAACTTATAACACTACTCTAAATACTTCCACTGAAAATGCTACTACTCAAAATAACACTACTCAAATTACCACCAATACTCATGGGTCAACCCCTCAAGTTGGCCAAGATCAGAGTTCTCAGAGTCAGAGAAATGCTTTTCGGTAGATGAAGAACACATAAAGGTGAGGGGAAAAAAACACTCATCCACAATCTTGCAAACAATAGACTACATTATACATTCATCCAAAAACTCATATTGAAGATACAAAGGCAAGAATCACAAGGGCTTTTTAAGATTGTAATGTGGATTAGTTAACAAACAAGGGATAAGTCCTAAAGCTAATCAAAACAAAACCTTGCCTAAACCTAAGGGAGTGATCAACTCACAAAGTTTCAAGCAATAAAATCTCAATCAAACTTTTTATTCATCCCCAAAATTTCACACCAATCACAATACTTATTCAACACAACATTATTCTACTCTTTTTGTTTTTGTTTTTCAAAACTGTTTTTTTTATCTTTTTCCTTTCTTTTTCACTTTTTTCTTTCTTTTTCTCTTTCTTTCTCAACCTCATAGTAATACACACAAGAGCAAGCAAATAATTTTCTCCCCAACTTGAATTCAACCAACATTAAAGTGAATATTCCTTACTTTCTAAGGCAAGGTAAAAATTCAAACCATAAATCATAGTTGAGGGTTCAAGAAAATAAAATATCCATACAAAAAGATGAACCAAACACTCATAGACAAACATTTAGCAAAAACAACATGAACATCAACAAAAAAAATCAAAAGTGAACACTAACGATCACACACTCACAAGGTGAATTGACTATTTGGCCAAGGTAGTTGTGCTCAAAATGAAACAAAAATGATTTGATCATGTTCATGCTTTCATACAATCAAAACAAACAACAAATTAAACATAATAAAATTCAGTTAAAATAAGAATTGTGGTCTCCAACATATATGAACAATGGAAAACTTCTCACATTTATGGGTAAAAAGGGAACTAAAGTGATTCAAGTCATGAGCAAGTAATGCAAAAAGAATGAATGATATGGTAATTATATAAATAATAAATTTACTAAACATATTATGTTATAGAAAGCGATAAAGGAGTACCTGACTAGTACCAACTTCAAAAACTATCATTACCATACATTCGCAAGTTGACACAATCAAAATCGGAAAATTACCAAATGTGACTTCAAGCTATCTAACCAAAATTTGAGTCCAAACAACACAATAAAGAATTAAAAATATTACTATTAATTAATATACTATAAAGCCTTGGGTGAAGTGGGAAAAAGGAGAGCCAAGCGAAAAATTGAAAAGAATTCATTGGCTCTGCACAGTAGGGCGCACTAAGCGGCACAAAGCGTGCTACACCAGTTGTAGGAAAATAGGGCGGTTGGTGCAACTGTTATGCAAGCTCCACTTACACCTACACAACCTCAAACATACAATATTTACAACACACAAACTTCCTCAAGATAAACACGACAAGCTTGCGGAATAACACATATTGACATAATGAAACAAATGGTTAAAAGTGAATAAAACAAGTTTTAAAAGTGAAAATTTGAGAATTTCAAACAGGTCCAATTTCAACTTGTTAAAACACAAGTCAACACATACATAAATGAATACAAACAAAACATGCTTGTTTTACGTCATAAGCTCTACGTCTTTATTGTGCGGGCTAGTAACCTCCTCTCGTCGTGTCATGGTATTGTCACACCGCGCAAACCTAAAGAAAGTATCCTAACAATCACACAATAAACGTTACGAAAATGAGACAATTCACAATAATACGTGAAAATAAAGAAAAACACATATATACACAAGTATGGAAAGTAAACACAAAACATGTACAAGTAAAAATAGACAAGTTTATGTACATATTCTATACAACATATACATTAATTACAAAACTCAAAAAAATGAAACTATCACAATGCAAAACAATAAACACCAATCCCCGACGACAGCGCCATTTTGTTTGATGCGGTAAAGCGACAAGCAAAATGTAAGTTATTAATTTACCGAGTGATATAGGTTATATCGTATCGTATTTATAGATATTTGTATATTAAATTACCGTTCGACAAATGTCTTGTTAATGAGTTTAGGGGATAAATGGGTTGAAAGGAAAAGTATTAACAGAAAATAAATGTATGAAAAGGAAAAAGGAATAACTTATCAAGTATGCATATATACTACTTCTCACATACTTAAACCTATCGACCTGTTATACTAAACCTAAATATTCATCAATGTCATCACATGTCAAACACAACACCCACTGTATCACCTCGGCGAAGATCTCTTAACCAACCTTAACAACACAGAAGTCAACCATGCTTGCTTGCATCGACGATCTCTCAGAGCGACATAAACAACACAAAGACATTAATCACAAACACCCTAAGTGAATAACAACACTAAATCTATCTCTAGAATTCATACACTATTAGATAATCATCCTAGATAACAATTCAAGTAGTATATGTCTATAGCAACTCAAATCCCTAGCACAGAGCAAAAATCAAGGATAACAATCGACAAAGATTTGTAAAGCAAGTTTTATATAACGCCAAGGGCAAAAAATATACATGAGTTCAAAGTAAATACATATACAAATCCAACTAATAGAGAATACACAAAGAAAAAGAGAAATGAACCACATATCTACTGGTTTGTTAGCGTCGATCGAAGAGCAATCTACCTTGGATCATTCATATGTAAGCTCCATAGTTGTTATATAAGCTAATCCTAACAAAATTGGAAGTTGATGGAGTTGGGAGCAAAAAATTTCCCAAAACCATAACAAAAAATGAACTGAAAATGAAGTTATAAAACAAATCTCAGTAGACCGCGCTTAGCGGGCTCACCACGCTAAGCGGGCTGCAAGATATTTACACATTAAATCGACCTAAACCACGCTAAGCACGTTATCCACGCTAAGCGGGTTCCAAAACTAAGCTTCTGTCAAAATGTCAAACACAAGCAGCACGCTATAAAATGTGTCGAGTGCACTCGCGCTTAGCGGCCTTCTGCGTGCTAAGCGGGCTCTCATGGGCAAAACTTATCAAAACTAGGTCTTTTATTCCGAAAATGTACATTTGGAGTTATGCCTTCGACACCTTATTCCCCGATGCTCCAAAATGCAACAAATACCTACAAAATGAATGGGAAAACATCAAACGGTACACTATGTACAAAAAAACATAAACTAAATGTATTTACATAAAAGTCATATTTATTCAACTGATATTAACGATAAAGAGTCGATAAGTGTAACAAAAAATATATACAAAAATAACTACAATTTACACTTATCAAATACCAAGAGATAAAAGCATTATCCAATTTTGACATGTGACGTATATTATAGTTATCAGGGATGTCCCCACCGAAATATTTGCATAATCCCAAGATTAATCCTAGAAAACTAAGGGCATGCATTTTTTGGTGAGTCCATAATCCCTCACATTTTTTTGCATATTACCCATGTAATGCCAATTTGTTTGCTTTTCATAATGTACTATATTAGTTGTGTGTTTGTAAGGTCATATATGAAGTGTGACAACAAGAAATGATATCGTGAAGAAGGAAGGTCATCTACGTTTAGGCTTAGATGGACATATTAGGTCTCTTTAAATGAATAAGGTGTTTGTCGTGTCTCAACTCATAAGTTTTCCCTGCTTTGCAAATATCGGAAACAATATAATCATAGTCTCAATTACCTTTGGCTACCTAAATTTCAAATGGGCTAACCTCCTCTATGTAAGCATGTATGATGTCTCTGTGAAATGGAACTCTTTGGCCCCGAACCTAAGAATCCTTAGTCAGTGGTGCATCCTCAGTAGGTTTGGTGTTAGCATAAAATTTCCTGACAATATCAAGGTTGACAAGCTCGGGAGGTAGTTATAGAACACCCCAAGATCTTGTGTTTATTTCATGCATCAAATCTTATAACTCAACTTTTTTTTTGTATTAAGTTGCGACTTCCCAACTATGTAAAAGATTGTCCATGAATGTGGTTTCTGAAGCCGTACTCATTATAGGGTATACGAGATAATCATATGCTAGAGCTTTGTCTCTTTCTTATGTTTACAGGTCTTCCCAAAGCCATCAGTAACAATTAACCAATAACACACATTGAATGTATTTTGTTAGATAATATGATATGATTCACACATTTGCAACTTTCATTAGTATGTTGTTTCAATAAAACATATGAACATCTAGGTGTAATAATTTTTTACTATGTTTCTTAAACATGTAGCCAATTTTTTTAGTAGCCAAAGTTTCCATACATAACCTAGAAGTTGCCAACACACACAATCCTCATCACTCATCCTATGGTACCCGTTCAATTGTTCATGCAAGTAAAGTCTCTTTATCTTATGTCAACAACATGAAGCAATAACATTATCCTAATTCAATCATAAATTAGAGAAAATACAAAGTGTTTGCAACAAAGTTCATGATGTAGAATATTTAAATAATAAAGAGAAAATTTGAACATTTATCTCCTAAATTGGATTAAAAAGTTAAAAATTTGATGTTTTTTTCCTTGGGTGCTTGTCTCAAGTGTGTGTTATGATTTTTTTTGTGTGTAAGAGTGTTAAAGATAATGAGTGGAAATGATTAGAGTGAATTCTTTTAATTCTGTTCACATATCATGTAACGAATATCTCGATAGGCGAGCTTGTTTACGCTAGCGAGAGCTTATGTTTTGGCTTTTGGCTTTTTAGGCGCACGATAAGTTAGCATTGACATAACGAGCGCTCTTTTTTATTCTTATTGCTAAGTCAAATCACATGCATGTAACTACATACTCCTTGAAATATTCTTTAATGACAATTGTATTAGCTAAAAACATACAATAAAGACACCATTGTATTTGAAGGGTAGTATGTTGTGTTTTAGGGTTGATGACGGTGTTAGAGCAAGCTCACACAAAATGGTGAGAAGCTTTGTATCTATGAATCTTAGGTGAATTGAATGTTTCCCTATTCAACCCCCTAGTTAAGGTATTTATATAGGTATATTGGGCTTGAATCCTTGAATCCAGAGAATGGTTATTTCCCCCTTTGAGGAGCGTGAAATCGTTACCACCCCTATTCTTATGGGGAACGTGGCTACCCCCTTTGACTGAAATTTCATATTGTTAGTGCCCACAAACACGTCAATCCCCTTGTTACATAAGTGCCCAACTTTGAGCGTCACAGTGTAGTAGATATGTACTCGTCCATGACTGACTTGCCTCATTCCCCTTTGGTTTTCCTTCTCTTAGGCAAAACAAAATTATCCGACTACACAATCTCTCAAGTACGAGGTCTTATAAAGGACTAAGTGATTTAGTTTGGGCCCTTCAAGCAAAAATTCAAATTGAGTCCCTCATGCGAGATTTTAAGTTGAGTCTTTCATGTGAAACTTTTGTTATGTTATTTGTTTCGCTGCTTATTAAAGGATACAAGACACACAATATTTTATGATTAGGCGTGAGGGTTAATTATGAGTGACTTGGAGAAGCCTATGATTTCTTTAGTATTAGCCCAATATATGTATTTTCCCTAGGGCGCAAATACATATATTGATTTTATGAGAATAAATTATAAATCTATAATATAAGAAAATTAATGGCTCTTGAAAACCCATTTTTAACCTTGCTTAAAATTTTGCCAAATCACAATTTTAAGGACAATTTGTGTCTAAACTAACCAAATCTTGACCATATGTCCGGTTTGGTTAGAACTCAAACACAATTTTTATATTAGTTCTTTTAGTAACTTATGGTTGGAATGCAAACAAAAATCTAAGACAATTGCAAAAGTGGGGCTTACTCTGTTCACAAGTCAGGACTTTCGAAAAAAGAAATGGTTCCCAATGCAGTCATGTTCATGCTTCGATAAACTTATCTCTGTTCTCTTTCTTCATATATGTATTCTCTTTCACATTATCTTCATCTATCTCTTCTCTTTCATCTCATCTTCCTCAAAAGAAACCCTACCCGGGGTTGGTTTCATTTTCTGCATCTAGACTTGGACATGGCTAGACCCTTTGAAGTGGTGAAAGACATCAATTATACAAAAGAAATATGAAATATTGTAGTTCAAGTCCATCACAAATGGGTTGTTGTCAATAAGAACAAGGATGGTTGTTGTTGATAAAGATGTAAGCTTTATGGTTAAGTTGTATCATGTTTTAACTATAGTATTTCAGCTGAAAAATTTGAACTTACTCTATATTTTTCTGTATTTTAGAGCATAATCTATTTCCAAAATTTTGGTTTAAAGGGTTGTTGAGTATCTTCTTGTTTAAAACGATTTACATTACTCAAGTTGATATACATTTTTTCAACTTTTTGGTTTAGGGTTCAGATCTACAAAGAAGTTTATGTTAAATGTTATAATGTTTTTATGTTATACAACTTATATTTTTTTTCTATTCAAAACTTATTTGGTTTAAAAGCTTTTTTGTTCCTATTCAAAGAAGTTTATGTTTAATGTTATAATGTTTTTCTGCTATATAACTTATGGTTTTTTGATTCAAAGGAAGTTTATGTTAAATATATATTTTTACTTCAAAAATGGAGCTTTATTGTTGACATTACTTCTATCACACCCAGATTTGTATTGTATATGGTTTTTTTCAGTTTTCATGTTGATATATATTTGTCTCTTACCCCTTAACAAGCATCGAAGAAGAAGAAGAACACAGTTCAGAGATGGAGAAACTCACTAGAGCTTTGAAGGAAGAATTCATCCTTTGTGAAAAGTTAATTGGCCCGTTGATGCCTCCATTCCAATCAACATAGGTCGGGGACGATGATCCTCCACCTATTCGATCAAATGCTTCTCATAAATGTTATCCAAATGTGAACCTATTCCTTCTCCATTGGACAAATGTAATCAAATTTCAAGTGATGTTGTTGATGGTATGAAACAATCATAAAAAAAGAGATGTAATTTATTGTATTGCTTTTGTGCTCATCATTGACCATTTCAAATGATGCATCACTGGCCATTTCAAAGGTAAAATTAAATTTTTTGATCTTAAAATAAACAGGCTGGTAATTTTTCTAAATACATGTAAATTTTGTTGCTGAAGCTAGCTTCTTGTGGTTCGTCCGAAAGATTGCAATCCCTATCATTTGTCTGTCCTGACATTGTAATCATCTATTGTATATTTCATAGGATTAGCTCTTGAAGATCTTGGTGGAGTGATTTCACTTGCATCTTCTGAAATCGATCAGAATAAGGTAAAGTTCTGAATCCATATAATTGTTGCTTCACCACTACTTCACTATTATAAAGCTCATATAGTTGAGTAAAGATTTCATGCACATACCATAAATTCATGCACAAAATTGTGTTATGTGCTGTATGTTATGGGTATATTATGAAATGTGAATCTAAAGTTAAACTCACTAGTGATGTTGTTGTATCTAGCTGAATATCTATTTTAGCCTCTGCTTCACATACTTTCTAGCTTTTAAATACATCTTACCAACATACCTTTATATCAGAACTTATATCAATATCTTATATTTTCCCCATATTGGCAGGTCAGTATAGTAAGAAATGGTATAGTGCTGCTATTTGACAGCATCGAGAAATATGGTATGTGAAGCTTTTTTGCTTTTAACTCATTCTATGTGATAGATATTCATGTCTATTTATAAACTTTGAGTTATCTCGCATGGATTTAGTAGCAATAATGTCAGATTTATTGCATTTTATTTCATTACATCTTGATCTTATTTGTTTTACGTAGGGAGGAGGGGAATAAAAGTTAATTAAGTGTGACTGCAAGTGTAACAGGACCTTATAGCGTGTGTCTCAAGTGTTAACATCGTGTTAGATTTATTGGAATTTTTTTTTGGAATAACCAAGTATTAAAAAAAATCGCAAATAATCATGTTTCGGAAAAAATTACGCAAATAATCATGTTTCAGATGACTCTCTAAAGGGGGAGTCATCTCACTTGACGCCTCCACTAAGCATTTAGCCCTAGGCGCCATCTCACTTGACGCCTCCTCTCTCTTTTAGCCAAGTGAGATGGCGCATGCACTACAAAAGTGAGAGGATGCGCCATCTCACTTGGCTCCTAGGAAAAAATGTTGTTTTTTATAAATAATCCGTCTGTTTCTCCGTTATTTCTCACTTTCTCGCACTGTTTTCTTATTTTTTTACTCTGTTATTTGCGTCATGACATCGCCCATGATTTTTACCAGAGATGGTTACGTTATCTTCTCCGCCATAAAACCTGCGATGAAAATGAAATTCTGGCAAATTCCATGGAGCGTCTGAAGCGGGAGTTGATGCGATGGCTAGATGGAGACATTGTGGAGGGGAAAAATTCGAAGGATCCAACGAAGACGAACAACAACCTCACATGCGACAGGAAGACCTAATGTTTGGTTGGAAGAAGTCAAAACAGATAGCGACGTAATGTTGATGATGCATGGGTCAGATGATATTGTTTTAACAGTTGTAATTTCGTAGACGGAATATTGTGTTTTTTTCTTGTACGCGCAATGTTTATTGTAACAAATATCGTTAACGAAAAACCCTAATGTTTACAACATAATAAATGAAAGATTTTGTAATACAATTTTTATGTGGTCGAGGTAGTAGTCCGATTCAGATAATTTTTGCGATTGTGTCCGACCTGAAGATATAAATCACACTTTCTTTCCAGCTTGTCAAAGGAGTCTATTTCGGTTGTGATGCGCTTACTTTTGGGATGACCCTTTTTGTTCCTTCGCATTTGGTCATTGTGCCATACTATTTCACCGTCGTATGCAGGCCAATAATCTGGTTTTGCTACGTTGAACAACGTTTTAGATTTGTAAATGTGTGACATAAGTTGTAGTGCGTCTTGATTAATATAGGCACACGTGACAATGACATGAGAGCAAGGCATACGAAATGCTTGAAACTTGTCACAATTGCACCAACGAGAATGTAGTACAACCCTATATTCTTGTCTTGGCAGACCCTCGTTGTGTCAATGCATATCCTGCATTCATAACCGCTTTCCTTAGTGTTTTGTCTTTGATCTCCCTCGTGAAATTTTGGACGATATGTCTAACGCAATAGACATGCGTAGAAAGAGGGTCATGCCAACCGTATGCAGGATTATTGTATGCACTTTCAATGGATGCATATCTATCCGAGATCAAACAAAGATCTGGTTGAGGAGCCATGTGTGTTCGTAGATTTTTCAGAAAAAAGCTTCAAGCACCACCAGTCTCCCCCTCGACTAGGGCAAAGGCAATTGGGAAAATATTGTTGTTGCCATCTTATGCAACTTCCATCAGTAGCGTGCCTTTGTATTTCTCATACAACCAAGTCCCATCAATTTATATAATTGGTTTGCATGATGCAAACCCTGTGATGCAAGGTTGAAATGCCCAAAACACTCGATTGAATATTCCATTTCCGTTGAGTTGACTACCATCCGGGGCGTATGCTGGCACTGTTTCCAGAATGTAAACACTACCCAGAGAATAAGTCTGGAGTGCATTCAGGTAGCGAGGAAGTTTTTGGTATGACTCCTCCCAGTTTTCGTATACCTTTTCAATCGCATTGGTCTTTGCTAACCACGCCTTACGGTAAGACGGAGTATAGTTAAAAACCGTAGTGATGTGGGAGATGATGGTTTTCACCTTCAAAGATGGATCGCTGCTGACGAGTGGTAGGATTTCTTGACAAATGAGATCGTAATTAAGTTTTCGATGATCCTATGATTGAGTAGAACTGACACAAGTGTGGGTAGACATGGAACCTATGACCCAACAATCACCTCTTAATCTGTATGATGCAGTGAGCTTGAACATACAATCAGGGTGGACACACTTGATCTTGTACCTTTCTGGGTTTACACGGTCCACCTTAAAATTGACCGAGTTGAGCACGTGGATTTTTTTGATGGCTCTGATACATCCTTCTCTGTTACGAAACTTGACTTTCTCTTTTAAGTTTTCATCTGAATGCACATACAGATTGAAAAATAAATCAGAAGATGGTTCATCTTCGCCCATGTTGAAGTTTGTCATGTGCGGAGGTGATGTGTATATATCGTTTGCAGGAATACCAGGTATCCTATCGTCTTCGGAATCATCATTGACCATTTCGTCAAACTCTAACTCGTCATCTTCTTCATCAACTGCATCTACCTCTGCTTGTTCGGTCTCTAAAGGATCAACCACTTGTGTCACCTGAGGCTCTCGCAGCATAATGTACAACTCAATAGAATCGTACCCAGAATACTCATGACTGGAAAACATATTCTGAAGATCCTCGTCATCTTGAACCTCAACCTTATAAAATATTATTTAGTTGTTACAAAAAAAAAACTGGATTCTGATAAAATATTTGTGTCACAGGGCCTCGTCCAAGTTTGGCCTCAAATCGTTTTTTGAAGTACAAGAAATTGGCTTTCCTGTTTAAACAAAATCAGATGTTGTCCGTGTCTCTAAACAAAAACCCAGAGGTGGGACAAATGTATGTTTCACTGTTGAAATGTGCACTGATGACATATTGGGGTGCAGAGGCCATTGCGTATGATTGTTTGAAGGTTGGAAGGTTTGAAGTTTATGAGTTATTTGAAGGTTTGATGGTTTGATTGTTTGAAGGTTTGAAGGTTGGAAGATTTGAAGGTTTGATTGTTTGAAGGTTTGAAGGTTTGAAGGTTTGAGAGATTAAGTGAATCAGTGTTTTGATAAATGTAAGACTAAATAGGTCATACTGAATTTGATTTAACTAAGGCTGTAACCTCTAAGGCTCCTCCCATCACGTCAAATAGTGTTACCTAGGCTGTCACTTAGCCTGTGCCTACTCTGCAACCCATGCCACCTCTTATTCGCCAATGGGGATAGCAACACCATTCATTTTTGTACTCTTTCGCCAAGTCCAATGGCGCATCCCTTCATGTCCAATCGTGTTACATGCATGCAGAGATGCCTTCTCAAAGGCTGCCACCTAGCCCGCGCCTACTCTGCACCTACACTATAACCTCTAAGGCTCCTCCCATCACGTCCAATAGTGTTACATGCATTCAGGGATGCCTTTTCCAAGGCTGTCACCTAGTCTGCGCCTACTCTGCAACCCATGCCACCTCTTATTCGCCAATGGGGATGACGACACCTTTCATTTTTGTACTCTTTCGCCAAGTCCAATGGCGCCTCCCTTCATGTCCAATCGTGTTACATGCATGCAGAGATGCCTTCTCCAAAGCTACCACATAGCCTGCGCCTATACTGCAAGAGTGACACTTATCATGCATGTATGCACCAGCTACCACCTCACTTACTCTATAAATACAGAGCATAACATACTTCTCTTACACCCACAATCGTCTCACTCTCTGCTACAAACTCTTTCATAATCCCTTACAATTTCAAACTCTTTCATAATCTCAGACATTTTCAACAATGGCTCTTCTCACAATGAGCGATTCTCACAGAGGCACAAGGGACAACATTGCATCATTTGTAAGTTTCTTTTATAGTTATACATTTTTCATACTTCTGGTAATGCTTTGTTCATCTTACTTACTCTTACACCTTTTACATTTTTAACTCAGGATACCAAAAGATTCAGAATCCGGTCTCACAACTACCTTGCTCCCGACCCATTGATTGTACCATATCTTGAATACGCAGGTTTCAGACACGTTATAAAGATCTCCAACTGCACAATTGATTCAAAGTTCATACTTGCAATGTTGGAAAGATGGAGACCAGAGACCCATACATTTCACCTACCAATAGGTGAATGTACCGTCACGCTAGAGGACGTGTACATGTTACTGGGTCTCTCTGTCGACGGTAAGGCCGTTAACGGGTCAGCTCAACAACCCAATTCTCTGTGTGAAGAATTATTAGGCAGGGATATGGTTGAAGGTGGTGGTGTAAGAGGTCAGGGTATACTACTAACTGAGCTTAAAAATCATTATGCGAATTTGGAATTAAACGAAAATTCTTCTGAGCTAGCCAAGGTAATAAAAGCCAGAACTTATATAATGATACTATTTGGAACCTTTTTATTTCACGAAAGTACGGGAAATAATGTAAATTTTATGTATTTAAATTTACTTAGAGACTTCGAAAAAACTAGAAAGTATAGTTGGGGTTCTGCTGTTTTAGCCCATCTATACAGTTCCTTGTGTAAAAATGCAATCAAGGAAAAATATACATTTTATGGTTGTGCTTTTTTACTTCAAGCCTGGGGTTGGTGGAGGATGAAGTCCCTAAACCCCGTCAACAACAACAAATTCGTTTTCCCGTATGCAACAAAGTAAGTCATCAAGTTATATCATTTATTACTATTCATCTCTTCACCAAATATATTATAAAAATAAAATATTTTTCATTTCCTTTAGGTATTGCGTGAGGGGTATGGATTACGACAAGAATCCAAGATTCAATGTCACACTATACCGCAATCTATTGGATCATCTTGGCCCGGATGATGTACGTCGCACCTTTCAACTTTTCTACTTCTAAAATAATTTATATATTAAGTTTTCATTAATCTGATTTAATTTTATGCGCAGTTTGTCTGGAGACCATATTTGGGTTTGGGCCATGAACCAAACCCCGAGGATGCAGCAATTTGGAGCACCAAGACTGCAATCATATGGTTCAATATTATGGAGATGCACCACAGCGACCGTGTGAAGATGCAATTTGGAATGCATCAAGAGATACCCAGCGATCCGACTTGTTTGCCCCCGTGGCATCTCAAAAGGGTCGATGCCCAATGGGGTCTTACCAACTGGAAAGACTTTGCTCCAGAATGGTGTAAGATGTGGCAGATGCGTCACCAACATGTTTTACAATTCCCAGTTTTCCTCAATCATGGTAATATGTGACACACGAATCAGTATTTATCTTGGTATAGACCGGTTAGTAACCCTGAAATGCACGTGTCTCATCCAAAGTATTTGGTTGACCCACGAACACAATGGGCACAACCCTCATTTCCCCAACAACAAACCCAACTCACATCAACCTCCCAGCAACCCCCAGACGAAACAGAACCACAAACATCCAACCACAGTCGCCACCATAATACAATTACACCCACATGCCCTACAACCAACCACAATCACCACCTCAATACCAATACCCCCATATGCCTCACACCCAACCACAATTTCAATCACAATACTAACACACCCGCATACCCCACACACAATTTCAGTCTTCTACATACCCCAATATGGGCCCCTCAACATCCAACATTAGCCCTGATCTGGGAATGTCGGAAGATTATGAACCAACCGACCCAACTTACCATCAACCACAATATCACCAAGCCACCCAACATCCTCAATACCAAACACCCTAAGATCCATTTCCTTTCTACCCCCCGTACTCAGACGACCAATGCTACAGACCAACCATGAAACTCCATCCACCGCCAACACGATCAAACTTTAAGGGTATGGGTAACCGACTGTACCAAAGCGGATCTTCGAGATATGGAGATTTGACTGATTTCATGGATCTGGAACGCATTGACTTTGCTGGGCCATCGACCCTGCCACAATAGGAAACGCGATGAAACCCAACACGAGAAAGGCGAGGACGAGGATGCGAAATCGGGGGTCATTACCGGGTTCTGGGGGACCACTGATTAATCTGTTTTTTATGTAATACTTATGTGTGTGATCATATTTTGTAAATAAAAAGTCAATTTTGTTGATCCTATATCGAATACGTAATGCACCGCATTAAAAAAAATGTGAAAATTGCTCTAGCAAATGCACTAAGGCGCCATCTCACTTGGCTTAGGGCTTGCCCTAAGCACCTAGGCGCCAAGTGAGATGGCGCCTCCCCTTAAAATGTAGGTGTAGGCGCCAAGTGAGATGACTCATCGTTTGAGGAGTCATCTGAAACATGGTTATTTGTGAAATTTTTTTAATACATGGTTATTCAAAAAAAAAATTGATTTATTGACCATTTTTTTAAAATATTTGAAAATAACTACATGTGTTAACAATGAGGGAGAGTGTACATATTTAGAATTTTTTTTAGAATAACCAGGTATTAAATTTTTTTCCGCAAATAACTATGTTTCGGAAAAAATTACGCAAATAACCATGTTTCAGATGACTCCCCAAAGGAGGATCCATCTCACTTAGCGCCTACACCTATTTTTTAAGGGGAGACGTCATCTCACTTGTCGCCTAGGTGCTTAGGGCTTGCCCTAAGCCAAGTGAGATGGCGCCTTAGTGCATTTGCTAGGGCAATTTTTGCGTTTTTTTTACAATTCGGTGTGTTATATATTCGATATAGGATTAATAAAATTGACTTTTTATTTACAAAAAATGATTACACCTATAAGTATTACATATAAAAAAACAGATTAAATAATGTTGTGTAATTTTTTATGACGTAGTTGGATGCATTCATCTTCTTCAATGGTATGATCAACTTCCTAATTTTCTTCTTCATCTTCTTTGACACTAACTGTATATAGTAGCAAGCAATTCATGCTTCGTTCAAAAAAATAATGCAGCACATGAATCTAACCTCATCATAAACTTCTTTAATCACTATGTTTCTAATATAAAATAGAAAGTGTTGTTTTGGTTCAGAGGTATCAATTGGCTGACATGTTTTATTGTTGAGGAGTTAAATAGTTTAAAGTAAATTATATACAATTTTTACTACATTTACTAGAATATAATAAATATTAATCGATTTAGTGTGCATGAATGACATATAACCTGAGAAGTATGAGTGTTATGTGTAAGTGTGCATGAATGACATGTAACCTGAGAAGTATGAGTGTTATGTGTAATTGATGATTAATGTTGTTTTCTGATTGCCAACCGTAGAAAGATAGGAGTATCTTTGCAGAATATCACATGCAATACTATTAACAAATTCACAATATTGGGTTGACATGTGACAAGTTATCATATTGTTCCTGACCATCTACATAACTCAAAGAGTGAAGGTCTAACAAAGAAGTAACAAAACATCACGTACGGTACAGATAGACTCTTTTATCTACTACACAGACAATTCTTTCTGCGAGGACTTTGCCAACTGCCAGATCAATATGACGGATGACCGTGATAGAAACCAACTGATATAGAATAAGATATAGGGAAACTTCCTTTTAAAACATAATGATATTGCAGAACTTCGAGGGTCTGCACCTCCCAAATGCCAAAATAGTCCTTTTTCCTATCCAATTCCAAGATGATCATCTCTCTAATATCTTCCCCTATTTATTCTAAACCTAAACACTCTTAATTAATTATATAATAATTCTAATAATTAACCACTAACTCTCCTAATAATTTAATATCAGTTGCAAAACTGAAGAGTCTAACAATACTCCCCTCTAAAGATTCATTTTGTCCTCAAGGTGAAAGAAATACATAGGAAAAATTATCCTCCCGGATCCCATAATATGAAAAATAAAGGTTGAGTTGTACATGAAATAGGAAATTTCCTTGCTAATGGCAAGGAATCTTTAGGGGGGAGTATTGTTAAACTCTTCAGTTTTGTAACTGATATTAAATTATTAGGACAGTTAGTGGTTAATTATTAGAATTAACCAATTGATATAGAATAAGATATAGGGAAACTCCCTTTTAAAACAGAATGATATTGCACAACTTCGAGGATCTGCACCTCCCAAATGCCAAAATGGCCCTTTTTCCTATCCAATTCTAAGATGATCATCTCTCTAATATCTTCCCCTATTTATTCTAAACCTAAACACTCTTAATTAATTATATAATAATTCTAATAATTAACCACTAACTCTCCTAATAATTTAATATCAGTTACAAAACTGAAGAGTCTAACAATACTCCCCCCCTAAAGATTCACCTTGTCCTCAAGGTGAAAGAAATACATAAGAAAAATTTATCCTCCCGGATCCCATAATATGAAAAATAAAGGTTGAGTTGTACATGAAATAGGAAATTTCCTTGCTAATGGCAGTCCTCTTGTGACCAGATTTTGTGGCCACAATGGCACCAGTAGTGGAAATTTCTTGTTCCTAAACTTTATCTTAGGAATAGTAGCAAACACCGACAATAATGAGTCTTTTGCCTGTGATGAAATAGCCGAATCTCTGTCACTTCTATGGACCTTTGCTTCACTAGCGGCCATCAATGAATCTGTATTTTTCACTTTGTCGCCTTCACAATCAGATTTGATATCCACTTTACAAACTTCTTTTTCACTGTATTGTTGGATTTGTGAGTCTTCAACTTTACCACCAATCATTTCTTCGGTTGGAGATGCTATTGGTTCTTGAATTTTACCGCTGCCTTGGATTTCCTGTGTTTCATTTTCAGACTCCAGTAGACAAACCCAAACTTCTGGTTGGAATTTCTTGAGAATGGCCTTTGCAAAATTCCACCAACAAGTATTTGGATGACTCTCCTTCCAAGAAATCCACCAATCAAGGGCATCTCCTCTCAATGCAAATGCCACAGCCCACTCAAGCTTCATCTCTGCACTCATTCTTCTTGACCCAAAATATTGCTCAGCTTGGATCAGCCCCCAATAGGCCTCCCTTCCATCAAATCTTGGAATCAAATCTGCAGCCATATTCATGCCAAAATTTCCAGCACACTGACAAAGTCTCTTTTGGATCAGAACTGCTCTGATACCAGTTGATAGAAACCAACTGAGATAGAATAAGATATAGGGAAACTCCCTTTTAAAACAGAATGATATTGTCACGTACATTCAGTTTCCAACCGTTTATGCTATTTAAAGAAGGAAGCGCGTCATTTCTCATGTGTTCAAATCCTCTCTCATCCAAACGCCACTTTTCATTCTCACAATGACTTAAGCATTATAGTGCTAAACTTGCATGTCAGCCCCTCTTCACCGCATCAAAAGCTCAGAGCCACCGCAACTAATTTTGCCTCATCACTTTCTATTCGATTATAGTTCCACTACGGAACATTGGCACTGTTTGTGGGAATTGAGTTCTGAATTCTGATCCTACGATCTTCCACAATCAAACCTCTCTTCATTTAGTAGTCTCCTCCGCCAGAAATCCAGATCTCCTCTCCCTCAAAGTTGAGATCTTTATTTTCCAATCACTTTTTGAACTTCTTCCCCTTCGTGTCCTCCATCAGATCCATCGACTATGGCATCATCCATAGCTACTCTCTCCTATGTCCAACGGCAAGCCGTTGTTACCGCTGAGACTTCCAGAAATCCTCCATCTCTGCCTTAAGGGAAAAATGATGAAGTCCTGGTAGCTTCTCCATTTGTTTCTTCTTCACATGAAGATCATGTACAAACGGGGACGGGACATGGAGCATTTCAACCTCTTCCATTCCTCGGCTCTGGTCCACAATTCCACTAGGGAGAACCTTGGCTCGGACCTCCACTACTACTTGTGATGCCGGGGCAAGACATGCTTCCTGATTTTCAACTGGTGCAGGCTAATATTGGCGCGCAAGGAGCCAATGACATGCTGAATAACTTCTAAAACATGGTGCAGCAACAAAATTCTCAGGCATTGGCAGAAAGAAGTACAAGAAGCAACGTTGCCCAAGCCTCCATCCCTGAGCCAGTACCAATCCAGCCGGCAACAAGTCATCGATCCGCAAACAACATGATTCCAGCCAGGCAATGAGCCTTCTTGATCGCCCATACATACATACACAATATATTAAACATGTCTAAAATATTCTTTAAATAACAAGATCGAATTATTAATAACTTAGATTGAGAGGGGGGCGCGCGAACGCAGGCCTCCACAACAACAAATTATGATGTAGGTTCCACCACTTGGGTAGACCTTAGGCTAGCACCTCTCTTAAGTGCAATGGAGATCACTTGCCTAGGCCATGGACCTACATGATCATCCATTGACCCCATCCAGGTAAGTATGTAGCAATGTATCACTCACTCCTCTTTTATACCTCACTTTCCGTACTATTCACTCTAACAATTCGGATGCGGGACTTAGATAACATTGTAGTATTGATTCATCCTAAAGAGTAATATAATAAAAGATCATTGCAGTGCTGGAGTTGTATGAACACAGTCTATATTCACTTAGTGGATCAATCGTTAATACACCAACTCACATTTGCCACCTCCATTAGGATCAAATTGATAAAGTATTTATAACCATGTTGCGGTTGTGAAATCTCTCAAGTGAACATATGAAATCTTTGTTCCATGATCTCCTCATTTTCCCTCTGAGCTGAAAAAATGTTGTTAAATAAAAGTAGAGTTTCAACAAAAACTATTAGATTACTCCCACATTGTTGATGCGTAGAAAATATTCAAGAGTTATATACTTGAATCTAAGCATGAAATAGCACGACCTTACTTGAACAGGATCTGTTCTATAGGCTCGTACTACTGTGTCCTTGATTTCAAAGGAGATAGGAACATAAGTCTGGTGGATGAAGCAAGACCGTGTGATCACAGCGTGATTAACGGCCAAGATGAACTGCATGCTGTGTTCATCATCTTAGCTGTGGATGATCGTTCCTGGTTGGTTCCCCCAATTGGGGTGGTCACGCGGTGTTCTGACAGACCCGAAATCTATTTTTTATCATTACCCAAAACAAAACGGAAAAAAATTTGATTTGATTTTTCAGAAAGAGGTGACATTGTTTACCTTGCTTGTTGTTGTATTTGCCATATGGTGTTGATGAAGTTCACAAATCTTTGCAAGTGGAAATATAGAGCTAGGGTTCTTCTTCCCAAAGGATATCATAGAGACTCAACCACCATATCAAAATCATAATGCACTACACATTAACGGAGGAGGCAAACCCAAACGTATCGTGTGTTTTTTCTTTCTTTTCTTTTTTTTTTGTTTTGGTTTTGTAAAGTAATTCGTTTTTAATAATCAGCACAAAGACCATGGCTTCACAAATTTTAATAACTAAAGTATCCCAATCTAGCGATAATTGAATTTCAACACAAATATGAATAAGAACTCACCTTGCAACAGAGGATCTGTATTGAGTTAAACAATCTAGTTAGCAGCGTACATGAGACTCTCATCGATATTCTGCTAAGGCTTGTGTGCCTAAAAAATAAAGTGTGATGTGGTCAGTACGTAGTTGACAACTAGCTCACTAACAAGCTATTCACAGCTCTATTGAAAGTGAACTCATATCAGTGTATCAAACTAGTTGTGAACAAATCACCATTGTTTAGATATGCACCATCAGTTAATTTAACCAAAGCAGAACTGAGTTCTGAGTTGAAAAAATGTTGTTAAATAAAAGTAGAGTTTCAACAAAAACAATTACATTACTCCCACATTGTTGATGCGTAGAAAATATTCAAGAGTTATATACTTGAATCTAAGCATGAACTAGCACGACCTTACTTGAACAGGATCTGTTCTATAGGCTCGTACTACTGTGTCCTTGATTTCAAAGGAGACAGGAACATAAGTTTGGTCGATGAAGCAAGACCGTGTGATCAGAGCGTGATTAACGGCCAAGATGAACTGCTGCATGCTGTGGTCATCATCTTAGCTGTGGATGATCGTTCCTGGTTGGTTCCCCCAACTGTGGTGGTCACACGGTGCTCTGACAGACCCAAAATCTATTTTTTATCATTACCCAAAACGGAAAAAATTGATTTTTAAGAAAGAGATGACATTGTTTACCTTGCTTGGTTCAGAGAGAAGATGTAAGCTTGTTGTTGTATTTGCCATATGGTGTTGATGAAGTTCACAAATCTTTGCAAGTGGAAATATAGAGCTAGGGTTCTTCTTCCCTCTCCCAAAGATAACACTTGCTTGGTTTACTCCTTCACAAGGATATCATAGAGACTCAACCACCATATCAAGATCATAATGCACTACACATTAACGGAGGAGGCAAACCGAAACGTTTCGTGTGTTTTTTCTTCTTTCATTTTTTTGTTTTTGGTTTGGTAAAGTAATTTGTTTTTGTTCCAAGAAAAAAGTACTTTATTTTTTTTTATGTCAAATACAATATGAATTGTTGGATGACACGATGATAGGGGGAACTTCAACACATAATAGTGCATTCTCAATATTCTATATAACTAGAATGCATTTGTTGCACAATTACATGTCTATTAAATTATTGTTCGTAAAATTTGAATTCATTCTTCAATTTATTA
The DNA here is from genome assembly GCA_948472305.1 of Vicia faba. Taxonomy (NCBI): domain Eukaryota; kingdom Viridiplantae; phylum Streptophyta; class Magnoliopsida; order Fabales; family Fabaceae; genus Vicia; species Vicia faba. The sequence goes on from OX451736.1 coordinate 988,825,635, forward strand.
ACATTTACATAATTATAAAAATACGTTAATAATATGTACAAATTTTTAAGTATTGAATTGTACTTATAATAAATTGTACAATCGGTCATCTAATCTCAATTATATAAAAGAAGAGCAAAATAAATATTTAAATTATGGACATCAAAATCAACAGTCTAGAGTTTGTATCTCATATATACGTTCATATCTGCTCGTGGATCTATATGTCTGCAACGATCTTTATTACAATCAACAATCTATAACTGTAAAATAGAAAAATAAATTAAGAGATAAAAAAAAATCTTAGATTAATATACTTGACCCAGATAGTATTAAATTTTTAAAGTTAATCTGATTTTGTTAAAAACGTTCTACAATTTAATCAAAAATAAATTCTATAGGGAATTAATATAAAACAAAAATAAAATAAAGATTTAAAAGATGAACATTAAAATGAATAGTCTACCGTTGACATCTCATAGATACGTTCACATCTACCCGTGGTAATTTGTTTTATTTTAGTCATTTTTCTGAGTGATATTTTTCTTCTTTATTCAAATAAATCATAAGTTTTTCCACTGTCTTTTTTCTCACACGCCTTTCACGCTCTCTCGCTCTCTTAACCTCAGTCGTTCGCCGCCACTTTCTTCAAGGTCGTACCACATCTAACTCCAACCGGGGTAACAACGTCATCGATGTTGAAGCCGTCGTCGTGGCTTTTCTCAAAGATAAAAGCTTGTTTAAATCTGTTTTTATAAACAGAGTGATCGGTTTGGTCTGACGCTTCTCATAGATACGTACACATCTACCCGTGGTGTTGCTCGGATCTTAAAAAACATGTTAGGTATGTCCCTCAGCTCGACCATGACGGTGTCTCTGTTGGGTCTAATTACTGGGTTTGGTTTCAAAAACCCGTGAGGGTAAGCGTACTCTAGTTTCGGCGGTGAAGGCTAGTTTCAGTCAATGGCGATGATCTATTTCTATCGTTTTTTTCTTCTGAATTGTTGTTACCGTTTGGTGGATTGCTTTCTGTTTTGGTTTCTTGGTTATGCTTCAGATTTGTTGAGATCTGCATGATTCAAAAGCTTTGGAACTTGCATTTGCTTCTATAGAGTTTTCATATGATTAAACTAGTTTCAATAAATTTAGAATGATTTTGGGCTAGAAATAGCCATATATTCGTTGTCTGCGAGTTATGATTTCGGGAAGTTGTTACGGTGTTGACGGTCAATTTCAGATGTCGTTCCTCAAAAGATGAGTTTGTTTGTCTATGGTTTAGTCTGATGTTTTGAGACGTATACACGTATTTCTTTTACATTCTAGTTTTGTTCCCAGTGTTGGGTTCACTAATTTGTTTTTCGTGTATATCGTCCTTTAATATTTGATTTCTTTTAATGTATTACCCTTTTAGGGTTGATCTTGTGGTTGTTGTGTTTGGTTTATGCCCCCACACAAATCATAAACAAAAACCATAAACTATATTATTAAAAATTTATTTACAAAAATGAAAAACAAAAATCATTATAAATATTTATAAGATTAAAAATATATTTAATTCTATAATTATATATTTTACTTTTGACATCAACCATAATTTATAAAGTGGTCTATTAATTAATCCCAAAATTTTCAAAATAAATGGCTATATTTTTATTTAATTGTGTTCCATATTATTATTAACTTGCTTCTAAAAATTAAAAAAAAAGTATTTTATTTTGAGTAAGAATTTTTAATCTAAAAATATTTTATAAATTATAAAAATAAAATAAATTCATAGTATTAGACACATAATGGACCAAAACCAGGTATAAACATATCACATTAAGATAAAGAAGAGAATTATAAATTTATTTTTTGTAATGAAAATATTTTAGTTTGAAAAACTAAATTATTCATATGTTTTTATAATGAAAAACTAAATTATTCATATTTTAGAATGAAAAACTAAATATTGTAGTGAAAATATTTTATATTGAAAAACTAAAATATATGGTGTAATAAAATTCAATTAAATAAAATAAATTTGTTTTATTAATAAAAATATATGAAAGTGGTTTTAATTTCCAAAATGAAAATTCTATAAATGTTAGTGTTTCTTTACATTTACCAATCAAATGTAAAAAAAAGTGTTAGAGAAATATTGAAACTTCGGGTGAAACTGGTACTTTCAGAAATTCATAAATAAACACCTATTTAGAACTAAAACATGTGTATTTTATGATCACTGTATAATGGAGAATGATTTATCATTTAACTTATGATGAACCAAACAAATTGTTGTTACCGATCAAATTGCTTAAGGTCTATTCCAATACAAATAAGTGTTTTATTTCATTATATAACTAAATAATAATATTAAACCATTAATTAATAATTTGAGAGTGTGTGTAGAAATAAGTAGTGGTATCTCAATAGTTGAAATAAGTGTTGTATTTTACTTTAAGAGAGATCATATAATGAATAATACATATAGAAAATAAATGAGTCAGGAAGAAAAAAAGAAAAGGAAAAAGGAATAAAAGTGTGAATTACAAATTAAAAAATCTTGTATATCCATCTTTTGAAAATTGTAGGCCATTAAAATTAGAGTTCAATATCGTATCCATCATACATTGCAACATAAGATGAGGGTCCATAAGCTCTGTAGAAAGTGTTGGTGCACAAGGAAGATAAAAGGCAAAAGGAACATTTACTTTAATAGCTTTAAAAATAAGGATTTTCAATTAATTACAATAACCTACTCCACTAGGCTATTTATACACACAAGTTAAATCTAAAATATATCTTCTACAAAGATATAAGAAGATCTAAGATTTATATCTTCTAACAAAGATATAAACAATCTAAAAGATATTTATAAATATAAATTAATATCTAATTAAATCTAAATAAATTCTAATACCGTCCCTTAATTTATATTTACCCAAAACTGACAACGCCAATTCCATCCCTTAATCCAAGAAATTGATCAGTTTTGATAGCCTTTGTCAGAACATCTGCCAGTTACTTCTGGGTGCTACAGTGCACAACCTCTATTATTCCATTATGAACTTGATTCCTCAGAAAATGATACTTGGTCTCAATATGCTTGCTTCTCCCATGCAACACTGGATTCTTTGCAAGATTGATTGCAAACTTGTTATCAATTATCAGCTTCAGAGGTTTATTTACCTCAATCTTCAGATCTTTCAGCAAGTTCAGAATCCACACAGCTTGACATGCAGTCAGAGCACCTGCAATATATTCAGCTTCACAGGTTGACAGAGCAACAACAAGTTACTTCTTGGAACACCAAGAAATAGGACCTCCCAGAAATTTGAATAAGTACCTAGAAGTACTTCTTCTGCCAACTCTATCTCCGCACCAATCGTAATCTGAATAACTCAGAAGTTCTGATTCGATCTTTCTTCCATACGGAAATAACACTCCATATTTCAGAGTTCCCTTCACATACCTCAGAATCCTGGTTGCAGCTTGATAATGAGACCACTTTGGTTTGCTCATAAATCTGCTAACCATTCCAACTGCATAGAAAATATCATGTATGGTATTACACAAATACCTTAGAGAACCAACCATCTGTTTGAAGGTTGTAGCATCCTCATCCTCTCCATCAGAATCAGAATCCAACTTTTGATTCGTATCAGCAGGTGTGATAGCAACCTTGCAATTTTCTAGCTCAAATCTCTTCAGAAGCTCTAGTTTATACTTCATCTGATGTAAAATGATTCCTTTCTCAGAGTACATAAATTTCATCCCTAGAAAGAAACTCATTTTCCAAGATCTGTCATCTCAAATGCATTCATCAAAAATTTCTTAAACTCCACTATCTCTTGTTCAGAACTTCATGTGAGTAATATATCATCAACATACAAACAAACCAGAATCATATTACCTTCTGAAGTGTGCTGAACATAAACACCATACTCCATCTCACATTTCTGAAACCCTTGTTCCTTAAAAAACGAATCAATTTTCAAATTCCAAGATCTGGGCACTTTCTTCAATCCATACAAAGCTTTGTGTAATTTGAACACCATCCCTTCCTGATTTTTTTTCTCAAATCCAGGAGGTTGTGAGACATACACCTCTTCTTGTAATGGACCATTCAGAAATGCAGATTTTACATCTAAATGCATCAGAGGCCAGTTCCTGTTAGCAGCTATCATAATCACTAGTTTGATTGTTTCATGTCTTGCCACAGGTGCAAACACTTCAAAGTAATCCAGCCCAGGCTTCTGTAGAAAGCCTCTTGCTACTAATATCACTTTGTGTTTGCCAATTGATCCATCTGGCTTTAGCTTCTGCTTGAAAACCTATCTGACGCTGATGGCTTTCTTGCCTTTTGGAAGTTCTGTCAACTTCCAAGTCTTGTTTCTCTCTATAGCATCAAGTTCTTCTTTCATGGCCTGCAACCAAACTTGCTGCTTAAGAGCCTCTTCCGTACTCATAGGTTCATAGTCTACTAACATTGCACACTGAATAACTTCTCCTTCAGAGTCTACTTCAGTGTCTTGCAACATGTCAAACTCTGCAAATCTTCTTGGGATGCTTCTGACTCTTTGTTGCCTATGAACTGGACCTTCAGAACTTTGGACACCAGAACTTTCCCCTTCAGAAGAACTTGCTTCAGAAATTGGACTTTCTCCAGAGCCTTGACTGTCTTCATATTCTGGATCACCATCGGAGTCAGAGTCAGAATCATCTTCTCCTTATGTATCTTCTTTAGAGTCAGAGTCTTTACCAGCTTCAGAAACATGTATTTTTGACATTTCTTCAGAAGTTCTGTCATCAGAGTCAGGAAGAGACTTTTCCCAATTCCAAACTTTTGATTCCTCTATAATGACGTCTCTGCAGAACTCAACTTTGTTAGTTTTTGGACAATAAAGTTTTTACGAACATGTACTGTGATACCCAACCAACAACATCACTTTACTTCTATCATCCAGCTTCTGTCTTCTGGCTTCTAGGACATGTTTGTAACATACATAACCAAATAACTTCAGATGACTAACACTTTTCTTATCTCCAGTCCACTTCTGAATAGGAACTATTTCTTTTAATTTCTTGGTTGGACATCTGTTGAGCACACAACATGCAGTTGCAACAGCTTCTCCCTACAGAGTATGAGGAAGCTTCTTCTCTTTCAGCATGCTTCTCACCATATCTAGCAAAGTACGATTTCTTCTTTCAGCAAGACCATTGTGTTGAGGAGTATAGGGAGAAATAACCTCATGCTCAATTCCTTCTCCTCACAGAAACTTCTGAATTTTGTAGAGTTATACTCACCACCACCATCAGTTCTAAGAATCTTTGGAGTCTGGCCACTCTAATTCTCAGCCTTCAGTCTGAACTTTTTGAATTCAGCAAATACCTCGTGTTTGAACTTTATGAGAGATACCCATGTCATTCTGGTGAACTCTGTAACACCCCTTCTAGATACCCCAATATCAGGTAAAGATTAAAATCAGAGAAATAAAATTGCACGGAAGGGATGCCACAACACACATCACATTCCAAAGTTTTTAAAGAAAAACGGACAGGGTATGTTTGAAAGTATAAGCATTCCAACACAAAACAAACATACAATAAATATTTACTTCATTCTCTCGTGCAAACGCAACGGAGTTTCATAATTTCACATCATCTCCATTTATGGAGGAATCAAAACATAATTCAAGGCATCAAGCCATCATAATTCACATAAGCATATGTTATCAAGTCTCACATATACAAAACATCATATACACGAATAAGGATTATATACATCATAATCCAAATACAAAATAATCGAGTTCGACACTAAATAAATTCCCCCCCATGTGTTACTACCAGAGCATCGACTCGACTCTAATCAAAATAAAACAGATTGCAATCCAATGCATCCGCTAACTAGCGCCTCGCGCTACCATCCTCGGTACCTGAACAATGCCATCAAAAGCATTTTCAAACAGAAGGGTAAGAATTCCAATAATCATATAACATGTAATTAAGGTAAAGCAATGGCAATAAATAAAGCAATACATCATGATCATATTCATTTTATCACATATAGTATCCGTACTCAAGGAATCCATTTCCAACGCATTAACCATGTACACCGATTATCCGAATACTCACATCCTTGGTACATAACCATAATTCAAACAACAACAACATTGGCACATAATCAAACACATCAACACACATACATAACATGCACAATTATGCATGTGACTCACAACACGACTCAACGTATGCGAATGCGGTACCGACTCGTGGACCCAAGGTTCCACCACCTATGTTTCCCTTCCGGATCAAGGTCACTACGTCTTTTCCCATAATAGGGTCACCGTCTAGATATTGTGGACCCAGTGTTCCACCACCTATGTTTCCCTTCCGGATCAAGGTCACTACGTCTATTCCCACACTAGGGTCACCGTCTATAAAATCATGTGAACCCACAGTTTCACCGTCTCTGTTTCAAGACCAACCATGCCATGCAATGTACAATATAACCAATGTATGCAATTAAGATTCACAATAATCTTAACATACACATACCGTCAAATCCAACCAATGGAACATCAACTATTGTACATGCATGCATACATATAATTTAACAATCACAACGTCAAGTAAAATGTATACAAACAAGTTACTTACTCAACCAAAACATAAACCATCAACTATCAAACAATTCCAAATCGGAAAGTATATTTCAACATAAAGTCATCATCAATGAACCGGCATTACTCTCAATGTTACTCATCGCGATCGAGTCACCGGAATGTAACTCGAACGGTTAAATTCGGGATTAAACTCAATTTATTTCATTTCGTACTAAAATCGGGTCGATTCTTAAAAAGTCAAAATTTTGCAAAACGAACTTCACTACGTTAATCTACACGTCGAATTATGCTAGCACGTCAATTTTCGTACGAATCGGAGAAAGTAGCTCTGTCGCCGAAATTACCGAAATCGGATAATCGGCACATCAACGGGTTCGGAATTAAGTCGGCTAAATATTTCTAATATTAAAATATACTTCTAATGTATCCTATCAATTATTTACGTATCCTATCAATTGAAATCAAATTTCAATATTAATTCCTAATGTATTATATATTTTAATAATACTGTTAGTTTCACATTCTCAACATTTGTTATTCCTATATTGTTATTACCAATTCTCTATGTATCCGATCAATTGAATCTTATTTTCCGAATTTCTATTGATAACTAAACTATCAAACTGCCACTTAAAAAAAATTAGATTATGTTCTAACTAATACATGCTAAAATGTATAAAATTGTTGTGAAATGTTATTGTCTTCCTTAATCGACAAAGTAGTGTTATCTTATTAAAACTATGGAATGAACCTGTGGATCTATCCTACTCTAAACATGACATCTTTGTAGCACATGAATATCAAGTTGAAACATAACATGTTTGTAATTATGGTAGACTATAATATAAAGGAAACATAATCATAATCCAGATATATCATTATACACACAAGATGACCATGTGATCCATAAACAATTCAAACTACTGCCCCTGTACATTAACTTCTTCATACTAGAACTTGAATTTCTATAATGATTATTGCTTTTAAATTCACCACTTCACACAAAACTAACTTACGTCTCTGGTAGTTCATGCTTTTAGCTTACTTAAATAATACAGTTTCTTTTCCCAATATCAAGTGCAATGAGAAGATCCTATAAGGAGGAAGTATGGAGGAAGTGTAACACCAATCTAAACCAACAAAACCATCAATTTCATCATATCTTTCCCAATCTATACAACTCTCTAAAATCCTAATTTCTTCATCTATCAAAATCAAAACCCAAAACCACATGTATATGAGCAAAGAAATTCAAACCCTTACCTTGGTGTGGGTTTTCTTGAAACAAGATGATGATGATGTTGCAACTCCAAACCTAGCTTCCTTTCTTCTCTTCTCCTCTTTCTCTCTTCTTTTCTTTCCTCTTTCTATTTCTATTCTTACCAACTATCCTACTTTCTATCTTATAAAACAAATTTTACTACTACTTACTTTCCTCCCCCTAACTTTCTAAAATTCTAATTTGGCCCAATCTATTTAATTCAAATTATATCATATAATTCTATTAAAACCATATTACATTTAATTAATATTTATTCCATAAAAAACTAAATTATACCGATAAATCAAACGAAGCCAAATACACACCAAAATAATATTACTCAAAATAGTATTTTATCATTATGAATATTTTTATTTCAAATAACCGAATTAACATTTTAATTGATATCAAATAAATATATTTCTTAAAATAGATTTAATTTGATAATTTCGGGAAAAAAATAACTTAAATAACATTTAATCAAAAACGGGGTGTTACAAACTCATCAAAAAATGACACAAAATATTTATTCCCTCCAGTCGATGCTACTGGAAACGGACCGCACACATCAGAATGTACTACTCCCAAGGCATATTTTGCTCTTGGAGCTACTTCTGATGCAAAGGGTAATCTTGGTTGCTTCCCTTCCATGCACACCTTGCATGACTTTTCAGGCTTCTTGATTTTAGGAATTTCATGTACCAGATTCTTTGATTTCAGATGCCCTAAACTTCTGAAATTCAGATGACCAAATCTTCTGTGCCACATCTCACTCTCCTTGACAACACTTGTTGCACTAAGACATTCTGACTCTGCAGTTATAACATTCACCTTGAATATTTTGTTCCTTCCTTGCTCTGACTCAATAATCAGCTTCTGATTACAGTCACACAGCTTCAGAAGATTGTCCTTCATGGCAACTGAAAAACCTTTCTCAACCAGTTGTCCCACACTCATCAGATTGCTTTTCATGCCAGGTACATACCAAACATTCTGGATCACTGCTGCTTTCCCATTGTTTAGAATGATTATGGCATTTCCCATTTCTTCTTCATTGAGGTATTTATCATCAGCACATCTAATCTTTGTACTCTTCCCAGAGTCAAAGTCAACCAACCACTTCTTGTTTCCAGTAAGATGGTTTGAACACCTTGTGTCCATATACCACCATTCTGATGAATTCAGATCATCAGGTTCAGAAGCCAACAATAGCACAGGTTCATCATCAGACTCTCCTCTTGCTATATTTGCTTCTTCTGACTTCCTTTCTTTGTTGGACCAGCAATCTCTGGCATAGTGACCAAAGTTCTTGCAACAGTAACACTGAACATTATTCTTGTCAGACTTCTCCTTTCCCTTCTAGACATTCTTCTGCCTATCAGAGTTTAAAGCTTCTGACTTTTGACCACCATTAGTTTTCTTCCGGGATTCTGACCAAGTCTGCTTCTGATGCTTCTTACCAGAAGTTACTTTCAGAGCCTGCTGCTCTACTTCCCTCTCAAAAGTTCTTGCATTCATACGCAACTCATTCGCCTCTAGACTACTTTGCAGCTCTTCAACTCTCATGGTGCTCAGATCTACAGAATGTTCAATTGCTACCACAATGTAATCAAACTGAAAAGTTAAAGATCTCAAGATCTTCTCAATGATTACTTGTTCAGACAGAGTTTCTCCATAAGCTTTCATCTCATTAGTGATCAGAATCACTCTAGAGATGTATTCAGAAACTTTCTTGTTGTCCTTCATGTTGAGATTCTCATATTGCTTTCTGAGAGACTGAAGCTTCAACTTCTTCACTGTTGTGTCACCACCGTAACATCTGACCAGTGTGTCCCATGCAGCTTAGATTAATATACTTGACCAAGATAGTATTAAAATTTTAAAGTTAATCTGATTTTGTTAAAAATGTTCTACAATTTAATCAAAAATAAATTCTAAAGGGAATTAATATAAAACAAAAACAAAATTAAGATTTAAAAGATGAACATTAAAATGAATAGTCTACCGTTGATATCTCATAGATACATTCACATCTATCAGTGGTAATTTTTTTATTTTAGTAATTTTAGTCATTTTTCTGAGTGATATTTTTCTTCTTTATTCAAATAAATCATAAGTTTTTCCACTGTCTTTTTTCTCACACGCCTTTCACGCTCTCTTCTCTCTCTTAACCTCAGTCGTTCGCCGCCACTTTCTTCTCTAAATCCAAGCTTGTTCTTGTCACAATGTAGCATTATAAGGTGGTGGTGCATAGCCTTCAAGGTCGTACCATATCTAACTCCAACCAGGGTAATAACATCATCGATGTTGAAGCCGTCGTCGTGGCTTTTCTCAAAGATAGAAGCTTGTTTAGATCTGTTTTTATAAACAGAGTGATCGATTTGGTCTGAGGCTTCGCTGGATTGTCAACACCATCACTTTGGCTTTCAACCGGGAGATCTCTGGCACCGCTCCTCTGGAGGTGGTTGCTCGGTTTGGTGTTGCCCGAATCTTAAAAAACATGTTAGGTATGTCCCTCAGCTCGACCATGACGGTGTCTCTGTTGGGTATAATTACTGGGTTTGGTTTCAAAAACCCATGAGGGTAAGCGTACTCTAGTTTTGGCGGTGAAGGCTAGTTTCAGTCAATGGCGATGATCTATTTATATCATCGTTTTTCTGGATTGTTGTTACCGTTTGGTGGATTGCTTTCTATTTTAGTTTCTTGGTTATGCTTCAGATTTGTTGAGATCTGCATGATTCAAAAGCTTTGGAACTTGCATCTGCTTCTATAGAGTTTTCATATGATTAAATCTGTTTCAATGAATTTGGAATGATTTTGGGCTAGAAATATCCATATATTCGTTGTCTGCGAGTTATGGTTTCGGGAAGTTGTTACCGTGTTGACGGTCAGTTTCAGATGTCGTTCCTCAAAAGATGAGTTTGTTTGTATATGGTTTAGTCTGATGTTTTGAGACGTGTACACGTATTTCTTTTACATTCTAGTTTTGTTCCCAGTGTTGGGTTCACTAATTTGTTTTTCGTGTGTATCGTTCTTTAGTATTTGATTTCTTTTAATGTATTACCCTTTAGGGTTGATCTTGTGGTTGTTGTGTTTGGTTTATGCCCCCACACAAATCATAAACAAAAATCATAAACTATATTATTAAAAATTTACTTACAAAAATGAAAAACAAAAATCATTATAAATATTTATAAGATTAAAAATATATTTAATTCTATAATTATATATTTTACTTTTGGCATCAACATAATTTATAAAGTGGTCTATTAATTAATCCCAAAATTTTCAAAATAAATGGCTATATTTTTATTTAATTGTGTTCCATATTATTATTAACTTGCTTCTAAATTTTTTTTTTAAAAAAGTATTTTATTTTGAGTAAGAATTTTTAATCTAAAAATATTTTATAAATTATAAAAATAAAATAAATTCGTAGTATTAGACACATAAGGGACCAAAACCTGGTATAAACATATCACATTAAGATAAAGAAGAGAATTATAAATTTATTTTTTGTAATGAAAATATTTTAGTTTGAAAAACTAAATTATTCATATTTTAAAATGAAAAACTAAATATTGTAGTGAAAATATTTTATATTGAAAAACTAAAATATATGATTCAATAAAAATCAATTGAATAAAATAAATTTGTTTTATTAATAAAAATATATGAAAGTGGTTCTAATTTCCAAAATGAAAATTATATAAATGTTAGTGTTTCTTTACATTTACCAATTAAATGTAAAAAAAAGTGTTAGAGAAATATTGAAATTTTGGGTGAAACTGGTACCTTCAGAAATTCATAAATAAACATCTATTTAGAACTAAAACATGTGTATCTTATGATCACTGTATAATGGAGAATGATTTATCATTTAACTTATGATGAACCAAACAAATTGTTGTTACCGATCAAATTGCTTAAGGTCTATTCCAATACAAACAAGTGTTTTATTTCATTATATAACTAAAGAATAATATTAAACCATTAATTAATAATTTGGAAATGTGTGTAGAAATAAGTAGTGGTATCTCAATAGCCGAAATAAGTCTTGTATTTTACTTTAAGAGAGATCATATAATGAATAATACATATAAAGAAAAGGAAAAGGAATAAAAGTGTGAATTACAAATTCAAAAATCTTGTATATCCATCTTTTGAAAATTGTGGGCCATCAAAATTAGAGTTCAATATCTTATCCATCATACATTGTAACACAAGATGAGGGCCCATAAGCTCTGTCGAAAGGAAATGGTATACTACATTGTCAAATAGCTTGTACTTGATCTCTCACATACTGCATTGATTCAAGCCATTTTTTGAGTTATGTAATTTTGGTTTGGAAACAAACATTACCTATATATTAAAATTTTACTCACTAATATATCAAGAGTTAACTTCAAAGTGAAATGTTGCCTTTAAATATGATTTTAGAATGAGAATTTACCTCCTCTTCTTTCTTCTTCCCAACTTCTTCAAATGTTGCATTCTCTACGTGCAAGTATTCTCACCAAAGAGATTAACCTTCATTCAACATTACACAATAAGGCCAATAGGTTTGATGAATAGAAACAACTTACATACTTTTGTTTTCCCCAAAAGTATAACTTTTTTGCAACAAAAACGATTATATTATTTACATAAAAAAGTTGGACTATAAATATGAAAGGATGGAAGAATTGAGGTAAAAATATCAAAAGCAGTTCTACTTGTCATCCCAATATATAATACTGATTCGATAGTGTTGCCTCACAGTTAAGTTAATTCCTGTTAAAGAATTGAGGTAGAAACATGTTAGGGGAAAAAGGAAAAATCTTATACAATATTAGAAGAGAAAATAAGTAGGTGGGGAAATTTTAATCTCTAATTTGCAGACATAGTTGAAAATTTGAATGTAAAGGAAGAGTTAACGATTAAGTAACACAAAGATATTAACTGCAACTTAATGTATATTGGATAGACGACAATCTTAACAGCTGGTGTAGGGGAAACAGAAATGCAATGGAAAGGTTACATGATGCTCATGGGGCTTTGTTGATGGAAGGTTCAAAGGTACATGAACTTGTAGTTAAATTCAACAAATTCACCATAATTATAATAAGCATTAGTCCAAGAATGATCAAAAACGAATTCACCATAGGAATGAGTTTTGAGATAGAGATGAACAACATTGAGCATTTGATTGGATTAATCTTTACCTATAACCTGCTAAATTTTAGGGAAAATTCTTCGACCTAAAAAAAACATAACAAAAACAATTTCAATTTATATTAAACAAACAAATGTATTTGGAAATAATCAAACAAAAATTGGATTTGCAAAATCAAAAACCTTGGAATTTGCATATGCTTCTATAGAATTTTCAATTAAATCAGTTTCAATGAATTTGGAATAATTTTGGGCTAAAAATAGCCATATATTCGTTGTCTGCGAGTTGTGATTTCGGGAAGTTGTTACTGTGTTGACGGTCAGTTTCAGATGTGGTTCCTCAAAAGATGAGTTTGTTTGTCTATGGTTTAGTCTTATGTTTTGAGACGTGTACACATATTTCTTTTACATTCTAGTTTTGTTTCCCGCGTTGGATTCACTGGTTTATTTTTCGTGTGTATCGTCCTTTAGTATTTGATTTCTTTTAATGTATTACCCTTTTAAGGTTGATCTTGTGGTTGTTGTGTTTGGTTTATGTCCCTACACAAATCATAAACAAAAATCATAAACTATATTATTTAAAATTTATTTACAAAAATGAAAAACAAAAATCATTATAAATATTTATAAGATTAAAAATATATTTAATTCTATAATTAAATATTTTAATTTTGGCATCAACAATAATTTATAAAGTGGTCTATTAATTAATCCCAAAATTTTCAAAATAAATGGCTATATTTTTATTTAATAGTATTTCATATTATTATTAACTTGCTTCTAAAAATCTAAAAAATAAAAAAAAAGTATTTTATTTTGAGTAAGAATTTTTAATTTAAAAATATTTTATAAATTATCAAAATAAAATAAATTTGTAGTATTAGACACATAAGGGACCAAAACCTTATATAAACATATCACATTAAGATAAAGAAGAGAATTATAAATTTACTTTTTGTAATGAAAATATTTTACTTTGAAAAACTAAATTATTCATATGTTTTTATAATGAAAAACTAAATTATTCATATTTTAGAATGAAAAACTAAATATTGTAGTAAAAATATTTTATATTGAAAAACTAAAATATATGATTCAATAAAATTCAATTAAATAAAATAAATTTGTTTTATTAATAAAAATATATGAAAGTGGTTCCAATTTCCAAAATGCAAATTCTATAAATGTTAGTGTTTCTTTATATTTACCAATCAAATATAAAAAAAAGTGTTAAAGAAATATTGAAACTCCGGTTGAAACTGATACCTTCATAAATTCATAAATAAACATTTATTTAGAACTAAAATATGTGTATCTTATGATCACTGTATAATGGAGAATGATTTATCATTTAACTTATGATGAACCAAACAAATTGTTGTTACCGATCAAATTGCTTATTCCAATACAAACAAGTGTTTTTGTTTCATTATATAACTAAATAATAATATTAAACCATTAATTAATAATTTGGAAGTGTGTGTAGAAATAAGTAGTGGTATCTCAATAGTTGAATTAAGTCTTGTATTTTACTTTAAGAGAGATCATATAATGAATAATACATATAGAAAATAAATGAGTCAAGAAGAAAAAAGGAAAAGGAAAAGGAATAAAAGTGTGAATTACAAATTCAAAAATCTTGTATATCCATCTTTTGAAAGTTGTAGGCCATCAAAATTAGAGTTCAATATCTTATCCATCATACATTGCAACACAAGACGAGGGCCCATAAGCTTTGTAGAAAGGAAATGGTATATGTTGTACTCCAAAATTTTCCCTTTCATTTCTCAAAGGATCACTCTGGACCCCCAGGTTTACTTTCATCCAATTCCAAGCCTTGAATTATCAATTTTCCAAGAAAGTCATTCACAAGGGCAAAATGGTCATTTGCATAATAAAAAGTCAAACTTTGACTTTTGGATCAAAATCAAGTCTCAAGAATCATATTTCATCAAGACATGTTGGAATGTGAGATTTGTTTCATCAAGAAAATTCAAAAGTCAAAATTACTTTGGAAAAGTCAAATTCTAAAATACTTAGAATTTTTGTTAAGTGTTTAAGAAACATGACAAGCTCTGAACTTCTGATCAGATTATCACCATGATGCAAGCTGATTCTGGAAAGACTTCTGACACGAAAGTTATAGATTTCAATAATATCTAAAACATTGCAGAACATAACTTCTTTTAGAAATGCTGGGATTTTAAGTTATACATCCTCAGAGACATGTCCTTGAAACTAAAACACTCAGCAAATTCTGGGCACTGCTAAAACAGATTTTGGTCCGAACTTCTGGGCCAGTTTTCATGAAGGTTCAGTCAGAGTTTGCAAGGGTAATTCAAAGAAAGTTACAAAGCATGCTGCAAGCGTCCCGAAAAGTCTGAGAGCTCCTTCAGAACATGCTGAAGCAAAGGGATTCAAGGATCAGAAGTTGGATGTATATTCTAAGTCACGCTGAAGCTGAACTTCTGATCCAAAATTAGGCAATGATGTAGAATCTCACATTGCAGGATTTTTGGTTTGATAAATCTCATCATCATTTAATGCTCACAACCACTTTTGAGTCTTTATCCAAAGGATTTCCTCCACGTGTACCTTTACTGTCTTGGAAAAGAAAACTTTTGTATAAAAGTCTGTTGGGCCCACGTGTTGCTTTTCCTTAATTCCTGCTGACAAATCCAGCTTAGGCACGGCTAAAAGCTGCTAACCACCTTACTTTGTGCCTTGAACCATACTTGTTTGAACTTGCTTCAAGAACAAGTCAGCGCCTAGCATATGATGGTCGTACTTTTGATTTCTCCAAGCTACTAAATCCTTGCCTATAAATTGAAAGCCATTTTCCACTGGGAAAAGGTCATAAATTTGAGAAAGAAAAGCCCTGAATCCCTGCTAAAATTCCAAGAGTCCAAAAACTGTAAACACAACATACAAAACCTGTTAACTTTTGATTCGTTGCATTCAAACTCCATTTGTTCTCAAGTGTTTCTTGACTAAAACCATCCACACAATTTCTGATCCACATATTAGAAGCTATCCTAACTTCTGTATTCATACTGCAATACACTCTTCATCCGCCTCCACCTTAAAGAAGTCAGAACATCACCCCTTGGCTGTTCCAGAAGTTGAAAACTTCCAACCTGCTGAGTACGTGAAGAAGTTGCTCAGAACATCACCAGAGTTCAGGACCAACCTCCATTTCACATAATCTTTTCCAACTGCAAGGTAAGTGTTGTACCACAAAATTTTCCCTCTCATTTCTTTAACATTTTCTCATCACAAGACCCTTGGAGCTCAAGATCAAGTTAGAGTTTGCTCTGCTTAAGACTCCTCCTTGCATTGCTGACCCAAATTAGGGTTTGAGTTTGCACAAAGATACTTTGACCTAAAATGCCCAAAATGACTTTCATGCTTCATGTTGTACTCACAAGTTTATCCATACCAAGTTTCAAGCCTTGATTCCAATCTTTGCCCAGTCAATTGGACAGTTGACCTAGAAATCAACTGTATTGGGGAAAAAGTCAACTGTGGTCAATTGACAGTCAAACCTCATGATTTTTGACCCACATCAACATTATGAACTCATATGAACCATTTGGTCAAGTTTGGATCACAATTCCACAAGAAATTTGATCAGATCACCAAAAGGGTAAAATGGTCATTTTTAGGGTTTTGACTGCACAAAGGCAATTTTTGACTGTTTGACCTAGCCAATGGCAAACCAAGCTCACATATGGACTCAAGGACTCAATGACATGGTCTTGACACATTCAACAAGTTCAAAAGATCCCAAATACACAGGATTGACAGATGAATTTTCCAGTCAACTGATCAAAATTTGACTGTATACTGAAAAGTCAAACTTTGACTTTTTGGTCAAAATCAAGTGTCAAGATTCATTTTTCATCAAAACATGCCAAATTGTGAAACTTGTTCATCAAGAAATCAAAAATTACAAATTAGGGTTTGAAATGAAGAAATTTCATAACTTAGAAATTTTCTAAGTCATGAAATTTCCTAATTTTTTCCTAACTTTGTCCCATCTTTTCATCAAGATACATTTGGATTCAAACAAAACTCAAGACATGAAAGTTGTAGTCTATTGAAAAATCTATAACTTTGATTCACAAATTTTCCTCAAAAGAAGCTTGTAGCTCAAGTTATGATTTTTGGAACAAGGGTGCAAAACATTCTTAACTTAGAAATTTTTTGACCTATTCTAGGCAGGATTTTTGCCCAACTTCATGGCCACTTTTCACATGCTTCCACTTGGAATCTCAACTTGCATTACAAAGATGGATTGTAGTACACATTCCAAGCTTTCCAAATTATCCAAAAACTTCTCAAACACCCTTGTGGTTAGGGAGAATCGAATTTGTCAATATGGGCAAAAGTCACTTTATTCATGGCCATTTTCATGTTCATAACTTAGGCATTTTTGAACTCAGCTTGCACAACTAGATTACGGGCCTTTTATCTCATCCACACTCAATAATTTAATGCCAATCCTTTGTGTTCAAGCCTTATTTTGTATGTTTAACCATTGCATACAAGATTAAGCCATATATGGAAAAAGCAATTTTGCCATTCTTGTAAAGATCAACTTTATGTCAAAAAGCAAATCAAAGAGGTACAGGCCAGATCTTTTGGGCACAAGATTATGGACATATCCCACTGATCAAGACTCAAATGTGCAGCATGCTGGAGGGTCCTAGAGGAGCTTGTAACCTAACTTGTCAATTTTTGCTTAAGAAGGAAGAAACTTGGCATTTTAAACAACAACACACATTCCTGTCAACAGAAGCCTAAACAAACTTCTTGAGCATCTTCAAAACATCAAACCTGACCTGAAACACGAGCCTACCACATTCCAAACCTCATCAAACACAAAAACACCATTTTGCTGCACAAAATAGGGCATCCCTGCAGATTGAGTTACACAACTCAGTTTGCTCGTGCGTTTTGGCCAAAGCTTGTTCATACACACTCCCTACCATCCATTGAAGCTATCCCAAGACCTAGCTGCAGACTGTAACACCTCTAACCAAGTTCACCATTTTCATTTTTTCAGTTGTGCAGGTTGAGTTACATAGCTCGATTCAGATAGTTTCAAGACACACCAAGCATTGGAGGAGCATCCCTGAACTTCAAGCAAGCTATACAAGTCCTCAAACTCCATTGAAGGTACCTCCATTACTGTGCACGACTCAAGCTGAAACAGGTAAAAACATGGACTTCTATCTCTCAATCTAGGAAGAGTTAGGCTTAGGTTTATGAATGAAACATGTTCTAATCATAGCCCTGAAGCCATCCATATAGTTACTTTTCATTTATATTGTGTATGCTGAGAGAATTTGGAACCTGAACATTAGAAAAAACTTAGGTCAGAAATTGGGGATGAAGAAATTCTCCCTCGTTTCTTAGAGTTAAGTCAAGTTTTTTATATGTCTGAATTCGTCTCTTGATGCTCTACATTTTTGGTGTTATGAGTTTTGCTTGAAAGTCCAGGAATCAGGAGTTAGGAAGCGCGCATTTTTTGTTGTTCAAAACAAGTCTGGAGGTTGAAGATGACTGGCTTGGGCTGGGCCTGAGTCAGTTCTACTTTTTGCACCCCTTTACTTCACATACACCCCCTTGGCCCATTGTGTGATTTTTTAATCATTTTTGACTTTTTTCTTTTTTATTCTTACTTGTTATTTTTTGACAAAACATAAAAAATATTAAAAATATTTTTCCATACATTTTTGCATTTATTTTGAATTTATTTGCCTTTGTTTACATTTGTACATATAAATAAATATAATGCTTTTATTTAAAACCTTAGAAATAATGTGAAAATATATACTTTTAGTTATTATTTTTATTTACATTTTCTGAAAACATTTTCTAAAAAATATACTCTTTTTTTTATAAATAATAAATATTTCTATTTTTGTGTATATTTAATATATTTAATATATAATATAAATACTTATATATTTATTAGAATATTTAGGATAAAAACATAAAAATAATACATTTTTTCTTTTATTAATATTTGACCTCAAAAATTACTTTTCCATAATATACTTCTCTTTTATTTATTTTTGTATATAATTAATAAATATTTCATATAATAAATAATAAATACCTTTCATTTAGCAAATTAGGGTTTTTGCCCTAAACCATGAAAATACCCCAAAATCAACCTTTTTATTTTTGTTTATTTGTCACATGAAAAATACTTTTACATACATATAAAAATCATTTTTTGCATCTTGCATATTTATTTGTATTTATTTAATTATTGTACAATTAAATAACTTGTATTATTCAATTTGGATGTAATAGCTTAGATTTAAATTTCTTGCTAAATATCCCCATTTGAACATTTATACCCCCCATCCCATAATTATGTTGTAATAATCTAGGACTTTAATTTCCGCATTTTAAAGCTTTCTAAATATGCCATGATAGACTTAGGGTTTTGTATGCAAAAATTAAATAACAAATAGCTTGACCTAATTCAAAGACAAAAAAGCATGAAAATGGACAACACCAATCACACTTGCACCCCTAGGGTTACTCCACTTGTTGCCTTCAATAATGGGCCATGTTGCATGTTGAGTGTATTTGGCAAAACAAAACAATATCAAATGATCATAGTCCCTCGATGACGCATTCGAAAGTTACCTAAAAATGATCAAGTCCCTTAAAGGAAAAGTTGCCAAAGACACTTGACACCATTGCAATCATGGTCTAAACGATGACCCGCGCTTGTCCCGTTAACATCCTAACACAAGATTGTCCACCAAATACAATGGTGGAACAAAACTGTTAAAAGGGTTAAAACATAGGAAAGATCTTTGAGAAATTTAAGGTAGATAGCTCTTGGTTACTTGACCAAATCTTGCAAAACAATCCTTGCCATTTTTCAAAACACACATCACAACACACTTTCAAAACAACTTTCAAAAACATTGAAAACTTTTCAAAAGATAAGTACACCTTTGTATACATTCAAACATGAATCATTACAAAGGTTGCCACCACATTGGCCTCTTTTCAAAACATTTTCAAAACCCACACACATAAAGCACCATTTCAAACAATTGAAAATCAAAGGCAAGTGATCTAAGCAAGTAACTAAGAGCCTATGGATAACCATGGATAGAAAGGGTGCTCATACCTTCCTGTGATCGGTGGATCTGGAACTGACTGTTTAACGCTGGTTCGCGAAATGTCGCGGAAGCAAGAGTCGCCACCGTCTTTTATTTTTCTCCAAATGGAAAGGACAAAAGCACAGAAAAATTCCTTAAAGAGATTGCTCTCGGTTCAGGAGGTAGGTTATAGAAAGGGAAGGTGTTAGCACCCTTTCTATCCATGGTTATCCATGGGCTCTTAGATACTTGCTCATTTGTGTTTTCAAAAATGGTTTGTTTGCTTTTCAACTGTGGGTTTTTAAAAAAGTTTCTTTGAAAATTTAAGTTTGACTCTTGTATCGGTCCTCAAGAGTGTTTGAAAAAATTGCTTTCGAAAGCTTTTTGAAAATGTGTTGGTGTGAAAAGTATTTTTGAATTTGTTTTGAAATTTAGAGCAAGTATCTAGAGTCGTCTACCTACCCTAAGGAATTCGTCTGTGTAAATGTCCTTAAAGTAGTGCCATCCCACCATTGAGAGGTAGGTAGCACCACCGTTGGAGGTGTTCGGGTCAATTCGAGGTTCGGGACATGGTGATCACCAGAGCAATAGGAAGATACCTTAGAAGCTACCCTCATGCCAGGTTCCTGGATCATGAGGACTTACTAAGACATCCTCTACTCGACGATCACCTTTCGAGAGCAAGGCAACAGTGAGGCGTACCCTAGGGGTGGTGTGTGATTTGTGTGTCATGTTCAGTTATTTTGTCTTGTTCATGTCAAAGTGATCTATGCGTTTGTTTTTTATTTTTGTCATTCATTCTTGCATGCATTTTATTAGCAATTAAAAAAAAGGTGCGGAAAGATAAAATTCCTAAACTATTACAAAGGCGCGGGTCCACATCGCCAAATTTAATCCAAGACCCGATTTGACAGAAAATAAAGAAGTAAAGTGCGAGAAATATAAATTTACACGGCTTTGGGAGAGTTACATAAATATTATAAGGAATAAAATAAAATGCGCGAATTGAAATTAAAATTGAAAGCGAGGGCGTTGGACCCTTTTTTTAAAGAAATTAAATTATATTAACAAATTAATTAAAATAAAGAAAAAGAAAAGATTTTTGAGGTTTTTTGTATTTATGGATTTTTATGAGAAAAATTAAATGAAATTAAAATATTAACCCTAATTCTAGTTGTTTTTTTAATTTGTTAAGAAAACATGTTAAAATTAAACCTAAAATTAAATTAATTATTTACATGGTAATTTAATTACAAAAATAATATTTAATAATTAATTATTGTGAAAGAAAAGAAAAAGGGATAAAAATACTTTAAAAAAACCCTAATTCTACAAATTATTAATTTATTAAGAAAAATATTTGAATTAAACCTAATTTTACAAAGCTAAATTAATTAATGATATTTACTTAAAAAATATTAAAATAAAATATATTTTGATTTTTTTATGACTTTTCTGATTTTTTGTTATTTTTATGTTCTTATGAAAATAAATTGGTTTAAAGAATTAAATTAAAAAAACTAATTAAAACAAAAATAGAAAAATGTAAGAAAAGAATTAGAAAGGCAAACCATGGAGGGTCTGTCCCCAATTGGAGGTTTTGTTCAGTAATTCAGGCCCATTAAGCTCCTGGCCTCGTTTGACTTTTGTGCTGGCATGCATGTGTGTTGACTAACGTCCATGATATTCTTCCAACTATGGCCCTTTGATTGATCTCAGCAAGCACGTGGAAGGCCTGGATGTGGAGAGTATGGTGGAACTCTAGAAGCGAATTACACACAAACATGATTAGCAAAATAATATGGAAAGGGAGGGGGACCTGGGATTCGAACCCAGGTCCCAGGGATTACCATACACATGCCTTGTCACTGGAGCTCTTGACGCGCTTTGATTATATAATGGCAAACAAATAACATAACATAAAACAAGCGTTAGTGGCTGATTTAGCACGAAAATTCAAATGTTCCAACCAGATGGTGCCACCTACTCTTCTTCTTCCTCGTTTGATTTTTTTCCTGAAATATAAAAAAGGTTAACGGGGGTTTTAAATCCCCCCAAAATATGCCGTTTTTCAAAATAGCGATTAGGCTATGGTATCACATAAATTAGGCGCGAGGGGTGTGTTGTACTCGTCCAAGCTCCCTGATTTCAACCATGGTATTAAGGAGTCTCAATTTTACAGTATGTGAAAGTTCCCAAATTGAAACTTGAAGAACCCTAATAATCATTCATGGTGATTCTTCATACAATGCATAAAAACTCAATTAAATTATCTGGTTAGCTTCAGAAAGGTCTAATTAGTATAAATCCATAAATAAAATGCAATGAGAATGCCTAAGAATCGAAACACGAATATGCATATTATATGAAAAGTTCTGAGTTCTGTATACCGATTCAAGGTGCTATGCACGTGGAAAACTATCCAGTCAGACTCAGTAATGTCTTTGGAAGGTGGTAGAATGGTTATTTCGCCTTGAAACCTCTTGGAACCCTGTTTTCAGTTTTGAAAATTTTAGGCAAAAACTCAAACTTTTCTCTGCTTTTCGGGCGCAGCTTTGTGTTTTTTGAGGAGTAGGGTTTGTATGAGTATATATGTGTGAGTGATTAGGGTTCAAAATTTGGTCCAAAGGATCAATGAATTGATGAGAAAATATTTGATTTCCATGCCATAATTTTTAAATCTTTTTCAAGCTAATTTGATATCAATCATGTCCAATCACATGGATTCTTTCCAAATCTGATCATGCACGACATATTGAATGTATTCCATGCATAAAAAGATTTAAAAACTTAGGTTTAGTATTTTCCACATATTTATTTTAATTAAATGAATTATTAGCATTTAAAAATTCAAATAAATAAATAAAAATGATGAAAAACTTCCCTTTGGGCCAAATGGTCGTGCACATGTTTTGGATGATGGATTTTGGAAGAAAAAGAGGCCCATTAGCATTTTTAAGACATTTGAAGCAATGTTGACTTTTCAAAATATCCAAAACTTTCCCAACTTCCATAAGGCATAACTTGCTCAATTTTTAAGCTTTGCTCATGTTCTTGGACATTTTGGAAAGGTCTTTGAGTCCTCTAACCAATGCCGTTGGTCCCATGTCATGTTGATTTACCAATCTCAAGTTATGGCCTTTGACTTAAAGTCCCTTTTTGTTGACTTTTGAAAATGACCTATAATGTTGAAATTGATAACTTTTTGTGAGAGCATTTATTGGACTTGAAGTGTGAAGAGGAGTTGTAGGAAATGTCTTTCTCTTCAAAATTAGCTTTGGATGGAATTTTTCTGATAAACCATGTGGGAGTTATGCCTTGGTCAAGTTACAGTTGACTTTTTCAACTGTCCAAATATGGAAACTTTTGCATCTTGAGACTTTTTGAGCCAAGCTTTGAGAATCATGATCAAGCATTGATCAAATGATGTTTGTGGCTTCAAAATGAGATGTTGACCAAAAATTTGAACTTTTGACTGTCAAATGACCATTTTGCCCCTACAGTTGACTGTAGTGCAATTAGGGTTTTTGACTGTGCAATTTTGTGCTGTAAGTCTTGAGACTTGGTATGGGGATACTTGACCATGTTTATAGGCATGTGGGACTTGATTGGACCCTTGGAAAGTTCATTTTCTTTGTCAGAACCAAAACCCTAATTTTTGACTGTTAGGAGGCCCTTGAACTGTGCAACCCTTGGGGAGATTTTGAAGCATGCTCTTTGCAATTCTTGAAGAATATGGGAGGGAAAAGTTTGGGGTACAACAGTTGCCCCTGTTCAATCTTCTTAGACCTGAGGATGCAGATTGGCTGACGTGCCTTTCGTAATCCGAAGGTGGAAGATGATTGAACACTAGAGTGCCCAGAAATTTGCGCTCACATAGTAGTGTGATGGTGGGAATGGGCTTATAGATGCCATTTGGAGATTGATGGATAGGATGATGGGCTTATAGATGCCATGCTAGGAGATGATGGATGGTGGATGGGCTTATAGATGCCATCTGGGTGTTGATCGCGTAAGAGATTCCTTAGCGAGAACTTGCGTACCTGCAAAAGAAAAAAATGATTACCTGACCCGTTACAGGAGCTGGTCTTCAAGCTCTTTGTGTAGATGTGTCCTGACTGGTTACAGGAGCTGGATCTGGATCTTCAAAAGGTGATGAATGAACCAGGGATGGTTACTACCTCAACAGGAGCGGTGAGAGAACCTTGGATGATTACTACCTCAGCAGGAACGCTGAGAGAATCTTGGGCGACTTCAACCTCAACAGTAATCATTGAGAGAATCTTGGGCGACTTCAACCTCAACAGTAATCATTGAGAGAATCTTGGGCGACTTCAACCTCAACAGTAATCATTGAGAGAATCTTGGGCGAGTTCAACCTCAACAGTAATCATTGAGAGAATCTTGGGCGACTTCAACCTTAATAGTAATCATTGAGAGAATCTTGGACGACTTCAACCTCAACAGTAATCATTGAGAGAATCTTGGGCGACTTCAACCTCAACAGTAATCATTGAGAGAATCTTGGGCGACTTCAACCTCAACAGTAATCATTGAGAGAATCTTGGGCGACTTCAACCTCAACAGTAATCATTGAGAGAATCTTGGGCGACTTCAACCTCAACAGTAATCATTGAGAGAATCTTGGGCGACTTTAACCTCAACAGTAATCATTGAGAGAATCTTGGGCGACTTCAACCTCAACAGTAATCATTGAGAGAATCTTGGGCGACTTCAACCTCAACAGTAATCATTGAGAGAATCTTGGGGCGATTACTACCTCCGCAGTAACGGGGAGAGAACCACAGGCGACTACAACCTCAACAGTAACGCTGAGAGAATCTTGGATATCTTCTACTGAGTCTTTATCAGAAAAATCTGTTAGGGGTCGATTTAGCTGGACTAGAGAAGGCCTTTGACTGGATAAGAAACAGGAAAATCTTAGGGTCGACTTAACTGAACCGGTCTAGGTCTTGAAATGTCTTCAACTGGATAAGAAACAGGGAGATCTTAGGGTCGATCTGACTGAACCAGAGAAGGCCTTGGACGGGATAAGAAACAGAAAAATCTTAGGGTCGATTTAACTGAACCGGTCTAGGTCTTGAAATGTCTTCAACTGGATAAGAAACAGGGAGATCTTAGGGTCGATCTGACTGAACCAGAGAAGGCCTTTGACTGGATAAGAAACAGAAAAATCTTAGGGTCGATTTAACTGAACCGGTAAAGGTCTTGAAATGTAGTTGAGAACTTTAACTGAATTTTCCCTGAAAGGTAAAGGTCAGTCATATGCAATGCATGATATGGATCAAGCAATGATGTTCTCAACATAAATGAGATTTGTAAGATGTGATGCGTATATGCATGCTATAATGTATGGAAATGTGATGTTTATGAATGTATCTTTTCGTCTTAGGAAAATAAATCCTTGACGGGTGCCGGGAAGTCTCTCCTGGGCTGATGTTGAAGAATAGATTTTTGCTTCCGCTGGGGATGATAGTTGCAAGAATACCGGTAGGAGAAGATGACTCTGTTGGGGAATGAACTTGGCGAATGGATTACTCTGCGGGGAGAAAAGTACCCTAGCGATCTTGCTGGGAAGAAATACTCTGTGGGGAGAGAGATGCTTTGCTGAGTTGTTGATAATAACTTGCTGGGGATACCCTTGTTGTTGTTGGAAGTGTTGATAGACTTCGCTGGGGATAAGAAGACTTCGTCGAGGACGATCTTTCCGTGGCTTTTGGCTGAGGATAACCCAGTTATATCCTGGAAAGGAAATAACTCTTTGAATAGAGCCGGGAGACGCGTTCGTGTTCTGCGGGGATAAGCTTCCAGAATCTACTGGGGATAAGCTTACTGCTTAGGGAGATGGATTCCAACTTTCCTTGGGAACTAGATTGGACTCTCCTGGGGAAAGATTTGAACTGTATTGGGGAAGTGACTCCACTGAATGTCTGATATACCACCGGGGAACAATCTTTAGACCAAGATTGCCGGGGATGCTTGTTAAGAATACCTGTATATTGCTGGGGAATATTGAGATCTGCGGGAGAATACCCAACTTCCTTAAGGTTTGATAATAACTTTGCTCGGGGAGAGTGCACTGACTTGCTGGCTCACTCTCTGGGGAATTGGGATGTACTGGTTATGTCCTTCAGCTGAACCTACCTTGGTACTTTGGAGGATAGAACAATTAGATTGCTTAGACAACTCTTTATTGCCCCTGTTTCTGAGATGGGAGAGGAAGACCTGTGAGGTGACGATAGTTGTTGATGGACCAACTTTCTTCTGGTAGGCAGGTGACAAAATGACAGGACATAGTCGTACGCTTTGATCCCTAACTTTTGCCTGGACCGCCCTTTCGGGTTTTTAGTCCACCGGGATACCCATTTTTGCCCAAGCCACCTTTTCAGGTTTTCGACTTGCCGGGTGTACAGTTTTTTTCATTTCATCCCTTATTTTGCCCGAACCCTTTTGGTTCGCCGGGAAACCCTTATTTTTGCCTAGGCATGTCAGCCTAGCGGGTCTTTGATTGTGCGTAGTATTTTTTCCGACTATGTCCATGCTCTCAGGATGTAGGGAGGTGCCTCTGTCAGAAGTGTTTTGTCATGCCCCAGAAGATGTTTGATCAGGCAAGATTCGTCGTTGGAATGCCCCAAGTGACTCAGGCGGAGATTTGCCCCAGGCTATTTGTCCTTTGAGAGATTCTCCGAATCTTGATTGGATTGCCCCAGATGATGGACAATAGTCGCGTCTGCCCCTTGATTGGAAGTACTTCTGTTCATTAGGCATTCGTCGTGCGAGTTTCTATGCTGTTCAAACAAAAAGTCATATGCAAACAAAGTTATGTTAAAAATGCAAAGCCTATGTCTGTCTTGAAGATTTTGAAAATGCATTCCTTTTTTCATAAAACAAATGAATGTTTGTAAAACGTGATGTCAACTCCTTCTTTATAGTAAGTCTTAAGGAATCAGGATACCTTTTGTAACAGTATGCTTTCGAAATAACCCATGCTTCAGCTAGGACTTTTAAGGGTTATAACGTGGTCTGGTTCACGGTTTAAGAAACAAAGGATAAAGGCTCAAATTATTTGTACCCACCCGTTCTTCGTGATGTTCTTCAAACCTAAACTCAGTTGATCATGCATTAGACCTTGATTGACTCTTTGTTCTGATGTTCCATTGATGGTTCAGATATTGATGATTTATTCTGAATAGGCAGTCATTTTTTTTGTTTTTGTTGAGGGTTGATAGGACCGCTTTCTTCTTTGATTTTGTTATCCCTATTTTTTGCCTGAACTGTTTCCTTTTGTGGAATTACAGTCATCGGGATGCCCCAGTTTTGTAAGTCTCCTTTATAGGTTTTGACTTAATGGGTTTTTTTTTTAGAGATATAATGACTGCCTGTCCTTATTGATTATTCGGAACCATCACTGTCTTTCTTTGTTTTGTAAGGACCTTTTTGGTGCCGTTTTTTATGCACTTGGATCAACTGAGAGAACTACCCTGCCCCAGGTTATGATTAAGGGTTTTGAATTTCGAAAAGAAAAAAAAACTCCTACTTCTTTGGCTCAGAGGGGGTAACGAAGGATTATCATCCTTATAACTCCAGTGTTTAGGGATTGAAACAATGCCTGTACCTCATCAGCGGGGTCTGTTCAAAAGCATACTGTAAATTGTGGTATCGTTTTCGTCATCCTCCCTCAAGAGGCTTAGAATTTCTTAATCAAGAGTTGATCATCAGAAAAAATATGAAAACAATTTGCATATAGTGAATACAAATATATTGCTTCAAAACAGACATATGCGATGCATTAATGAAATAACAACGTTCTAATATGAGTAAATGTTTGAACAAAAGAAAATTACAACTTGAACATTCGAATGAACAAAAGTCTTTTCATCTCAGGGCTTGTCACTTCAAATGGTGAGCCTTGGAGGGATGGTAGAAAAATTCTGCCTGACCATCTTGTGTGAACTCTAATGCCCCTTCGTCAATCAGGTCCTGGATCTTGTTCTTTAGAGCCCAACACTCATTTGTATCATGTCCTGGACAGGCAGAGTGGTAGGCACACCTTTTATTGGGATCATAAGTAGGATGTGCTGTGTTGGGATTCTGGGGATGAGCCCTTAATGTGATCAGATTCAACCTCAACAGGCGTTGTAAAGCTTGAAACAGCGACATGTTGAGCTGGGTGAACTGCCTCCTGGGCTTGTCTTGGTGAAGTTGCTGCTGAGTTTGTGACCCTGAAGCCATTTGAGGAGTTCTCCCCTTACCTCCTTGTCTCAAAGATGGTTGAATGATGACTGGCCCTTCAACCTTAGATATTTTCCCCAGTTGGTTACCCCGAAGCAGTTGGTTGAAGAGAACCCCGAGCTCGTCTTGTCTTTGAGCTAACCCTTGAATGGCAGTCACCTGCCCCAGCATCTGGATTTTCAAGGCATCCACCTCGGCTTGCAGGTGTTTCAGCCTTTCATCCTCAGCACTGTTCTTGACAAAAGTCTCCATGAGAAGTGTCCTTAGCTCCTCCTGCCCCTTGGATAGATTCAGGAGGATTTCCTCGAACCGAGTCCCTTGAGCAAGAAGGTCCTGGTTATCTGGTTGGGAAGTCATTGCTGAAATAAACAGCGAGAAGGGTAAGTGACCTGCAACAAGGATACCTGTTACGCAATGATGTATATGACATGCATGTAATGTTTTCAAGGACCTCGCGGGGTAAACAAGAAAATTTGTTAGAATTTGGGTCCGGTAGCCTGATTGAAGGAAACCCATGTTATTGAGAATTCTTCTTCAAGGGTCAAAGGCTCACCATATCCAGTGGGTCATAGCCCCTGACTTTAGTCATCCTGTCTGGTTTTGATTTCCAAACAACCTTGGTTAGGGGAACCTTCTTCAAGAGTCAGAGCTCACCATATCAAGTGGGTCATAGCCCCTGACAACCTTGGCTCGGGGAACTTTCTTCAAGTGTCAAAGCTCACCATATCAAGTGGGTCATAGCCCCTGACTACCTTGGCTAGAGGAAAATAAATCCTCTTTGCCCCTTGCTAGATGTTTGATTCATCCTGACTTGCATCACAAGCCCTTTGAGATCCTTGAAACGGGTTAGGATGCATGCAATGGTATGATGTTATGGTATGCATGGGGTAATGTAGGTAAACCCTGTTATGAGTCCCCATTAAGGACTGTCAACAAAACCTGCAAGAAACTCAGTACACTCTGTTATGAGTCCCAATTAAGGACTATAAACGAAACCTGCAAGGAAACTCCGTAAACCCTGTTATAAGTCCTAATTAAGGACCATAAACAAAACCTGCAAGAAACTCAAGTGTCAGATAACAAGCATGCAAGTAGTCAAGTACGAAGGCACACAAGTCACACAAGAGAAACCCTTAGAGTTTAGGCCAGCATGGGGTCTGGGTAGTACCCTCTTGAAGTTGGTGGGTTCAACCTGTCCTATTAGAAGTAACCGGGTTCTAAGGGTCCCAATATCACGGAATTGCTTTCATTGTTCATCGTTTCGATTTAGCCACTGAACTGGCGACCGAAATATTCCAGGAAAGCAACCCTCCATTGAGTGTAGTATCGAGTATCAACCAACCTCGGACTGCACCAAAGTCAGTTATCTCACTACCCTAAAGAGGCCAAGATAGTTCAATTAAGGTTCCTAAGGTCTGTTGATGCTTTATGACACCACGCGGAGGCCCCGTACTCTCCTTGACTGAACTCAAGGGTTACCGGTACACACCAAAGTGCCACATCAACGTAGCAGACTGTTTCAACCATGTCGGTATACCCCGCACAGTTCCCTCACAGCCTTGTTGCTACTTTCTAAGAAGGTATCCCCAGATCCGAGTTAGGATCTATAGAACTCCCAAGATAGTCCCACAATTTAAAGCAAGCAAATCAATACAATTGAAAACACAGTTATGAACTAACCCTAAGGTACACCTCACTTTAAGTTTTATTCCCCAACAGAGTCGCCAGTTCTATGATCGGTGGATCTGGAACTGACTGTTTAACGCTGGTTCGCGAAATGTCGCGGAAGCAAGAGTCGCCACCGTCTTTTATTTTTCTCCAAATGGAAAGGACAAAAGCACAGAAAAATTCCTTAAAGAGATTGCTCTCGGTTCGGGAGGTAGGTTATAGAAAGGGAAGGTGTTAGCACCCTTTTTATCCATGGTTATCCATGGGCTCTTAGATACTTTCTCATTTGTGTTTTCAAAAATGGTTTGTTTGCTTTTCAACTGTGGGTTTTTAAAAAAGTTTCTTTGAAAATTTCAGTCCGACTCTTGTATCGGTCCTCAAGAGTGTTTGAAAAAATTGCTTTCGAAAGCTTTTTGAAAATATGTTGGTGTGAAAAGTATTTTTGAATTTGTTTTGAAATTTAGAGCAAGTATCTAGAGTCGTCTACCTACCCTAAGGAATTCGTCTGTGTAAATGTCCTTAAAGTAGTGCCATCCCACCATTGAGAGGTAGGTAGCACCACCGTTGGAGGTGTTCGGGTCAATTCGAGGTTCGGGACATGGTGATCACCAGAGCAATAGGAAGATACCTTAGAAGCTACCCTCATGCCAGGTTCCCGGATCATGAGGACTTACTAAGACATCCTCTACTCGACTATCACCTTTCGAGAGCAAGGCAACAGTGAGGCGTACCCTAGGGGTGGTGTGTGATTTGTGTGTCATGTTCAGTTATTTTGTCTTGTTCATGTCAAAGTGATCTATGCGTTTGTTTTTTATTTTTGTCATTCATTCTTGCATGCATTTTATTAGCAGTTAAAAAAAAGTGCGGAAAGATAAAATTCCTAAACTATTACAAAGGCGCGGGTCCACATCGCCAAATTTAATCCAGGACCCGATTTGACAGAAAATAAAGAAGTAAAGTGCGAGAAATATAAATTTACACGGCTTTGGGAGAGTTACATAAATATTATAAGGAATAAAATAAAATGCACGAATTGAAATTAAAATTGAAAGCGAGGGCGTTGGACCCTTTTTTTAAAGAAATTAAATTATATTAACAAATTAATTAAAATAAAGAAAAAGAAAAGATTTTTGAGGTTTTTTTATTTATGGATTTTTATGAGAAAAATTAAATGAAATTAAAATATTAACCCTAATTCTAGTTGTTTTTTTAATTTGTTAAGAAAACATGTTAAAATTAAACCTAAAATTAAATTAATTATTTACATGGTAATTTAATTACAAAAATAATATTTAATAATTAATTATTGTGAAAGAAAAGAAAAAGGGATAAAAATACTTTAAAAAAACCCTAATTCTACAAATTATTAATTTATTAAGAAAAATATTTGAATTAAACCTAATTTTACAAAGCTAAATTAATTAATGATATTTACTTAAAAAATATTAAAATAAAATATATTTTGATTTTTTTATGACTTTTCTGATTTTTTGTTATTTTTATGTTCTTATGAAAATAAATTGGTTTAAAGAATTAAATTAAAAAAACTAATTAAAACAAAAATAGAAAAATGTAAGAAAAGAATTAGAAAGGCAAACCATGGGGGGTCTGTCCCCAATTGGAGGTTTTGTTCAGTAATTCAGGCCCATTAAGCTCCTGGCCTCGTTTGACTTTTGTGCTGGCATGCATGTGTGTTGACTAACGTCCATGATATTCTTCCAACTATGGCCCTTTGATTGATCTCAGCAAGCACGTGGAAGGCCTGGATGTGGAGAGTATGGTGGAACTCTAGAAGCGAATTACACACAAACATGATTAGCAAAATAATATGGAAAGGGAGGGGGACCTGGGATTCGAACCCAGGTCCCAGGGATTACCATACACATGCCTTGCCACTGGAGCTCTTGACGCGCTTTGATTATATAATGGCAAACAAATAACATAACATAAAACAAGCGTTAGTGGCTGATTTAGCGCGAAAATTCAAATGTTCCAACTAGATGGTGCCACCTACTCTTCTTCTTCCTCGTTTGATTTTTTTCCTGAAATATAAAAAAGGTTAACGGGGGTTTTAAACCCCCCTAAAATATGCCGTTTTTCAAAATAGCGATTAGGCTATGGTATCACATAAATTAGGCGCGAGGGGTGTGTTGTACTCGTCCAAGCTCCCTGATTTCAACCATGGTATTAAGGAGTCTCAATTTTACAGTATGTGAAAGTTCCCAAATTGAAACTTGAAGAACCCTAATAATCGTTCATGGTGATTCTTCATACAATGCATAAAAACTCAATTAAATTATCTGGTTAGCTTCAGAAAGGTCTAATTAGTATAAATCCATAAATAAAATGCAATGAGAATGCCTAAGAATCGAAACACGAATATGCATATTATATGAAAAGTTCTGAGTTCTGTATACCGATTCAAGGTGCTATGCACGTGGAAAACTATCCAGTCAGACTCAGTAATGTCTTTGGAAGGTGGTAGAATGGTTATTTCGCCTTGAAACCTCTTGGAACCCTGTTTTCAGTTTTGAAAATTTTAGGCAAAAACTCAAACTTTTCTCTGCTTTTCGGGCGCAACTTTGTGTTTTTTGAGGACTAGGGTTTGTATGAGTATATATGTGTGAGTGATTAGGGTTCAAAATTTGGTCCAAAGGATCAATGAATTGATGAGAAAATATTTGATTTCCATGCCATAATTTTTCAATCTTTTTCAAGCTAATTTGATATCAATCATGTCCAATCACATGGATTCTTTCCAAATCTGATCATGCACGAAATATTGAATGTATTCCATGCATAAAAAGATTTAAAAACTTAGGTTTAGTATTTTCCACATATTTATTTTAATTAAATGAATTATTAGCATTTAAAAATTCAAATAAATAAATAAAAATGATGAAAAACTTCCCTTTGGGCCAAATGGTCGTGCACATGTTTTGGATGATGGATTTTGGAAGAAAAAGAGGCCCATTAGCATTTTTAAGACATTTGAAGCAATGTTGACTTTTCAAAATATCCAAAACTTTCCCAACTTCCATAAAGCATAACTTGCTCAATTCTTAAGCTTTGCTCATGTTCTTGGACATTTTGGAAAGGTCTTTGAGTCCTCTAACCAATGTCGTTGGTCCCATGTAATTTTGATTTACCAATCTCAAGTTATGGCCTTTGACTTAAAGTCCCTTTTTGTTGACTTTTGAAAATGACCTATAATGTTGAAATTGATAACTTTTTGTGAGAGCATTCATTGGACTTGAAGTGTGAAGAGGAGTTGTAGGAAATGTCTTTCTCTTCAAAATGAGCTTTGGATGGAATTTTTCTGATAAACCATGTGGGAGTTATGCCTTGGTCAAGTTACAGTTGACTTTTTCAACTGTCCAAATATGGAAACTTTTGTATCTTGAGACTTTTTGAGCCAAGCTTTGAGAATCATGATCAAGCATTGATCAAATGATGTTTGTGGCTTCAAAATGAGATGTTGACAAAAAATTTGAACTTTTGACTGTCAAATGACCATTTTGCCCCTACAGTTGACTGTAGTGCAATTAGGGTTTTTGACTGTGCAATTTTGTGCTGTAAGTCTTGAGACTTGGTATGGGGATACTTGACCATGTTTATAGGCATGTGGGACTTGATTGGACCCTTGGAAACTTCATTTTCTTTGTCAGAACCAAAACCCTAATTTTTGACTGTTAGGAGGCCCTTGAACTGTGCAACCCTTGGGGAGATTTTGAAGCATGCTCTTTGCAATTCTTGAAGAATATGGGAGGGAAAATTTTGGGGTACAACAATTTCCTTTCTATAATCTACTCCCCGAACCCAAGAAAACATCTCAAAGGTTTTTGCTGTGCTTTTTAACCTTTCCTTAGGATAAAATAAAAAGTCGGTGGCGACTCTTGCTCAACCGAAACATTTGCGAAAACAAACGCAAAACCCAAGTCAGTTCTCCCACTGTATCACAGTAAGCTTCTGCTGACTCTCATCACATTACTTAAGCATTACCAGATTTGCAAGTTCAAAAATACAATGTAGACATCATGTTTTTGATGTTGTACATACTCTGAGGTTTCACGTATTTGTTTGCCTAAGTATGGAGTAAATCAGATCAGAACTTCTTGAAGAAATTAGAACTCAAAATTAGGATTAGCAAATTCATGCTTGCCTCTAATTTATAGTTCTGATATTTCTTGTTTCTGAAACACAATGAAACCTGCCATAATTGTCATATACGTATCTTCTGTTTTGTTGAGAAACGACCAAGTTGCAGATGTTCTGACTAGCATGGAGAGGGAGACCAAGTTCTGCCAGTGGTATCAGAACTTCTGAAATCTTCTTTGTTTCTAGCGGATCCAGAACTTCTGACTTTACCTATTTTTCACTAATAGGATATCTGTTTTGCAGTACGCCAGAGTCAGAACTTCTGACGTTACCTATTTTTACTAATATGATCTCTGTTTTGCACCACGCCAGAGTCAGAACTTCTGACCTCCTTTAGTCAGCAATACGCTGATTCTATTTTTCTTTTTCTCACTATTTTTGCTATCACTTCTTATTTCATTAATCAAAAACACCAAATACATTTTTCATTTTTACATGTTTTACTTTATTTCTTAAAACAAAAAGATCAAAAAATGTTTTCTCAAACCAAACTTATTTCCTTTTTTACAAAACAAGTCCATTTTATATTTCTTGTACATTCTTATCCATTCAATATGGTTGTAATAGTAACTTAGGATTTAATTTTCTTGTAATCCCCATTCATAAATATGTACCCTCATCCCTAAAATACTGTAATAGCAAGACATGAAATCAACAAATAGATCATCCTAATCAAGACTAAAATTCATGCAATCAAACACACTTGCACACTAGCACCCTTAAGGTTAACTCCATTTGTTGCCTAAAAATGGTCATGTTATGCATGTGGGATGTCTTAGCAAAAACAATTGAAATACAAGATCATAGTCCCTCGATGACGCTACTCAAAGTTGCCTTACAAAATGATCTTAGTCCCTCAAAAAAAGAATGCTAAGATACCTTGCAACATTGCTAATCATGGCTATACGATGATCCACGCCCGTCCCTTTTACATCCAAAGATAGGGTTGCTTACCAAATCAATGGTAAGACAACAATATCAAAGGAAAAGAAAATGAGCAAAGAAGACATTTGAGTAGGTAGATTTCTCCTAATTACTTGCTCCGTTTCAAAACAAAAACATCCTTGCTATTTTCAAAACAAACACCAACACTTTCAAAACATCTTTTAAACTTAAAAACATTTTTCAATGGATAAACACTTTGTATACATTCTTATGAACGAGAATCATTACAAAGTTTGCCTAAACGATAGCACCTTTTAAAAATACTTTCAAAAACCACACAAAGCATAATTTCAAACAAAAGCAAGTGATCTAGCAAGTAACTAAGAGCCCATGGATGAAAAGGGTGCTAACACCTTCCCTTTTCATAATCTACCCCCATAACTCAAGAAACAATCTCAAAGGTATTTCCTGTGCTTTTTCATCTTTCCTTTTGGATAAAATAAAAGTCGATGGCGACTCTTGATAACCGCAACATTTGCGATAAAACGCAAAACCTCCAAGTCAGTTCTCCCACCGCATCACAGAACTGGAGACTCAGCTGGGGAAAGTTTATAAAAAGTGGGGTTACCTTAGGGTTATATCACATTTACTTGCTTTCTTTGTTTGACTTGTGTGCTTTACATTTTGGTTCTTTGTTTGGGTTTGAATCCTCTACCCGGATTTGGGATACCTTATAGGTAAGTAGCAATACAATGTGGAAACTGTGCGGGGTATACCGACACGGTCTAAGCAATAGCTACGTTAGTGCGGCATATTTGTGGGTACCGGTATCCCTTGAGTAGTCAAGGAGAATACAGGGCCCCTGAGTGATGTCATGAAGCACTAACTGACTTTTAGAACCTTTACTTGACCAACTTGGCCATTAGGACGTAGTGAGATGACCGGCTTTGGTGCAGTCCGAAGTTCGTAGATACTCGATACTACACTCATTGAGGTTTGGTTTTTTGGGATATTTTGGTCGCCATTAAAGAGGCTTGCACTGAAACGATGCCTAATAAAACAAACCAGTGATATTGAGCTCCTTAGAACCCGGTTACTATTTCTAGGACAGGTTTGGGCCAACTAAACTTCAAGAGGGTACTTACCTATGAGACTCCATGCAAGCCTAAACCTAAGGACTTGTTTGCTTTGTTTGTATATATTTACTTGTACATGACATCATAAGCATAATAACATCATACTCATATTCACTAACCATTTCAAGGATTTTTGGGATTTATCTTTATTCTGTTTTGTAGGGCATGGATTCTGTCCGCAGGAAAACCATTCAAGTCAACCTCGTAAGGATTCCTCCTCAACTCAAAGAGTTAGTATCAAGGATTCCTGAAAATTCTCCATTTACCGAAAGACATGGTCGCCTACTCAACTTGGTCACCTCCAACATAGATGAGGACATGATGAAGGGGATTTTTCAGTCCTTTGATCCTTTACACCATTGCTTCACGTTTCCCGACTATCAACTTGTACCTACTTTGGAAGAATTCTCCCAACTCTTGAGGATTACCATTCTCAATCAAATACC
This sequence comes from Vicia faba, assembly GCA_948472305.1. Taxonomy (NCBI): domain Eukaryota; kingdom Viridiplantae; phylum Streptophyta; class Magnoliopsida; order Fabales; family Fabaceae; genus Vicia; species Vicia faba. Next base: position 988,862,322 of record OX451736.1, read on the forward strand.
TTTCAACGGTACGAAAAGAGACCCAAAGCCAGAAGAGATTGCTCAAGCTCTATGCTTGCAACCATATGATATCACAACTAATTGGGAAACAAGGAGTGGTGTCAAAGGCTTCCTAGCAAGGTTCTTATTTGAGAAAGCCCAAAACTGTTGGAACTCTTTGGATTTGCAAGACTTTGAGGAAATTGTGGCTCTCCTCATCTATGGGATGATTTTGTTTCCAAATCCTGACCAACTCATAGATGTGAACGCCGTCAAAATCTTCATGTCTCGTAACCCGATGCCTACTTTGCTAGGGGACATCCTACATTCCTTTTACACTCGCACTTTGAAGAAAAGAGGTATCCTTATGTGTTGTACTCCTCTCTTGGCAAGATGGTTTATTTCGCATCTTCTCCGATCTGTATTGAAGAACGAGCAAGGATTAAGGTGGTCCCATAGGTTAATGACACTCAGACATTCAGATATTCGTTGGTGTTCCCGCTCTTTGGAGAATGCTACTATCGTCGATCGTTGTGGAGAGTTCCCTAATGTCCCTTTACTTGGCATTAAAGGAGGTATCACTTACAACCCTTGCTTAGTCTTAAGACAGTTTGGTTATGCTCGAAGGGATGGTCCCCATGAGATGCTTATCCAAGGAGTGGTATTTGACTACGAGAATGACGATCAAGGCTACCGTCAAAGGTTTATCCGAGCATGGAGGATGTTGAACAAGGTGGAGGGCAAGACACTAGGACACAAGAATTCCATTCCTCTCAAGCCTTACCTTAAATGGGTACGAGCTCGTTCTTAGAAACTTGTGATGCCTTATCCCTCCATCTTACCGGTCATTGTGGAGCCTGTGGTCGAAGGAGATGTTCCCTACATTCTCCTCCATCCCGATATGCCTACCTCTCTCGAAGACTTACAAAAGGGTTAGATACAGTTGAAGGAAGAATGAGATACTTCCGAGGCTCAATTCTATGCTAGTGAAAAGAGGGTCTTGGAGCTTACGAAGCAGCTACAAGAAGAACAAAGCGTGAACGCTTATCTCGCGCCAAAGAGGATGCGTTTGGTCTTTTTATCTTAGAAAGTTATTTTGTAAGCCTAATAGGCATGATGAAATCTTTCTTGTTTTGTCTAATGAGAACTAACGTTTGTCCATTCTTTTGTCTATACAAATTTAAATTTCATTAATCCTTGAAATCATTTGCACATACACATTCCATGCATCATAACATGACATGTTTTCGCATAACAGGTTTCCTTATCTTTCTGCTGTTTATTTCAGCAAGATGGGTCTAGAGAAAACTGTGACAGAACTCCAAGCCCAGAATTCTCAGTTTCAGGAAGCTCTACTCGCCCTAGCCAAGGGGCAGCAAGATATGATGGCTTTGTTGGCCGTTAAGAAAAATCCAAAGAAGAAAGCTCTACTCAACATGGGTAGAAGATTCAAGGAGACAATCGGTCAAATCCCAGTGGGAAGAGAATCATCTGAAGAGGACGAGAACCAGGTCGGTGAGGTCAAGAGTACTCAGGCTGAATGTGCTAATGATCAAGAATCTGATGATGATTATTTCAACGAGCAGTATCCACCCGCTGATATCAAGTACAAGTAGTTAGAAGACATATTGAAAGCTGTTGAAATTCAAGTCGTCCCCGGTTTAGATTTTGATGATTTGGGTTTGATCTCTGAGGTAATCATTCCCCACAAATTCAAAGTACCAATCTTTGCAAAGTAAGATGGGGTTTCTTGTCCCAAACTCCATTTGAAATCTTATGTACGCAAGATACAGCCGCACACTGCTGATAAGAAACTTTGGGTTCACTTTTTCCAAGAGAGCTTTGATGGAACACAACTTGATTGGTTTTATCAGTTAGATGGTTCTCGTATCAACACTTGGGAGGATCTAGCTACTGCCTTCTACCATCAGTATCAATATAATGCCGACTTGGCGCCAACAAGGGTTCAGTTACAAGATATGACCATGGGAAAGAATGAAGGATTTAAGGAATATGCACAAAAGTGGAGGGACCTTGCTAGTAGAGTCCAACCTCCCTTGACTGATAGGGATCACATCGACATGTTCATGGGCACTTTATCTGGTCCTTTCTTTAATCTGTTGGTTGGATGCTCTTCTTCTGGTTTCACTGAATTAATCTTAATCAATGAAAGAGTTGAAAGTGGCATCAAAAGTAGGAAGATCTCTGTGGCATTTGCCTCCACCATCAATCCTATAAAGAAACCTTTTGCTGCAAAGAAGGAAGTTAATGCTATGTATGGGGCAAGGGCCCATACCAAGAAGAATGATCATCCGTCTGTCAATGATGTCCGAGTCTCCAATCCAACTCCTACTCCAAGACCACCTGCAAATCATCAACGTTTTGAAACTCCAAGAAGACAACTTACGAGATTAGGCATGCCACTGTCTCAAGCCCTTCAACATTTGCTCAAGGCCAATTTAGTGACGTTGCACGATCCTCCCGCCAACCCTGACACCTCGTCACCAAAGTATAATCCAAACGCTAAATGTGCTTACCATTCAATCAGCCTCGGGAAGAGACTGACCAGTGTTGGGCCTTGAAGAACAAAATCCAGGATTTGATTGATAACAAAACTATTGAGTTTGATCCTCCTCCAATGCCGAATGTAATTACCACTCCAATGTCGAAGCATGACAAAGGTGTTAATGCTGTCGAAGATATAATTTTTGTTACCTCTGTCGAAGATTTGACTACTCCGCTGAACATAATCAAAAACAATCTGTTGAAAGCTGGGATCTTTCCTGGTTGTGAAAAAGACTGTGTATGATGTACAAGACGACTCGATGGATGTGAAGGGCTGAAGAAAGGCATACAACGCCTGATGGATAGCCACGAAATTCTGTTTGAAAAGACTCCGCCTGCCAAGAGTTTAGTTAATAAATGTGAAGACCTCTCCATTATTACCATCTCAAACAAACCTATTAGGATCACCTCCAAAGGCCCTATTAGGATTTCAAATGAACCCACTATTGTTCCCTTAATCATCACCAATCTCGGACCGATTCCATACTCTTCAAATAAAGCGGTACCATGGAATTACGGTGCTGAGGTGTTCTATCATATGATTAAATAAGATGCTTGGATGGAAGAAGAAAAAGATGACGATGTCAACAACATAGCTGGCTCAAGCAAGGTAACTAGAACTGGGAGAATATTCTCACCCAATATCTCACCTCCAGTGGTTATAAAGACACCCATCCACATTACTGCCGCCAAGCCAGCTACCGAGACAAAAGGAAAATGGAAGGTTGTTGAGCCTGATGTAATTGAAGTACCCTCCAAAGACGTAGCTGATGAGAAACCCTCCGCTCGCGAGATGGACGAGATTTTAAAGATCATAAAAAGAAGCGACTTCAAAATTGTAGAACAGTTGGGGAAAACCCCCTCTAAGATTTCAATATTGTCATTGTTGCTTTGCTCCGATGCCCATTCTCAGACATTAATCAAGTTTCTAAAAAAGGCTCATGTCCTCCATGAGACAACAACAAACCAATTTAAGAATTACGCGGCTAGCCTGACAGCTGATAATGGCTTGGGGTTTTCAGATGCTGACCTAACACCCCTCGGGAAGAATCACAACAAAGCTTTACATGTTTCTATCGAGTGCAAAGGGACTACTTTAGCATATCTGCTAGTCGACACTGGTTCTTCTCTGAATGTATTACCCAAGGGGGCATTAGACTGTCTTGACTGTGAGGATTTAATCTTGAAGCCAAGTTATATCATCATAAGGGCTTTTGATGGATCAAAGAGGACTGTTCATGGGGAAGTAGATCTTCCAATCAAAGTGGGCTCCCAAATCTTCAACTCTACCTTCTATATTATGGATATTCTCCCTGCCTATTCTTGTCTGTTAGGTCGTTCGTGGATCCATAAAGCTGGGGCAATAACCTCAACCCTCCATCAGAAACTCAAATACCCATTCAAATGCAGGATAGTCACCGTCTGTGGGGAAGAAGAGTTTATGGTGAGCCACCTTAACTCTTTCAAGTATGTAGAGATGGACGGAGAATTCATTGAAACCCCATGTCAAGCCTTTGAGGTTGTACCACCGATGATTGCTGCTACTAAATGTTCTTTTGATGAGTCTAAAGCTGTTAAGGCCACGCCAAAGATGGTTTCAGTCAAGGATGCTCGTGCGATAATTGAAGAAGGGAACTGTGACACTTGGGGGCAACTCCTCGATATCCCTTTTAAGGCAGACAAATTTAGTTTGGGATTCACCGTCAAAGCTTAGAAATAAGTGAGGCGTGCTCGTGCTGGAAAGCCACCTCTCCGCATTGGAAGCCATGGAGTCAATGCCGTGAGTGATTCTGAAGAAGAGACTACATTTGAAGAGTGGGTGTATCCAACTACAACGGAGCTGAAGAATTGGCATACAAAGGACTTTGTGCCCATCTCCTTCATTGATGAGTAATCTACTTGTTATTACTTTTCTTTTAATTCAAGAACATGTCGTCTGTAATATTTTGACAATGACTTTTCAACCATATGCCTGGCCCGGGGCATTTTGGTCTATTTGTCAAGGGTTTTATTTATGTTCATCTAATCACATGATCATTAAGTACATTGGAATCTTTTGCATTCAAATATTTGTGCTCATTGTCTTTATTTTCTTTCAATTACATTTTTCAAAAAAATAGCCATGTATCTTACATGCACACACACACACACACAAACTTTTGCAGATCCACATCCACTCTGGATCCTATTGCAAATAACTCTACTATTATCGACTATGACTTTGAATGTCTTATCAACCAAGCTGAAGACAAAGGCGAGGAAGATTGTGACATATCGGGAGAACTAGCCAGACTTCTATTACAAGAGGAAAAAGCTATTCAACTGCACGAAGAGTTAGTTGAAGTTATCAACTTGGGTACTAAGGCAGATAAGAAGGAAATCAAGATCGGCGCTAACTTGGAAAGCAGTGTCAAGAGCGGGTTGGTTCAGATGTTGAATGATTATATGGAAGTTTTTGCTTGGTCTTATAAAGATATGCCTGGGTTAGATACAAACATCTTAGTTCATCGTCTGCCGAAAAAAGAAGACTGTGCGCCTGTCAAGAAAAAGGTTCGCCGCATGAGGCCTGATATGTCTGAAAAGATTAAAGCTGAAGTGATGAAACAATTTGATGCAGGGTTCCTAGCTGTGACATCATATCCTTAATGGGTTTCCAATGTGGTGCTGGTTCCAAAGAAAGACGAGAAAGTTCGCATGTGCGTAGACTATAAGGATCTGAATAGGGCAAGCCCCAAGGATGACTTCCCTCTGCCACATATTGACGTCTTAGTTGATAATACTACTTAGCATAAAGTCTTCTCATTCATGGATGGCTTATCAGGCTATAATCAAATAAGGATGGCTCCTGAAGATATGGAGAAGACTACTTTCGTTATGCAATGGGGCACCTTCTGCTACAAGGTCATGCCGTTCAGATTAAAGAATGCGGGGGAAACATATCAAAGGGATATGATAGCCTTATTCCATGACATGATTCATCATGAGATAGAGGTATATGTGGGTGATACAATTGCCATATCACAAACCGAATAAGAACATCTCGATCATCTGCACAAATTATTCGAGAGGCTGAAAAGTACAAGCTGAGGTTAAACCCTAATAAGTGCACGTTTGGAGTACGATCTGGAAAGCTCCTAGGTTTTATCGTCAGCAATAAAGGCATTAAAGTTGATCCTGCCAAGATAAAGGCCATCCAATAAATTTCAGTCCCTCATTCTGAAAAAGAAGTCAGAGGATTCTTGGGTCATCTCAATTACATTGCCCGTTTCATATCCCACTTGATTGCTACTTGTGAACCACTCTTCAAACTCTTGAAGAAAGATCAGGTAGTCAGGTGGAACGATGAGTGCCAGATTTCCTTTGACAAAATCAAATAATACCTACAAGAACCTCCTATTCTCATGCCTCCAGTTGAAGGAAGACCCTTGATCATGTACTTGACAGTACTAGAGAATTCTATGGGGTGTGTTTTGGGCCAACATGACGAGTCTGGCCGAAAAGACCATGCTATTTATTACCTGAGCAAAACGTTTACCGACTGTGGAACCAGATATTCACTGCTCGAGAAAATTTGTTGCGCTCTAGCATGGGCTGCTCGCCGGCTAAGACAGTATATGTTGATTCATACCACTTTGTTGATTTCTAAGATGGATCCAATCAAGTACATCTTTGAGAAAACTGCCCTTTCCGGACGGATAGCCAGATGGAAAATGATCTTGACTGAGTATGACATTCAATACACGACTCAAAAAGCCATCAAAGGGAATGTATTAGCAGATCATTTGGTCCATCAAGCTGTGGATGATTATCAGTCAATGAACTTCGACTTCCCTGATGAGAACATCATGCTGGTAACCGACTGTGAGAAATCTGGACCGTATGACGGACCTGAACAAGGATCCCGATGGACTATGGTATTCGATGGGGCTCCTAATGCCTTAGTTAATGGAATTGGTGCCTTGATCATCTCTCCTGAAGGTTGCCACACTCCTTTCACTTCCAGACTATGCTTCGATTGCACAAATAATATGGCTGAGTATGAAGCATGCATCTTAGGTCTGAAAGCTGCTATTGACATAAGGATCAAACATTTGGATGTGTTCATGGATTCCACCTTAGTGATCAGCCAAGTAAAAGGAGATTGGGACACTAAGCATCCTAATATTATCCCTTACAAGGAACTTGTACTATCCCTAATTCCTTATTTTAAAGAGATCACGTTCAAGCACTTCCCTAGGGAAGAAAACCAGTTGACTGACGCCTTGGCAACCATGTCTTCAATGTTCAAGGTCAGATGGGACAATGAAGCCCCTATGATTACAATTGAAAGATTCGATGAACCTGCACATTGTTATGAGCTTGACACCGATGCGGAAAAGCCATGGTACCATGAGGTGATGAGATACCTTGAAGCACAAGAGTATCCAGAGGGGGAATCTATCAATGACAGAAAGTTCTTGCGAAGATTTGCAGCCAAATTCTTCCTAAGTAACGGGATATTGTACAAACGCAACCACAATTCGACTCTACTCCGATGTGTGGACAAGAAGGAGGCAGAGGAGATCATGGAAGACATGCAAGATGGTCTCTTCGGTACTCACTCAAGTGGACATATGATGGCTAAGAAAATATTAAGAGCAGGTTACTATTGGTCAATGGAGACCGATTGCCATCAACATTCAAGAACCTGTCACAAATGTCAAATCTATGCTGACAAGGTCCATGTGCCTCCTATCCCTCTGAATTTCATGACCGCTATGTGGCCATTTTCAATGTGGGGCATTTACATGATTGGAGAGATCAAGCCCACAGCTTCCAACGAACATCGCTTCATTCTTGTTGCTATCAACTATTTTACCAAATGGGTCGAAGCCGCCTCGTTTGCCTCAGTCACCAGGAATGTGGTGGCCAGATTCATCAGACACAACCTCATCTGCCGTTATGGTATCCTCGAAAGGATCATCACCAACAATGGGACTAACCTCAACAATGCTATGATTACTGAGCTTTGCACTCAGTTTAAGATCAAGCATCACAATTCTTCTCCATATAGACCAAAAATGAATGGCACAGTTGAAGCGGCCAACAAAAATATCAAGAAGATTGTGCAGAAAATGGTAGTAACCTATAAGGATTGGCATGAGATGTTGCTGTTTGCTCTACATGGCTACCGTACTTCAGCTAGAACATCAACTGGGGCAACTCCCTTTTCTCTAGTCTATGGCATGGAAGTTGTTTTGCCAGTAGAAGTTCAGATCCCCTCGATAAGGATTATGAATGAGGCAGGCCTAGGCAAGGACGAGTGGATTCAAACGAGATTGGATCAGCTGAACTTGATTGACGAAAAACGATTAGCTGCTATTTTCCATGGTCAGACATATCAAAAATGGATGATCAATACTTTCAACAAAAAGGTCAAGCCTCAAGTATATCAAGTTGGCGACTTGGTGATAAAGCGCATCATTTTACCACAAGGCAACCCCAGAGGAAAATGGACTCCCACCTATGAAGGGCCATTTGTTGTCAAGAGAGTTTTCTTTGGCGGTGCCATGATGCTGACTACCATGGATGGTGAAGATTTCCCACATCCTATCAATGCGGACATAGTTAAAAAATACTACGTATAAGAGACCCGTTAGGTTGACACACCTAAGCAAAATAAGGGCATCCCGGCAAACCAAAAGGTTTGGACAAAAATTAGGGATATATGCAAAAGATTGTACACTCGGCAAGTTGAAAACCCGAAAGGGCGACTTGGGCAAAAAGGGGTATCCTGGTGGGCTGAAAACCCGAAAGGGTGGTTGTAAGTTTAAGATTGCGCCTAAGAGGGGGGGGGGGGGGTGAATTAGGTGGTGGTCGATTTTTGATTTATTTTACACTTTCTGGTTTTGTTTTAGTGCTATGGAAAACGGTAAAGTGCAGAAAGTAAAGAGACACAAAGATTTATCCTGGTTCCTTCCACACCCCGGAAGTACGTCCAGTCCCCTTGCAAACACGCAAGAGATTTCACTATTTTGTTAGAACTTTTACAAGACTCTTCCTAGTCTTATCAACTAAAGACACTAACAAATACCAAGAACACCCTCTTGGATTTCCAATAAGTCTCTTGAGAACAATCCTCTCAAAAGATACCTCTTGTTTCCAACAATGGACAACAAGGTACAAAAGTATTCTAATACTTAATTTCAACAATCCTGGAAATAAGTTACACTTAGTATAATTCTATGAAATATGATTTCTTGAAAGATGTTGATCAGATAGAGTGACTTCAATGAAGTTTCTTATTTCTTATCTTGTAAGCAATTCAAACTATAACACAATGGTTAGAAAATGCTCAAAGATTTCTGTTCTTATATGTGTGAAAGTGCAGAAAATCTTTGTTCTTAAAAAATAAGAAATATGAAGTTTGAATATTTTACAAAGTTCAGAATTATTGCATGAGAGAAGAGTTGTTTTATAATTTGAAAGATTTAGTATTTAAAGCAATCAAGATACATTTCCAAATGGATACCACTTTTCTGTTTGTAAAACTTGAGAAGATGAAATGTATGACCATGCAACCATTGGAGAAAAGGTGTGAAGGATATCTTGAATCAAGTTCAGATTTTTCAAAAATTACAACGTGTAAATCGATTAGCATTAGAAGTAAATCGATTGCATGGGTTTGTAACGTTCTTGTTTTCAAAAAATTTGAAGTGTAAATCGATTTACATGATGTGTTAATCGATTTACTAGTGTTAAAAAAATTAACTCAGTTCAGTAATCAATCGATTTATACTCCATGTAAATCGATTGCTGCCAAGGGCAATCGGTTTTTGAAAAAACATGTGTAAATCGATTTACATGATGTGTTAATCGATTTACATTAGTGAAAAACTTATAATTTGATTTAAACTTTAAGTGAAGTGTTGTGGCAAGTGTATATATCATTTTTGAGCATTTCTAATCAATTTAGTTCAAATGAGAATTGATATACTTGTTTGCTTGCCATGATCCTTGAAGCTTTGAGTGAATGATGCTTTAAGCTAATTCCACTTGTTTTCCTTCTTGCCCTTGTTTGTCTTTCATCAAAACTAAAGTTGAGTTGAGACTTGAGATTACAGTGGTCCAGGCAAAAGTTAAGGATTAAAAGCATATGACTATGTCCTGCGGGATCACCACTGTCAACTTTATTACCAAGGTCTAAGTTCAAATGGTCCAAGATCAACCCAATCAACTTTTGTCGATGGCGAGAGACATTCGAAGACATTGGGGCAATAGTAGAGTTAAAAGACAATGAGATCATTTCACATGGCTATTTGTTTTCATTCTCAATTTTGTTTTCCTTTCGACGATTTCCTCTTACTAGGATCTCCGGCTCTCTGTACAAAAACGCCTACTCATGGGCAAAATATAAATACAAATGTACTTTGAAGTGCAAAATTTCTGTCTTTGTTTTGAATGCAAATTTGTCCAATGACTAAAATTAAATGAACATATGCATATGAACATAATTAAAAACTATTTGACACGTGTGTCCTACTAAGCAGCAGCATGCATCTCTTTAATGTATATGAAATATCCCCACTTTGTTATCTCATTATCATTATCCCCACAAGGACGAATACGATAAACCTTTCCCCTAACGGAGTTGCCCACAAAGTCTCTTTGCATAGGATAATCCCCGACCAGAGTCTCAACCTCTTGGCCGCTTTCTCCCCAGCTAAGTCAATCTCTTCCTAAAGGAAAGTCACCTCCTCAGCATGTTTTATTTCCCCAACAATAATCAAGTAACCACAAAACTCCCCAGCCGAGTTCAAATTTCCTTAACATACAACAATCAAGACGCCACAAAGTTCCCCAACTGAGCTTATCTTCCCCGGCTGAGCATATCTTCCCCGGCCAAGGCTATTATCCCCAAGTGGAGTTTATCCTCCCCAGTTGAGTGTATCCTCCCCAAGTTGAGTATGTCCTACCCGACTGAGTCTACACTCTCCAGTTTAAATTTTCTGTCAGATTGTTGCAAATCATAGGGCCACAACCCCTGATCCCCAGTAAAGCCACCAGCAAAGCCTCTACTATTTCCAAAAAGATACTATGAAGCCTGGATCCGACCAGATATTAGCATAATTTTCAAGTTATTACTGAAGCCTGGACCCGACTAGATAATAGTTTGACTTCTTCAAGTTGCTGAAACCTGGACTCGACTAGATTACAGTTTGAGTATGTGAAACCTGGATCCGACCAGATAACAGTTGATCTCAATTCCAAGATGCTATGAAACCTGGACCTGAATAGATAGTAGCCTAACTCTTCAAAATATAGAAGAACCTAGACTCAATCCGACTAAGGTTTAACTTCTTTTCCCCAGTAGAGTTAACCTCTGTATCCCCAACAAATTATTGTGAAACCTGGATTCGACCAAGTAACAGTTTTCAATTCAAGCAAGTTGTCGTGAAGCCTGGACCCGACCAAATAACAATTTTCCAAATAGTTTTTTGTGAAGCTTGGACCCGACTAGATAACAATTGACTTCATCAGCCTCAAAAATCTGCAAAGCCTGGACCCGACCAGATAACAGTTTTCCAAACAGTTTTTTATGAAGCCTGGACCCAACCAGATAGCAATTGACCTCATCAGCCTCAGAAATCTGCAAAGCCTAGACCCGACCAGATAATAGTTTTTCAAATAGTTTATTATGAAGCCTGGAGCCCGACCAGATAACAATTAATTATGATCCCCAGAGAGACACTATGAAGCATGGACTCTACCAGATAATAGTACAACTTTCCAAAAAAAACCATGAAACCTGGACCCGACCAGATAGTAGTTACCACTTCAAGTTACTGCGAAGCCTGGATCCGACCAAATAACAGTTAACCTATGCATCCCCAGCAAATTATTGTGAAGCCTGGATCCGACCAGATAACTATTCAATTTCAAGAAATTTCCTACAAAGCTTGGAATCCGACCAGATAACAGTTAATTAGTCTCTTCCCCCAGTAAGTTGCCGCGATTCCTGGATCCGACCAGATAGCAGTTGACTACTTCATCCTCAGCAAATTGTGAAGCCTGGATCCGACCAGATAACAACTGACATTCAAGAGATATTCCCCAGCGGAAGCATCCTTTCAACAAAGTTTGAAGATATATAAATTCTTCATTCCCAACGACAATCAGGGATTCAATCTCCCAAAATTTTCATAGCAGCAGTCAGGGATTTATTTTCCCGGACAGAAACATACATCCCACATTCATACATACCTTATACATTTAGCATAATACCATATCTGGTGAACATCATGCATGCATCTGCATTTTACTAACTCTTTTTCTCACAGGTAAAACATCAAGTTTTAGTATAAATCAACCAGAGATTTGTGCCGATATTTCTTCTAATGTTTATCAACTTTCCTCCAAATGGCATCTATAAGCCCATTCACAATCCATCTTCGAGTGCAAATTTCTGGGCACTTTAATGTTCAATCATCTTTCACCCTCAAGTCACGAATGGCGGATCTGCCAATCTAACTCGTCAGGTTCAAGAAGATTGAACAGGGCCAGCTGTTGTACCCCAAAATTTGCCCTCTCATTTCTCAAAGGATCACCCTGGACCCCTAGGTTTGCTTCCATCCAATTCCAAGCCTTGAATTATCAATTTTCCAAGAAAGTCATTCATAAGGGCAAAATGGTCATTTGCACACTAAAAGTCAAACTTTGACTTTTGGATCAAAATCAAGTCTCAAGAATCATATTTTATCAAGACATGTTGGAATGTGAGATTTGTTTCATCAAGAAAATTCAAAAGTCAAAATTACTTTGGAAAAGTCAAATTCTAAAATACTTAGAATTTTTGCTAAGTGTTTAAGAAACATGACAAGCTCAGAACTTCTGATCAGATTATCACCATGATGCAAGCTGATTCTAGAAAGACTTCTGACATGAAAGTTATAGATTTAAATAAGATATAAAAATTGCAGAACAAAACTTCTTTTAGAAATGCTGGGATTTTAAGTTATACATCCTCAGAGACATGTCCTTGAAACTAAAACACTCAGCAAATTTTGGGCACTGTCAAAACAAATTTTGGTCAGAACTTCTGGGCCAGTTTTTATAAAGGTTCAGTCAGAGTTTGCAAGGGTAACTCAAAGAAATTTATAAAGCATGTTGCAAGCGTCCTGGAAAGTCTGAGAGCTCCTTTAGAACATGCTGAAGCAAAGGGATTCAAGGATCAGAAGTTGGATGTCTATTCTAAGTCACGTTGAAGCTGAACTTCTGATCCAGAATTAGGAAATGATGTAGAATCTCATATTGCAGGATTTTTGGTTTGATAAATCTCATCATCATTTAATGCTCACAACCACTTTTGAGTCTTTATCCAAAGGATTTCCTCCACGTGTACCTTTACTATCTTGGAAAAGCAAACTTTTGTACAAAAGTCAGCTGGGCCCACGTGTTACTTTTGCTTTTCCTTAATTCCTGCTGACAAATACAGCTTAGGCACGGTGTTGTACCCCAAAATTTTCCCTCCCATTTCTCATTGATTTCTCATCACAAAGCCCTTGGAGATCAAGATCCAGTTAGGGTTTCATCTGCTCAAGACTTCTCCTTGCACTATTGACCCAAATTAGGGTTTGTGTTTGCACAAAGATGTTTTGACCTAAAATGCCTAAGATGACTTTCTTGCTTCATATTGGACTCCCAAGTTTATCCATATCAAGTTTCAAGTCTTGATTCTAAGTTTTGCCCAGTCAATTGGGCAATTGACCTAAAAATCAACTGTATTGGGGAAAAAGTCAATTGTGGCCAATTGACAGTCAAATCTCATGAAAATTGACCCACATCAACATCATGAACTCACATGGACCATTTGATCAAGTTTGGATCATAATTCCACAAGAAATTTGATCAGATCACCAAAAGGGCAAAATGGTCATTTTTAGGGTTTTGACTGCACAAAGGCAATTTTTGACTGTTTGACCTAGCCAATGGCAAACCAAGCTCACATATGGACTCAAGGACCCCATGGAATTATCTTGACATGCTCAACAAGTTCAAAAGATCCCAAATGCACAAGATTGACAGTTGAATTTCCCAGTCAATTGATCAATTTTGACTGTATACTGAAAAGTCAAACTTTGACTTTTTGGTCAAAATCAAGTGTCAAGATTCATTTTTCATCAAAACATTCCAAATCATGAAACTTGTTCATCAAGAAATCCAAAATTGCAAATTAGGGTTTGAAATGAGAATTTTTCATAACTTAGAATTTTTCTTATGAAAAACCCTAATTTTTTCCCAACTTTGCCCCACTTTCTAACCAAGATTCATTTGGATTCAAGCAAAAGTCAAAACATGAAAGTTGTAGCTTATTTCATAATCTACAACTTTGATTCACAAAGTTTTCCTAAAAGAAGCTTGTATCTCAAGTTACAATTTTTGGAATAAGGGTACTAAACCACTCTTAACTTAGTGAAATTTTGACCTTTTTAGGCAAGGTTTTTACCTAACTTCAAGACCATTTTTCACATACTTCCCCTTGGAATTTCAATTTGCATTTCAAAGATGGATTTTAGTACACATTCCGAGCTTTCCAAAATGTCCAAAAACTCATCAAACAACCTCATGACTTGAGAGAATCGAATTTTGCAATATGGCAAAAACTCACTTTTGAATTGGCCAATTTCCATGTTCATAACTTGTGCAAATTTCTCAAATCAGCATGCAACTTGATTACAGGCCTCTAAACCATTCAACACTCATAAATTTAATGCAAACTCTTTGTGCCAAGACCATGTTCTATATGTTCAAGCATTGTATGATGGATTAATCCCAAAATAGATAAAGCACTTTAACCATTTTTGCAAAAGTAAGCTTTATGTCAAAATGAAAATCCAAGAAGTACAGATCAAATACCCTTGGCACAAGTTTAGGGACTAATCACACTGATCAATGCCAAGGTTTGCAGCATGTTATGGGGGCCTCTACCTGTCTAAACATCAACTTGGCTTTTGGTTGCTTAAAGTGTAAGAAATAGGGCATATCACAACACAACTAACATCTCAGCAAGAGAACCCTTAAGCAAATATTTTGTACACATTCAAGACATCCTAACTGAGCTAGCACACGACTCCAACACCTCCAATACCTCCACAAACTCAAAATCACCATTGAACTGCACAAAAACAGGGCTTGCTGCAGTTTGAGTGCCAACTCTCATCCCTTTCATGCATTATTGCTAAAAGCTCATCAAACACATTCCCTAGCATCACTTGAAGCTAACCCAAACATAAAACACGACCTGTAACTCCTCTAGTCAGTTCCACCATTTTCACTTTCTTGTTTTGCAGTTGAAGGTCCATAGCTCGATTCAAGGTCTTTCAAAGCAAAGTAAGCATTGGAATAGCATCACCACACTTCAGGCAAGCTGTACAGATCATCATCTTGCCCTGGAAGCTCCCCCATTGCCATATACAACTTCAACTGAACAGGTATTTTCTTGAACTTCTAACTCTTAATGTAGGCATTGTTAGCTCTAGGTTTGTGAATAAGAAGTGTTATACTCATGCCCCTGAATCTATACATACTTTTACTTTTCATTTATTTTGCCTGAGCTGTGAGAATTTAAGGTCTGAATATGGAAGAAAAGTTAGGTCAAGATTTGGGAATGCTAAAATTCTCTCTCATTTCTGAGAGTTAGGATGATTTCTTTACATATTTAGAATCGTGATTCAATGCTTAACATTTCTTATGTTGAAAGTTTGTGCAAAAGATCAAGGAATCCAGATGTTTGAATTGATGAGCAAGGCGCGCGTTTTTGTCACAGTTCTGGCCAAAGGTTGAAGACAAAGTCTTCTTGGGCTGGGCCTGAGTTGATTTCTTATTCACACCCTATTTTTGCTTTCATACCCCCTGAGCCCATCTTGTTTGTTTTAATGATTTTTTGACTTTTCTCTTTTTATTCTGATTTATTTATTTTTGTTAATGATATTAAAAAACATAAAAAATATTTTTACATCATTTTTATATTTTTAGGCATTTATTTAGTTATATTGCTATTTGTATGTAAATAAGTACAAAAATATATTATTTAGAATAAATAGGAAAAAATAGTGTAAACACATTTTTATTGTCATTTTTATTTTGTTTTATCTTCTGAAAATAGGTTATATAAAATATACTTTTTTTTATAATTATTATATATATATATATATATATATATATATATATATATATATATATATATATATATATATATATATATATATATATATATATATATATATATATATATATATATATATATATATATATATATATATATATATATATATATATATATATATATATATATATATATATATATATATATATATATATATATTTTTTTTTTTTTCATTAGAATATTTAGTAAATAATACAAAAATATATACATTTTTTTTTTTTACATTTGATAGTAAAAATACATTTTGACAAACATACTTCATTTTCTTTATTTTTATTTTGCATATAATAAATAAATACTTGTATAAATTAAATAATATATATATTTACTTAATAAATTAGGGTTTTACCCTTAAAACACAAAAACTCCAAAAATATTACTTTTTTTTATTTTTATTCATTTTGTTTATTTGACATAAAAAACACTTTTTTTTCCATACATATAAAAATCCTTTTTGCATCTTGCATCTTTATTTTATTTTCCATTTAATTTATGCAATTAATTATCTTGTAAATATTCCAAAATTGATGTAATAGCTAGGTTTAAATTCCTTGTCTAAATATCCCCCCATTTGAACATTTGTACCCCCTTCCCATATTATGTTGTAATAGTTTAGAACTTTATTTTTCGCACTTTAATGCTTTCTAAATATACCATGTTAGAATTAGGGTTTATATGCAAATAAAAAGAACAAAATAGTTTGACCTAATTTCAAGATAATCAAAGCATGAAAATGGACAACACATATCACACTTGCACCCCTAGGGTATTCCACTTGTTGCCTTCAATAAATGGGCCATATTGCATGTTAGGTCTCTTTGGGCAAAACAAATACAAATCAATTGATCATAGTCCCTCGATGACGCTTTCGAAAAGTTGCCTAAAATGATCAAAGTCCCTTTCAAAGAAAAATTGCCCAAAGATACTTAGCACTATTGCAATCATGGTCTAAACGATGACCCGCGCCCGTCCCTTTCACCTCCTAACACAAGATTGTCCACCAAATGCAATGGTGGAACAAAATTGTTAAAAGGGTTAAAACATAATAAAAATCTTTGAGAACTTTAGGGTAGATAGCTCTTAAGTACTTGTCAACTTGCAAAATGAAAACACTTGCCTATTTTTCAAACCACACTTTCAAAACAAACTTTCAAAAAACCTTGAAACATCTTTTCAAAAAGACAAACACCTTTTGTAAAACATTCGAGTAAAGAATTGTTACAAGGGTAGCCAAGACAAGGCATCTTTTTTTCAAAACATTTTTAAAGCCACACATAAAACACCATTTCAAACAATTGAAAACCAAGGCAAGTTGATCTAAGCAAGTACCTAAGAGCCCATGGATAACCATGGATAAAAAGGGTGCTAATACCTTCCCTTTCTATAATCTACTCCCCGAACCCAAGAAAAAAATCTCAAAGGTTTTTGCTGTGCTTTTTAAACCTTTCCTTAGGATAAAATAAAAAGTCGGTGACGACTCTTGCTCAACCGAAACATTTGCGAAAACAAACGCAAAACCATAGTCAGTTCTCCCACCGTATCACACACGGCTAAAAGCTGCTAACCACCATACTTTGTGCCTTGAACCATACTTGTTTGAACTTGCTTCAAGGATAAGTCAGCGCCTAACATATGATGGTTGTACTTTTGATTTCTCCAAGCTACTAAATCCTTGCTTATAAATTGAAAGCCATTGGCTACTGTGAAAAGGCCGGAAATTTGAGAAAGAAAAGCTCTGAACCCATGCTAAAATTCCAAGAGTCCAAAAACTGTAAACACAACATACAAAACCTGTTAACTTTTGATTCCTTGCATTCAAACTCCATTTGTTCTCAAGTATTTCTTGACTATAACCATCCACACAGTTTCTGATTCACATATTAGAAGCTATCCTAACTTCTGTATTCATACTGCAATACACTCTCCATCCGCCTCCACCTTAAAGAAGTCAGAACATCACCCCTTGGCTGTTCCAGAAGTTGAAAACTTCTAACCTGCTGAGTACGTGAAGAAGTTGCTCAGAACATCACCATAGTTTAGGACCAACCTCCAGTTCACAGAATCTTTTCCAGCTGCAAGTTAGGCTTCTGCTGACTCTCATCACATTACTTAAGAATTACTAGATTTGCATGTTCAAAAATACAATGTAGACATCATGTTTCTGATATTGTACATATTCTGAGGTTTCACGTATTTGTCTGCCTAAGTATGAAGTAAATAAGTTTAGAACTTCTTGAAGAAATTAGAACTTAAAATTAGGATTAGCAAATTCATGCTTGCCTCTGATTTATAGTTCTGATATTTCTTATTTCTGAAACACTATGGAACCTGCCATAACTGTCATATACGCATCTTCTGTTTTATTGAGAAATGACTAAGTTGTAGATGTTCTGACTAGCATGGAGAGGGAGACCAAGTTCTGCCAGTGGTATCAGAACTTCTGAAATCTTCTTTGTTCCCAGCGGATCCAGAACTTCTGACTTTACCTATTTTTCACTAATAGGATATCTGTTTTGCAGTACGCCAGAGTCAGAACTTCTGATGTTACCTATTTTTACTAATATGATCTCTATTTTACAGCACGCCAGAGTCAGAACTTCTGATCTCCTTTAGTCAGCAATACGCTGATTCTATTTTTCTTTTTCTCACTATTTTTGCTATCACTTCTTATTTCATTAATCAGAAACAGGAAAGACATTTTTCATTTTTACATGTTTTACTTTATTTCTTAAAACAAAAAGATAAAAAAATGTTTTCTCAAACCAAACTTATTTCCTTTTTTACAAAACAAGTCCATTTTACATTTCTTGTACATTCTTATCCATTCAATATGGTTGTAATAGTAACTTAGGATTTAATTTTCTTGCAATCCCCATTCATAAATATGTACCCCCATCCCTAAAATACTGTAATAGCGTAGGAATTTACATTTATGCAATTTATCACTTTTGAATGTAAATGCTAGTAATTAGGGTGTGTATGGCAAGACATGAAATCAACAAATAGATCACCCTAATCAAGACTAAAATTCATGCAATCAAACACACTTGCACACTAGCACCCTTAAGGTTAACTCCACTTGTTGCCTAAAAAAATGGTCATGTTATGCATGTAGGGTGTATTAGCAAAAACAATCGAAATACAAGATCATAGTCCCTCGATGACGCTATTCAAAGTTGCCTTACAAAATGATCTTAGTCCCTCAAAAAAAGAATGCTAAGATACCTTGTAACATTACTAATCATGGCTATACGATGACCCACACCCGTCCCTTTTACATCCAAAGATAGGATTGCTTATCAAATCAATGGTAAGACAACAATATCAAAGGAAAAGAAAATGAGCAAAGAAGACATTTGAGTAGGTAGATTGCTCCTAATTGATTGCTCTGTTTCAAAACAAAAACATCCTTTCTATTTTCAAAACAAACACCAACACTTTCAAAACATCTTTTAAACTTGAAAACATTTTTCAAAGGATCAACACTTTATATGCATTCTTACGAACGAGAATCATTACAAAGTTTGCCTAAACGATGACACCTTTTCAAAATACTTTCAAAAACCACACAAAGCACAATTTCAAACAAAAGCAATTGATCTAGAAAGTAACTAAGAGCCCATGGAAAACCATGGATGAAAAGGGTGCTAACACCTTCCCTTTTCATAATCTACCCCCCGAACTCAAGAAACAATCTCAAAGGTATTTCCTGTGCTTTTTCACCTTTCCTTTTGGATAAAAGAAAAGTCGGTGGCGACTCTTGCTAACCGCAACATTTGCGATAAAATGAAAAACCTCCAAGTCAGTTCTCCCACCGCATCACAATATACTACATTGTTAAATAGCTTGTACCTGATCTCCCACATACTGCATTGATTCAAGCCATTTTTTGAGTTATGTAATTTTGGTTTGGAAACAAACATTTCCTATATATTAAAATTTTACTCACTAATATATCAAGAGTTAACTTCAAAGTGAAATGTTGCCTTTAAATATGATTTTAGAATGAGAATTTACCTCCTTTTCTTTATTCTTCCCAACCTCTTCAAATGCTGCCTTCTCTACGTGCAAGTATTCTCACCAAAGAGATTAACCTTCATTCAACATTACACAATAAGGCCAATAGGTTTGGTGAATAGAAACAACTTACATACTTTTGTTTTCCCCAAAAGTATAACTTTTTTGCAACAAAAACGATTATATTATTTACATAAAAAAGTTGGACTATAAATATGAAAGGATGGAAGAATTGAGGTAAAAATATCAAAAGAAGTTCTACTTGTCATCCCAATATATAGTAATGATTCAATAGTGTTGCCTCACAGTTAAGTTAATTCCTATTAAAGAATTGAGGTAGAAACATGTTAGGGGAAAAAGGAAAAATCTTAGACAATATTAGAAGAGAAAATAAGTAGGTGGGAAAATTTTAATCTCTAATTTGTAAACATAGTTGAAAATTTGAATTTAAAGGAAGAGTTAGCGATTAAGTAACACAAAGATATTAACTGCAACTTAACGTATATTGGACCGGCGAAAATCTTAACAGCTGGTGTAGGTGAAACAGAAATGCAATGGAAAGGCTACATGATGCTCATTGGGCTTTGTTGATGGAAGGTTCAAAGGTACATAAACTTGTAGTTAAATTCAACAAATTCACCATAATTATAATAAGCATTAGTCCAAGAATGATCAAAAACGAGTTCACCATAGGAATGAGTTTTGAGATAGAGATGAACAACATTGAGCATTTGATTGGATTAATCTTTACCTATAACCTGATAAATTTTAGGAAAAATTCTTCGACCTAAAAAAAACATAACAAAAACAATTTTAATTTATAATAAACAAACAAATCTACTTGGAAATAATCAAACAAAAATTGGATTTGCAAAATCAAAAACCTTGGAATTTGCATCTGCTTCTATAGAGTTTTCATATGATTAAATCAGTTTCAATGAATTTGGAATGATTTTGGGCTAGAAATAGCCATATATTCTTTGTCTGCGAGTTGTGGTTTCAGGAAGTTGTTACCGTGTTGAAGGTCAGTTTCAGATGTCGTTCCTCAAAAGACGAGTTTATTTGTCTATGGTTTAGTCTGATGTTTTGAGACGTGTACACGTATTTCTTTTACATTCTAGTTTTGTTCCCCGTGTTGGATTCTCTGATTTGTTTTTTGTGTGTATCGTCCTTTAGTATTTGATTTCTTTTAATGTATTACCCTTTTAGGGTTGATCTTGTGGTTGTTGTGTTTGGTTTATGCACCCGCACAAATCATAAACAAAAATCATAAACTATATTATTAAAAATTTATTTACAAAAATGAAAAACAAAAATCTTTATAAATATTTATAAGATTAAAAATATATTTAATTCTATAATTAAATATTTTACTTTTGGCATCAACCATAATTTATAAAGTGGTCTATTAATTAATCCCAAAATTTTCAAAATAAATGGATATATTTTTATTTTATTGTGTTCCATATTATTATTAACTTGCTTCTAAAAATCTAAAAAAAAAAAAGTATTTTATTTTAAGTAAGAATTTTCAATTTAAAAATACTTTATAAATTATAATAATAAAATAAATTTGTAGTATTAGACACATAAGGGACCAAAACTTAGTATAAACATATCACATTAAGATAAAGAAGAAAATTACAAATTTACTTTTTGTAATGAAAATATTTTAGTTTGAAAAACTAAATTATTCATATGTTTTTATAATGAAAAACTAAATTACTCATATTTTAGAATGAAAAACAAAATATTGTAGTGAAAATATTTTATATTGAAAAACTAAAATATATGGTTCAATAAAATTCAATAAAATAAAATAAATTTGTTTTATTAATAAAAATATATGAAAGTGATTTTAATTTCTAAAATGAAAATTCTATAAATGTTAGTGTTTTTTTACATTTATCAATCAAATGTAAAAAAAGTGTTAGAGAAATATTGAAACTTCAGGTGAAACTGGTACCTTTAGAAATTCATAAATAAATATCTATTTAGAACTAAAACATGTGTATCTTATGATCATTGTATAATGGAGAATGATTTATCATTTAACTTATGATGAACCAAACAAATTGTTGTTACCGATCAAATTTCTTAAGGTCTATTCCAATACAAACAAGTGTTTTGTTTCATTATATAACTAAATAATAATATTAAACCATTAATTAATAATTTGGAAGTGTGTGTAGAAATAAGTAGTGGTATCTCAATAGTTGAAATAAGTCTTGTATTTTACTTTAAGATGGATCATATAATGAATAATACATATAGAAAATAAATGAGTCAGGAAGAAAAAAAGAAAAGAAAAAGGAATAAAAGTGTGAATTACAAATTCAAAAATATTGTATATCCATCTTTTGAAAGTTGTAGGCCATCAAAATTAGAGTTCAATATCTTATCCATCATACATTACAACACAAGATGAGGGCCCATAAACTCTGTAGAAAGGAAATGGTATACTACATTGTCAAATAGTTTGTACCTGATCTCCCACATACTGCATTGATTCAAGCCATTTTTTAAGTTATGTAATTTTGGTTTAGAAACAAACATTACCTATATATTAAAATTTTACTCACTAATATATCAAGAGTTAACTTCAAAGTGAATTGTTGCCTTTAAATATGATTTTAGAATGAGAATTTACCTCCTCTTCTTTCTTCTTCCCAACCTCTTCAAATGCTGCCTTCTCTACGTGCAAGTATTCTCACCAAAGAGATTAACCTTCATTCAACATTACACAATAAGGCCAATAGGTTTGGTGAATAGAAACTTACATACTCTTGTTTTCCTCAAAAGTATAACTCTTTTGCTACAAAAACGATTATATTATTTACATAAAAAAGTGGGAATATAAATATGAAAGGATGGAAGAATTGAGGTAAAAATATCAAAAGCAGTTCTACTTGTCATCCAAATATATAGTACTAATTCAATATTGTCGTCTCACAGTTAATTCCTGTTAAAGAATTGAGATAGAAACATGTTAGGGGAAAAAGGAAAAATTTTAGACAATATTAGAAGAGAAAATAAGTAGGTGGGAAAATTTTAATCTCTAATTTGCAGACATAGTTGAAAATTTGAATTTAAAGGAAGAGTTAGCGATTAAGTAACACAAAGATATTAACTGCAACTTAACGTATATTGGACCGACGACAATCTTAACAGCTGGTGTAGGTGAAACAGAAATGCAATGGAAAGGCTACATGATGCTCATTGGGCTTTGTTGATGGAAGCTTCAAATGTACATAAACTTGTAGTTAAATTCAACAAATTCACCATAATCATAATAAGCATTAGTCCAAGAATGATCAAAAACGAATTCACCATAGGAATGAGTTTTGAGATAGAGATGAACAACATTGAGCATTTGATTGGATTAATCTTTACCTATAACCTGATAAATTTTAGGAAAAATTCTTCGACCTAAAAAAAACATAACAAAAACAATTTCAATTTATAATAAACAAACAAATCTACTTGGAAATAATCAAACAAAAATTGGATTTGCAAAATCAAAAACTTTGGAATTTGCATCTGCTTCTATAGAGTTTTCATATGATTAAATCAGTTTCAATGAATTTGGAAAGATTTTGGGCTAGAAATAGCCATATATTCTTTGTCTGCGAGTTGTGGTTTCAGGAAGTTGTTACCGTGTTGAAGGTCAGTTGTAGATGTCGTTCCTCAAAAGATGAGTTTGTTTGTCTATGATTTAGTCTGATGTTTTGAGACGTGTACACGTATTTCTTTTACATTCTAGTTTTGTTCCCCGTGTTGGATTCTCTGATTTGTTTTTCGTGTGTATCGTCCTTTAGTATTTGATTTGTTTTAATGTATTACCCTTTTAGGGTTGATCTTGTGGTTGTTGTGTTTGGTTTATGCACCCACACAAATCATAAACAAAAATCATAAACTATATTATTAAAAATTTATTTACAAAAATGAAAAACAAAAATCATTATAAATATTTATAAGATTAAAAATATATTTAATTCTATAATTAAATATTTTACTTTTGGCATCAACCATAATTTATAAAGTGGTCTATTAATTAATCCCAAAATTTTCAAAATAAATGGATATATTTTTTTTTATTGTGTTCCATATTATTATTAACTTGCTTCTAAAAATCTAAAAAAATTAAAAAAAAAGTATTTTATTTTAAGTAAGAATTTTCAATTTAAAAATACTTTATAAATTATAAAAATAAAATAAATTTGTAGTATTAGACACATAAGGGACCAAAACTTAGTATAAACATATCACATTAAGATAAAGAAGAAAATTATAAATTTAGTTTTTGTAATGAAAATATTTTAGTTTGAAAAACTAAATTATTCATATGTTTTTATAATGAAAAACTAAATTATTCATATTTTAGAATGAAAAACAAAATATTGTAGTGAAAATATTTTATATTGAAAAACTAAAATATATGGTTCAATAAAATTCAATTAAATAAAATAAATTTGTTTTATTAATAAAAATATATGAAAGTGATTCTAATTTCTAAAATGCAAATTCTATAAATGTTAGTGTTTTTTTACATTTACCAATCAAATGTAAAAAAAGTGTTAGAGAAATATTGAAACTTCAGGTAAAACTGGTACCTTTAGAAATTCATAAATAAACATCTATTTAGAACTAAAACATGTGTATCTTATGATCATTGTATAATGGAGAATGATTTATCATTTAACTTATGATGAACCAAACAAATTGTTGTTACCGATCAAATTTCTTAAGGTCTATTCCAATACAAACAAGTGTTTTGTTTCATTATATAACTAAATAATAATATTAAACCATTAATTAATAATTTGGAAGTGTGTGTAGAAATAAGTAGCGGTATCTCAATAGCTGAAATAAGTCTTATAGTTTACTTTAAGATAGATCATATAATGAATAATACATATAGAAAATAAATGAGTCAGGAAGAAAAAAAGAAAAGGAAAAGGAATAAAAGTGTGAATTACAAATTCAAAAATATTGTATATCCATCTTTTGAAAGTTGTAGGCCATCAAAATTAGAGTTCAATATCTTATCGATCATACATTACAACACAAGATGAGGGCCCATAAGCTCTGCAGAAAGGAAATGGTATACTACATTGTCAAATAGTTTGTACCTGATCTCCCACATACTGCATTGATTCAAACCATTTTTTAAGTTATGTAATTTTGGTTTAGAAACAAACATTACCTATATATTAAAATTTTACTCACTAATATATCAAGAGTTAACTTCAAAGTGAAATGTTGCCTTTAAATATGATTTTAGAATGAGAATTTACCTCCTCTTCTTTCTTCTTCCCAACCTCTTCAAATGCTGCCTTCTCTACATGCAAGTATTCTCACCAAAGAGATTAACCTTAATTCAACATTACACAATAAGGCCAATAGGTTTGGTGAATAGAAACAACTTACATACTCTTGTTTTCCTCAAAAGTATAACTCTTTTGCTACAAAAACGATTATATTATTTACATAAAAAGTGGGAATATAAATATGAAAGGATCGAAGAATTGAGGTAAAAATATCAAAAGCAATTCTACTTGTCATCCAAATATATAGTACTAATTCAATAGTGTTGCCTCACAGTTAATTCCTGTTAAAGAATTAAGGTAGAAACATGTTAGGGGAAAAAGGCAAAATTTTAGACAATATTAGAAGAGAAAATAAGTAGGTGGGAAAATTTTAATCTCTAATTTGCAGACATATTTGAAAATTTGAATTTAAAGGAAGAGTTAGCGATTAAGTAACACAAAGATATTAACTGCAACTTAACGTATATTGGATCGACGACAATCTTAACAGTTGGTGTAGGTGAAACAGAAATGCAATGGAAAGGCTACATGATGCTCATTGGGCTTTATTGATGGAAGGTCAAAGGTACATGAACTTGTAATTAAATTCAACAAATTCGCCATAATTATAATAAGCATTAGTCCAAGAATGATCAAAAACGAATTCACCTTAGGAATGAGTTTTGAGATAGAGATGAATAACATTGAGCATTTGACTGGATTAATCTTTACCTATAACCTGCTAAATTTTAGGAAAAATTCTTTGACCTAAAAAAAACATAACAAAAACAATTTCAATTTATAATAAACTGTGGGATATTGGATCGAACTCTAGTATGATCGAAGTACATGCTGTAGTCGAAGAAAGGGTCTAGCACGTATTTGTCGAAGATGCTTGTTAAATTAGGTTTTAGTGTTTAAACCCTAATTTGTTAAGTTAGCTTGTTTCTTAAGTTAGCTTGTATAATGGGCCTTGTGGAAAAAGCCCATTAGTTAGTATGTTAGGTTTTATTATAACTAGCATACCAGTCTCTCATCATTGCATCACAGCAAATCCTAATTAGGGTGAGAGGGTTATTTGTTATCCTTGTAAACTTGTAATCTTGTTTTCAAAGAGAAAGTAAAGAATAGCAGTTATAACCAATTCTTGTGTTCTTCTTCTTCCTTGTTCTTTATTCTTCCCAAATACTATACTTTGTTATTGGCATTGAATTCACAACAAATTGGTGCGGTGAGCGTGGAGAAGATGCCTTCAACAAAGTATGAGATCGAAAAGTTCACCGGAGTGAATGATTTCGGTCTATGGCACTTGAAGATGAAAGCTCTACTAGTTCAGCAGGGTTGTTTGGAAGCGTTGAAGGGAGCGACGGCGATGGACGCTGCGCTAACAGAAAGAGAGAAGACGGCCATGATCGAGAAAGCACACAGCGCAATTTTGTTGAGCCTTGGTGATAAGGTTCTTCGACAGGTATCAAAGGAGACGACGGCATCAGGGTTATGGGTGAAACTTGAAAGTTTGTATATGACCAAATCTCTGGTAAATCGACTCTACCTGAAGCAAGCTTTGTATTCATTCAAGATGATCGAAGACAAAGTGTTGGCTGAGCAGTTGGATATGTTCAACAAGCTGATTCTTGATCTTGAAAATATTGATGTAAAGATTGATGATGAAGATCAAGCGTTGTTATTGTTGTGCGCTTTGCCCAGATCACATGCTCACTTCAAAGAAACCCTCTTGTATGGAAGAGAGTCCCTGACCTTTGAAGAAGTTCAATCAGCCTTGTACTCTAAGGACTTGAACGAACGTAAGGAGCATAAACCTTCGACGGTTGGTGAAGGTTTGGCTGTTAAAGGAAAATTCGACAAGAAGAAAGGTAAAAATCAGTCGAAGTCTTATAGTGGTGACACATCTGGTATTAGATGCTATCACTGTAAGAAAGTAGGTCACACAAGAAAGGTGTGCCCTGAACGCCTGAAAGATCATGGAGGTAAGGATAATGGCAATGCAGCTATTGTCCAAGATGATTTCGAATCATCTGATGTGCTTGTGGTTTCAAGCAACAACTCGTCGAAGGAGTGGATTATGGATTCTGGATGCACTTGGCACATGACTCCAAACAAAGACTTGTTCGAGGAATTATGTGATCAAGATGGTGGATCGGTATTGCTGGGAAACAACAAAGCTTGCAAGATTGCAGGCGTTGGATCTGTGAGATTCAAGCTCCATGATGAGTCAATAAGACTGTTGACTGAAGTCAGGTATGTACCTGATTTGAAGAGAAATTTGATTTCTCTTGGTGAATTCGACAAGAAAGGATATGTTTTTCAAGGAGAGAAAAGTATCCTGAGAGTCATGAAAGGGTCGAAGGAAGTCTTGAGAGGCGTGAAGAAACAAGGCTTGTATACCCTTGAGGCTGAAGTTGTAAGTGGTTCAACAAATGTTGCATCCACGAAACCTTTGTCGAAGACAGAAATTTGGCACATGAGATTGGGCCATGTCAGTGAAAGGGGTCTGGTCGAATTAGGGAAACAAAATCTGCTTGGTGGAGATAAAGTCGAAAAGCTGAAGTTTTGTGAACCCTGTGTACTTGGAAAGTCCTGTAGAATGAAGTTCAACAAAGGCAAACAAAGAACACATGGATCCCTTGATTACATCCATGCTGATCTTTGGGGGCCTGCAAGGTGTCCATCACATTCAGGAGCAAAGTATTTTCTATCCATAGTAGATGACTATTCCAGAAAGTTATGGGTATTCATCCAGAAGACTAAGGATGAAACTTTTGAGAATTTCAAAAGTTGGAAGACTCTTGTCGAAAATCAAATTGGCAGAAAGGTAAAGAGGTTGAGAACCGACAATGGCCTTGAGTTTTGCAATGAGGCGTTCGACAGTTTTTGTGTTGCCTCTGGTATTGCAAGGCACAGAACTACCGCAGGTACTCCTCAACAAAATGGTTTGGCTGAGAGGTTTAATCGAACTATTTTGGAGAGAGTTAGATGCATGTTGACTAGTGCGGGATTAAAGAAGGTGTTTTGGGCTGAGGCTGTTTCGACAGCAGCATATCTGATAAACAGATGTCCTTCGACAGCGTTAGATATGAAGACACCTGAAGAAGTTTGGTCGGGACATCCACCAGATCTCGACAAACTAAGAGTATTTGGCTGTGTAGCCTATGCTCACATTAGGCAAGACAAGGTCGAACCTAGAGCTCTGAAATGCATGTTTATGGGATACCCTGAAGGAGTAAAAGCTTATAGGCTATGGTGCCTAGAGCCAGGTCACAGGAGGTGTATCACCAGTCGAGATGTAGTTTTCAATGAAACGGAAATGGCTTTCAAGAAAACTGATGATGTTGACGAAGAGCTGGAACAGGTAGAGATTCCTGTTGAGGTGGAGCATGTTGATGCTGAAATGCGTATCCCAGATGAAGTCGAAGAAGAAACAGAAGATTCTGATGATGTTGAGGAAACTGTTGATGACTACCTATTGTCGAGAGATAGGCAAAGAAGAGTCATAAAACCACCTCAGAGACTTGGATATGCAGATCTTGTAGCTTATGCCTTAATCTCTGCAAGTGAAGTTCTAGACGAAGAACCTAGAGATTATAAGGAAGCTATAAGGAGTCGAATGAAGACTGAATGGCTAAAGGCCATGCATGATGAGATGAAATCTCTTCATGATAATCACACTTGGGAACTAATCGAGAAACCTGTTGGGGCAAGGTTAGTCAGCTGTAAGTGGATTTTCAAAGTTAAGGAAGGAATTGAAGGAGTAATGTCGAAGAGGTACAAGGCAAGATTAGTCGCAAGGGGTTTCACTCAGAAAGAAGGTATCGACTTCAATGATGTATTTTCCCCTGTTGTGAAGCACAGATCCATTCGAATGTTGCTTGCCATGGTGGCTCAGTTCGACCTTGAACTGGAACAAATGGATGTGAAGACTGCATTCTTGTATGGTGACTTAGATGAAACGATCCTGATGAGGCAACCTGAAGGGTATGTCGAAAAGGGGAAAGAAGATTATGTGTGCAAACTGAAGAAATCTTTATATGGACTTAAACAATCTCCTCGACAGTGGAATAAGAGATTCGACAAGTTCATGGAACACATAGGTTTCATTAGAAGTCAGTTCGACCACTGTGTTTACTCCAGATTTCGACCTGAAAATTCATTTGTTATTTTGTTGCTTTATGTTGATGATATTCTGATAGCAAGCAACAATGTCGAAGATGTAATGAGGGTGAAGGCTGAACTCAATAAGGAGTTCGACATGAAGGATCTGGGAGCTGCATCTAGGATTCTTGGAATTGACATTCGAAGAAATAGAAAGCAGTCGAAATTATGCTTATCTCAAGAGGCATACCTACGAAAGATTCTTGACAAGTTTGGTATGTCGAATTCAAAGCCTGTTGTGACTCCAACAAACCCTCAATTCAAGCTGAGTATTTATCAATGTCCCAGTACTGATGTCGAAAGAACCTATATGAATAGCATCCCATATGCTAATATAGTTAGTTCTTTGATGTATGCTATGGTCTGTACTAGACCCGACATAGCATATGCAGTAAGTCTTGTAAGCAGGTACATGGCGAATCCTGGAAAGGCTCACTGGCAAGCGTTAAAGTGGATTCTAAGGTACATAAATGGGTCTCTGAACAGAGTCTTAATTTATGGTGGAGCCTTGGGTGAAGATAGTAAAGCAGCAGTCGAAGGCTATGTTGACTCCGATTATGCAGGTTGTATGGATTCCAGAAAATCTATTTCTGGATATGTTTTCACTATGTTTGGTACAGCAATTAGTTGGAAAGCAACTCTTCAGAAGGTTGTTGCCTTATCAACTACTGAAGCAGAATATATTGCCCTAACTGAAGCTGTGAAAGAAGCACTGTGGCTTGAAGGTTTTGCAAAGGAACTGAAACTTCAAGGTCAAGGTATCACTGTTAAATGTGATAGTCAAAGTGCAATACACCTGTCGAAGAACTCAGCCTATCATGAGCGAACCAAGCACATAGATGTGAGGCTGCATTTCGTCAGAGGGGTAATCGAGCGTGGAGAAGTCCAAGTGCTGAAGGTCTCGACAGATCACAATGCCGCTGATATGATCACCAAAATATTGCCAAGTTGCAAGTTTTTCCACTGTATGCAGTTGATAAAGCTGCATGAAGAAAGCTAGTTAGTGTCTCTTGATGCTGTAGAGTTAGGTCCAAGGTGGAGATTTGTGGGATATTGGATCGAACTCTAGTATGATCGAAGTACATGCTGTAGTCGAAGAAAGGGTCTAGCACGTATTTGTCGAAGATGCTTGTTAAATTAGGTTTTAGTGTTTAAACCCTAATTTGTTAAGTTAGCTTGTTTCTTAAGTTAGCTTGTATAATGGGCCTTGTGGAAAAAGCCCATTAGTTAGTATGTTAGGTTTTATTATAACTAGCATACCAGTCTCTCATCATTGCATCACAGCAAATCCTAATTAGGGTGAGAGGGTTATTTGTTATCCTTGTAAACTTGTAATCTTGTTTTCAAAGAGAAAGTAAAGAATAGCAGTTATAATCAATTCTTGTGTTCTTCTTCTTCCTTGTTCTTTATTCTTCCCAAATACTATACTTTGTTATTGGCATTGAATTCACAACATAAACAAACAAATCTATTTGGAAATAATCAAACAAAGATTGGATTTGCAAAATCAAAAACCTTGGAATTTGCATATGCTTCTATAGAGTTTTCATATGATTAAATCAGTTTCAATGAATTTGGAATGATTTGGGCTAGAAATAGCCATATATTCATTGTCTGCGAGTTGTAGTTTCAGGAAGTTGTTACCATGTTGATGGTCGGTTTCAGATGTCGTTCCTCAAAAAATGAGTTTGTTTCTCAATGGTTTAGTCTGATGTTTTGATACGTGCACACATATTTCTTTTACATTCTAGTTTTGTTCCCCGCGTTGGGTTCACTGATTTGTTTTTCGTGTGTATCGTCCTTTAGTATTTGATTTCTTTTAATGTATTACCCTTTTAGGGTTGATCTTGTGGTTGTTATGTTTGGTTTATGCCCCCACACAAATAATATATTATTAAAAATTTATTTACAAAAATGAAACACAAAAATCATTATAAATATTTATAAGATTAAAAATATATTTAATTCTATAATTAAACATTTTACTTTTGGCATCAACCATAATTTATAAAGTGGTCTATTAATTAATCCCAAAATTTTCAAAATAAATGGTTATATTTTTATTTAATTATGTTCCATATTATTATTAAATTGCTTCTAAAAACTAAAAAATTTAAAAAAAAAGTATTTTGTTTTGAGTAAGAATTTTTAATTTAAAAATATTTTTTAAATTATAAAAATAAAATAAATTTGTAGTATTAGACACATAAGGGACCAAAACCTAATATAAACATATCACATTAATATAAAGAAGAGAATTATAAATTTACTTTTTTGTAATGAAAATATTTTAGTTTGAAAAACTAAATTATTCATATGTTTTTATAATGAAAAACTAAATTATTCGTATTTTAGAATGAAAAACAAAATATTGTAGTGAAAATATTTTATATTGAAAAACTAAAATATGTGGTTCAATAAAATTCAATTAAATAAAATAAATTTGTTTCATCAATAAAAATATATGATAGTGGTTCCAATTTCTAAAATGCAAATTCTATAAATGTTAAATGTTAGTGTTTCTTTACATTTACCAATTAAATATAAAAAAAGTGTTAGAGAAATATGGTACCTTCAGAAATTCATAAATAAACATCTATTTAGAACTAAAACATGTGTATCTTATGATCACTGTATAATGGAGAATGATTTATCATTTAACTTATGATGAACCAAACAAATTGTTGTTACCGATCAAATTGCTTAAGGTCTATTCCAATACAAACAAGTGTTTTGTTTCATTATATAACTAAATAATAATATTAAACCATTAATTAATAATTTGGAAGTGTGTGTAGAAATAAGTAGTGGTATCTCAATAGCTGAAATAAGTCTTGTATTTTACTTTAAGAGAGATCATATAATGAATAATACATATAGAAAATAAATGAGTCAGGAAGAAATAAAGAAAAGGAAAAGGAATAAAAGTGTGAATTATAAATTCAAAAATCTTGTATATCCATCTTTTGAAAGTTGTAGGCCATCAAAATTAGAGCTCAATATCTTATCCATCATACATTGCAACACAAGATGAGGGCCCATAAGCTCTGTAGAAAGGAAATGTATACTACATTGTCAAATAGCTTGTACCTGATCTCCCATATACTGCATTGATTCATGCCATTTTTTGAGTTATGTAATTTTGGTTTGGAAACAAACATTACCTATATATTTTAAAATTTTACTCACTAATATATCAAGAGTTAACTTCAAAGTGAAATGTTGCCTTTAAATATGATTTTAGAATGAGAATTTACCTCCTCTTCTTTCTTCTTTCCAACCTCTTCAAATGCTGCCTTCTCTACGTGCAAGTATTCTCACCAAAGAGATTAACCTTCATTCAACATTACACAATAAGGCCAATAGGTTTGGTGAATAGAAACAACTTACATACTTTTGTTTTCCCCAAAAGTATAACTCTTTTTCTACAAAAATGATTATATTATTTACATTAAAAAGTTGGACTATAAATATGAAAGGATGGGAGAATTGAGGTAAAAATATCAAAAGCAGTTCTACATGTCATCCTAATATATAGTATTAATTCGATAGTGTTGCCTCACAGTTAATTCCTGTTAAAGAATTGAGGTAGAAACATGTTAGGGGAGAAAGGCAAAATCTTAGACAATATTAGAAGATAAAATAAGTAGGTGGGAAAATTTTAATCTCTAATTTACAGACATAGTTGGAAATTTGAATGTAAAGGAAGAGTTAGCGATTAAGTAACACAGAGATATTAACTGCAACTTAACATATATTGGACCGACGACAATCTTAATAGCTGGTGTATGGGAAACAGAAATGCAATGGGAAGGCTACATGATGCTCATTGGGCTTTGTTGATGGAAGGTTCAAAGGTACATAAACTTGTAGTTAAATTCAACAAATTCACCATAATTATAATAAGCATTAGTCCAAGAATGGTCAAAAACGAATTCACCATAGGAATGAGTTTTGAGATAGAGATGAACAACATTGAGCATTTGATTGGATTAATCTTTACCTATAACCTACTAAATTTTAGGAAAAATTCTTCGACCTAAAAAAAACATAACAAAAACAATTTCAATTCGTAATAAACAAACAAATCGATTTGGAAATAATCATACAAAAATTGGATTTGCAAAATCAAAATCCTTAACAGCATGAAGAGAGCAAGAAACAATGATCAGATAGACATGGTCAATAGTTGTTTAAAGAGTAGTGTCAATATCATCATGTAACTAAATCAACTAATATATAAATCATTCATTCATTTCACAATAAACAACATCAGAGTACCTTCATTAATTTTGATACTTTAACTAATTGTTCTTTCAATATAGCTTACATTTTGATGTCCAATCTTGCAACATCAACTTGGTTAACTCTCGATATCAAAGTCGAGATCATTGACTGCACAAAATAGAAATATAAATAAATAAAATTATTTTTAAAAACACTATGCAACTTGATGAAACACCTAGTTTTGAAATTTAAAATTGACAAATAAGAAAATAGAATTTAGAACTATATAACAACTTCGAATGACAACTTAGCTAATACAATGTTTTAAATCGAGAATTACAGAAAATCGTTATTTGTTCAAATTCCACTGCTACAAAGCTGCTAATCTTACATGTGATGATACAAACCCTAAACAAATTTAGAACACAATAAAAAATACAAACCATAAAGCTTACATGTGATGATAGATCCATCACTGTAACACATATATTCAATAAACCCATAATTATATATCATTTGGTACAATTTTGGCGACACGGGGATGGGTGTTATTTTCGACAGTGGTGGCTCTGACGTTGGTGGTTTACGTCAGAGGTGCCGAAGAAATAATGATTTTGCAAAAGAGAGGTTGTTGTGATTGTAATTGAGAGTGAGAGTGTGAATCTAAGAGTGGAGGTTTTGGGATGGAAAGAGAAAAGGAATGAGTGACTGTGGTGAAAAAGAGTGAGGCTATTTTCAATGGTATAAAAAATGACTTTGCATCTATCAATGTGACTTTTGAGTTGTTGTGAGAATAAAATGATGGATTTTGGGTTTGGAATGGAAACAGAGTAATAATGAGAAAAAATTGAAAAGACAACATCGCATCTTTCCAACTTATGTACATGATACTAAAATATATAGACATAGATTTAAATTTTTAATTATACATTAAAATAAAATAAAAATAGTAGGAAAAAATATTGGAGTGACACATATGCAGACATTAATTGCCAACGGCATAATATTGAAGCAAGGTTGTAACCAGACACTTGTAACCCTGGAGTCAGAAAAGTTTAAACGTAAAGTTAGAAGGGTATTAGTGATTTTTACAGATACTTTACATTTTATATATTTATAATAGATGATTACATATATTAAATATTATATTATTAATGAATCATTATTACTATCTCAGTTTATTTTTATAAAAGACAAATCACTTTTTAGGTTCATTAAATAATGATTAAATGATTAGACATTAATATGTTGTATTATCTGAATATTTTTTAAGCTGCACTAATAAATTCATTAAGATTAAAGTCTCATATTAACGTTAATACTATTATTATTGAGACTAAATTATTCAACTTTAAAACCTCCTGCAATAATAATAATAACATATTACATTGTCTTTAATAAATCTTAGGTAAATTTTATTTTAAAAAAAATTAAAATTAATATTTTTTTTATTTAAAAATAAATTATGTCTAATTTAAGAAATCTCAAGTTAATATTAAATTTTAAAATTTAAAATTTGACGTTATTTTTTTAAATTTAAACAAAAATGTTTAAATTAAGAAATTTCACGTTAATTTTATTTTTTAAAATTTTAAAAATAAAATTTTAAATTTAAATTTAAAAAGTAACATTTATTTAATTTAAAAAATTAAGTTTTTTTTTAAAATTAATAATATTATTAAAAAATCTCACGTTTTAATTTTTTTAAAATAAAAATTAACATTATTTTTAAAAATTAACAAACAAAACGTTGAAATATTAAAATGAGGATCTCCTGTGTGATTATTCAAATACCACAAAGTAAGATGTGATCCAATAGATGATGGTCAACTATGTGTGAACCATGAAAGAGAATCAACAGATGATGGTCAACTTTGTGTGAACTATATCAGACAATCAACAGATGATGGTCAACTACGTGTGAACCATGTCAGACATCCAACAGATCATGGTCAACTATGTGTGAACAATGTCAGGCATCCAATAGATAATGGTCAACTATGTGTGAACTATATCAAATAGTCAACAGGTGACAATCAACTATGTGTGAACCATGTCAGACATCCAACAGATGATGGTCAACTATGTGTGAACCATGTAAGACATCCAACAAATGATGGTCAACTATCTGTTAACCATGTGTTATACCCCAAAATTTGCCCTCCTTTTTTTCACAAGAAATCATAATCCCAGGGTTTTCTCTGATTTTTGAGATTGGCTCAAGAATCGGTCAAACAGACTTTTCTTTATCAGTCAATCCAGAATTAGGGTTTTTCGCTCGCATTTCTCAGAAAGAATTGAATCCTCAAATATTCAGTTAATTGTTACATTATTGTCATGCTTGTTCAAGATTACTGGTTGTTTCTCAAAGAACCTAAATATCTGGGATAGGAGCTGAGGCTTTGTTTGAAACTTTGAGGCATTGGTTTGATCAGTGGAGTGAAAAGTGTATGGAACACTTGTTTGATTAACTGTACAAAGCATGGTTAATTGGAATGCCAGGCGTATGATGATTAATGCAAGGTTGCGAGACGGCAAAGTTTATTGATTATTTATTTCATCTGGATTAAAGTTATTGGGATACATTCCCAGTTATTTTAATTTAAGAGACTTAAATAATTAAATAGACAGTACAAGTGAAAGAATGGAATATTTGACAGTATGAAATTCTTATTTGACAAAGACTTTTTATTTATTTATTTCAAATATTGTTACAAATGTTATTCAAATATTGTAAATTTATAATTTACAGTGTTTACAATAATATTTTTTACAATAAATGAAAAGAAAATAAATCTAAAGCCTAAATCTCTTGAAATCTTTGATCTTCTACTGTTTCTTCCATTATTCAACTGGTACCTACCTGGAAAAAAAAGAAGAAAAAGAAAATCAGTACAAGATTATTTTAAATGAAAAGAAGGAGAAAAAAATCATCATTAAAATTGGCCGTCTAGAATCAGATTGCCTATTTTTCATCACGCTTTATTTTTCTCTCTGCAAATCACAAGAAGATCACTCTTCTCGGTTCACAGAGAGAAAAATAAAATATAAATGCAAGCATGTCAAACTCAATGCAAAAACATGGGCGAATTACAAAAAGTTCTAAGCTGCATTAACCAAGCAAACTGAATTACAAAAAGTTCCAAGCTACATTAACCAAGCCAAACTGTATTACAAGTTCAAAGAGGCAAACAGGCGCCAAAACTGCCAGGGTAAGTCAAGCAAAGGAATAAACTCAGCAGCAAGTAAAGTCCCATATTCAGCTACAGTACAAAATTGCCCAAAACCAAGTTACAAGACAGATTTGATAAAAATGGTAATCCAGCATGAAAACAACAATACAACAGACAAAAGGCAAGACAACAGGAAGCAATTTGTTTGACAAGTAAAAACTTGTCAAAGATGCTTTTTCATCATTTCCTAGACAACCCAATTTTTCAGAAATAAAAAGATAAATAAGCAATTAAAAATGCTTATGGAGAGAGAGGAAAGAGAGAACCTAGTGAATAGGTTTTGCAGTTTGCAGTTTTGGCAGGCTGTAAAAGGCAGATAAGAGGAACCAAAGAAAAGATATAACAGTCAAAAAACACAAGAGATAGAGAAGAGATTACATAACCTCCAAACTTTCAAGCAAAACACACAAGCCTTCAAGCCTATTTTCTCAACACAACGAAAACCTGCAAAACTGCAAGTTTAAGAAACCAAGCCTGCCTTACAAACACAAGCCTGCCTAAACTTACCAAAAACCTGCTTCCAACAAACAAACTGCATAACCCTGCATAACTACAAACACAACACAAGCCTGCCTGAAGCTTACCAAGCCTGCTTCAAAATTCAGAAGCCTCTCAAGCTCACCAGAACTCAGAACTCCAAAATCTGCATAACCCACAAAACTGCTTCCAAACCCAAAACAGAAAT
This sequence comes from Vicia faba, assembly GCA_948472305.1. NCBI lineage: Eukaryota > Viridiplantae > Streptophyta > Magnoliopsida > Fabales > Fabaceae > Vicia > Vicia faba. The sequence continues at coordinate 988,899,711 of OX451736.1, forward strand.
ATGAGCAAACCTGCAAAACTGCCAGTTTAAAAAACACCCAGGCCTGCCTCCAAAAAACAAATTGCATAACCTGCAAAAACTCAGAAGCCTTCAAGCCTGCTTTCAAAACCTGCCTAAACAGCAAGCCTGTCAAAGCAAACCCAAAAACCTGTAACCTGCATAACTGCAAGTCTAAGGCCTGCCTAAAAACTTACAGCCTACAACTCAAACAAGTCCAAATAAGTCAACTAACAACCTTATCTCCAACAAGAGAAAGGAAGAATTTGCAGAACAATACAACAATACTGATGTTCAGGTTCTATCACAAAACATCCAAACACCAAATCAACAACAACAAATAGCTCTTTCAGAAACAAATTCATCATCATTAAGCATCAGCAACAGAGAAGAAGAAGAGAAGATTCAGAAGCAAAATAACAAACAAGTTTCAGAACATAAGCTTCATCATCAACAAACAATAACCAACAAAATCATCAACTCAAGCCAACAAAAACACATCAACGAAATTTCAACTCAGAAGCGATAAAAGATTCAGAGACAAATTCATCATCATTAAGCATCAGCAAAAGCAAAGAAGAAGAGAGAATTAGAAACAAACATTCAAGGGTTTTCAGAAATAACATCATCATCAAACAAAGAAGCGAAATACCAGAAAAGCCAACGCGATCATCACGCTCCTCCTCCTCCGGCCACCGAGAGCACCGCCGTTCGAACCCTCCACCCGTTCTCCAGAGACGAAGCACCAAGGCATTAGTTTCCCTCTTTCTTTTTCTGCACCTCACAACATAAATATCAAAGATTAAAACATTGTAAAACGATAACATGCAAGAATCAAACCTAAACTGTAAAAACGCGTCAAGAACGAAAATGTTACCTTTCAAATCACCGCCCTGTGTAGTCACGGAGAGGAGAGGGTGGAGGCAATGCTCTGGCGGCTGGAAGTTTGAAGGAATAATCAGAAGTTCATGACTGAGAATGAGAAGAAAGAAAAAGAAGACAAGAGAAGGAGCGGCGCCGTTAACAAACTGAAAACCCTAATTCCTAAAACAAACTCTAACCCTAAAAAATTTGTCAAGCCTCAGATGGGCCTTCGCCCCAACAACAAAACTGAAGCCCAAACACGTTTGGCGCCTACACCCCCCTTTAAATCCAATTTTTGTTTTTTACTTACTTGGGCCATACTAATCATTAGGCCCATCATCATCATTTTTGTTGAACTAATCCCCTTTTTATCAATTATTTTCTTTTTTTACAATATACTTCCTTTTTCTCTTATTGTTAAAAAATATATTTTTGTATAAATTTTCTTAATATTTTTTTCTAATAATTATTACATTTAATAAAACACACATAAATAATGGAACTTCAACTTAAAATAATTTTTCTTTTCTTTAAAGCTCATTGTTTATATAATTAACAAAAACACAATAATAATAATAATAATACTTAAGTCTTTTTAGGTTAAAATTTTAGTCGATCTTTTGTAAATAAATATACACATCTCATATCTCTTTGATTGTCATCATCTTATATCTTTTTATATTTTACATTGAAAATGTGACAGTTCGATTTGGTTGTAACCCATAATATTTGGGACATTATTCTGATAAGACTCATCCCCATTTGTAAATAATTTGTACCCCCATCCCCGGATACTCTTTTGTAATAGCTTAGCATTTAATTCTCTCACTTTATGCTTTTTTAAATATACCATGATTAGAGATTAGGGTTTGTATGTGAAAATCTAAAATCGATCGCTAGATGACCTAACACAACGACAAATGCATGAACATGACAAACACCATTCACACTTGCACCTCTAGGGTAACCTCGCTCGTTGCCTCGAAAAATGCAATCATGTCCCTCGAATATGAGACACTCTAGAAAATTCCCCTTCGATAAACAAAGATCGTAGTCCCTCGATGACCCTCGATGTTGCCTTCGATAAAACGATCTCGTCCCTTACAAAATTGCTAGAGCGTCTCACAAGTTGCCTTCAATGATTGTATACGATGACCCGCGCCTGTCCCATTTAACATCCTAACACAAGGTTGTTCATCAAACACAATGGTGAAACAACACTGTTAAAAGGGTTAAAAACATAAGAAAGATCATTGAGTAAAAATAGGGTAGACAAACTCTTAGTTGCTTGATCAAAAATCTTGCAAAACATCCTTGCCATTTTCAAATACACTTCACAACACAATTTCAAAACAACTTTCAAAAACATTGGAATATCTTTTCAAAAAGACACACACCTTTGTATATATTCAAACAAGAATCATTACAAAGGTTGCCTAGACAAGGCATCTTTTTTTCAAAACATTTTCAAAACCACACACACAAAGCACCATTTCAAACAATTGAAAAAGCAAAAGCAAGTGATCTAAAACAAGTAACTAAGAACCCATGGATAACCATGGATGAAAAGGGTGCTAGCACCTTCCCTTTTCATAATCTACCCCCCGAACCCGAGAAAACATCTCAAAGGTCTTTCCTGTGCTTTTTGACCTTTCCTTAGGATAAAAGAAAAAGTCGGTGGCGACTCTTGCTAAACCGAACAAGTGCGAATACAAATGCAAAATCCCAAGTCAGTTCTCCCACCGTATCACAGAACTGGCGACTCTGCTGGGGATCTGTTTTAAAAGTGGGGTTACCTTAGGGTTTCTAGATCATCTTTGCATGATTATCTTGTTTGCCTTGATTGCTTTACATTTGGTTCTTTTGTTTGGGCTTGAAATCCTCTACCCGAATTTGGGGAAACATTCATAGGTAAATAGCAATACATTGTGGAAACTGTGCGGGGTATACCGACACGGTTGAAGCAATAGCTATATTAGTGCGACATATTTGTGGGTACCGGTAGCCTTTGAGTCAATCAAAGAGAATACGGGGCCGCTGAGCGATGTCATGAAGCACTAATGAACTCTTAGAACCTTACTTGACCATCTTGGCCTTTTTTTTAGGAGTAGTGAGATGACCGACTTTGGTACAGTCCGAAGTTGGTAGATACTCGATACTACACTTATTGAGGGTTGTTTTCTTGGAATATTTCGGTCGCCAGTTAAGTGGCTAAACCGAAACAATGAACACATAAAATAATCCAGTGATATTGAGCTCCTTAGAACCCGGTTACTATTTATAGGACGGGTTGAGCCAACGAACTTCAAGAGGGTACTTACCTATGAAACCCCATGCAAGCCTGAAACTAGGATCTTGTGTGATTTGATTGTACATATGCTTGTGCATACATCATGACCATCATGAAGCATCATTTGTATCCACTAATTATTTAAAGGGTTTGGATCTTCATCTTTGTTCCTGTTTTGTAGGTCATGGAATCTCTTTGCAGGAAAACAATTCAAGTCAACCTTGTGAGAATCCCTCCTCAACTCAAGGAGATTACTTCGAGGATTCCAGAGAATTCTCTCTTCAGTGAAAGACATGGTAGGCTTCTCAGCTTGGTCAACTCCAACATTAAAGAAGACATGGTGAAAGTCCTTTTCCAGTTCTTTGACCCCCTACACCACTGTTTCACATTCCCTGATTACCAATTGGTACCCACTTTGGAGGAGTTTTCTTAACTTCTAAGAGTTCCTATTCTTCATCAACTACCCTACAACGGTACGGAAAAGGAACCAAAGCCTGAAGATGTTGCTCAAGCATTACATTTGCAGCCATCTGACATCAACGGACATTGGGAAACCAGAAGTGGTGTCAAGGGTTTCTTGGCAAAGTTTCTATTTGAGAAGGCACAAGACTGCTGGAATTCTCTTTATCTACAAGCCTTTGAAGAGATTGTGGCACTCCTTATCTATGGGTTGGTCTTGTTCCCAAACGCTGACCAACTTATAGATGTGAATGTTGTCAAGATTTTCATATCCAGGAATCCTATACCCACATTGCTTGGGGACATCCTACACTCATTTTACACACGGACAATGAGGAAAAGAGGTGTTCTCATGTGCTGTACTCCTCTCCTAGCAAGGTGGTTTATTTCTCACCTTCCACAATCAGTTTTGAAGAACGAGCAAGGTTTAAGGTGGTCACAACGATTGATGACTCTCACACACTCTGATGTCCATTGGTGTTCTCGGTCCAGAGAAAATGTCATCATTATTGATCGTTGTGGGGAATTCCCTAATGTCCCGCTACTTGGCATTAGGGGAGGCATTACCTACAACCCTTGCTTAGCTCTGAGGAAGTTTGGATATGCTAGGAGGGATGGCCCTCATGACATGCTGATTCCTGACCTAGTTTTTGACTTCGACAATGATGCACAAGGACTTCGACAAAGGTTCATCAGAGCTTGGAGGATGCCCAACAAGGTGGATAGTAAGACACTGGGGCACAAGAATTCCATCCCTCTTGAGCCTTACCTCAAATGGGTACGAACACGCGCCCAGAGTCTTATGATGCCTTACCCCCACATTCTCCCCGTGATTAAAGAGCCTGTTAGGGAAGGAGAGGTTCCATACACCCTCCTACATCCAGACATGCCAACATCATTGGAAGAATTGCAAAAGAGTTGGATCCAACTCAAAGAAGAACATAACACTTTTGAAGCCAGCTTCTATGCTAGTAAGAAGAAGGTTTTGGAGCTTACCCGTCGACTTCACGAAGAGGAGACTCTTAACACTTACATCGCACCAAAGAGGATGCGCAACATCTTTTTACCTTAAGAAGCTTTGTAATATTTGGCCCATGGGGCACTTATGTACTGACAAATTTCTTCTTATTAATATGACGTGTGTTCTTTTGTCTGCAACAACTTTGAATTTCTAAATCCTTGGATGCATTACATGAATAAACATATGATTCATCATATGCATAAACAGGTCTTCACACCAGGTTTCCTTATCTTTCTACTTTTTATTTCAGCAAGATGGATATTGAGCAGACGGTCAAAGATCTGCAAGCACAAAATTCACAATTCCAACAACTCCTCATGACCTTGGCAAATGGTCAAGAGGATCTTAAAGCACTGTTAGAGAATAAAGAGCAAGAAAAAGAAAAAAAGAAAAAGAAGAGAATCGGGGTAGCTACGCTGGGAAGAAGATTTGAGAATGAAGTTAGGAGAGTTCTGGAGTTCCCCTCGACGTTTGATGAAGGGACCGGCAAAGGAAAAGGAGCTGTGGTACCCTCTGAGTCTGAGGTTGAAGAGGAAGAGGTTGAAGAGGATGAAGATTATTCCGAGCAGCAGTACCCTCATGCAGACGACAGGTATAAAAATCTGGAAGAGCGGTTAACATCCATGGAAGTGCAAAGGGTTCCCATACTGGATTTCGAAGAGCTGGGATTGATTGCTGGGATTGTTATCCCTCCCAAGTTCAAGGTGCCTACATTATCCAAGTACGATGGTCTGTCTTGCCCTAAGATGCACCTGAGGTCGTATGTCAGAAAAATCCAACCCCATTCATCCGATAAAGACCTCTGGGTACACTTTTTCCAAGACAGCTTGTCTGGCACGCAGTTAGACTGGTTTTATCAGCTCGAAAGATCAGAGGTTCACAATTGGGAAGACTTGGAAGCTGCTTTTTATCGTCAGTATCAATACAATGCTGATTTGGCACCCACTCGTACTCAATTACAAAGTATGGGGATGGCTTCCAATGAAGGGTTTAAAGAGTACGCCCAGAAGTGGCGTGATCTGGCTGGAAGGGTGCAGCCACCGCTATCAGATAGGGAGTTAGTTGACATGTTTCTGGGGACCCTGTCTGGCCCCTTCTTCAATCATCTGATTAGAAGTTCTTCCGCGGGATTTACTGAACTGATTTTGATCGGCGAAAGGGTTGAGGCCGGTATTAAAAGTGGAAAGATTCAAAAAGATGCCTCCGCGTCCACCGCCATGAAGAAGACCTTCCCGGCTAAGAAGGAGAGCTCTGCTGTTTACACCCAGAGAAATCGGGAAAGAGAGGAACGTCGGCCAACAGTGGGGGCCGTATTAATTCAGAAGCCCGCATCAGACCGGCCTAGAAACAGTCAACCGAGGAATGATCAGCCCAAAACCTATCAACAAAGGCCACCATGGCAATATACTCCGATAAATATGACACCCGCTCAGATCCTTCCACATCTCCTGAAATTAAACCTTGCTAATTTGAGAGAGGCACCTAAGAATGCAAACACCACTTCCCCACATTATCATCCCAATGCAAAATGTGCCTACCATTCAGACAGTGCAGGGCATGACACCAATGACTGTTGACCCCTCAAAAACAAAATCCAAGACTTAAGCGACGCCAAGGAAGTAGAATTTGAGGCTCCTGAGAAACCCAATGTGATTTCGGCTCCGATGCCCAAGCACGGTAATAATGTTCATGCTGTTACGGAGGACCTCCATGTTACTGATGTTGTTGACCTGTTGACGCCGTTACTTGTAATTAAAGAGGATTTGTTGAGAGTCGGGATCTTTCCTGGTTGTGGTAAAGACTGCTATTTTTGTTTGAACATACGAGGTGATTGCCCAATGTTGAAGTCAGGTGTCTGTGATCGGTGGATCTGGAACTGACTGTTTAACGCTGGTTCGCGAAATGTCGCGGAAGCAAGAGTCGCCACCGTCTTTTATTTTCTCCAAATGGAAAGGACAAAAGCACAGAAAAATTCCTTAAAGAGACTGCTCTCGGTTCGGGAGGTAGATTATAGAAAGGGAAGGTGTTAGCACCCTTTCTATCCATGGTTATCCATGGGCTCTTAGATACTTGCTCATTGTGTTTTCAAAAATGGTTTGTTTGCTTTTCAACTGTGGGTTTTAAAAAATTTTCTTTGAAAATTTCAGTTCGACTCTTGTATCGGTCCTCAAGAGTGTTTGAAAAATTTGCTTTCGAAAGCTTTTTGAAAAGGTGTCGGTGTGAAAAGTATTTTGATTTGTTTTGAAATTAGAGCAAGTATCTACGAGAACTAACCTACCCTAAGGAATTCGTCTGTGTAAATGTCCTTTAAAGTAGTGCCATCCCACCATTGAGAGGTAGGTAGCACCACCGTTGGAGGTGTTCGGGTCAATCCGAGTTTGTAGGGACGTGGTGATCACCAGAGCAATGGGAAGACACCTTAGAAGCTACCCTCATGCCAGGTTCCCGGATCATGAGGACTTACTAAGACGTCCTCTACTCGACGATCACCTTTCGAAAGGCAACAGTGAGGCGTACCCTAGGGGTGGTGTGTGCGATTTGTGTGTCATGTTCATTGATATTTGTCTTGTCGTGTTTATTTGTGTTCTACGCTTGATTTTAATTAAGACATTCATTCTTGCATGCTTATTTAACAGTTAAAAGTTGCGGGAAAATAAATCTACAGTTATTACAAATGGCACGGGTCCACATCGCCAAAATTAAACCGGACCCGATTTGACGGAAAATAAAGCAAAGCAATAGAATAAAAGTGCGAGAAATAAAATTGTTACAACGCTTTGGGAGAATTACATAATTATAATAAACGACATAAAATGAATGCGCGAAAATAAATTACGAACATGGGCGTTGGACCCTTTTGCAAAAAAATTAAAGTTAATGAAGGGTTGAAATTAAAATTAAAAAGAAAATGTTTTTTTAGTATTTTGTATTTTTTAGGATTTAATGGAAACAATAATCAATTAAAACATCTCAAAGGTCTTTCCTGTGCTTTTTGACCTTTCCTTAGGATAAAAGAAAAAGTCGGTGGCGACTCTTGCTAAACCGAACAAGTGCGAATACAAATGCAAAATCCCAAGTCAGTTCTCCCACCGTATCACAGAACTGGCGACTCTGCTGGGGATCTGTTTTAAAAGTGGGGTTACCTTAGGGTTTCTAGATCATCTTTGCATGATTATCTTGTTTGCCTTGATTGCTTTACATTTGGTTCTTTTGTTTGGGCTTGAAATCCTCTACCCGAATTTGGGGAAACATTCATAGGTAAATAGCAATACATTGTGGAAACTGTGCGGGGTATACCGACACGGTTGAAGCAATAGCTATATTAGTGCGACATATTTGTGGGTACCGGTAGCCTTTGAGTCAATCAAAGAGAATACGGGGCCGCTGAGCGATGTCATGAAGCACTAATGAACTCTTAGAACCTTACTTGACCATCTTGGCCTTTTTTTTAGGAGTAGTGAGATGACCGACTTTGGTACAGTCCGAAGTTGGTAGATACTCGATACTACACTTATTGAGGGTTGTTTTCTTGGAATATTTCGGTCGCCAGTTAAGTGGCTAAACCGAAACAATGAACACATAAAATAATCCAGTGATATTGAGCTCCTTAGAACCCGGTTACTATTTATAGGACGGGTTGAGCCAACGAACTTCAAGAGGGTACTTACCTATGAAACCCCATGCAAGCCTGAAACTAGGATCTTGTGTGATTTGATTGTACATATGCTTGTGCATACATCATAACCATCATGAAGCATCATTTGTATCCACTAATTATTTCAAGGGTTTGGATCTTCATCTTTGTTCCTGTTTTGTAGGTCATGGAATCTCTTTGCAGGAAAACAATTCAAGTCAACCTTGTGAGAATCCCTCCTCAACTCAAGGAGATTACTTCTAGGATTCCAGAGAATTCTCTCTTCAGTGAAAGACATGGTAGGCTTCTCAGCTTGGTCAACTCCAACATTAAAGAAGACATGGTGAAAGTCCTTTTCCAGTTCTTTGACCCCCTACACCACTGTTTCACATTCCCTGATTACCAATTGGTACCCACTTTGGAGGAGTTTTCTTAACTTCTAAGAGTTCCTATTCTTCATCAACTACCCTACAACGGTACGGAAAAGGAACCAAAGCCTGAAGATGTTGCTCAAGCATTACATTTGCAGCCATCTGACATCAACGGACATTGGGAAACCAGAAGTGGTGTCAAGGGTTTCTTGGCAAAGTTTCTATTTGAGAAGGCACAAGACTGCTGGAATTCTCTTGATCTACAAGCCTTTGAAGAGATTGTGGCACTCCTTATCTATGGGTTGGTCTTGTTCCCAAACGCTGACCAACTTATAGATGTGAATGTTGTCAAGATTTTCATATCCAGGAATCCTATACCCACATTGCTTGGGGACATCCTACACTCATTTTACACACGGACAATGAGGAAAAGAGGTGTTCTCATGTGCTGTACTCCTCTCCTAGCAAGGTGGTTTATTTCTCACCTTCCACAATCAGTTTTGAAGAACGAGCAAGGTTTAAGGTGGTCACAACGATTGATGACTCTCACACACTCTGATGTCCATTGGTGTTCTCGGTCCAGAGAAAATGTCATCATTATTGATCGTTGTGGGGAATTCCCTAATGTCCCGCTACTTGGCATTAGGGGAGGCATTACCTACAACCCTTGCTTAGCTCTGAGGAAGTTTGGATATGCTAGGAGGGATGGCCCTCATGACATGCTGATTCCTGACCTAGTTTTTGACTTCGACAATGATGCACAAGGACTTCGACAAAGGTTCATCAGAGCTTGGAGGATGCCCAACAAGGTGGATAGTAAGACACTGGGGCACAAGAATTCCATCCCTCTTGAGCCTTACCTCAAATGGGTACGAACACGCGCCCAGAGTCTTATGATGCCTTACCCCCACATTCTCCCCGTGATTAAAGAGCCTGTTAGGGAAGGAGAGGTTCCATACACCCTCCTACATCCAGACATGCCAACATCATTGGAAGAATTGCAAAAGAGTTGGATCCAACTCAAAGAAGAACATAACACTTTTGAAGCCAGCTTCTATGCTAGTAAGAAGAAGGTTTTGGAGCTTACCCGTCGACTTCACGAAGAGGAGACTCTTAACACTTACATCGCACCAAAGAGGATGCGCAACATCTTTTTACCTTAAGAAGCTTTGTAATATTTGGCCCATGGGGCACTTATGTACTGACAAATTTCTTCTTATTAATATGACGTGTGTTCTTTTGTCTGCAACAACTTTGAATTTCTAAATCCTTGGATGCATTACATGAATAAACATATGATTCATCATATGCATAAACAGGTCTTCACACCAGGTTTCCTTATCTTTCTGCTTTTTATTTCAGCAAGATGGATATTGAGCAGACGGTCAAAGATCTGCAAGCACAAAATTCACAATTCCAACAACTCCTCATGACCTTGGCAAATGGTCAAGAGGATCTTAAAGCACTGTTAGAGAATAAAGAGCAAGAAAAAGAAAAAAAGAAAAAGAAGAGAATCGGGGTAGCTACGCTGGGAAGAAGATTTGAGAATGAAGTTAGGAGAGTTCTGGAGTTCCCCTCGACGTTTGATGAAGGGACCGGCAAAGGAAAAGGAGCTGTGGTACCCTCTGAGTCTGAGGTTGAAGAGGAAGAGGTTGAAGAGGATGAAGATTATTCCGAGCAGCAGTACCCTCATGCAGACGACAGGTATAAAAATCTGGAAGAGCGGTTAACATCCATGGAAGTGCAAAGGGTTCCCATACTGGATTTCGAAGAGCTGGGATTGATTGCTGGGATTGTTATCCCTCCCAAGTTCAAGGTGCCTACATTCTCCAAGTACGATGGTCTGTCTTGCCCTAAGATGCACCTGAGGTCGTATGTCAGAAAAATCCAACCCCATTCATCCGATAAAGACCTCTGGGTACACTTTTTCCAAGACAGCTTGTCTGGCACGCAGTTAGACTGGTTTTATCAGCTCGAAAGATCAGAGGTTCACAATTGGGAAGACTTGGAAGCTGCTTTTTATCGTCAGTATCAATACAATGCTGATTTGGCACCCACTCGTACTCAATTACAAAGTATGGGGATGGCTTCCAATGAAGGGTTTAAAGAGTACGCCCAGAAGTGGCGTGATCTGGCTGGAAGGGTGCAGCCACCGCTATCAGATAGGGAGTTAGTTGACATGTTTCTGGGGACCCTGTCTGGCCCCTTCTTCAATCATCTGATTAGAAGTTCTTCCGCGGGATTTACTGAACTGATTTTGATCGGCGAAAGGGTTGAGGCCGGTATTAAAAGTGGAAAGATTCAAAAAGATGCCTCCGCGTCCACCGCCATGAAGAAGACCTTCCCGGCTAAGAAGGAGAGCTCTGCTGTTTACACCCAGAGAAATCGGGAAAGAGAGGAACGTCGGCCAACAGTGGGGGCCGTATTAATTCAGAAGCCCGCATCAGACCGGCCTAGAAACAGTCAACCGAGGAATGATCAGCCCAAAACCTATCAACAAAGGCCACCATGGCAATATACTCCGATAAATATGACACCCGCTCAGATCCTTCCACATCTCCTGAAATTAAACCTTGCTAATTTGAGAGAGGCACCTAAGAATGCAAACACCACTTCCCCACATTATCATCCCAATGCAAAATGTGCCTACCATTCAGACAGTGCAGGGCATGACACCAATGACTGTTGACCCCTCAAAAACAAAATCCAAGACTTAAGCGACGCCAAGGAAGTAGAATTTGAGGCTCCTGAGAAACCCAATGTGATTTCGGCTCCGATGCCCAAGCACGGTAATAATGTTCATGCTGTTACGGAGGACCTCCATGTTACTGATGTTGTTGACCTGTTGACGCCGTTACTTGTAATTAAAGAGGATTTGTTGAGAGTCGGGATCTTTCCTGGTTGTGGTAAAGACTGCTATTTTTGTTTGAACATACGAGGTGATTGCCCAATGTTGAAGTCAGGTGTCTGTGATCGGTGGATCTGGAACTGACTGTTTAACGCTGGTTCGCGAAATGTCACGGAAGCAAGAGTCGCCACCGTCTTTTATTTTCTCCAAATGGAAAGGACAAAAGCACAGAAAAATTCCTTAAAGAGACTGCTCTCGGTTCGGGAGGTAGATTATAGAAAGGGAAGGTGTTAGCACCCTTTCTATCCATGGTTATCCATGGGCTCTTAGATACTTGCTCATTGTGTTTTCAAAAATGGTTTGTTTGCTTTTCAACTGTGGGTTTTAAAAAATTTTCTTTGAAAATTTCAGTTCGACTCTTGTATCGGTCCTCAAGAGTGTTTGAAAAATTTGCTTTCGAAAGCTTTTTGAAAAGGTGTCGGTGTGAAAAGTATTTTGATTTGTTTTGAAATTAGAGCAAGTATCTACGAGAACTAACCTACCCTAAGGAATTCGTCTGTGTAAATGTCCTTTAAAGTAGTGCCATCCCACCATTGAGAGGTAGGTAGCACCACCGTTGGAGGTGTTCGGGTCAATCCGAGTTTGTAGGGACGTGGTGATCACCAGAGCAATGGGAAGACACCTTAGAAGCTACCCTCATGCCAGGTTCCCGGATCATGAGGACTTACTAAGACGTCCTCTACTCGACGATCACCTTTCGAAAGGCAACAGTGAGGCGTACCCTAGGGGTGGTGTGTGCGATTTGTGTGTCATGTTCATTGATATTTGTCTTGTCGTGTTTATTTGTGTTCTACGCTTGATTTTAATTAAGACATTCATTCTTGCATGCTTATTTAACAGTTAAAAGTTGTGGGAAAATAAATCTACAGTTATTACAAATGGCGCGGGTCCACATCGCCAAAATTAAACCGGACCCGATTTGACGGAAAATAAAGCAAAGCAATAGAATAAAAGTGCGAGAAATAAAATTGTTACAACGCTTTGGGAGAATTACATAATTATAATAAACGACATAAAATGAATGCGCGAAAATAAATTACGAACATGGGCGTTGGACCCTTTTGCAAAAAAATTAAAGTTAATGAAGGGTTGAAATTAAAATTAAAAAGAAAATGTTTTTTTAGTATTTTGTATTTTTTAGGATTTAATGGAAACAATAATCAATTAAAATTAAAGTGAAGCGTCAAACCCTAATTCTAATGGTTTTTAAGTTTATTGTGAAAATATTAAGTTTTAACCTAATTTAAATCTAAGCTAATTTACATGCAAAATTTAATTACAGAAAATAAATAAATAATAATATTATGACAAAAAAGGAAAAATTAAAAGGAATGAAAATTGTCAATTAACCTAATTCTACCTTTTTATATTTAATATGAAAAGAATTAAAATTGCAAAAATCCTAATTAAAACTAAATTCATTATATGTTAATTTATTTACAAGAAAATAATTATAATAAAAATATTTATTATTTTTTGGTCTTTTCTGATTTTTTTTTATGATGTTCTTGTATTTTGTTAAAAAAAGAAAATTAATTAATTAAAGCAATAAAAATAACTAACACAACAATTAAAAATAAAAAGTAAAAAGTATAGAGAAATCAAACCAGGGGGTGGTCTGTCCCAACATGGAGGTTTGAGCCCAGCAATTTGGCCCAACAAGCATGGCCTTGTGGACTTTTCAGAGTCACGTGTAGCAACGTTGACTCACGCCCATGGTGTACACCAATCTTCAGCCTTAGATGTGAACCTCCTGAACGCGTGTATGTTTGATTGCTGAGGACGCATGGTATACCTTAAGGTTGTGCCTGCATAGGATTCATTATAGAAAAACAATATGGAAATTATTCAGACCTGGGACTCGAACCCAGGTCTTGGAGGTTGAAACGATGAGAGTTTGCCAGCTGAGCTAAGCGCATATTCAATTATTATATAGACAAACAAATAATATAAAAGTAACCAACGCATTAGTATATGGAAACGCGCGAAAATTTGAATCAGCGAATCATTGATGGACAACACATCGTCTTCTTTCTTTTTTTCTGAAACACAAACCTTAAGCAACGGTTTTAGATGCGTGGGTTTAGACAGCTTTAGAAAAAATAGCGAATAGCGCTATAGTGTATATAAATTGATCGCGAAGGTCAAGATTTCTTCGTCCAGATGCGTTGAGTGCAATGGTGGTGGCCTGGAACCCCAATTTTTCCTTATCTCAAAAACCCCAATTCAAAATGCTGCAAACCCTAAAAGCCACGCATGGTGAATCCTTATACACAGCGTTATGATCAAATCAAAAGCATTGGTTAGCTTAGAAACATCACACTGAACAAGAATCCATAAATAAAAATGCAAAAAGATGAGTGAATTATGATATACGATTTTGAATTTTTTGCTTTACAGTTCGTGTGCAATATACCAATTCGTGGAGTTCTGAAGAATGCTTGTGGTTGGAATTTGATCAGGGACCTTCAAGGAAGCTGATGGAATAGTTTTTAGGGCTTGAATCGTCCTCTAAGGTTGATTTCAGAATTTTAGTTTTCAAGCAATTTTTCAAGTTTGTAATAGCCTCTTATGCGCAGCTTTCAGTCTAATGCAATTAGGTTTGTGATCCTGCATATGTAGTAAAGCTTTTAGGTCAACAAAATTGAACAATATCCATGGCATTCAATGATTTGCATATTTGATTTCCTTAAGATCTTTTCCATATCTTTTCATGTGCATTTGGTGTCAATTAGCTCAAATCCAACCAAAACTTGCCTAATTAGGATGTGCACGTGATATTGAGAGTAAAACATGCATGAAAAGATTTTTTAGGTCAAGTTTGGTATTTTTCATGTATTTAAATAATTTAAATGAATTAATATAAATAATAATTCAAATAAATAAATAAAAAATGAGAAAATACTTCCCTTTGGGCCAAGTGGTCGTGCATAAGCTTGGAATGATGAATCTTGGAAGATAAATGGGCCCATTAGCAATTTTAGGTCATTTGAACCATTGTTGACTTTTCAAAATTCCCAAAAATTTCCCAACTTCCACAAGGCATAACTTGCTCAATTTTTAAGTTTTTCACATGTTCTTGGACATTTTGGAAAGGTCTTTGAGTCCTCTAACCAATTCCTTTGGTCCCATGTCATTTTGATTTACCAATCTCAAGTTATGGCCTTTGACTTAAAGTCCCTTTTTGTTGACTTTTGAAAATGACCTATAATGTTGAAATTGATAACTTTTTGTGAGAGCATTTCTTGGACTTGAAGTATGAAGATGAGTTGTAGGAAATGTCTTTCTCTTCAAAATGAGCTTTGGATGGAATTTTTCTGATAATCCATGTGAAAGTTATGCCCTGGTCAATTTCAGTTGACTTTTTCAGCTGTCCAAATATAGTAACTTTTGCATCTTGATGATTTTCTGAGCCAAATTTTGAGAATCATGATCAAGCATTGATCAAATGATGTTTGTGGCTTCAAAATGATATGTTGACCAAAAATTTGAACTTTTGACTGTCAAATGACCATTTTGCCCCTACAGTTGACTGTAGTGCAATTTAGGGTTTTGACTGTGCAATCTTGAGCTGAATGCCTTGAAACTTGATATAAGGATGCTTGACCACATTTGTAGGCATATGAGACTTGATTGGGCCTTTGAAAACTTTCAATTCTTGATCAGAACCCAAACCCTAGTTTTGACTGTATAGGAGACAGTTGCACTGCACAACCCTTGGGGAATGTTGTGACTTGGCTTGGCAATTTCTTGAAGAATATGGGAGGGCAAATTTTGGGGTACAACAGTGTCCAACGCCTGATGGATACCCAAGAGATACTTTTCCAGAAAACCCCTGTTAATACCTTCAATCCTGTTACTCCTGATACTTTTACTACTACAACCAACGATATTGCAATTATAACCATTTCCGACAATCCTCCCAAGGCTTGCAGAAGGCCTGTCAGGATTACACCCAACTCTGAATGTGTACCTTTAAAGATCACCATGCCGGGACCTGTCCCGTACCAATCAATCAAAACGATACCATGGAACTATGGGGGAGAAATCTTCTACCATGGTGTCAAACAAATTGAGACACTCCAAGAGATTTCTGAAGAAGAAAACTCTGATGTAGGGAACATCGCGGGTACAAGCAAGATAACCCGCAGTGGCCGAATATTTTCTCCGGAGATAGCTCCCCCTCGAGCAGTTTTCGGACCCTTGAAATCTTTTGCACCAGTTGGACCATCTGTGCAAGGCCCAGTGATTGAAGAACTGGATACTCCTGAAGTAAGACCATCTGCTGAAACTACCGACAAGGGTAAGGGGATACTGGAAGTGCCTATCAGGATGAAGGCCCATGCTGTGGTTATCCCCGAAACCACTCAGAAAGAAATGGATGAAATCTTGAAAATAATCAGAAAAAGTGACTACGACGTTGTGGAACAGTTAGGGCAAACCCCTCCTAAAATTTCAATGTTGGCCCTTCTGCTCTGTTCTGAGGCCCACGCTAAGGCCCTGATCAAATTCTTGAAGGCGGCACATGTTCCCCAAGAGACTTCGGCTGACCAGTTTCAGGAATGTGTGGCCAGTCTTACTGCTGATAATGGCCTTGGCTTTTCCGATGCTGACTTAACTCCCAAAGGAAGGAAACACAATGATGCGTTACATGTTTCAGTTGAATGCCGGGGAACCACTCTCGCCCATGTCTTAGTTGATACTGGTTCTTCCTTGAATGTGCTTCCAAAGAAAGCCTTAGACCGTTTGGACTGCGAAGGACTGAATCTCAAACCTAGTAACATCGTTGTTAGGGCTTTTGATGGTTCCAAAAGAATGGTTCATGGAGAGGTTGATATTCCTATCAAGGTAGGCACGGAAGTTTTCAACTCCACCTTCTACGTGATGGACATCCGTTCGTCATATTCATGTTTGCTAGGAAGACCGTGGATCCATTATGCCGGGGCAGTTACCTCCTCTTTGCACCAGATGCTGAAATATCCTATTAAGGGTAAGATTATAACGGTGCACGGAGAGGAAGAGTACATGATAAGTCATCTCAATTCCTTCCGCTATGTGGAGGTGGATGGAGAGTTCATCGAAACGCCTTTCCAACATTTTGAGGAAGTTTCTCCTGAGGTAGCAGTTGCGAAGACAATGGTTGAGGTGCCTATCGTTCCCAAGCATGTATCTAGGATGGCATCTCTCAAGGATGCAGAGGCTGCAGTCAAAGAAGGGAAGAGTACAGCATGGGGCAATTGCCTAATTTTCCCCATAAGACGGACAAATTCGGACTAGGGTTTACAGCTGCAGGACAGAAGGCTATACGTCGTTCCAAGACTGGAGGGCCACCTATAAGGATCACTCATCACAGAATTAATGCTGTAGAAGATGAAGATGAAGAGAGCCACTTTGAATATTGGATCTTTCCGACCGTCGAAGGGGGTTTGAGCAACTGGGAAGCAAAGGATTTTGTTCCCATCACCTTTATCAACCAGTAATTTTTATCTTTGAACAATTTCCCATTTTATGGTCTGTAATAACTAAACAATTTGCACACTATTTTCACCTCATGCCTTTCCCGGGGCATGTAGGTCCATTTGTAAGGGCTTGATCTTCTTCATTATCATATGCCATGTTTTAATGAATCATTGGACGTTTTTCATCTATAAGCTGTTGTGTTCATTTTTCTTTCCTTTTGCATTTTTGTTTAAGGATGGCTATCCCTTACACACACCCACACTCACAAATGCAGGTACCCATCCACTCCGGATTCCATGGGTGACTATTCTGTATTAGCCTTCGATAACTCTGAAGATTTGGTCAATCATGCTGAGTACGAAGTTGACGAAGATTGTGAAGTGCTGGGAGAGTTAGACAGACTTCTACAACAAGAAGAGAGGGCCATTCTGCCTCATGAAGAGTTGCTAGAAACCATCAACTTGGGGACAGAGGAAGACAGGAAGGAAGTAAAAGTGGGTGCCAACCTGGAACCAAATGTCAAGGAGCGCTTAGTGCAATTGTTGAACGAATATGTTGAAATCTTCGCCTGGTCTTACAAAGACATGCCAGGGTTAGACACAGATATCGTGGTTCACCGTCTCCCTACAAGAGAAGACTGTCCACCGATCAAGCAAAAGGTCCACCGAATGAGGCCTGACATGTCTTAGAAAATCAAGGCTGAGGTAATGAAGCAATTCAACGCTGGCTTTCTGGCTATTACTTCCTATCCATAATGGGTTGCTAACATTGTGCCCGTGCCCAAAAAGGACGACAAAGTCAGAATGTGTGTGGATTATCGAGACTTAAATAGGGCTAGCCCTAAAGATGATTTTCCACTGCCACACATTGACATCTTGGTTGACAACACAACTCAACACAAGGTATTTTCCTTCATGGACGTATTCTCGGAATACAACCAGATCAAAATGGCCCCCGAGGACATGGAGAAAACTACTTCTGTCACGCAATGGGGTACCTTCTGCTACAAAGTGATGCCATTCGGACTGAAGAATGCAGGGGCAACTTATCAACGCGCCATGGTAGCTTTGTTTCATGACATGATACATCATGAGATCGAATTTTACATAGACGATATGATAGCTCGATCACAGACAGAAGAAGAACACCTTGATCATCTGCAAAAGCTGTTTGTCATGTTGAAGGAGTATAAGCTCAGACTGAACCCAAGCAAGTGCACTTTTGGGGTTAGGTCTAGTAAACTTTTTGGATTTATCGTCAGCAACAAAGGCATTGAGGTTGATCCAGCTAAAGTAAAGGCTATACGAGAAATGCCTGCTCCCCGTACTGCAAAGGAGGTTAGGGGATTCTTGGATCGCTTGAACTATATTACGAGGTTCATCTCTAACCTAACATCTACCTGTGAGCCAATTTTCAAACTGTTGAAGAAAGATCAGGTAGTTGAGTGGAACAATGATTGTCAAGCTGCTTTTGATAAGATCAAGGAGCATTTACTAGAACCTCCTATTTTGATGCCACCCTTCGAAGGAAGGCCGCTAATCATGTATCTGACTGTTTTGGACAACTCAATGGGGTGCGTACTGGGCCAACATGACGAGTCTGGCCGAAAAGAGCATGCCATTTATTACCTTAGCAAAAAGTTTACCGACTGTGAGACTCGCTACTCACTGCTCGAGAAAACTTGCTGCACTTTGGTATAGGCTGCTCGCCGGCTAAGGAAGTATATGTTGACTCACACCACTTTACTGATTTCCAAAATGGATATGATCAAGTATATCTTCGAGAAGCCTGCTTTATCTGGAAGAATCGCTAGATGGCAAATGATCCTGACTGAGTATGATATCCAGTATACTACCCAAAAAGCTATAAAAGGGAGTGTACTAGCTGACCATCTAGCTCATCAAGCCGTCGAAGATTACCAATCTATGAGATTCGACTTCCCTGACGAGGACATCATGACATTGGACAACATTAAAGGTAACGGACCTGAATAAGGATCCCGATGGACCCTGTACTTTGATGGCGATTCAAATGCACTTGGCAACGGTATCGGCGCAGTACTTATCTCTCCAGAAGGTTGCCATACACCCTTCACTGCTAGAATCTGTTTCAGTTGCACCAACAACATGGCTGAGTATGAAGCTTGCATCTTTGGTCTTAAAGCTGCAATTGGCTTGGGAATCAAATCTTTGGTGGTATTTGGAGACTCAGCTTTGGTTATCAGTCAAATCAAAGGAGAGTGGGACACTAAACATCCTAACCTCATCCCATACAAAGAACATGTCCTGACATTGTTACCTCATTTCGAGCAAATTATCTTTGAACACTTCCCGCGAGAGGAAAATCAGCTAGCAGATGCTTTGGCTACAATGTCTTCCATGTTTAAACTCAACTGGGATAATGAGGCTCCCCAAATCACCATCGAGCAAATGGACGAACTTGCAAACTGTCATGAGATTAATACCGAAGAAGTAGTGGAACAACCATGGTTCCATGAAATCAAAAGGTATCTCCAGACTCGAGAGTACCTTGAAGGAGCTTGCGTCAATGACAAAAAATTCCTAAGGAAATTTGCTGCCAAGTTCTTCCTAAGCAATGGTATCCTTTATAAGCGCAGCCATGATTGTGTTCTACTTCGTTGTGTGGACAAGGCTGAAGCAGAGTTGATCATGACCGAAATACATAGTGGCACCTTTGGCACCCACTTAAGCGGACATACGATGGCTAAGAAGATTCTAAGGGCAGGCTACTACTGGTCTACCATGGAAGCTGATTGTCATCAACATTCCCGTACTTGTCACAAATGCCAAGTTTATGCTGACAAGGTGCATATCCCTCCGGTTCCTCTCAACGTCCTAACAGCTCCCTGGCCATTCACAATGTGGGGCATTGACATGATTGGAGAGATCAAGCCTACAACATCCAATGGGTATCACTTCATCCTGGTGGCTATTGATTACTTCACCAAATGGGTCAAAGCAGCTTCCTTCGCCTCTGTTACAAAGAATGTGGTTGCCCGTTTCATCAAACAGAACCTCATCTACCGGTACGGTATTCCTGACCGAATCATTATGGACAACGGTACAAACCTGAACAACACTATGATCACCGCTCTGTGCGAGCAGTTCAAGATTTATCATCATAATTCATCTCCCTATCGGACGAAGATGAACGGTATTGTTGAAGCCGCAAACAAAAATATCAAGAAGATCATTCAAAAGATGACAGTCACTTACAAGGACTGGAATGAGATGTTATCGTTTGCTCTACATGGGTACCGTACCACGACACGAACATCAACTGGGGAAACACCTTTCTCTTTGGTATACAGCATGGAAGTTGTTTTACCTATAGAAGTTCAGATTCCTTCTTTAAGAATCATGAAGGACGCTGGTTTAAACGAAGACGATTAGATTCAGACCCGGCTTGATCAACTTAATTTGATTGACGAAAAACGGCTTACCGCTGTTTGTCATGGTCAGACGTATCAAAAACGGATGATCAAGGCTTTCAATAAGAAAGTCAGGAGACAAGTATATCAAGTTGGGGATCTTGTAATCAAGCGGATTATCTTACCGCAAAGTGATCCCAGGGGCAAGTGGACTCCTACTTACGAAGGACCATTTGTGATCAAAAACATCTTCTCTGGCGGGGCAATGATCCTGACCACCATGGACGGTGACGACCTGCCACACCCTGCTAACACAGACATAGTCAAAAGATACTACGCATAAACAACCTGACAGGTCGAAAACCCGAAAGGGCGACTTGGGCAAAAATGGGCATCCCGGTGAATCAAAAACCCGAAAGGGACGGTTCAGGCAAAAATTAGGGATAAACAAAAAATCTGTACACCCGGCAAGTTGAAAACCCGAAAGGCGTGACTTGGGCAAAAAAGGGTTTCCCGGTGGATCGAAAACCTGAAAGGGCGATCCAGGCAAAAGTTAGGGAATCAAAGCGTATGACTATGTCTCGTCGGATCACTTTAAGGATAATCTCTTCACAGACAAACTCCAAAGTTTCTGATCAATCCAATCATCTGCGGACGAAGCAACAAATGGACAAGATATTCAGAGTCATGAAGGCTATAGCATAATGGGAACCCCATGGAATTGATACACATAGCCATCTTTCTTTGTATAAAAATTTTTCTCAGATTTTGACAACATTCTCTTACTAGGATGTCTGTCTCCTTTATACAAATACTTACACAAAGTTAATACAAAGTTACTTCAAAGTACAGAAAACTGCTTGCCTTTTCTTTCTTTTTTACACTTGTGCTTTATTTGAAAACGTCCAATGATTTATTAAAAGAGCATATGCATTTGAATGAAATCATTGCTTACAAATAAAACAAAATGAGAAAGAATAATTACTGATAGGATGGAAGTGTAGGAAAGTGTCTTTAGGCTATTCCAGAAGAGATCCCCTGCCAATGCCTCATCTGTTTCCTAAGCAGAACTAAAACTTTGAAAGGCATATCCCCGGTAGAGTTAAATTTCAAGGATCCCCATCGGAGTTGAATATTCAAATTCTTAGCCAATAGCAGAACAAAAACTTGAACTACAAACCATCAGTAAGAATGAAACTTTCTTCCCCAAGCAGAGACAAAACCACCAACCTGTGAAAACCAGTGAAGATCATCAAGTTTCTTCCCTACTCCCGAAAAGTTGCTTTCAAACCAGATAATTCATCAGGAATTTACTTTTAAAAATTTTTCCCAGCGAAGTCGCTAATCAAACCAGCACGTCACTAGGACCCCCAACAGAGAGGAAAACTTTGAGCTATCAATCCCCAGCGGAAACCATTCAGTTTTCCCCTGATATTCTTAACAAAACGGAGTTCCTCCTTCTCGCTTCCCTAGTAAAGTGGCATACAACCTACGCTACTGAGCTTCTTCCAAACAAGAATAAGTTTTTCCTAGGATCCCGAGCTTGCTCTCTAGCAATATGGTTACTCCTCACAGAATTTCAGATCCCCGGCAGAGTTTTCAGATATTCCCTAGCGGAGTTCTCCCCAAACAGCAAAATAGGAATCCCCCAGTAGATTGGCATACAAACCAAACTCTTGACAGCAGTACAATTTCTCCCCGCGAAGATTGTCAAAGAGCTGGAAGACACACATACTCTTCACACAGTATTCCTGGGACTTCTCATTTTCAACGAGCAAAAGATCCTCGATCCCCAGCAGCAATCAAGGATTTATTTCCCCCGACAACGGTCAAGATTTTATTATCTCCAGCTATCCAAGATTTATTTTCCTCAGCAAGACAGCTCATCAGCTTACATACGCATACATTACATTCATATATCATAAAAATTGATATAACACATATATTGCATCATACATTTCATGCAACATAACTTTGTGTTAGAACTAATTTTTACCCTTTCCAAGGATAAGGTTAGCAAGCTTCGATCAAGACTTCTGAAAACAGTTCACGGATTCTCCAAACACGGATGTTAATATATCGCTTGTTCAGATTCAACTTCTGAAAACAGTTTATGGATTCTCCAAACACGGATATTAATCTATCGCTTGTTCAGATTCAACTTTTGAAAACACTTTACGGATGCTTCCTGTTGTACCCCAAAATTTGCCCTCCCATATTTCTCAAAATATTTCAAGAAAAATTCACAAGTCCAACCCGGCGCGTCATATTCAGGTATTCTTTCGCCAAGATATCTCTGATAACGTATTCTCAAATTCAGGTTCGGCTCAAGAGTCAATTCTTTAAAGAAGGTATCCGAATGTGTGAGTTTGCTCGAAGAAATATGGTGAAAAAGTGTGCTGAAAGTGCAGTTTTTACGCGCTAAAAAATTCATAACTTGAAGACCGTGGCTCGTTTTGAACCCGTTCCGGTGGCCAAAATTCCATCTTGACATTATCTACGTTTTCATCTCTCACGGCTGGAAGCCAATTTCGATCAGAAGGTCTTCAAAAATGTGGATTTATCAAGTATTTTCATACAGAAAATTTGTGACAGAAGTTTATTTGCGTCATGTTCAGAAAATCATAACTTGGTCGATTTTCATTGTATCGAGCTGGTTCCGGCGCCACAATTTCACAAATTGAGTTGACTACATTTTCACAGAAGGTATTGAGTTCAAACGGTATTCAAAAGGCCTTTGTTTTTTGCTCAGAGTGCGTGACACACCGAAAATCCTGAATGCTGAATATTATTTCATCTGGGCCGAAACTTCGAAAATTCATAACTCGGTCAATTTTTATCGGATTGGGCTCATATTTTTACACAAGGCCCCTGACTCATAGATCTACAACTTTGCCTCAAAAGTCGAGACCGGATTATGCTCCGATCAATACCAGTTTTTTATTGAAGAACGTGTCAGAGTCGACACTGGAGCCCAAAATAAGTTTGTCTGAGCTGAAACTTCAAAAAATCATAACTAATTCACCGTTTATCCGATTGAGCCGATTTTCGGACAGGAGTTAGTTATCGATGTCGGCTACATTTTGTTTTCACATTTCGACTTCAAAAATTGCATTTAAGTCCCTGCGATTTAGCTTGGAAAGTGACGAACTCAAGTGAACATTGGAGGCCCAATTGCACATTCAAAGCCCATTTTCTTTACCCTAATTTTCATTATATAATCACCTTCTTTTCACACAAACCAGGGAGGAGAAAAAAGAGAGAAAAAACCTGGCAACAACACTGTCAGAATATCAAATTCTTTCAAGAACCCTAAAACCTTGAAATCCTTATTACAAATCCCTCTCTCACTACAAACAAGCCATCACAGTTACAAACCAACACCTCCCTACTTCTTCAGTAAGGGTAAGGCTGACTTGATCTCCATGATCCAAAAGTCATAAAAGCATTCATGTCACTAATTTTCCAGTGAGGGTAAGATTGATTTGATCTCCATGATCAAAAGAGTATAATCATTCATACATGCCATATTGTGCCTAAATATTAAATTTCTTCATATATTGGCTTTATTTGCATTTTATGATTTTATTTAATGTGTTCATGAGATTCAACATTGCAGATTTAGACAGGATCCCATGCAGGTTCATTAAGGAACGTTGAGGCCAAAAGCCAAATGGCCAAAAGCCAAAAGCCAAATGGCCAAAAGAACAACTTATGCATGACATCAATACATGGCGAAACAGACATCATGAGAAGATTAAGGAACGTTGAGGCCAGAACACAAATGGCCAAAAGCCAAAAGCCAAAAGCCAAATGGCCAAAGTAGAACAACTTATGCATGAAACTCAATCCAATGGCCAAAGAATGCAGACCACGGTACTCAGGAGTCAATGAACACGCATGTGATGCTAGAAAGTCAAACAAGGCTTTTTGTCTAATGGGCCAAATTGCTCTACAAAAACCTCCAAAAAGGGCCAGACACCCCTCCTTGTTTGTGTTCCTTCTTTTAATTTTCTTTTCTTTTATTCTTTTCAATTATTCTTTTTAATTGTTTTATTTAATCCACATAAATTAATTTTCACAATATAAAAATACAGAAAAATTAAAATATGTTTAATTATATTTAATTCCTATTAATTTATTTTGTAAATAAACCTTAATAATTAATTTAGTTAAATTAGGTTTTAAAACTTAAATCTTTTTCTTAACAAATTAAAATATGTAGAAATTAGGGTTTTTAACTTTTCATCATTTTTTTAATAAATAATTTTCTCATCATTGTTATTATTATTAATTATTAAATATTTTTGTAAATAAATATGTAAAATAATTAATTAGTGTAAATTAGGTTTTAAACTTTAACCTTTTCTTTAATAATTAAAAATATTTAGAACTAGGGTTTCATTTAACTTCTAATTAATTTTCTTTATTTCCATTAAATACAAAAAACCTAAAAAACATTTCTTTTCTTTAATTTAATAATCAATTAGTTCTTTTAATTTAATTTAATTTCAAAAGGGTCCAACGCCCTCAAACGTTCTATTTTTATTCTTTTCGCACGTTATTTTATTTCCTTTCCGAATATTATGTAATTGCTCAAGCCATGTAATAGTAACTAGGTTTTACTTTCCGCATTTTTATTAAAACGGGTCTTTGTAATTTGGCGATGTATAGACCCGCGCCTTGTAATAGCGTAGGATTTTACTTTCCGCATTTAAATTTCCGCACTTTTAAATTATAATTGCATGAAAGAATGTATGGCCTAAATTAAAAACAAGCGTAGATCACTATGATACTGTTGGCTCCTAAATTCGACACCTTTGTTTCAATTGATGACAGCCATTAAAAGCTGAAAGATGCTTTCGACTGGCTAAGCCTGTCGAAGTGCCCGTCGAAAGATGGCCGAATCCTTAGAAGATTTCTTCCAAGGAAGAAGGTTGATTGCCTTCGACGTCGAAGGAGTTTTCGTCGAAGACGTCTCTTGACGAACGTGTTCGATGGTCCAGAGTGGAGCAGTTTGAAATTCAAAGCTTTGGAGGGAAAACGGTTTCCAGCAGTTACTACGTGCGAACGTGCAAGGATCTGGAGCGTCGAGCATGGAGAACGTGACAAGTGGCTTGATCTCGAAGCAGTGTAACTGCCCGACGGTTACTTGGAATGTTTTTGTATAAATAGGAGTAGACGTGTAGTTTCTCGCGTGTGTTCACAATAGATACATAGTCACTCATTTAGATTCAAGTACCCAGTGTGAGCGAACGAATTGTTGAGAAATGTATGTGTGAAACACCAATTTACTAATTCAAGTCATTTACTTTTCCAGTATTTTACATGCTTTTTCCCTTTAAGATTCCTGTCGAACCTTTACATTCAAGCCTCGTTTATTTTACCAAGCCTTTTCCTTTATGCAATTTACTTTAAACAATTTACTTAAAGCCTTATCCACATTAATTAAACTTCAAAATCAACCTATGTCCATAGGATCAATCTGATCGATCCTGCGAGTAACCAAATAAGTAACCATTTGGAGGATCAGCGGTTGTTTACCAAATCCCCAGGTAAACAAATTGGCACACCTGGTGGGACTGTGTGTTGATTGTTGAAAAATCTCATCTTTTCGAGTTGTATGTTATTGAGGAGTGGTAGAATATACACCAACGATAATAATACTGCCAGAAGAAGGGAAGAAATGGCGAATCCGCCAAACAACAATGAAATCCCACAAACGAGTGTGGGAGCAACGGTTAATATGACCGTTAGTGAAGCGACGAATGTTGGTTCGATGCCAGCAGTGTCAGTCACAACCACGGGGCCAATAACTTCGTTAACAGGCCCCAGAATGACTTTGGGAACTCCCCCTCCAAGGGGAAATACTGGCCCAAGGCCAGTGGTTCCCCCAGGATTTATTCCATTCTATGGTATGCCAACTTCTGAATTGGCAAGCCTGACGAATGCTGCGTCCACTTATTCAGACCCTTTCGTGAGTGCCACTTCGCCACTCCAAGGCTCTGGAGTAGGCATGGCGAATAGAAATAGGACCCAACTCTTAGGAGGAACGTCCCAAGTAGCCCATGGCCTTACAAATGCCTCGACAGCAGTCTTGAGGCAACAGATGGACGAAAGCAACCATGATATGGTGCAAATGTTGGCACAAACTTTGAGTACAGTGCTAAATCCTCTAATACAAAATACTACTCAGTCGAATCAGCAAGTTACAGCGCAAATGACGCGTTTGGCTGACTTCTTTGGAGTACCCCCACCTATTCGACAGCCCAAAAGGGCGCAAATAAGAGGAAATCAGGGGATATTTGTAGAGGAAGAAACCACCATTAATCAGGCCCAACAGCCTGTAGAACAACCTGTCGAAGAACCTAGGGTAATAGCCCCAGAGGTTAGGTTAGTTAACAGAAACCAAAATGCTGACGAAGTGGTTCAGCATGTCCAATACCAAAACATGGGGTTGGAAAACAATCTGGCAACCATGATCGAAAGGATCATGACTCAGAATGGAATGAACATGGGCTTTCGAAGGCCCAACTTTACATCTCCATTGTCAGAATATGTGTTACAAACTGACTTACCCCCTAGAACCAAAGTCCCCAAATTTACTAAGTTCTCTGGGGACACGACAGAGTCTACTGTCGAGCATGTGGCTAGGTATTTGATCGAAGCAGGAGACATTTCAAATAATGAAAACCTAAGAATCAAATACTTCCCAAGTTCCTTAACCAAGAACGCTTTTACTTGGTTTACAACTCTCCCCCCCAATTCGATCCACCATTGGACCCAATTGGAAAGATTGTTCCATGAACAATTCTATATGGGGCAAACCAAGATAAGCCTGAAAGAACTGGCGAGTGTGAAGAGACGTTTCACTGAACCTATAGACGAATATCTGAATAGGTTTAGGTTGCTTAAGGCGAGATGTTTTACACAAGTGCCAGAACATGAGCTGGTCGAAATGGCCGCAGGCGGTTTAGACTATTCCATTAGGAAGAAGCTAGATACCCAGTACCTAAGAGACATGGCCCAACTGGCCGATAGAGTTCGACAAGTCGAACGCCTTAAAGCTGAAAAAGCTAAGGCAACAAAAACTCACAAGAGAGAGAGAATAGCTTACGTTGAGATGGATGACGAAGAGCTAGAATCCTTCGACGATACTTTAGCTGTCGAGGAAGGAGAAGTCGATTTAGCAGAACTGAAACAAGGGCCTCCATACTCTTGTAAACAGTTAGTCCCCTCAAATGGGAAAAATCCCATTGGTCCAGACAAGACCAATGATAGGTTTCCAAAAAAGACTTATAGTTTTGACATCACAAAATGTGACGAAATATTCGACTTGCTAGTTAAAGATGGCCAAATGATAGTACCCCCTGGGGTAAAAGTGCCTCCTCTTGATCAAAGAAAGAAGAGAGGTTTTTGCAAATATCATAATTTTCTGGGCCATAAAACTTCTCAATGTTTTCTTTTCAGGAATCTTGTACAAGACGCTATTGAGGAAGGGAGATTAAAGTTTGCTGACAAATCCCCCATGGCTGTCGACTCCAATCCAATGAAGGCTGAAGCCCACTATGCAGAACCCTCTGAGGTGAACATGATAGAGGCTACCAAGATCCAGTCGAAGAAGCCAGGCATTAACATGGTCGAAGTCTCTAAGGACCGCATCAACATGCCAATTTTTGGCAGTTTTTCTGGAAACTTATCCAGGAAGACAATTGAGGCTGTCCAGAAAGCGGTCGAAGATCCAAAGTCGAAGACTGCTGAAGTACAAACAACTGGACCAAGGCCCAGTTCCCACTTGGCCACTGTTCAAGGCCAGACGGAGAAACTGGAGACACAAATGAAACAACTAACTCTTGCTACTAAGGATACCATGAACATCAACATGGTTGAACTTTCTGACCCTAAAGCTTCAGAAGAAGCCATAAGGCAAGAGCAGGCAAATAAAACGGCTTTCCCTAAGGAAAACGAAAACTTGGCAGATTTTTTACAAAGATGCCAGAAGAAGAAATCAGAGGTCATGCTATGTCCAAGATGTAGTTCCATCTTTGATAAAAAAGCTGCTGAGCACATCCAAGGAGTGAGAGCAGCGAACAAGAGAAGGGAGAATTCTGACCTTCGACATGATCCCAGAAGGGGTTCTAATCAAGACAGGAGGCCCTCGACTTTTAGGCCTCCAACAAATGTACCAGTAGACACTTGGTACAAAACATCTGGCCGGAAAAGGCCAAGTGAAGACAAATGGCATTCTTTCGAAGTGCCAAGAGGTTCCTCTTTAATCCAGAAGAAAGATCCTCAAGTTGCTGCACCCAAGGTTGCTCAAGTGTCCAGCAACTACAAGGGAAAAAATCCTATGTCGAGATCCCAATGGAGGAGGTATCAAAGAAGGCGAAAAGCTGAAAGAGAGGCCGCCAACGAACCTAAGGCTGAAACTAGTTCGAATGTGCCTCAAAGGAAACAAAGAAAGCCTCTTGAGAGAGAACCAGTTACCAACAGGCTAGTTTGGCCTAACCAGAGCGAAGTCGAAGACGAAGATGATGCTGAGTCCGACGATACCCTGGACATAATGGTGAACGTTGTTTCAATGCTGCCTAGGGAATTCAATCGACAAGTAGAAGTCGAAACCAGTGACTGGGAGATGGAACAAGAAATGGCTAGACACAGGCCAGTGTGCTATTTTGTCATGGACAATGGCACTACAGAAGAACAAAATGGCTTCTTCGAGCCACCCACAGAGGCGATGAAGAATCACCTCAAACCTTTGTTCATAAGGGCTAAGCTCGAAGAGACCACTGTGAACAAGATATTGGTCGACTGTGGGGCCACTATCAATATTATCCCTCATTCTGTGCTAATAAAGATTGGCAAAAGGGATGAAGAAATAAAACCTCACAATATGGTTCTGTCCAACTATGAGGGAGGCATTGGGACCACCATGGGAGTGATCCAGCTCGACATAAAAGTTGGGTCGATCCTTCGACCAACAATGTTCATGGTCATTTCGGCCAAACCTAACTACAACCTTTTGTTAGGTCGTGAGTGGATACATGGTGTAGGTGCTGTGCCTTCATCGATGCATCAAAGACTGCTTCTATGGCGCCCAGATGGGTTGGTCGAAAACATAGAGGCTGATCAGAGTTACTACCTTGGCGAAGTAAACCACTTGGGTGTAACAGATTTCGACAAAAACTTGGCTCACATAGGGCCATGTCCAGCTCCTGATTTCGATATGGCGCCAGCGCCAAACACCTTTTGTTCCCTATACCTGCATCCTGAGCATGGTTTCCAATGGGACAGAGAGGACGTGTCACACATAGAATTCAGCGGGCTAACTGGTATCCAACCAACTGGTTGGGGAAGTGAATTCAGTGATAATGACTGAGTCACAATCTCTGAAGCGAATTTCGGCCTATGTGGCTGAAACCAAGATGATAACGGCTCTCGAAGCCGAAGTAAAATACATGGCCACCAAGGCCGCCAATGACCAAGCACTACCTTCTGCAGGTCCTGGAAAAGATTTCGACCCAGAGCCACCAGATATAGGTCCTGGAAAAGATTTCGACCCAGAGCCACCAGATATAGGTCCTGGAAAAGATTTTGACCCAGAACCTCCTGATATCTCGACAGAAGGAATGCAGGAACAGAGGCTCGACGCGATCTATGACGATGAGCCTCTGGGCTTCGAAAAGGATCCCTTGGCGAACAACATTAAGATGTTAGCACAAGACCCTTTAGAAGAAATCAACTTAGGCGAAGGATCAGAGAATAGGCCAACCTACATCAGCGCCAAAATTGATCCAGAACTTAGGTTAGAAGTAATCCAATTGCTGAAAGAGTTTAAAGACTGTTTTGCATGGGATTATGACGAAATGCCTGGTCTCGACAGAGGATTGGTAGAACTTCAGTTGCCAATCAAACCTGGAAAGAAGCCAATTAAGCAAAATCCAAGACGCTTCGCTCCAGAAATCTTGTCGAAGATCAAAACGGAGGTCGAAAGACTTCTGAAATGCAAATTCATCCGTGTTACAAGGTATGTCGAATGGATTGCAAATATTGTGCCAGTAATTAAGAAAAATGGCACATTAAGGGTATGCATAGATTTCAGAGATCTGAATGCTGCCACCCCCAAAGATGAATATCCAATGCCTGTGGCGGAAATGCTAGTCGATTCTGCCGCTGGCTACGAATACCTGAGTATGCTCGATGGTTATTCAGGATATAATCAAATTTTCATTGCTGAAGAGGATGTGTCGAAAACAGCTTTTCGATGTCCTGGGGCCTTAGGCACTTACGAATGGGTAGTGATGCCTTTTGGCCTAAAGAACGCTGGGGCAACGTACCAGCGAGCAATGAATACTATCTTCCATGATTTTATTAACACGTTTATGCAAGTTTATATTGATGATATTGTTATAAAATCTGTTTCCAGGAAGAGTCACATTGACCACCTTCGACAATCATTCGAAAGAATGAGAGAACATGGTCTGAAGATGAACCCTTTGAAGTGTGCGTTCTGTGTAAAAGCTGGAGATTTCTTGGGCTTCGTTGTCCACAAGAAAGGGATCGAAATCAATCAGAACAAGACGAAGGCAATTTTGGAAGCGAAAGCGCCATCGAATAAGAAGGAATTGCAATCTCTCTTAGGCAAGATAAATTTCTTGAGAAGGTTTATATCTAACCTAAGTGGGAAAGCTCAGGCCTTTTCACCCTTGCTTCGACTGAATAAGGAGGGGTTCGAATGGGGGCAAGAGCAACAAGAAGCCTTCGACAAAATCAAAGGGTACCTCACTAAGCCACCTATTTTGGTGCCTCCTTGTAGCAATAGGAGTATGAGATTGTACATAGCTGCATCCGACAAAACTCTGGGAAGTATGTTAGCCCAAGAGGATGAGAATGGAGTCGAAAGACCCATTTATTATCTCAGTCGAGTTTTGAATGATGCAGAAACTAGATATAGCGAAGTTGAAAAATTGTGTCTATGTCTGTATTTTTCTTGTACAAAGCTCAAACAATATATAAAACCAGTTGATGTTTATGTTTCGTCTCATTTTGATGTTTTCAAATATATGTTGTCGAAACCTATCTTGCATAGTCGAATTGGCAAGTGGGCATTAGCATTGACTGAATACTCCTTGACCTTTATGCCTCTTAAGGCAGTAAAAGGACAAGTGGTTGCAGACTTCATAGTCGACCACTCTATTCAAGTCGAGAATATTAATTATGTGGAGATAGAACCTTGGAAATTCTACTTCGATGGTTCCAGCCATAAAAATGGAACAGGAGTAGGAGTCTTACTTATTTCTCCAGATAAAATTCCAACAACATTCAAGTACCAAATCGAAGGTTCTTGTTCGAACAATGAGGCTGAGTATGAAGCTCTAATTACTGGCCTTGAAATATTGTTGGAATTGGGGGCAACTCGAGTCGAAATAATGGGAGACTCAGAGTTAGTCATCAAGCAAGTCACAAAGGAGTATAAATGCATAAGAGAAAATCTCATTATGTACTTTGTGATTGCAAATCGTTTATTGAAACAATTTGAAAGTGTCAATATTCGACACATACCCAGAGTCGAAAATCAAATAGCCAATGACTTGGCACAGATTGCATCTGGGTATAAAATTTCAAAAACGAGATTACAAAGAGCAATCGAAGTTCGAGAGAAGATAAGAGCGACTTGTCTATCACCAACAGATTTGGAATCAACAAGGTTAGGATACGCTGATCACTCAAACTTCGAGATTTCGTTCATTGACAATTTGTCAGACCAGGATTGGAGGAAACCCATTGTGGACTATCTTCAAAATCCAGGAGCTCCGACAGAACGAAAAACAAAATACAGGGCGTTGAGTTTTGTACTCATGGGTAATGAGTTATTCAAGAAGACGCCTGAAGGGGTGTTGCTGAAATGTTTAAGTGAAACTGAAGCATACATAGCCCTTTCGACTATGCATGCTGGGGCATGTGGGGCTCACCAGGCAGGCCATAAGATGAAATGGTTGTTGTTTCGACAAGGACTATATTGGCCCACTATGCTGAAAGATTGTGTTGAGTTCGCCAAAGGTTGCCAAGAGTGTCAAGTTCATACAGGCATCCAGCACGTACCAGCAAGCGAACTTCACTCGATAGTGAAGCCTTGGCCCTTTCGAGGATGGGCGTTGGATCTTATTGGAGAGATTCGACCAGCATCATCAAAGAGCCAGAAATACATATTGGTAGGCATTGATTATTTTACTAAGTGGATCGAAGCTGTCCCTTTAGTCAATGTAGACCAAGAAAATGTCATTGAATTTATTCAAAAGAACATTATATTTAGGTATGGAATCCCTGAGACAATAACAACTGATCAAGGTTCAGTTTTCACTGGTCGAAAGATGCAGGAATTTGCTCAGGAAACAGGTTTCAAACTCTTAACATCCACGCCTTACTATGCACAGGCGAATGGTCAAGTCGAAGCAGCTAACAAAGTGGTAATTGGCTTGATAAAGAAGCATGTTGGGAAGAAACCAAAGAATTGGCATAAGACGTTAGACCAGATTTTATGGGCTTGTCGAACGTCCCCAAAAGAAGCCACTGGTACAACACCATATAGGCTAACTTTTGGCCATGATGCAGTATTGCCAGCAGAAATTTGTCTTCAATCTGCAAGAGTTCAGAGGCATTATGATATTCCTTCTGAGGTTTATTGGAACATGATGTTAGATGAATTGGTGGATTTAGACGAAGAGAGATTACACGCTCTCGACTTGCTCAGGCTTCAGAAGAAAAGAGTCGAAGACTCTTATAATAGAAAGGTAAAACCTAAGGCATTTTTGCCCGAAGATTTAGTTTGGAAGGTAATTCTTCCCATGGATCGACGGGATCGAAGCATGGGGAAATGGTCACCCAAATGGGAAGGACCCTTCAGAGTTATCCAAATTTTTTCTGGTGGAGCCTATGAAGTCGAAGAGATAAGTGGTGATAAAAGACTCTTGAGAGTAAATGGTAAATATTTGAAAAAATACAAGCCTATACTTCAAGAGATAAAAATAAAATAATAAACTGAATTAACCATAGAAATGCCAAAATGGAAATGTTTATTAATTTCTGCCAAAATGGCAATTGTTGTCGAAAGTGATTACAGAAGATGATTACAAAAGAGAATCAAAAAGAAAGAGAATTCTTAAGTCGAAGATACTTGGCATGCTGCAAATCCAACCTCTTCTTGCACCAAGATTTTTCTTGCTCCAGTTTGGCAATTTGAGCGTCGAGGCTTTGGGCCCTCTCAGCGAACTCCAGGCCTTGCTTGACCTCAGTCTGGCTCTCAGCGTCTGGGATGGTCGAAAGAATTTCCTCCTGGAGCACAGTGTTGGCGTTTATCTTCGCCTCTATCTCTGCAATTTGTGCTCGGAAGGAGACATTCTCTCGCTCAATAGCATCGAACCTTTCCTGTGCAGACGCTTTTTGTTTCGACAACTCGGCAATTCGAGAAGTCGAACTTGAGACAGCAGTCCACGCAGATAGGCTCTTGCCATGCAACGTTTCGAGCTGACTGTTGAAAGTTCGTTGGCGCCGGTAATCCGCTGAGACTTGGTCAATCATAGAATGTAATTCCATGATTAAGTCTGAGATTTCTGGAGCTACAACATCGAAATCAACAGCATTCAAAACCTCTTTTAAGCAAGATGGAGCAGTGGGGTCTCCCTCTAAAGCCTTCATTAAATCTCTCTTGAAGAACTGGGCCTTGACCTTCGCCAACGCATCATCAAGAGGAGAAGTCTCAGTAGATTTCCCGGACAGAGTAGGAATTTCTTGACTAGTGTCAGAAGAACTCTTACTCTCGACGATTGCATTGAGGTAGCTGATAGGGTCAGTTCGTTTCAAGATTTCCAAGTCTTCTTTCGACCTATGCTTTGAGGAGGTGACCCTTGCCATAGCATTATCTTGGACTGGAGGCTGTTGAATGCTGAGTGCCTCGTTTGGTTGTTCTTCGACTTGAACTGAGGCAGTACTAGCGTCGACTCGTGGTTCTTCGTTAACTTCACCTTGGGGTCTTTCGCCAGCGTCATTCTGTGGTTCTTCGCTGGCGTCATCCTGGTGTTCTTCGCCAGTACCACCTTCATGTTCTTCGACAACAGCATCTTGATTCTCTTCGCCATTGCCTTGGTCTCTTCCTTCAGGATTCTCTTCTGACGACAAGACCACCACAGGAACCTGTTCTGGCTGTGTTTCCTCCGCCATAGGTTCTTCAGTTGTCTTCTCCACTGTTTCAGCATTGGCCTCATGCTCAGTGTGGGCTTCGTCATTGCCCAAATCTTGCACCTGAGGCCTGCTGAGGTCAGCAGATTCCAGAGTTTCTGAAGTCCTTGGTGGGGAACTTCCAGTAGTTTCCTGAAAAAGAGGGAGAGGACGAATCTTCAGATGTCGAAAGAGATATAATCAAATACTGGTATTTATGCCTAAGTTATAAGAAGGGTCCAATAGATTACCTGTGGATTGGCTTCAGCCCCAGGGCTGGAATTATCACTTTCGACAGGCTGGGTGACTAGAGCGTTCAGTTCCTCCTCAGTTGGTTCTTCGATGACCACTGCAGGTGGCCTAGGCTTCCTCACACCAACTTTTATTCTGACGGTTCGACCTTCAGGAGCTGGAGTAGGAACAGAAGCGTCCTTTGTTAACTTTCGCCTCTTTAAGGGGGAAGGAGGAGAATCACTTTCTTCATCACTCCCCGATTCGATCACAAATGCTGCCCTTTTCTTGGGCGAAGGGGCCTATAAAACCAATAGGAATTCGATTGAATAATTACGTCGAAAATAAAAAACCGAAAGCCAGAATGAAAATAAAGAAAATCTGGTTACCGATGCAGGAGGCCTCCTCGAAGAGCCTTCCCCCTGTTGGTTGCCTGTTGTCTTCGCCGGCGCTATAGTCTTCGCCGGCGGTGGAGGTTTTGTCGAAAGGACCCCTCCTTGTGGGCCTCCTGTAGCCTTCTTGACCAAGGGTTTTCGAACAACTGGAAGCGAAAAGGAAAGTTAACAAGCTAACAGTCGAAGAGAAAGATAAAAAGTAATGTGAGAGTATGAACTTACATTTCTTTACTTTGTCAAATACGAGGACAAAAGACTTCTGCAACTCTGTTGTGAAGTCCTTCTCGTCGAAGAAGTACTCAGCGTAATAGCTTCTCCACCATTCTTCAAAAGATGGCGAACAAAGGAAGTTAAGCTGGTAGTTGAACAGCGAGAGGATGGTTCGACCAGCATATCTCCCAATATGCCTGGTAACAGCTTCTTCTGTATAATCGTTGCAGAAGTACAACATTGACTTCTCTCTTGGGAAAATGGGAGAAGGCAAGGTTTGGATGATACCAAACTGGCGAGATACCAGGTTTGGTTGATAGGCCAGCAGACTCAGATGAGTCTTAGAACTTTTAAATCGAAGAGGCATAATCCTTGGAGTAAGGAATGCCTCCCACAGTATGGTGTGCTCATCAACATTGGGACCACTCGACTCCTTGGGATGTGGCCTTGTGAACCAAGCTGGCCCCACCTTTCGCTGAGCGAATGGAGCCATAGTCGAAACAAATTCCTTCCTTCGAGCGAACATCAGCACGAAGTTAGTGAAGGTTTGTTGGAACTCTAGCCCATCTTCCACAGGTGTCAGTAGAGCCAGCCTAATCCCTTCGATACGTCTATTAGCTATCGCTGAGGCTTGTTCATTTATCTGAGTCTTCTTGGGTAAGAAAGACTCGAAAGTGGCGTTAAGCCACAGTTGAAGTAACCAGAAAGGCCCAGCGAGTAGCAGACTGTTCCTATCTTCGATATGCTTCAAAAGAGTAACCCCATTGCTGATGGAGTCATAAAGACTGGCCAGAATTAGTTCTGCCAGACAGATGTTCTGACGGTGATGCAGTTGGGTGGCCAGAGTGACCATCTTTTTGGTCACTTACAGGGACTTCGAACAGAACACGAAGCGAGTTAGCCATAAGGCTAGAAACGCTATGTGTTCAACGTCGGACACTGTGTCTGTCGACTTGTCATGAAAGTGGTTGATAAAGGTGGTGAATGTTGGCTTCGTCTCAGAAAAGCCAATTTGGTCCTCCGACATCTCTTCCGGGTCGAAGTAATCTCCGGTTGGTCGAAGTCCAGTGATGGCTGCTACGTCGAAGAGTGTGGGAGTTAACATCCCACATGGAAGGTGAAAGGTGAAGTGAGAGTTATCCCAGAACAGCATCGAAGCTATAAGCATCTCTGGGGAGTAGTTTAAACCTGTCTTCGACAGCATTATTAGGTCAAAGATGCCCATCTCCTTCCAGACTGGAGTTTGATGTTTTTCCAGCTTTGTTAGCCAAGCAACATAGTCCTGGGTGAGATTAGGGCAAGACCTAAAAACTCTAACACTTCTGTTGAAGAAACGAAGGTCGATCTTCTCGTGTGTGGGGTCTTCGTTGTCTTCTGGATCCTTCTTAGCACAAGCTACTGGCTTGAGTTTCTCGACAATGGGAAAGTAGCTCTTGATCTTCAGAGCTTCAGAGATGCTGGGGTTCATGGGTCCAGCCATTGCGAAGATTTGGTTGGAGTATCCAACCGGAATCATCAAGTGACGCGAGTAAGCGTCGCGAACGGAGATATCAGATGGTTCAGGGACCCTTCGTTTCCCTGTAGCGTTCACTACCGGAGCGGTTACAAAAACCTTGGGCTTAGCAAGTTGTTCAGTTGGTGCGTTAGTCTTGGGGGCAGTTGAAGCAGAAGCCATTGTTGAGGATGAAGATGAAGTTGAAAAAGGAAGAGTTTTTCTGCAAAGAGAAACAAGTTTGCAAGAAAGCAAGGGAGTTTGAGAGATTGTTTGCGTGAAAAGTCCCACAATGGGATATTCACTACTATTTATAGTAGTGGGAGAAATTCCCAATAACGAGGGCATTAAATGTCATTTAATGCTGCAGGGAGTAGTGGGACGCGTGGCAGCATCCTGTTGTTTTGGCCGTTTCTGCAGAAACAGAGAGACGCAGCGTGCGTCCTCGTTTTTTGAATTTGTCATAATGACAAATTATGAAGTGATGTTTTGGTTCTGCACGCCGTACTGACAGTGACGTCCTAGGATCAAATCAATGATGGTTTCTTGGGATTGCCAATAGTTGGTAAAAAGCAACAAAAAGTGCACAAGTTAACTTGTGACTCAGCGTGGACAAACAGGTGTCGAATGGCGTTTTCAAAGAATGCCTTTTTCTTTCAAGAGTCGAAATAAGGCATTCTTGGGGGGCAATTTGTTGGCTCCTAAATTCGACACCTTTGTTTCAATTGATGACAGCCATTAAAAGCTGAAAGATGCTTTCGACTGGCTAAGCCTGTCGAAGTGCCCGTCGAAAGATGGCCGAATCCTTAGAAGATTTCTTCCAAGGAAGAAGGTTGATTGCCTTCGACGTCGAAGGAGTTTTCGTCGAAGACGTCTCTTGACGAACGTGTTCGATGGTCCAGAGTGGAGCAGTTTGAAATTCAAAGCTTTGGAGGGAAAACGGTTTCCAGCAGTTACTACGTGCGAACGTGCAAGGATCTGGAGCGTCGAGCATGGAGAACGTGACAAGTGGCTTGATCTCGAAGCAGTGTAACTGCCCGACGGTTACTTGGAATGTTTTTGTATAAATAGGAGTAGACGTGTAGTTTCTCGCGTGTGTTCACAATAGATACATAGTCACTCATTTAGATTCAAGTACCCAGTGTGAGCGAACGAATTGTTGAGAAATGTATGTGTGAAACACCAATTTACTAATTCAAGTCATTTACTTTTCCAGTATTTTACATGCTTTTTCCCTTTAAGATTCCTGTCGAACCTTTACATTCAAGCCTCGTTTATTTTACCAAGCCTTTTCCTTTATGCAATTTACTTTAAACAATTTACTTAAAGCCTTATCCACATTAATTAAACTTCAAAATCAACCTATGTCCATAGGATCAATCTGATCGATCCTGCGAGTAACCAAATAAGTAACCATTTGGAGGATCAGCGGTTGTTTACCAAATCCCCAGGTAAACAGATACATGTACAAGATAAAACATAACATGAAAATAACACACAAATTCACACACCACTCTTAGGGTACACCTCACTGTTGCCTTGCCTCCGAAAGGTGGTTGTCGAGTATAAGACGTTTTAGTAAGTCCTTATGTCCATGACATGATCCAGTTGCCTCGGAAAAGTTGCCTCGAAATAAAAAAGGATCAATGGTATAAGGGTAGCTTCTAAGGTGTCCTACTGTTGCTCTGGTGACCACACTGTCCCTAACAAACGAATTGACCCGAACACCTTCAACGGTGGTGCTACCTACCTCTCAATGGTGGGATAGCACTACCTTAAGGACATTTACACAGCCTAATTCCTTAGGGTAGGTGGATGACTCATAGATACTTGCTCTAATTCAAAACAAATCAAAACTCTTTTCACACCGACACTTTCAAAAAGCTTTCAAAACAATTTTTCAAACACTCTTGAGGACTGATACAAGAGTCGATCTGAAATCTTCAAAGAAACTTTTTCAAACCCACTCACACTTGAAAAGCGAACAAACACTTTTGAAAACACAAATGAGCAAGTATCTAAGAGCCCATGGATAACCATGGATAGAAAGGGTGCTAACACCTTCTCTTTCTATAAATCTACCTCCCGAATCGAGAAACTATCTCATAAGGAATTTTGCTGTGCTTTTGTCCTATCCATGTTGGAGAAAATAAAAGACGGTGGCGACTCTTGCTTCCGCGACATTTCGCAAAACCAGCGTTAAACAGTCAGTTCCAGATCCACCGATCACAGAACTGGCGACTCTACTGGGGATAATACTTAAAGTGAGGTGTACCTTAGGATAGCTCAGACTTGTGTTTTCAATTGCTGTGTTTGTTTGCTTTATATTTGTGGGCATTGCATCGGAGTTACATAGATCCTAACCTGGATATGGGGATACCCTGTTAGGTAGCATAAGCTTTGAGGGACATGTCCGGCGTAGACCGACATGGGTGAAGCAGTGGCTACGTTGGTGTGGCACCTTGGTCTATACCGATATCCCTTGTGTCACAACGAGGAGAATATGGGTCTTCTGAGGAGTCATTAAGCACCAATCGACCTTAGAACCTTAAATGACCCAACTTGGCCAATAGAACAGTAGCAGTATGCTACGCCCATTGAGGCTAAACTCTCGTGATGGTTCTGGCCGCAAGAAAAGATTGCGATGCTGGAGTTATGACCGATTGAGGGTAGTCAGTGATATTGGGATCCTCTAGAACCCGGTTACTTCTGATAGGACAGGTCTTAACCAACAAACTGAAAGAGGGTAATACCTAGACCCCATGCTGGCCTAAACTCTAAGGGTTTCTCTTGTGTGACTTGTGTGCCTTCCAACTTGACTATTTGCATGCTTGTTATCTGACACTTGAGTTTCTTGCAGGTTTCGTTTACAGTCCTTAATTGGGACTCATAACAGGGTCTACTTATATCACTCCATGCATAGCATAACATCATACCATTGCATACATCCTACATAAGGACTAATCCATTTCAAGGATCTCGAGGGTTTGTGATGCAGGTCATAATGAACCAAAGGTCTAGCAAGGGGCAAAAGGGGATCTATTTTCCTCTAGCCAAGGTTGATAACTTGAGTCAGGGGCTATGACCCACTAGATATGGTGAGCCTTGACTCTTGAAGAAGGACTCTCAACAATATGAAGTGCCTCCAATCAAGCCACCAGTTACCAGATTCTAACAATTTTCTTGTTTACCCTGCGAGATCCTTGAAAACATTGCATGCATATCATACATATCATTGCATTACAGGTACCCTTTTGACAGGTCGCTTACCTTCTTCGCTGTTTATTTCAGCAGTCTCGTCATGAATCCTGAATCATCCACTGAGCAATCCATCAAGGCCCTCCAGGCTCAGAACGCCCAGTTCCAAGAGTTGATCATGAGTTTGGCCCAGGGGCAACAAGATCTGAAGACCCTGCTTTTGAAAAAGAAGAAGAAGAGGACGGTGATGTTCAACCCTAGACGCAAATCTGGGAATGGATCACTAAATGAAGTTGAGCAGGTTACCCCATCTATTGGGAAAGACAGTCCCCAAGAAAGGGAGGTTCCTAGTCCAGTGGTCTCCGACAACGAGACCGATTACAATGATGAGCAGTACCCTTCAGCTGAGGACAGGTATAAACAATTGGAAGACCGGCTAA
Source organism: Vicia faba (assembly GCA_948472305.1). Lineage (NCBI taxonomy): Eukaryota > Viridiplantae > Streptophyta > Magnoliopsida > Fabales > Fabaceae > Vicia > Vicia faba. The sequence goes on from OX451736.1 coordinate 988,940,286, forward strand.
GTGCCATGGAGATACAAAAAGTGCCCGGCCTGGACTTCGAAGATCTAGGTCTATCTTCTGGGGTAGTAATCCCGCACAAATTCAGGGCACCTGCCTTTGCCAAGTACGACGGGGCATCCTGTCCTAAGCTGCATCTTAGGTCTTACACGAGGAGGATCCAGCCCTACACGGCAGACAAGAATCTATGGATCCATTTCTTCCAGGAGAGTCTTTCAGGGACTCAGCTCGAATGGTTCTATCAGCTGGATGGAACCAGTGTTCGTAACTGGGAGGACTTGGCAACTGCTTTTTATAAGCAGTATCAGTATAATGCCGATCTCGCTCCTACGCGTACCCAACTCCAGGGTATGTCACTAGGGACGGGTGAAGGTTTTAAGGAGTACGCCCAAAAATGGAGAGACCTTGCTAGAAGGGTACAACCACCTCTAACTGACCGTGAGCTCGTTGACATGTTCTTGGGGACTTTGTCTGGTCCATTCTACAACCATCTGATTGGGAATTCTTCTGCTGGGTTCATAAATCTTATCTTGACTGGGGAGAGAATTGAAGCTGGTATCAAGTCGGGGAAGATTCAAGAAACCGCACCTGCTGATGCTCAGAAAAAGCCCCACAGTGGGAAGAAGGAGTCCAATGCTATACATGGTAAAAAGGGTCGTCATGACGTAGGGGCAATCCAAATCTCTGATCCCGCGCCTGTTCAACAAAGAAAGAGAAATAGGCGTAGGATAAAGTATCAAGATAGGAAGTATACTGACATCAGCATGCCTTTGTCTCAGGCACTACAACAATTGCTGAAGGCGAAACTGATCACACTAAAGGATCCCCCTCAAAATCCTGATACTTCCTCTCCCAAGTACAACCCGGGTGTGAGATGTGCCTACCATTCTGACAGTCCCGGACATGACACCGACGACTGTTGGACCTTGAAGAACAAGATCCAGGATTTGATTGACGCCAAGGAGGTCAAGTTTGAACACTGATCCTGCACCAAATCATCGAGAATGTCTTTTGTTCATTCGAATGTTCAAGTTGTATTTTTCTTTGATTGTTCAAACATTTTATTCATGTCAAACTTTGTTATTTCATTAATGTATTACACGTGTCTGTTTTGAAGTAATTATGTTTACTATGCTTAAAACTGTTTTCATATTTTTGTGATGTTCAACGCTCGGTTAACAATTCTAAGCCTCTTGAGGGAGGATGACGAAAACGATACCACGATTTTTACAGTATGCTTTTGAACAGACCCCGCTGATGAGGTACAGGCATTGTTTCAAATCCTAAACAGTGGAGTAATAAGGAAGATAATCCCTCGTCAACCCCTTTGAGCCCAAGAAGTTGGAGTTTTTCTTTTCAAAAATTAAAACCCTTAATCATAACCTGGGGCAGGGTAGTTCTCTCAGCTGATCTAGGTGCACAACGAATGACACCAAAGAAGTCCTTCCGAGACAAAAGACAGTGATGGTTCAGAATAATCATAATGACAGGCAGTCATTATCAAAAAATAATAATAAAAACCCATAAGTCAAAACCTATGAAGGAGGCTTACAAAACTGGGGCATCCCGCTGACTGTAATCACAAAAGAAACAGTTCAGGCAAAAAATAGGGATCATAAAATCAAAAAGAAAGAGGCCATGCAAACCCTCAACAACAAAAAAGGGGGAAATGACTGCCTATTCAAATAAATTTCCAAAATCCGAACCATCATTGGAATATCAGGACAAAGACTCAAACGAGATCTAAACGCACGATCAGCTGAGTTTAGGTTTGAAGAACATCACATAGAACGGGTGGGTACAAATAAAATTTGAGTCTTTATCCTTTGTTTCTTAAACCGTGAACCAGGCCACGTTACAACCCTAAAAAGTCCTAGCTGAAGCATAGGTTAGTTCGAAAGCATACTGTTACGAAAGGTATCCTGACTCCTTAAGGCTTGCGGTAAACTAACGAGTTGACATCACAGTTTACAAAAAAAAATTCACTTGTTTTTATGAAAAAAAATGCATTTTCACAAAAACTTCAAGACAGACATAAGCTTTGCATTTTTAACATAACTTTGTTTGCATACGACTATTTGTTTGAACAGCATAGAAGCTCGCACGACGAATATCGGATGAACAAAAGCACTCCCAAACAAGGGGCATGACATGATCATTGTCCGTCATCTGGGGCAGTTAAGTCAAGATTCAGAGAATATCTCAAATGCCAAATAGCCTGGGACAAATCTCCGCCTGAGTCACTTGGGGCATTGGACATGAATTCCAGCGACGAATCGTGCAGGTTCAAAGATCTTCGGACGGTATGGCAGCACAACAACTGGGGCACCTCCCTACATTATGAGAATGTGAACATAGTCGAAAAAATACTACGCAAAATTAAAGACCCGCTAGGTTGACACACCTAGGCAAAAATAAGGGCTTCCCGGCGAACCAAAAGAGTTCGGGCAAAAATAACGGATGAAATGAAAAAAATCTGTACACCCGGCAAGTCGAAAACCTGAAAAGGCGGCTTGAGCAAAAAAGGGTATCCCGGTGGACTGAAAACCCGAAAGGGCGGTCCAGGCAAAAATTAGGGATCAAAGCGTACGACTATGTCCCGACATCTCGTCACTTGCCTACCAGAAGAAGATTTGTCAAATCGGCAGTTATCAAGGCCTCCGCAGGTACCTTCTCCCGCAGAAACAGGGGCAATAATGAGTTGTCTAAGCGATCTAATTGCTCTGTCCACCAAGGTACCAAGGTATGTTCAGCTGAAGAATGCAACCAAGATACCTTAATTCCCCAGAGAGTGAGCCAGCAAGTCAGTACATACTCTCCCCAAGCAAAGTTTTACTATCAGCCTTAAGGAAGTTGGGTATCCTCCAGCAGATCTCAACATTCCTCAGCGGAGTATACAAACATTCCATAACAAGCATCCCCGGCAATCTTGATCTCAGATTGTTCCCCGGCGGAATACCGGACATCCAGTAGAGCCATTTCCCCAGTCCAATTTCAAAAGTCTCCCCAAGAGAGTTGAATCAATCTCCCCAGCAGGTCTTGAAGCTTATCCCCAGTAGATTCTGGAAGCTTGTCCCCTGCAGAGCACGAACGCGTCTCCCGGACTTTTTATTCAGAAAGTTATTTCCCTACCAGGATATAACTGGGTTATCCTCTTCCAATTACCATGGAAAGATCGTCCTCGGCGAAGTCTTCCTATCCCCAGAGGAGTTCATCAAATCTTCCAACAGAGCTCAACAATGGTATCCCCAGCGGAGTTATCATCAACATCTCAGCAAAGTACCTCTCTTTCCCCACAGAGTTATCTCTCCGCAGAGTAATCTATTCGCTAAGTTTATTCCCCAACAGAGTCATCTTCTCCTACCGGTATTCTTGCAATTATCATCCCCAGCAGAAACAAAAATCTCACTCTTCAACATCAGCCCAGGATTTGACTTCCCGGCATCCGTCAAGGATCTATTTTCCTAGACGAAGATACATTCATAAACATCACATTGATATACATCATGATACATGCATATACGCATCATATCATACAATCTCATGTGTTGAAAAATATTATTGCTTGATCCATATCATGCATTGCATATGAATGACCTTTACCTTTCAGGAAGGATACAGTTAAAAGATCAGCTATGTAGACGAATACAGTCAAAAGAGACCAACCCAGTCAAAGAATACAAATCCAGTTAAATCAATGCCTAAAGATTTCTCTGATACAACTCGTCGTTATAGACACTCGTCGTTATAGACACCCGTCGTTATAGACACTCGTTGTTATAGACACTCTTTGTTATAGACACTCGTCGTTATAGACACTCGTCGTTATAGACACTCGTCGTTATATACACTCGTCGTTATAGACGCTCGTCGTCATAGACACCCGTCGTTATAGACACTCGTCGTTACAGACACTCGTCGTTATAGACACTCGTCGTCATAGACACTCGTCGTCATAGACACTCGTCGTCATAGACACTCGTCGTCATAGACACTCGTCGTCATAGACACTCGTCGTTATAGACACTCGTCGTTATAGACGCTCGTCGTTATAGACGCTCGTCGTTATAGACGCTCGTCGTTATAGACACTCGTCGTCATAGACACCCGTCGTTATAGACACTCGTCGTTATAGACACTCGTCGTTATAGACACCCGTCGTTATAGACACCCGTCGTTATAGACACTCGTCGTTATAGACACTCGTCGTTATAGACACTCGTCGTCATAGACACTCGTCGTTATAGACACTCGTCGTTATAGACACTCGTCGTCATAGACACTCGTCGTCATAGACACTCGTCGTTATAGACACTCGTCGTTATAGACACTCGTCGTTATAGACACTCGATGTTATAGACACTCGTCGTTATAAACACTCGTCGTCATAGACACCCGTCGTTATAGACACTCGTCGTCATAGACACTCGTCGTTATAGACACCCGTCGTTACAGACACCCGTCGTTACAGACACCCGTCGTTACAGACACCCATCGTTATAGACACTCGTCGTTATAGACACTCGTCGTTATAGACACTCGTCGTTATAGACACTCGTCGTCATAGACACTCGTCGTCATAGACACTCGTCGTCATAGACACTCGTCGTTATAGACAATCGTCGTTATAGACACTTGTCGTTATAGACACCCGTCGTTATAGACACTCGTCGTTATAGACACTCGTCGTTATAGACACCCGTCGTTATAGACACTCGTCGTTATAGACACCCGTCGTTATAGACACCCGTCGTTATAGACACCCGTCGTTATAGACACCCGTTGTTATAGACACCCGTCGTTATAGACACCCGTCGTTATAGACACCCGTCGTTATAGACACCCGTCGTTATAGACACCCGTCGTTATAGACACTCGTCGTTATAGACACGCGTCGTTATAGACACTCGTCGTTATAGACACTCGTCGTTATAGACACTCGTCGTTATAGACACTCGTCGTTATAGACACTCGTCGTTATAGACACTCGTCGTTATAGACACTCGTCGTGATAGACACTCGTCGTGATAGACACTCGTCGTTATAGACACTCGTCGTTATAGACACTCGTCGTGATAGACACTCGTCGTTATAGACACTCGTCGTCATAGACACTCGTCGTTATAGACACTCGTCGTTATAGACACTCGTCGTTATAGACACTCGTCGTTATAGACACTCGTCGTTAAAGACCACTCGTCCATGAGGATAACCTGTCAGTAGAGACAACTCACTAACCTTACTAACATTACCAGACTCGATTCCTATATCTTGCCAGGGCACGTCTGAAGAGTTCGAAGATCCGATTCCTGTATCTCGCCAGGGTGTATCTGTTGACGACTGTATTCTCCGGACTCGATTCCTGTATCCAGCCAGGGCACATCTACATAAAGAGTTTGAGGATCAATCCCTGTAACAGGCCAGGTAAGTATCTTTCTTTTTCAGGTACACAAGTTCTCGCTAAGGAATCTCTTACGCGATCGACAACTCCAGATGGCATCTATAAACCCATCCTCCTATCCATCCTATCTCCAAATGGCATCTGTAAGCCCATTCTCACCATCACACTGCTGATACTCTACTATGTGAGTGCAAATTTCTGGGTACTCTAGTGTTCAATCATCTTCCACCTTCGGATTACGAAAGGCACGACAACCAATCAACTGTTGTACCCCAAAATTTGCCCTCCCATATTTCTCAAAATATTTCAAGAAAAATTCACAAGTCCAACCCGGCGCGTCATATTCAGGTATTCTTTCGCCAAGATATCTCTGATAACGTATTCTCAAATTCAGGTTCGGCTCAAGAGTCAATTCTTTAAAGAAGGTATCCGAATGTGTGAGTTTGCTCGAAGAAATATGGTGAAAAAGTGTGCTGAAAGTGCAGTTTTTACACGCTAAAAAATTCATAACTTGAAGATCGTGGCTCGTTTTGAACCCGTTCCGGTGGCCAAAATTCCATCTTTACATTATCTACGTTTTCATCTCTCACGGCTGGAAGCCAATTTCGATCAGAAGGTCTTCAAAAATGTGGATTTATCAAGTATTTTCATACAGAAAATTTGTGACAGAAGTTTATTTGCGTCATGTTCAGAAAATCATAACTTGGTCGATTTTCATTGTATCGAGCTGGTTCCGGCGCCAAAATTTCACAAATTGAGTTGGCTACATTTTCACAGAAGGTATTGAGTTCAAACGGTATTCAAAAGGCCTTCGTTTTTTGCTCAGAGTGCGTGACACACCGAAAATCCTGAATGTTGAATATTATTTCATCTGGGCCGAAACTTCGAAAATTCATAACTCGATCAATTTTTATTGGATTGGGCTCATATTTTTACACAAGGCCCCTGACTCATAGATCTACAACTTTGCTTCAAAAGTCGAGACCGGATTATGCTCCGATCAATACCAGTTTTTTATTGAAGAACGTGTCAGAGTCGACACTGGAGCCCAAAATAAGTTTGTCTGAGCTGAAACTTCAAAAAATCATAACTAATTCACTGTTTATCCGATTGAGCCGATTTTCGGACAGGAGTTAGTTATCGATGTCGGCTACATTTTGTTTTCACATTTCGACTTCAAAAATTACACTTAAGTCCCTGCGATTTAGCCTGGAAAGTGACGAACTCAAGTGAACATTGGAGGCCCAATTGCACATTCAAAGCCCATTTTCTTTACCCTAATTTCCATTATATAATCACCTTCTTTTCACACAAACCAGGGAGGAGAAAAAAGAGAGAAAAAACCTGGCCACAACACTGTCAGAATATCAAATTCTTTCAAGAACCCTAAAACCTTGAAATCCTTATTACAAATCCCTCTCTCACTACAAACAAGCCATCACAGTTGCAAACCAACACCTCCCTACTTCTTCAGTAAGGGTAAGGCTGGCTTGATCTCCATGATCCAAAAGTCATAAAAGCATTCATGTCACTAATTTTTCAGTGAGGGTAAGATTGATTTGATCTCCATGATCAAAAGGGTATAATCATTCATACATGCCATATTGTGCCTAAATATTAAATTTCTTCATATATTGGCTTTATTTGTATTTTATGATTTTATTTAATATGTTCATGAGATTCAACACTGCAGATTTAGACAGGATCTCATGCAGGTTCATTAAGGAACGTTGAGGCCAAAAGCCAAATGGCCAAAAGCCAAAAGCCAAATGGCCAAAAGAACAACTTATGCATGACATCAATACATGGCGAAACAGACATCCTGAGAAGATTAAGGAACGTTGAGGCCAGAACACAAATGGCCAAAAGCCAAAAGCCAAATGGCCAAAGTAGAACAACTTAAGCATGAAACTCAATCCAATGGCCAAAGAATGCAGACCACGGTACTCAGAAGTCAATGAACACGCATGTGATGCCAGAAAGTCAAACAAGGCTTTTTGTCTAATGGGCCAAATTGCTCTACAAAAACCTCCAAAAAGGGCCAGACACCCCTCCTTGTTTGTGTTCCTTCTTTTAATTTTCTTTTCTTTTATTCTTTTCAATTATTCTTTTTAATTGTTTTATTTAATCCACATAAATTAATTTTTACAATATAAAAATACAGAAAAATTAAAATATGTTTAATTATATTTAATTCCTATTAATTTATTTTGTAAATAAACCTTAATAATTAATTTAGTTAAATTAGGTTTTAAAACTTAAATCTTTTTCTTAACAAATTAAAATATGTAGAAATTAGGGTTTTTAACTTTTCATCATTTTTTTAATAAATAATTTTCTCATCATTGTTATTATTATTAATTATTAAATATTTTTGTAAATAAATATGTAAAATAATTAATTAGTGTAAATTAGGTTTTAAACTTTAACCTTTTCTTTAATAATTAAAAATATTTAGAACTAGGGTTTCATTTAACTTCTAATTAATTTTCTTTATTTCCATTAAATACCAAAAACCTAAAAAACATTTCTTTTCTTTAATTTAATAATCAATTAGTTCTTTTAATTTAATTTAATTTCAAAAGGGTCCAACGCCCTCGAACGTTCTATTTTTATTCTTTTCGCACGTTATTTTATTTCCTTTCCGAATATTATGTAATTGCTCAAGCCATGTAATAGTAACTAGGTTTTACTTTCCGCATTTTTATTAAAACGGGTCTTTGTAATTTGGCGATGTATAGACCCGCGCCTTGTAATAACGTAGGATTTTACTTTCCGCATTTAAATTTCTGCACTTTTAAATTATAATTGCATGAAAGAATGTATGGCCTAAATTAAAAACAAGCGTAGATCACCATGATACATGTACAAGATAAAACATAACATGAAAATAACACACAAATTCACACACCACTCTTAGGGTACGCCTCACTGTTGCCTTGCCTCCGAAAGGTGGTTGTCGAGTATAGGACGTTTTAGTAAGTCCTTATGTCCATGACATGATCCAGTTGCCTCGGAAAAGTTGCCTCGAAATAAAAAAGGATCAATGGCATAAGGGTAGCTTCTAAGGTGTCCTACTGTTGCTCTGGTGACCACACTGTCCCTAACAAATGAATTGACCCGAACACCTCCAACCGTGGTGCTACCTACCTCTCAATGGTGGGATAGCACTACCTTAAGGACATTTACACAGCCTAATTCCTTAGGGTAGGTGGATGACTCATAGATACTTGCTCTAATTCAAAACAAATCAAAACTCTTTTCACACCGACACTTTCAAAAAGCTTTCAAAACAATTTTTCAAACACTCTTGAGGACTGATACAAGAGTCGATCTGAAATCTTCAAAGAAACTTTTTCAAACCCACTCACACTTGAAAAGCAAACAAACACTTTTGAAAACACAAATGAGCAAGTATCTAAGAGCCCATGGATAACCATGGATAGAAAGGGTGCTAACACCTTCCCTTTCTATAAATCTACCTCTCGAATCGAGAAACTATCTCATAAGGAATTTTGCTGTGCTTTTGTCCTGTCCATGTTGGAGAAAATAAAAGACGGTGGCGACTCTTGCTTCCGCGACATTTCGCGAAACCAGCGTTAAACAGTCAGTTCCAGATCCACCGATCACACTTCCCAACATGGATGCTGATCTATTGCTTATTCAACTTCAACTTCTGAAAGCAGTTTACAGATTCTCCAAACACGAATATTAATCTATCGCTTGTTCAGATTCAACTTTTGAAAACTGTTTACGGATTCTTCCCAACATGGATGCTGATCTATTGCTTATTCAACTTCAACTTCTGAAAACAGTTTACGGATTCTCCAAACACGGATGTTAATCTATCGCTTGTTCAGATTCAACTTTTGAAAACAGTTTACGGATTCTCCAAACACGGATGTTAATCTATCGCTTGTTCAGATTCAACTTTTGAAAACAGTTTACGGATGCTTCCCAACATGAATGTTGATCTATTGCTTATTCAACTTTAGTTTGCTGAAAACAGTTTACGGAAGTTCCAAACGCGGATGCTAATCTATTGCTTATTCAGACCCTGGTTCAGAGACGCTCCAAACACGGATACCTTTCTGATCCTCATCCTTCCACCTATAACATACAGTTCAAAAAACATTCCCTGATGGCATCTTTAAGCCCATCCCCGACAAGATTTTGTCAAATCTCAAAATGGCATCTTTAAGCCCATTCCCTCAACCATGCTTTGACGAGTGCAAATTTATGGGCACTCTAGTGTCCAATCATCTTTTACCTTCGAGTCGCGAAAGGCAAACTCGTCAATCTAACTCTTCAGGTTCAAGAAGATTGAACAGGGGCAACTGTTATACCCCAAAATTTGCCCTCCTTTTTTTCACAAGAAATCACAATCCCAGGGTTTTCTCTGATTTTTGAGATTGGCTCAAGAATCGGTCAAACAGACTTTTCTTTATCAGTCAATCTAGAATTAGGGTTTTTCGCTCGCATTTCTCAGAAAGAATTGAATCCTCAGATATTCAGTTAATTGTTACATTATTGTCATGCTTGTTCAAGATTACTGGTTGTTTCTCAAAGAACCTAAATATCTGGGATAAGAGCTGAGGCTTTGTTTGAAACTTTGAGGCATTGGTTTGATTAGTGGAGTGAAAAGTGTATGGAACACTTGTTTGATTAACTGTACAAAGCATGGTTAATTGGAATGCCAGGCGTATGATGATTAATGCAAGGTTGCGAGACGACAAAGTTTATTGATTATTTATTTCATCTGGATTAAAGTTATTGGGATACATTCCCAGTTATTTTAATTTAAGAGACTTAAATAATTAAATAGACAGTACAAGTGAAAGAATGGAATATTTGACAGTAGGAAATTCTTATTTGACAAAGACTTTTTATTTATTTATTTCAAATATTGTTACAAATGTTATTCGAATATTGTAAATTTATAATTTACAGTGTTTACAATAATATTTTTTACAATAAATGAAAAGAAAATAAATCTAAAGCCTAAATCTCTTGAAATCTTTGATCTTCTACTGTTTCTTCCATTATTCAACTGGTACCTACCTTAAAAAAAAAGAAAAAGAAAATCAGTACAAGATTATTTTAAATGAAAAGAAGAAAAAAAATCATCATTAAAATTGGCCGTCTAGAATCAGATTGCCTATTTTTCATCACGCTTTATTTTTCTCTCTGCAAATCACAAGAAGATCACTCTTCTCGGTTCACAGAGAGAAAAATAAAATATAAATGCAAGCATGTCAAACTCAATGCAAAAACATGGGTGAATTACAAAAAGTTCTAAGCTGCATTAACCAAGCAAACTGAATTACAAAAAGTTCCAAGCTACATTAACCAAGCCAAACTGTATTACAAGTTCAAAGAGGCAAACAGGCGCCAAAACTACCAGGGTAAGTCAAGCAAAGGAATAAACTCAGCAGCAAGTAAAGTCCCATATTCAACTACAGTACAAAATTGCCCAAAACCAAGTTACAAGACAGATTTGATAAAAATGGTAATGCAGCATGAAAACAGCAATACATCAGACAAAAGGCAAGACAACAGGAAGCAATTTGTTTGACAAGTAAAAACTTGTCAAAGATGCTTTTTCATCATTTCCTAGACAACCCAATTTTTCAGAAATAAAAAGATAAATAAGCAATTAAAAATGCTTATGGAGAGAGAGGAAAGAGAGAACCTAGTGAATAGGTTTTGCAGTTTGCAGTTTTGGCAGACTGTAAAAGGCAGATAAGAGGAACCAAAGAAAAGATATAACAGTCAAAAAACACAAGAGATAGAGAAGAGATTACATAACCTCCAAACTTGCAAGCAAAACACACAAGCCTTCAAGCCTGTTTTCTCAACACAACGAAAACCTGTAAAACTGCAAGTTTAAGAAACCAAGCCTGCCTTACAAACACAAGCCTGCCTAAACTTACCAAAAACCTGCTTCCAACAAACAAACTGCATAAGCCTGCATAACTACAAACACAACACAAGCCTGCCTGAAGCTTACCAAGCCTGCTTCAAAATTCAGAAGCCTCTCAAGCTCACCAGAACTCAGAACTCCAAAATCTGCATAACCCACAAAACTACTTCCAAACCCAAAACGGAAATATGAGCAAACCTGCAAAACTGCCAGTTTAAAAAACACCCAGGCCTGCCTCCAAAAAACAAATTGCATAACCTGCAAAAACTCAGAAGCCTTCAAGCCTGCTTTCAAAACCTTCCTAAACAGCAAGCCTGTCAAAGCAAACCCAAAAAACCTGTAACCTGCATAACTGCAAGTCTAAGGCCTGCCTAAAAACTTACAGCCTGCAACTCAAACAAGTCCAAACAAGTCAACTAACAACCTTATCTCCAACAAGAGAAAGGAAGAATTTGTAGAACAATACAACAATATTGATGTTCAGGTTCTATCACAAAACATCCAAACACCAAATCAACAACAACAAATAGCTCTTTCAGAAACAAATTCATCATCATTAAGCATCAACAATAGAGAAGAAGAAGAGAAGATTCAGAAGCAAAACAACAAACAAGTTTCAGAACATAAGCTTCATCATCAACAAACAATAACCAACAAAATCATCAACTCAAGCCAACAAAAACACATCAACGAAAGTTCAACTCAGAAGCGATAAAAGATTCAGAGACAAATTCATCATCATTAAGCATCAGCAAAAGCAAAGAAGAAGAGAGAATCAGAAACAAATATTCAAGGGTTTTCAGAAATAACATCATCATCAAACAAAGAAGCGAAATACCAGAAAAGCCAACGCGATCATCACGCTCCTCCTCCTCTGGCCACCGAGAGCACCGCTGTTCCAACCCTCCACCCGTTCTCCAGAGACGAAGCACCAAGGTATCAGTTTCCCTCTTTCTTTTTTTGCACCTCACAACATAAATATCAAAGATTAAAACATTGTAAAACGATAACATGCAAGAATCAAACCTAAACTGTAAAAACGCGTCTAGAACAAAAATGTTACCTTTCAAATCACCGCCCTGTGTAGTCACAGAGAGGAGAGGGTGGAGGCAATGCTCTGGCAGCTGGAAGTTTGAAGGAATAATCAGAAGCTCATGACTGAGAATGAGAAGAAAGACGAAGAAGACAAGAGAAGGAGCGGCGCCGTTAACAAACTGAAAACCCTAATTCCTAAATCAAACTCTAACCCTAAAAAATTTGTCAAGCCTCAGATGGGCCTTCGCCCCAACAACAAAACTGAAGCCCAAACACGTTTGGCGCCTACACCCCCCTTTAAATCCAATTTTTGTTTTTTACTTACTTGGGCCATACTAATCATTAGGCCCATCATCATCATTTTTGTTGAACTAATCCCCTTTTTATCAATTATTTTCTTTTTTACAATATACTTCCTTTTTCTCTTATTGTTAAAAAATATATTTTTGTATAAATTTTCTTAATATTTTTTTTCTAATAATTATTACATTTAATAAAACACACATAAATAATGGAACTTCAACTTAAAATAATTTTTCTTTTCTTTAAAGCTCATTGTTTATATAATTAACAAAAACACAAAAATAATAATAATACTTAAGTCTTTTTAGGTTAAAATTTTATTCGATCTTTTGTAAATAAATATACACATATCATATCTCTTTGATTGTCATCATCTTATACCTTGTTATATTTTACATTGAAAATGTGACAGTTCGATTTGGTTGTAACCCATAATATTTGGGACATTATTCTGATAAGACTCATCCCCATTTGTAAATAATTTGTACCCCCATCCTCGGATACTCTTTTGTAATAGCTTAGCATTTAATTCTCGCACTTTATGCTTTTTTAAATATGCCATGATTAGAGATTAGGGTTTGTATGTGAAAATCTAAAATCGATCGCTAGATGACCTAACACAAAGACAAATGCATGAACATGACAAACACCATTCACACTTGCACCTCTAGGGTAACCTTGCTCGTTGCCTCAAAAAATACAATCATGTCCCTCGAGTATGAGACACTCTAGCAAATGCCCCTTTGATAAACAAAGATCGTAGTCCCTCGATGACCCTCGATGTTGCCTTCGATAAAACGATCCCGTCCCTTACAAAATTGCTAGAGCGTCTCACAAGTTGCCTTCAATGATTGTATATGATGACCCGCGCCTGTCCCGTTTAACATCCTAACACAAGGTTGTTCATCAAACACAATGGTGAAACAACACTGTTAAAAGGGTTAAAAACATAAGAAAGATCATTGAGTAAAAATAGGGTAGACAAACTCTTAGTTACTTGATCAAAATTCTTGCAAAACATCCTTGCCATTTTCAAATACACTTCACAACACAATTTCAAAACAACTTTCAAAAACATTGGAATATCTTTTCAAAAAGAAACACACCTTTGTATATATTCAAACAAGAATCATTACAAAGGTTGCCTAGACAAGGCATCTTTTTTTCAAAACATTTTCAAAACCACACACACAAAGCACCATTTCAAACAATTGAAAAAGCAAAGGCAAGTGATCTAAAACAAGTAACTAAGAGCCCATGGATAACCATGGATGAAAAGGGTGCTAGCACCTTCCCTTTTCATAATCTACCCCCCGAACCCGAGAAAACATCTCAAAGGTATTTCTTGTGCTTTTTGACCTTTCCTTAGGATAAAATAAAAAGTCAGTGGCGACTCTTGCTAAACTGAACAAGTGCAAATACAAACGCAAAATCCCAAGTTAGTTCTCCCACCGTATCACACCATGTCTGACATCCAATTGATGATGATCAACTATGTGTGAACCATGTCTGACATCCAATAGATGATGGCCAACTACATGTGAATTATGTCAGAGATGCATTAAAGATGGTCAGTTATGTGTGAATCATGTCAAGCATCCAACATATGATTGTCAACTATGTGTGAACCATGTCAGAGATGCATATGATGACGGTCAACCATGCGTGAAGTATGTCAGAGATCCATAGGATGATGGTCAACTATATTTGAACCATGTCAGAGATCCATAAGATAATGGTTAACTATGTGGGAACCATGTCAGAGATGCATGAATGATGGTTAACTATGTGTGAAGAATGAAACAGATGGATAGTTGACAGGTAACTCTTGTTCAAATATGGCATAGATGGATAGAAGATGGTCAACAATGCTTCAGATATGACACAGATTAATAGAGGAGTGTCAACTCTACTTCAACTATGCCACAGATAGACATAAGATGGTCAACTCTGGTTCAGATATAACACAAATGGACAGAAGATGGTTAACTATGTGTGGAGTATATCAGACATCCATAGGATGATGGTAAACTATGTGGGTACCATGTCAGAGATCCATATGATGATGGTAAACTATGTGGGAATCATGTCAAAGATCCATAGGATGATGTTCCACTATGTGTGAACTATGTCATTATCAGAGATCAATAGGATGATGGTCAACTATGTGTGAAGTATGTCAGAGATTCATATGATGATGGTCAACTATGTGGGAATCATGTCAGAGATCTATATGATGATGATCCACTACGTGTGAAGTATGTCAGACATCCATCAGATGATGGTCAACTATGTGTGTACTATATTAGAGATGTATTGAAGATGGCTAGCTATGCTTGAACTATGATACAAATAGGCAACTATATGGTAACCATGGGAGATAGTCAACAGATGATGGTCAACTATGTCTAAACCAATGAAAAAAGCCATGAAATGATGGGAAACTATGTGTGAACTATGTCATAGATCCATAGGATGATGGATAACTATGTGTGAACCATGTCAGAGATCCATAGGATGATGGTCAACTATGTAGGAACCATATCACATATTTATAGGAAGATGGTCAACTATGTGGGAACCATGTCAAAGATCCATAGGATGATGGTCAACTATGTGGGAACCATATAAGAGATCCATATGACGATGGTCAACTATGTATGAAGTGTATCAGAGATCCATATGATGATGGTCAACTATGTGTGAAATATGTCAAAGATCCATAGGATGATGTTCAATTATGTGTGAAGTATGTCAGAGATCCATAGGATGATGGTCAACTATTTGTGAAGTATATCAGAGATTCATAGGATGATGGTCAATTATGTGTGAACTGAGTCATACATCCAATAGATGATAGTCAACTAAGTGTGAACCATGTCACACATCCAACAGATGATGGTCACCTATGTGTGAAGTATGTCAGAGATCCATAGAATGATGGTCAACTATGTATGAACTATGTCAGACATCCATTGGATGATGGTTAACTATGTGAGAACCATGTCAGAGATGGATAGAGGATGGTCAACTATATGTGATCTATTTATGAACTACATAGAATATGGTCAACTATATGGAAACCATGCCAGAGATCCATATGATGATGGTCAACTATGTGTGAAGTATGTCAGAGCTCCATAAGATGATGGTCAACTATGTATGAAGTATGTTAGAGATCCATAGGATGACGGTCGACTATGTGTGAAGTATGATAGACATCCATAGGATGTAGTTAATTATGCTTCAACTATGGCACAAATGGATAGAAGGTGGTCAACTCTGGTTCAACTATGGCACGGATGAATAAATGATAGTTAACTCTTGTTCAGATATGGCACCGATGTATAGATGATGGTCAACTCTACTTCAACTATGACATTGATAGATAGAAGGTGGTCAACTCTGCTTCAGATATGACACAAATAGAGAGAATATGGTCAAATTTGCATCAACTATGGCACATATGGACAAAAGATGGTCAACTCTTATTCAGATATGGAACAAATGGATAAAATATGGTCATCTTTGCTTTCACTATGGCACAGATGGACAAAAGATGGTCAAGTCTTATTCAGATATGGCACAGACTGATAGAAGATGGTCAACTATGTAGAAACCATGTCAGAGATCCATAGGATGATGATCAACTATGTGTGAAGTATGTAAGAGATCCATAGGATGATGGTTAACTATGTGTCGAGTGTGTTAGAGATCCATAAGATGATGGTCAACTATGTATGAAGTAGGTCAGAGATATATAAGATGATGGTCAACTATGTATGAAGTATGTTAGAGATCCATAAGATGATGGTCAACTATGTGTGAAGTATGTCAAAGAATCATAGGATCATGGTCAAATATGTGTGATGTATGTATGAGATCCATAAGATTATGGTCAACTATGTGTGAAGTGTGTCAGAGATACAG
This sequence comes from Vicia faba, assembly GCA_948472305.1. NCBI lineage: Eukaryota > Viridiplantae > Streptophyta > Magnoliopsida > Fabales > Fabaceae > Vicia > Vicia faba. Next base: position 988,956,875 of record OX451736.1, read on the forward strand.
AGAATGATGGTCAACTACATATGAAATGTGTCAAAGATCCATAGGATGATGGTCTAATATGTGTGAACTATGTCAAACATCCAACAGATGATAGTCAACTAAGTATGAACTATGTCAAACATCCATAGGATGATGGTGAACTATGTGTGAACTATGTTAGACATATATAAGATGAAGGTCAACTATGTGTGAACTATGTCAGATATCCAACAGATGACAATCAACTAAGTGTGAACTATGTCAGACATCCAACAGATGATAGTCAACTACATGTGAACCATGTAAGACATCCAACATGTGAAGGTCAACTATGTGTGGAACATATCATACATCCAACAAATGATGGTCAACTATGCATGAACTATGTCAGACATCCAAGAGACGATGATCAACAATGTCTGAACTATGTCAAACATTCATAGGATGATGGTCAACTATGTATGAACTAGGTCAGACATCTAACAGATGGTGGTCAACTATGTGTGAACTTTGTCAGACATCCATAGGATGATGGTTAACTATGTGTGAACTATGTCAGACATCCAACATATGATGGTCAACTATGTGTGAACTATGTCAGACGTTCAAAAAATGATGGTCAACTATGTGTGAACTATGTCAAACATCTATAAGATGATGGTCAACAATGTGTGAACTATGTCAGACATTCAACAAATGATGGTCAACTAAGTGTGAACTATGTCAGACATCCATAGGATGATGGTCAAATATGTGTGAGCTATGTCATACATCCAACAAATGATGGTAACCTATGTGTGAACCATGTCAGACATCCAATAGATGATGGTAAACTATGTGTGAACCATGTGAGACATCCATAGGGTGATGGTCAACTATGTGTGAACCATGTTAGACATCTAATAGATGATGGTCAACTATGTGTTAACCATGTTAGACATCGAACATGTGATGGTCAACTATGTGTAAACCATGTCATAGATCTATAGGATGGTGGTCAATTATGTGTGAACTAAGTCAGAAATCTAACAAATAATAGTCAACTATGTGTGAATCATGTCAAACATCCAACAGATGATGGTCAACTATGTGTGAATCATGTAAGATATCCTACTGATAATTGTCAACAATGTGTGAACCATGTATGACATCCAACAAATGATGGTCAACTATGTGTGAATCATGTTAGACATTCAACATATGATGGTTAACTATGTGTGAACTATGTCAGACATCCAACAGATAATGGTCAACTATGTATGAACTATGTCAAACATCCATAGAATGATGATCATCTATGTGTGAACTATGTCATACATCCAACAGATGATGGTTAACTAAGTGTGAACTATGTTAGACATTCATAGGATGATGGTCAAATATATGTCAACTATATCAAACATCCAACTAATGATAGTCAACTATGTGTGGATCATGTCAGAAATCTAACATATAATGGTCAACTATGTGTGAACTATGTTAGAGATCCAACAAATCATGGTCAATAATGTGTGAACTATCTTAGAGGTGTATAGGATGATGGTCAGAGCAATCTGAAATTTTTTTATTTTTCAGAAGGATATCATAGAGACTCAACCACCATATCAAAATCATAATGCACTACACATTAACGGAGGAGGAAAATCGAAACGTTTCGTGTGTTTTTTCTTTCTTTTCTTTTTATTCTTTAATTTTTTGGTTTGGTAAAGTAATTTGTTTTTGTTCCAAGAAAAAAGTGCTTTATTTCTGTTCGTGTGGAGTTCCCAAATACTAGTAGGGCTCAGGCTACCGTGTCTCACCATTATAGATCTTTCACGGTAGGAGACTTCTTCTTTTTTTAATCTCAAATACAATATAAATCGTTGGATGACATGATGATAGGGTGAACTCTAACACACAATAGTGCACTTTCAATATTCTATACAATTATTACATATATTAAGTATTATATTATTAATGAATTATTATTACTACCTCTCTTATTTTTTATAAGAGACAAATCATTTTTTAGATTTATTGAATAATAATTTATTTGATCTATTTATAAATTAGATACATTGTTTATTCAATGAACATAAAAAAATAACTTTTCTCTTATAAAAAAAACCATAATATATTATAAGATATTATTATATTGTAAAGTACTACGATATCAATGTGTACTATTATTATTAACACTATTCGAACTTTTTTAGCAATAACCAAGTATTGAAAAAAAATACACAAATAATTATATTTTGGAGAAAATTATACAAATAGTCATGTTTCAGAAAACCCCACAATGGAGGCGCCAAGTGAGATGACGCATGCACTCCCCTTTTTGTCTTAGGCTCCATCTCACTTGGCGCATGCACTTTGTTTTAGCCAAGTGAGATGACACATGCACTATAAAAAGGAGAGGAGGCGCCATCTGAGATGGCTACTACGTGCAATTGTGTTTTCTATAAATAAAACACTCATTTCTCCATTATTCTTCACACTTTCTCACACTCTCTTCTTATTTTTCTCTGTTATTTGTGTAATGACACCTTCCATGATTTTCACCAGAGATGAATATGTTATTTTCTCGGTCATCAAACCTCCGATGAAAATGGAATTTTAGCACAACCACTTTATCGAGCGTCTGAAGAGAAATTTGATGTGATGGTTAGAGGGGGACATCGAGGCTGGGGAACAAATTAGAAGGATCCAAAGAAGAAGAATAGTCACGTCGCTTGCAACTGGAAGAACTCAATCTTGGTTGGAGGAAGTAAAAACAGACAGAGACGTAATGGTGATGATGCATGGCTCAGATGAAATTGTTTTAACGGTTGTAATTTCTTAGAAATTTAGCGTGTTTTTATTTGTTGTTTGTGTGTGTTTTGTTGTAACAAATGCTCTTAATGAAAAAAATATGTTTAGAACTTAAAAAAGTGCAGATGGTTTCCATACAATTTTTATGTTGTCAAGCTTGTAGCTCGAGTTGGACAATTTTTTCGATTGTGTTCGACCTGACGACATAAATCACACTTTCTTTCTATCTGGTCAAGAGAGTCCATTTCAGTTGTGTTGCGCTTACTTTTGGGATGACCCTTTTTATTCCTTCGCACTTAATCATTTTTCCATACTATTTCCCCATCGTATGCAGGCCAATAATCAGGTTTTGCTACCATTGGGAAGCCATTGTTGTATACGTTGAGCAAGGTTCCAGACTTGTAAATGGGAGATAGAAGTAGTAATGCATATTGATAAGTATACGCACATGCCGTAATGACATGAGAGCAAGGGATATGAAAGGCTTGAAACTTTCCATAATCGCACCAACGAGATGGTAGTATAACTCTATACTCTTGTCTCGGAAGCCCCTCGTTATGGTCGATTGTCTCTTTGACAATGAAGTTGTAGCTATGTTGGTCGAACCTTATAATAATATGGGTGTTGGCTTTGGCGCTTTCTGCCTTAATATATTTCATGAAACTTTCACTTCATAGTTGTCCCGATTGTAAAACTGCATTCCATATTTCACCTCTTTTGGCAAACAACGAAGCCATCCTAAAATATGTTGATTTCACCAAAGCGGTTACCGGGAGATTTAGTATGCCTTTGAATACACCATTCATTGATTAGATAAGATTTGTTGTTATATGGCCCCATCGTTGTCCATTGTCGTATGACCTTGTCCATTTCTCCACTGGAATATTATCAATCCAACTACCTGCATCCGGATTTGACAATCTGATCTCGTTGCGATAGTGTTTGAATGAAGGTTGTATTAATGCATACCCCGCGTTCATAACTGTTTTCCTAAGAACCTTGCCTTTGATCTCCCGCATGAAATTTTGTACGATATGTCTAATGCATTAGACATGCGTAGAAGGAGGGCCATGCCAACTATTTGCAGGATTATTGTATGCACTCTTAATATATACATGTATGCTGGAGATCAAACAAAGACCAGATTGAGGAGCCACGTGTGTTTGGAGATTCTTGAGAAAGAAACTCCAAGCACCACCAGTCTCTCCCCCGACTAGAGCAAAGGCAATTGGGAAAATGTTATTGTTGCCATCTTGTGAAACTGTCATTAGTAGCGTGCCTTTGTATTTTCCGTACAACCATGTTCCATCTATTTGAATAATAGGTTTGCATGACACAAACCCTATGATGCAAGGTTGAAAATCCCAGAACAGTCATCTGAACATTCCATTTTCGTTGACATCTAGGGTGTACGCCACTGATGTTTCCATAATATAAACAATTTCAGGAGAATATGTTTGAAGTTCATGAAGGTAGCGTGGTAGTTATTTGTATGACTCTTCCCAATTTCCATATACCTTTTCAATCGCATTGGTCTTTGCTAACCATGCCTTTCTGTATGACGGAGTATAATTGTATACCATAGTGATGTGAGAGATTATGGTTTTCACCTTCAATGACGAACCATTATTGACGAGAAGTAGGATTTCTTGACATATTAGATCATAATTTAGTTTACGATGATCTTGTGATTGAGTAGAATTGACGCACGTGTGGGTGGACATTGAACCTATCACCCAATAATCACCTCTCAACCTGTATGATGCAGTGAGTCTGAACATACAATCTGGGTGAACACACCTGATCTTGTACCTTTCTATATTTACCCGATCCACCTTAAAATCGACAGAGTTTAGCATGTGAAACTTTTTTTAGCTTGCATACAATCTTCTCTATTACAAAATTTGTCTTTCTCTTTTAAATTTTCACTCGACTGCATATACGGGTTGAAAAAAACATCAGATGATGGTTTATCTCTGCCCATGTTGAATTTTTTCATGTGTGAAGGTGGTGCGTAGATCTCATTCGGAGGTATTTTAGGTAGCCCATCATCTTCAGAATCATCGTTGACCATGTCGTCAAAGTATAACTCTTCATCATCCTCTTCTTCGTCAACGACATCTACTTCTACTTGTTCTTCTTCGAGAGGATCAACCACTTGTGACTGAGTTGGTTGTGACAGCTGAGGCTCTCGCCGCATAATGTACAATTCAATCGAGTTGTACCCATAATACTCATGACTGGAAAACATATTTTAAAGGTCCTCATCATCTTAAACTTCTACCTTATAAAATATTATTTGGTTCTAAAAAAAGGATTTTGGTAGAAGATGTGTGTCACTAGACCTCATCCAATTTTGACCTCTAATCGTTTTTTGAAATACAAGAAATTGGCTTTCATGTTTAAACAAAATCGGGTGTTCTTAGTGTCTCTAAATGAAAACCCAAAGGTGGGGCAAATGTACGTTTCACCGTTGAAATATGCACTGATAACGTATTGAGGTATAGAGGACATTGTGTTTGAATGTTTAAAGGTTTGAGTGTTTGAATGTTTGAGTGTTGATAACATTAGATGCATGTAGGATAAATAGGTTTTATTAAACTTGAACAAGACAAAAATGCTCCACCACTATTTTACCAATTGAGATGGCGACACCTTTCAAATTTGCACTCATGCGCCAAGTCAAATGGCGCATCCCTACATGTCCTATCACCTTACATGCATGCACAAAAAGTATGCCCCTATGTTGCCACCTATGTTGCCACCTACTCTACATGTAGGCCTATCCCATGCCAAGTTGAATGGTGCATGCTCTCTAAATTATATGTAGGCGCCATTTGACTTGGCGCATGAGTGGCACATATCATGCATGCATGCAACCACCAACCACCTCATTAATTCACTCTTATACTATTTCTCCTATAAATGTGGCACCTGAGATACTTGTTTTGCATCACCAATCATCTCACTCTCTTATACAAACTCTTTCATTTCCATATACAATTTCAAATATGGCTCTTCTCACAATGGACGATTCTCACAGAGGTACAAGAGACAACATTGTGGCGTTTGTAAGTTTATATAAATTCTTAAATATTCTTGTATATTAATATATTTTTTATAAAATTATTATAAAATTAGTCATCTTATGTACTCTTACACTTTTTACATTTTTAATTTAAGATACTAAAAAATTTAGAATTCGCTTACACAACTACATTACTCCTGACCCATTGATCGTGCCCTATCTCGAATATGCGGGTTTTGGAAATGTTATAAAAATTTCAAATTGCACGATTGATTCCAAGTTTATACTTGCAATGTTGGAAAGGTTGAGACCCGAGACACATACATTTCATTTGCCAATAGCTGAATGTACCGTCACACTAGTGGACGTGTATATGTTATTGGGTATCCCTATCGATGGTAAGGCAGTTAATGGATCGGTTCAACAACCCAATTCTCTATGCAAGGAATTGTTGGGCAAAGATATGGTAGAAGGTAGTGGTGCTAGAGGCCAAGGTATATTACTAACCAAACTCAAAAAACATTATGCGACTCTTGAGTTGAATGAAAATTCGTCTGAGCTAGCAAGAATAATAAAATCTAGAAATTATATGATGATACTATTTGGAAGCTTGTTATTTCCCGAAAGTACAAGGAATAGTGTAAATTTTATGTATTTAAGTTTGCTTAGGAACTTTGAAAAAACAAGAAAGTATAGTTGGGGTTCTGCTGTTTTAGCCCATCTATACAGTTCTTTATGTAAAAACGCAACAAAGGACAAATGTACTTTTTATGGATGCGCTTTCTTACTCCAAGCCTGGGGTTGGTGGAGAATGGAGTCCCTAAACCCCGTCAACAACAATGCATTTATTTTCCCATATGCAACAAAGTAATCAAGAACTTAAATAATTTATTATTCTTCCTTTCGCCAAATATATGTTTAAAATAAACTATTTTTCAATTCCTTTAGGTACTGCGTAATGGGTGTGGATTACAGCAAGAATCCAAGATTCAATGTCGCTCTATATCGTAATCTATTGGATCACCTTGGCCCAGATGATGTACGTGGTACCTTTGAACTTTTCTACTTTTAAACTATTTATTTTTTACATTTTCATTATGCTGATTTAATTTTATCCACAGTTTATCTGGAGACCATATTTGGGTTTGGACCATGAACCAAACCCCGAGGATGCAGTAGTTTGGACTGCAAAGACTGAAATCATACGGTTCAACATTATGGAGATGCACCACAACGATCGTGTCAAGATGTAGTTCGGAATGCATCAAGAGATACCATGCGATCCAACTTATTTGTCACCCTGGCATCTCAAAAGGGTCAACGCCCAATGGGGTCTTACTAATTGGAAAGATTTTGCTCCAGAATGGTGTAAGATGTGGCGTAGGCGTCACCACCATGTCTTGCAAATCTCTGTTTTCCTCAACCAGAATAATATGCGACACACATATCAATATTTTGATTGGTATATATCGGTTAGTAACCCAAAAATGCATGTGTCTCATCTGAGGTATTTGGTTGACCCACGGACACAATGGGCACAAACCTCAAGTCCCCAACAATAAACCCAACACACATCAACTTTCCACAAAACACCACGACGATAAAGATTCACAAACACCCAACCATAATCACCACCTCAATACCAATACACTCATATGCCCCACACTCAACCACAATCACCACCTCAATGCCAATACACCCATATGCCTACACCCAACCCCAATTCCAATCGCAATACCAATACACCCACATGCCCCACACACAATTCCAGTCTTTTTCACATCCCGATGTGGGTCCCTCATCATCTCACCTTAGCCCATATCTAGGTTTTCCTGAAGAATATGACCCAACCGACCCAACTTATCATCAACCACCACATCACCATAGCACCCAATAATCGCAATACCAAACACCCCAAGATTCATTTCCTTTTTACCCCCTTACTCAAACGACCACTGTTATAGACCATCGAAACCCCACCCCCACGAAGACGACCAAACTTTGAGGGTATGGGTAACCGACTGTACCAAAATGGATCTTCCAGATATGGTGATCTAATCGATTTCATGGATCCTGAATGCATTGACTTCATTAGGCCATCGACCCAACTGCAACAAGAAAATCGACGAAACCCATCACAAGATAGGCGAGGACGTGGATGCGGAACCACGGGTCGTTACCGAGTTCCGGGGGACCATTAAATAATATGCATGGTTTTTTTTCATTATGTAATCTTTTTTGTTAATGAAAAAACGAAGTTTCATGAAGCTATATCGTTTACTTACTGTCTCGTATTTAAAATAGAAAGCAAAAAAAATTGCCTCTTAAATGACCTTAGGCGTCATCTGAGATGGCTTAGGGCAAACATGTTGCACCTAGGCGCCATCTCACTTGGCGCCTCCTTCTAATACTTAACTGCATGCGCCATCTCACTTGGCGCCTCCATTGTGGGGTTTTCTGAAACATGGTTATTTGCGTAATTTTCTCTGAAACATGGTTATTTATATATATTTTTTCAATACTTGGTTATTGCTAAAAAAATTCACACTATTCAAGTTAAATGCTTAGACATTAATATATTATATTATTTGGATTTTTTTAAAGTTGACTAATAAATTCATTAAGATTAAAGTCTCACATTATTATTATTATTATTATTATTATTATTATTATTATTATTATTATTATTATTATTATTATTATTATTGTTATTATTATTATTATTATTATTATTATTATTATTGTTATTATTATTATTATTATTATTATTATTATTATTATTATTATTATTATTATTATTGTTATTATTGTTATTATTGTTATTATTGTTATTATTGTTATTATTATTGTTATTATTGTTATTATTGTTATTATTGTTATTATTGTTATTATTATTGTTATTATTGTTATTATTGTTATTATTGTTATTATTGTTATTATTATTGTTATTATTATTATTATTATTGTTATTATTGTTATTATTGTTATTATTGTTATTATTATTGTTATTATTGTTATTATTGTTATTATTGTTATTATTGTTATTATTATTGTTATTGTTATTATTATTGTTATTATTATTATTATTATTGTTATTATTGTTATTATTATTGTTATTGTTATTATTGTTATTATTGTTATTATTATTATTATTGTTATTATTGTTATTATTATTATTATTATTATTGTTATTATTATTATTATTATTATTATTATTATTATTATTATTATTATTATTATTGTTATTATTATTATTATTATTATTATTATTATTATTATTATTGTTATTATTGTTATTATTGTTATTATTGTTATTATTATTATTATTGTTATTATTATTGTTATTATTGTTATTGTTATTATTATTATTATTATTATTATTGTTATTATTATTGTTATTATTGTTATTATTGTTATTATTATTATTATTGTTATTATTATTGTTATTATTATTGTTATTATTGTTATTATTATTATTATTATTATTATTATTATTATTATTATTATTATTGTTATTATTGTTATTATTATTGTTATTATTGTTATTATTGTTATTATTATTGTTATTATTCTTATTATTATTGTTATTATTGTTATTATTGTTATTATTATTATTATTATTGTTATTGTTATTATTATTATTATTCTTATTATTATTATTGTTATTGTTATTATTGTTATTATTGTTATTGTTATTGTTATTATTGTTATTGTTATTGTTATTATTGTTATTGTTATTGTTATTATTGTTATTGTTATTGTTATTGTTGTTATTGTTATTGTTATTGTTGTTATTGTTATTGTTATTGTTGTTATTGTTATTGTTATTGTTGTTATTGTTATTGTTATTGTTATTGTTGTTATTGTTATTGTTATTGTTATTATTGTTATTGTTATTATTGTTATTGTTATTGTTATTGTTATTGTTATTATTGTTATTGTTG